>CAXKWD010000007.1:73468056-74718056 GCA_964059195.1 Ectobius pallidus | reverse complement strand
CAGTGCCACTGTAATAATTACAATTGAAACCAAATCGTTAAATTCATTGACAAAAAATACAAACCATTTCATTCAAATTAAATACTCGGCATTATAAAACAAAGTAAAAAGATAAGTCTCATGTCACATTCTCTGAATTTCGTAATCATCTTCAATGCATGGATTAAACCTAAGTGGAATTTTCTTTCTCGAAGTATTCAGTCATTTATCTTTCAATAATGCTGTTCCGTTATGTATCATGTCTTAGAAGGTCATGCATTCAATTCAATTTTAGGCTTTGGTTGTTATTATGTGTTATTTATAAAACATTTGAATATCATTTAATTTGTTTATTCCTATTGTACTTTCTAACTATGCTAATTGTAATTTCGTCCAATCAGAGACTGAATAATCTTTTATCATTGTTTTAACAGCCAATAAGGCTTCTTCTTCATTACTCTTAAAATGTCTTCCACGTTCTACAATTTTATTGGAATTGTCATTCGTTTCATACTCATAAAGACATGAGTTCTAGGCTTGCAAATGCATTCTACTTAAAAATGTCTTCTACATTCTACAATTCTATTGGAATTGTTTATCATTAAATACTCATAAAGACATGAGTTCTAGGCTTGCAAATGCCTATTTATCCATCGACCAAGTTTGATGCCTTCAACTATCAATTTATAAAGAAGGCAACTCTTCAAGACAAGTTTAAGCTTTAAATGCTTGATATTTTGATGACTGAAAATAATCTCAATATTTCCAACGTTCGTCTTGTGGTTCAATGAATCTTCTCATCTGGTTTTTGACGTCGCAAGGATCTCCAAGTCAGAAGCTTTAACATTCAGGATTGGTAATTATAATATCTCAAGACAAAGGTATGTCTATTTATTATTCATCACGATCTGAGAATCACTCAGACATAAACTCATCATTTATAAAGTTTTCGTGTGGTTACTAACTTTGAATTAGCCATCTCGAGGATACTACATTACCCTTAATAATTAAGGGAATTATTGTTTCAAGAACTGTGACGTTCATAATTTAATAGTGCTTCTAAATAGCATTCATCTCGACCAAGTGATCCGGTTCTGCATAATTTGATTATGAATTATGTATTGTCAATTGTGGTAATAAATTGTTATGTGCCATCTCTATCAAATTTTTAAAAATGTATTGGGCAACTGTAATTAATCTGTCTTCCAGGTTAAGTCTTCGTTTCGTAAGAAGTGTGTAATCACCCTACGGATATTTGCTACAGTCTGCCAGAGCTTTGTTGCCCGTACAAATGCTCTAAAGTCTTTCCACGTAACGTCATCCTTTAGCTTGGTGTCTGTCATTCCTCTCATTCCAGCGTCCGTGTATGGTGTCATTCCTCACAATATGGGAGCCACTTTCTGCTATATTCAAAACTTTAAAAAAATGCATATTATCTAGATATTTCTCTTTTAGTTTAGGTTCTATAATGTTTTTTGTTCAATTGCATCCTGCCATCGGTCTGAGAAACCTCACTTTCTTGCATTCGTCGTTCCTGTTGGTTCAAAGTTAAGGCCCAAAAAAACAAAAAAACAAACAAACAAAGAACAGATATCACCAATAATTTTTTTAAATTGAAAATAGTTTCAGTGTTTGTTTTACCCTGAAATTTATTTTTAAATGTGGAACTTATGCATTTAAGATTTCATTTTGTCGTTTCCCTCACTGCCAGGGGCGTATCCAATATATATATTTTTTTTTCGGGAGGGGCTATAAGTCTAACACTTTTATCACTAGGGTCCGGAAGTTTAAATGCAATCTATTATATGCTAGTGTTGAAATGTACAAGGTATCACAGAAATAACATGAACTTGATTTTTCATATTTTGTTAGTTTCGCAATAATACATTATATTTGCTCGACATTAAAATTTTTGTGCATATTTAACCATTTTCTCACATTTCAAACTGCATATTATGTCAGATTTTAAATATTGCGCATATCTGTTAATTCAAGAATTTTCAGCTGTTTGGCTAAGTGAATGTTTTGAGAACCGACAATACAATTTGTTGACAGTACATAGCATATTTGTTTGGAACCGATTGTATAATATTAGCCTAATGCAACGTTTCATTCATTAGTTTTCAATTTACTAAAATTTACCAACTGAACGTCAAGTTATAAAATTACTTAAATGATAGAGCATACTTCATTTTTCCGAAGCATATTTTAAAAATTCTTTGGTAAAAATTCTATATTTGATTGAATTTTTTATACACTTATACAAAGCGGTAACGGCATTTCTATTTCACGATTCATCTTATACATTTCAGGAGTCGGGATACGGAATTAAACTGTCTACTATCTGCCAAATTATGTCCTTATGTGCAACGTATTAGCATGACTTAACGTGTTGGGGGGGGGGGGGGCTGTTACCCCCTCGGTCCCCCTCTGAATACGCCCCTACTCATTGCTGTTCACAGGTGGCCAGATAGCAAAAAATAATGTTTCGGGTGAAAATTACAAAACAATCTTGTTGTTACATCAAGATGCATCCTCGAAGAATAATGTTCTCACCGAAGGGAGTACTAGTTAAATTCCGCACTATTAATCCTTCAGTTTTAATGACTCCCCGAATGACAATGGTACGCAGAACAATGTTATACACATTCATTCTCTTGGATTGTTTGTCAGCCCGAGGTCGCCACCCGTTCTGAAACAGTCGAGCGGAACCTATAGGCCCATTAAAGAAGTATCTGAACAAAGTGGTCGAGGCGGGAAGTGCGGTAACGTTGAGGATTCACATTCCGGAGGTCTTGGAAAATTTCGTGAAAGGCCAATGTTTTGTTCCGTATCCAAGTCCACATCCTTCAATCAAAATTTCAAAATATTTCAATGTGAAATACTTCACAACCTAATAAAGCAATTAGCTACTACATTAGAATTTAATAAGATCTTCTCTACTTCTGGCCATGTAATAGTATATATATATATTTATATATATTTATATATATAGACCAGCGTTTCTCAACCTTTCTGAACCCAAGGACCTCTAAAAAGTCTATAAAAATTTACGGACCCCTAATTTTAATTCCATTTTCAAAAGTAGGCTATATGTAGGTATATTCTTAATATTTGGGGTATTAATTATAGGTCATTATAACGAAATAAATCTAAATACTTTTTTTTTTAATTTGCCGGAAACACAGTTATTGAATTGGAAAAATATTAAAACCAGAGTTTTACTTCTTTACTTTCTACTTGCTTTATGATATTTTTAAATTATGTCTGCGGACCATCTGCACCATCTCCGCGGAGCACCAGTGGTCCGCGGACCATAGGTTGAGAAACGCTGATATAGACTATTTATCCTAATTTCAATTCCCAATCGGGCGTGGATGCATCGTAGGCCTATTAGTAATTGCGGATATTTAATATCCGGAAGTTATGAGAAGTTGTTATAGGCCTTGCATAAATTTATTACAGAATTTTAAATAAATACACATGACAACAAAATAAGAACTCAGTTAGCTATATTGTATTATTAGCAGAATATTAAAGTATTACAATTTAAAAAAAAATACCTACATTACATTTGAAATGTGATTAAATGTAGTAAAATTGGTGAAAGGAAATGGAGACAAAACAGATAGTTTGCTCAGGCTCGCTTTAATCATGGGGAATATGATCATGAGAAGATTGAAATCAATACCTCAGTGTGAAATATTTCGTCTACAAAGTGCACGGAGGGAATTAAAAAGTGAGAAGATACGAGAAGATACGAGAAGAATAAAGATGAAGACGACAAAGACGATTAGTGGTAAGCCTCCTACAAGAACCATTCCGTTGTTCCCATACTGAATTCCAATAAACCCGAGTGCCTGGGCGAAGGCGGTGTTCTTTCGAGAAACTCGAGGTGAACTACTGTGTGCTCAAAAGATTAATACATTTAACAAGGGTTATTTTCATAGCTCAAATAACATGGTATCGGTTGTTGTTCCGCTTAAGTCATTCTGTTTCAGAGCGAAATTTTACATTAAATAGTCTAAGTTTACTATGCGTACAAGTATATATGTTAGAAAACACCTCCACATTAAACAGATTGAAGAGGAGCGTTTCTTGGTATGGGTGATGGATCAGTTGTTATGGAAAGCTACTCAAGGTACACCCAAGAAACCATACATTTTCTGAAAAATGAATTTTTTGAAAACGACGTAGTTAGATAGTTCTATTCCCTATAATTTGATATACTAATTAATATTAAATTCTGATTGCTAGTTTCCTAAGAAGCTGCATTTTTTCATGTTTTCTCGTTTATCCCTATATGTGTTTTCCACTCGTTTCGATACAAGCTTTGCTTTCTTTTCCATTTTCAGTAAATAATAAATCACTTGCTATTCAATTCTCTCAAACATTATAGTTCTTCTATAAATTACCATTTGAAGGTAATTTTTGTGTCATTTTAATTCTAAAATGTTCTCTGGTGCTTGACATTGAGGAATGTCTGATAAAATGTGAAATATTCTACGTGTCATAGGTTTTTGTATATGATGTGAACAGAAAAAGTTTTTTGTTTATATAAATTTACGTAACAACTTAAAATCTTAAGTAGACGAAAAAAGTTACTGGGGCATTAAATAATTATTTTTATAAAATATCTTAAAGAATTATTATTTTTATAAAATAGTGAAAAGTTGTTGTTTTTATCTTTAATAGATTTGAAGTATTCAGATTGCAAGTTCTTATTCAAAATTTCAAGAAAACAATTTTTATAAACAAATTATCAAACAATTTTCTTGTAAATTTTTAAAAATGTTTAGCTGTATAGTACATATAGCATACATAAAGAATACTAATATTTAAATCAAAAATTTCATACCTGATTTTGTACATATGACCGCCGGCGTGGTCTTGTGGTTAGCATCGCTGACTACAGATCCGTCGGCCCGGGTTCGATTCCCGGTACCCCTCGGATTTTTTCTGAAATAGAGGCCTGGCAGGGGTGCACTCAACCTCGTGATTCAAACTGAGGAGATACTTGATAGAGATGTAGCGGCTCCGGTCATGAAAAACCACCATTAACGGCCGTGGGTGTCGGCATGCTGACCACATGCCCCTCAATCCTGCCATCTGCCTTTGATAGATAACGCAGCGGTCGCGTGGTAGGCCAAATCCCTCCAGGGATGTAGCGCCACGGAGTTTAAAGAGTTGTACATATACCTTTAAAAAATTCATTTCACACTTTCCTAATACAGGCTGATAGTTTACCTATTTTTCCTATGCGAAGTATTAGCCAGGCTATTTCTATTACCTTATTTTCCTGTATTCCAGACATTTTAAAAATGACAACAAACCAAATATAATATATGTTTGCTGATTGAAAAGGTTTTTTTTTTATATATAGCGTATAGATTTTTTCGAAGACTACCACTCATACGACGCGTGTTTGATATTGACCAATAACGTTAAGCAATTCTTCGGATATAAACCAATCACGGCCGTTTATCTTACAATATTCTTGTAGGGATCGCGAGGAGGCCGTTTTATCATAGGTAATCCCACGAGAGTTGACGAGTTTATCGATAGATTCGCGACTGCGCAGCAGGAGCGAATTTATCTGATGCAACTCGTCAACTCGAGTTGGATTTATTAAGACTATTCCATGAATAAAAATCCAACAGATTATACAAATAATAATTACTTTCGTGCCTTGTTGTATAAAAACAAAACTAACAGCTGCGAGATCACGGCATACTATGAATCAACCATCCATGAATCGATTCGAGCTGTTTTGGTTTAATCAGTGCTACCACCAGTGCATATAAGACATAGTTAATTTCATTCAGTTAAGCTAACAGCAGAACAGAATAAAATCACACCAACTGGCTTGCACCGAATCGAAGTTGTGGTTTTAATCAATGTACATTTCTATTATTTCAATTTCCAAACAAATTATGCTGTACAAAATAATCTGTTTTCGTTCCGCTTAGTGGCAGCATCACTGACTATTAATCACTGCACACTGATACTTGTGTCTCCAGTAACGACCAGACCATTTTACCCGATAAAATGCCATCCTCGCGATTCCTACAAGAATATTGTAAGATAAACGGCCGTGATTGGTCTATATCCGAGGAATTGCTAAACGTTATTGGTCAATATCAAACACGCGGCGTATGAGTTGAATAGTCGGAGTAAAATCGTGGGTTTGTTACTGGGCATGTAAGTATCAGTGTGTAGTGATTGCTGCCACTAAGCAGCACGAAAACATATTACTTTATACAACATAACTTGTTTGTAAATTGAAATAATAGAAATGTACATTGATTAAAACATAATGAAGTTAACTATGTCTTATATGCAGTATTAGCAGCACTGTCACAACATTCATGGATGGTTAATTCATACTATGCCGTGATCTCATAACTTTTAGTTTTATTTCTATACAACAAAGCACGAAAGTAATTATTATTTGTATAATCCGCTACATTTTTAGGCCTATTTACATCAGATAAATTCGCTTCTGCTTCGCAGTCGCGAATCTATCGATAAACTCGTCAACTCTCGTGGGATTACCTATGATAAACAAGGGCTTGGAATGATATATACATAAGCCATCCTTACTTAGTTTTAAGAAATTAGAGTTTGATGAAAATCCTTAAATATTCTAACAAAACTTTTGTGATTAAAAAAATCAAATGATACTTCAGTATGTTACTTCACGTATCTGTTAACAAGGTCATGTTTTCGAATGTAGAATGTAGAATTTTATAGAAATGTGTAACATTAATTTCTCAAAACTAAGTAAGGGTAGCGGTTGATGACTACTGTACATCTCTCCAAGCCTCTCAGACTAATTTAGTTATCAATAGAAGGGGAGGGGATCAATCACATTCAGATAGCTCTTTTACACTGATTTTGAGTTGGATTGGGAAATGGATTGATGCTTGGGTGGAAATCATCCTGCATTTTGAGCTAATGACGATTTTTAAATCTTACCTTTGCGGTTGTAATTCTTTATAAAAACTAAATAATGGCATTAACAAAAGCTTGGCGTGTAGTATCTGCACATACTGCAGGCTGATCCCATTCCTGGGAATAGTTCCCAGTTCTACAAACCATCGTCATGAGAAGAAAGAAAGTCGTAGCATTACTGTTCTTCCCTCAAAGACAACTTAGGTACTGTTCAATGAATGTTTAGCCACTTATAAATCAATATATACTGAGAGAGAAGGGTGAAAATGAAAAGCCCTGGCTAAATATTAAGTGGTTCCGATATACAAAAGAGTTTGGCACTGTCAAGTTCAAAAACAGCCTTAACGAAAAAGAAGAATTTAGGTCGCTAAGCTTCACCCGCAGAGGTCAAACAAATGCAGTTCTTCGATCTTAAATATGTTACACTGCACAACTGCAAATAAGTAGAGAGAAAAAGACAGATATTACGAATCTTCTGTCTCCAGTCCCAGAGGAGTTCCACCAGTTCTAACACAATTTGAAGTCTGCTCCAGGGATTAAGGATGTTTATGATATTGAATAACACATGGACGATGAATAAACCGCTGCCCATTGTTAATGACTAAATGCACAACTGCTATACTTGTGAAATAAAAATCTCGCATTTTAACAAAACAGAATTAATTATTATATAGTATATAGGTTGATGTATTTGTGTGTGTGTGTTTTTTGTTTTTTGTTTTTTTTTTAGTGCAGGCCATTGCTTACTTATTGAATTTAAATGTGAATTTTGGCCTTATTTCCTTTTTTTTCTGTAACTTCATGTATTTATCACAAGGATGAATATGTTAATAAGTACTGTTAATAATGACAATGTTACTGAAGCTATAATATTATAGGATAAGAGAGGACCAGTCTCCTGAAGAGTGGGAGGCGGATTGGGAACGACCCTAAACACTTCTGCCATTTGGCCCATTGTGCCAACCTCCGGTAATGGAATGATGTGCATGATCAACATCCCCCCGTCGACAGACCCCACCGTGAGCCCCCACGGAACTCCCCTACATACAGCAGATACCTTTACCATGCCACGTGTCGGTACCTCTTGGGAAACAGAGCTTCCAGATTGGCGGCAAATTCATGACCAATTCATGACCACGGGGAGGTCGGGAGAGTCCCAAAGCAGGTGCTGCAGCGAGGTAATACCGGAAACCGGGAAAGAAAACGAATGATGATGAGGGGGGAGTGAAAGTTGAAGTAGAGAGTGTTGCTGGAATGAATGGAGGAAACATTAGGACCCGAGAAAAACCCCCTAAACTCGGCTTCGTACATCACGAATGACACGGCCTCCTGCCTCGAGATTTGAACTCGGGACCGCTTGCATGCCAGGCCCAAACGCTAAGCATGAGACACCGCGGCGGCGTATATAAGTCACTTACTTGTGATGGTCAAGACAGGATAAGTCAAATATATTTTCAATTAATGCAGAAATATTTATTTGAACTGTGACATATTATTAAGAATGCTATAAGAAAGAATGTTGTAAGATGTAGAGATGAAAGTCAATTATATTGTTTGAATTGAAAGCATGTCTCCTGAAAAATAATATTTTTTGACTTAAACTCTTTTGCCTTATCAGTCTCTGTTTTCCTGTATCTTTACTACAAATGGAGAAAAATTAATATTCAATACATGTCTGAAATTTAAGAAGAAATTCATGGACGTCATACATATTTTACTTCCTATTGTAAAAATTATTGACATAATAAAAATACCCATGTCTATTTTGCTAGTCATACCCTGTAGAACCTGTAGAACCTGTAGAACTTATCGGTCAGAAAAACTGTCCGACTCCTTCCTTTAAATTTGTAAAATCGATTTAGTTCTGAATGTGTAAAAATACAGTAAAATAAAAGTATGAGAAAATTATTTTAAAACGTTGTATGCTATTTAAATAGACAGAGTCTACATGCAGCCTCCTTAGAAGTACCCAGCGTTACAACTGATTTTTTTTAAATTCAGTCTACCTTAATATTAATTTTACTATTTTAAGGATAATCTTCTGTACTTCCGTGACATTTCCTTTAAAATATCGTATAATTGAGGAGACTAAATACTTCTTTAGGGCATCGAAACTTAGTCAATAGATGCATTAAGGTACATAGTATTTTTAGTTTTAAAAAATACAAGTAATGCTAATTTTGGCCAAAAGTGGTGACTGTTCCACTCCTAAACAATCACAGCCGCCTGTCGGCATAATTATATAATTTACGTCTTGTAAATTTCTTTCATTTTTTCTCATCTATGTGCAATAAGTTTAAATTCATGTCCGAAGTCATAGCGCACTGAAAAATACTAATAGCTTATTTTACGTCAAGGATTATTCGCAGAAGTAACAGGAACTTCCATTAGTTTTCTTAACTGCGTTTCCAATATTTGTTGATTAAATTGGTGTGGTGTTACGCTTGACTTGTTAATGTTCAATGCGGAGAGGTTCATGTCTCTGTATAGGCCATAAGCACTATGAATATTAACTTTCAGTAATGCAATGAAGAAAGTCATGATATACCGGTAACCTACATTATGTTTGGTTTTTCTTCTTAGTAGGTTGGTTTGAGTGGCGCTGGATTTCAGTGCCCAAAATAGCGGGATCGATCGTGGACCAGGTCGTTGGCATATTTATTGTGTGCATAATTGTGACAGATTTAAGAGCGCAATAGGTAACATTAAAATAAATATAACATTTACTTTGCTTTTTGTTATTACGTTCATGATTTATGGAATGATAAAATTAAAGGATGCACATAATATCACACCTATACTCACACTTCGACGTTGCCTTACATCGCGGATTATGTGTTTCACGTAATTATTTTTATAGCCGTAGTTCATACTAAAACAACAGCTTGATTGAAAACCCCAAAGGAAAACGTTTTCTTTATTCTTTCTTGTTATGAGTGAAAAAATATAACAACACAATATTTACCGAGTAGGCTAGCACGGTTAAGTGTAGAGAATCTTTATTTACTGATAAAACTAATCACTTGTCATTAAAATATGGTATTGGAACTTCGTTTGTTTCTACTGAACGAATAAGCTGTGAAAATCAGCATAGTTTTGTCCCTTCCATCCTATATGTCTTGTGTTGTTGTGTTTTACTTCAATCCTTGAGCAATTTTTGTAGTTACCGGGTTCATAGACTAAATAGAACTTGAGGCCGAAATACTCTCAAGACAAATTTATCGATTAAATCCCTTTATCTAACAGAGTTACATTTGTTTTGTAATTGTGTTCCGCTGTTCATTAATTGAATCTCCATTGTTAAGTTATTCATTAATATGTAAAAGAAAATAGTGCTGGGTTGTATGTTTTGTAACAGACAGACTATAGCAAGTTTGAACAATTAACTTACATCCTCGTGATTGCTCGTAACTTCAAATGCCAGTAAAATCAAAGCATTCAGAAAACCGATTGACGTGTCCGATAAAACCTTTTGCGTTTGACCTTCTCACATGCATGGAGTAGATTCGCCATCCCTGATAACAGTTCATAGGGAACTGACTGCTTTGTTATATGCACGAAGGATTTTGTGATATTCCACCGTACAAACAGAACATTTAATGAAAAACTAACGCTTGCCTTCAGTGCTATTTTAACCTAACGGTTTATTTTAGTACCTAAAGCGAGAAAGTGGCAGAATGGATTATGGATTTGTAGCTCTACATATTTTTCTTACTTCACGCGTTTCCTCATATATTTTGCAAACTTTTCTTAACACACTCTTTTGCAACCTCCTTAGAGACATGAAACTATACTTCTTTAGTAAACCAATGTAAGATAGTATTAATGCATTCATTGGAACTCCTGAAAGAAATTATATAATTCAAAAATTATTTCATCCTCCCACATACTAGGTACATCAGAGGTGAGGTATCGTACAGTTAGTTATGCTTTCTCTGCGGCGCGGACCGGCGAACTGGCTAACCGGCTAATGATGGGAGTGTTCACCCATAAGCAAGACTTACGGCGGAAAGCAAAATAGATTGCGCTGTATTTCAGGTCCGTACTAAGACAAAGCAGCTGTTTCAGAGCTGTGCTATCCTCTCCAGTTATTTATTTCAAACTAAAAAAAAAAAGTAATATATTGATATTTGAGGTTGCTAGCCTACATATACTTGCAGGAGAATGAAATCGCGGTGTTTCAAAACTCTGCTGCCATCCACAATTATTACTTGACTCAAACTACAACAAAAGTCATGCAAGCAGCGCGATCTTACAGCTCCGAAACGATGGATTAATATACAAGTGTGTAGTAAGAAAAATAGAAGTCTGTGAGTGTCGTATTTGATACATGGAAGAACTGATACTTTGAAAACAATACCATGTACTGGTTACGTATTTGGTTTTATAATACCTCAAAGTAATGAAATTTTATTTAATAATAATAATAATAATAATAATAATAATAAATAGTAAGAAACACAAAATATAAGGAATCCTTGAAAAACAGGAGTTCTTCGATAATCAATCTAGTGTTGGATTAAATAAAACGCCGTGAAGTAAATCTGTGTAAGATATCTATTACAAATTATTTTGAGTAACTCATTTCAGAATTTATAAAAGGTAACTTGAGTAAGTTCAATGTTTACTAAGCAACTACAGCTAGTGCAAGGGAAGATTAAAGAGGAGGAAATCTTTAAGAATAAAACATTAAAATTTGCGATTGCAGAATTATATTAATATTCTGAATTGTAAATTCTTGAATGTGCATTATACTATAGTTAATTGATTTATATTATACAAATTTAATTCTTTTGAATATTCTTTGATGGGTAAATCTATTTTATAAAAATCTGCACTATAATTATATAAGAGATATTTGTATGGCAAAGTTCATTTTATCATGGTTCGTTTTTGTAAAATTTGGTATTTCAAACAATTAAATATTATCGAAAACGACATTGCACTAATAATAGAAAACTTGTACTTCTCATACTCAGATATTTTATAACCCTGTTATTGTACGTTCAGAAACTCCCGAAGCATCATAAAAATAACTTCAATTTTCAGTTTAACACAAATTTTGAGGATTCTCCACCTGATAAATTGTCAGTAAGGAAACATGATACTTTTGGAGAAATTGAAAAATAATATAGCAGAATATTGTTTTCTCTCATTACTGTAAAATATCTTAAATATACAAACGATAGTGTTGTTCAACATTTGGTTAAATGTGTTCTTATAAAATTAAATACGCTTTTAGTAAAGTGACTTTGTACTCATGAATTAGATAAGTACAGAAGTTTTATTGCATGGGAAGCTTTTAAGTTTTAAAAATAACTTATATTTTAGCCTATTAAACATTTTTAGGTGAAAGTATACTGCCATATAATCAATTTACCTTCAATTCTATTATTTTTATAATTCTTGCTAAGAGTTCCAATATCCCTATAGGCTAAGCCACTAATACTAAGAGTGCTACCGACAATATTTATAAGGTAAAACAACATAATACATAACTATATCTAATTTTTATTTATTTTATTTCAAATACACAAAAATACGAAATCTGACATTGGGCCTAAATGTTTCCCGAATGATCGGGATTAGTTCCAAAGCAATATTTATATATATATATATACACACACACATATATATGTTAAGATGCTGTTGAAGTTTATATACATATATAATATACACACAAACAAATGTATACATTGGAAAGACAGTGCAAAATTATTGCTTTAATTTGTATTGATTTATTGGAATCCGCGATATTTTTTATTACATTGAGCCTATTATTACCATGCGAGTAAATCGTTATCCTGAGCCTGTTAACGGTTACTTCAATAGAGTGATAAATATTTCACACTGGCCGTGTGTAGGCTAAGATGGAAAGGTTGAGTCAGACTGAACGATTCAATGTAACAGCCGAAGATCCTTATTCAAATCTCGGTTATGGCATTGCATTTTTCAGTTACTTCAATAGTTTGCAGTATAGTTCGCTGTCAGTATTTAAATTATTTCTGGGCGTATGTAGGTTAATTGGCGTATGAATTATTTATTTTTATTACTTCACTTTTCTCACTTTTTAAATTTTTCATACTTAAGATCATGAATTATGTATACAGATCCCAACTTACAATTCTGATTGCTTCTTGTCGACATTCTTTAATAATTTAAACGGTAAGTATTGTGCGATGCTCTTAAATTCTGTTCTTTTGTCAAGGGGTTGCTAATATTACACTCGTGTTTCTATGACAACCTGAGCCACATCAGACTTCCCTGCAGAGGTATAGAGAGAATGTTGAATACTCCGACATGGTACGGGAATAACCAGGTGCGCCGACACATACAGCTCCATAAAGAGGGAAGACACACACAACAGAGAAAGCTTTAAATAACATAATGAACTTTATACTCATATGGTAGTAAATACAACACCTATTACAAAATTCTATTGAAGGTAATGTACTTTTTGCTTTTCCGATGACGATAAAATATCGTTTCCATTAGTTTTTATCGTGTAAGGGTTGAAACTATATATAAAAGGCGGAAAAACCATGTTTCTCTAATAATAATGTAGCAATGGAAAGCTATACAGGCCCAAATGGTAAAATATAAGATGGATGTTTATAACAGTTTGGCAATATAATATTCCCAGTAAAGTACCCCTAAATGAGTGGATTAAAATATTGTTACTTTGAGATATTATGAAGGCCGTTTTTAATTCTATATGGATATTGCAAATGTACATTGTAAATAATAAGATAGGGTCATGAAACATATTTTATGCATATTATATGTGCATATATATGTATATATATATGTAGCCTACAAATAAAGTATTGTGAAATGATAATAAAATAACACAGCATTCTCTACATGTACGAATGATAGCAAAATACTGTTGGTATATGAACTTATACTTAAATATGAAATAATGACTACGCCTAAATTCAGGTTTTTAAAATCCAATTCTTGAGTACAATATTTCCACATTTACAACATTATACCCTATACACACAGTACTTCC
Organism: Ectobius pallidus; assembly: GCA_964059195.1. NCBI lineage: Eukaryota > Metazoa > Arthropoda > Insecta > Blattodea > Ectobiidae > Ectobius > Ectobius pallidus. The sequence continues at coordinate 74,704,108 of CAXKWD010000007.1, read as the reverse complement.
TTATACAGATAAACTGTTCATACATAAACAGTTTGTTTACATTACATTATTGTTATAAGTTAATACTTATTGTACCGTGTATTATACAATGTTTTTGTATTTATGTAAAAATCTTTACAGAAAATATGAATATATAATGTTACAAAGGTTAACTTATTGTAGGGTTTTCAACTCTTTAAAATGAAAATAAGGGATCAATGCCAAATATAAGGGGCCCAAATTTACTACTCGTACAGCATAACGAATGGTCACTTATAATGCATTAGTAGTATGTATTAAAGATATATATGGAAAATCACTCTACATTGACAATACAAATATTCCTGTCAATACAAGAATACAAATTACAACTATTTCATATACGGCCATGATAAAAGTATCATACCAAAACAAATACGGGATATACTCGTATACGGGATTTCCGTCCAAATTAAGTAAAAATACGGGATTTCAGTGAAAATACTGTATAGTTGGCAACCCTAACTTATTGCTGTGTAAAATCTCTGGTTTTACTTGGATTTACTTGTGGATATGCATTTCTGGTTTAAGGGATATGCCATTTTCGCTTCTGATTCTGGGGTTCAAAGATAATAAATCGTCAACTTTTCAGTGAGTTGGTATGCTTGAATAGCTTGACATATTTTTCGTTGTCTGTTTGTCCAGTTGAAACTTTCAAGCAAAGGTCAAATTCAAAATTTATCCAATTGCGGTAGGATAGGATACTTGTTTTTAAGGAACATCATGAGTGAAAAACCGAGAACGAAACAAAGAACAGCAATGTTACATCTCATAATCAGTATCGTGTATTGAATTTAAGGCTAGCGTAGACTATGTTTTTGTTTGTGTGCATGTTTACACTTCTTTTGTGTTTCATTTCAATTTCTTCTTCAAATTTTCCCTTGAAAAATGGTCGCGTACCCTTTGCTTATATTATACCCGTAGGATTACGCGTACCACAATTTGAGATCTGCTGCAATGCTTTATGAAACCAGATTTAAATGTGGGTGTGGTGGATTTCACACAAACAAATACTATGCACTCCCATTCATATTTCGGTTCCAAGTGTTATAACATGTTGCATGCATGGAATGGAAAAATAAAAAAAATCGTTATTAAGATCTACTGTAGGCCCTACTTCTGGTTATTAAGTGCCAGTATGGTACTTTATGAGATTGTGTGGGGGAGGAAAAATGTCTGTCCGTCTGTCCGTCCGTCCGTCCGTGTGTCTGTACGCGCTCTAACTCAAATACGCTTTGTCGAATTTTAATGAAACTTGGTATACACGTTTATAATGTCCATGGGAAGAACCATATTGATATTGGACCAAATCGGTTCACCAGTACCGGAGTAAAACCCAATTTAGTGTATATTTTAAAGGCACCATAACTCACATACGCTTTATCAGATTTTCATGAAACTTGGAATACCTATTTATAATGTCCATGGGAAGAAGTCTGTTGATGGTGGACCAAATCGGTTGGCCGGTACCGGAATAATACCCAATTTAGTGCCTTTTATGGTATCATATAACAAAAGGCGCGGTAACTCAAATACGCTTTATCGGATTTTTATGAAACTTCGTATACTCATTTATAGCGACCATGGCAATACGTCTTTTGAGTTTGGACTTAATCGGTTGACCAGTACCGAAATAAAGAGTAATTAACAGTCAAATTCATTATAATATTTTGGTTCAATTCGAAGCATTTTGACTGGCTCGCGGCCAACCAATCAGTGGGCGAGTCCCGTTACTAATGTAAATAATGTGGAATTCTTTAACAAGCCTTCAATTCCTCCTGAAACCTTCCTTAGTACAGGAGGGTTAAAAAGAAGGCACCTAATTCAAATGCAAAATCAAATTCTCGGTTCTTTCGTATAGCGTCTTCAATAAATGACAGATTATAAAGCTTCCTTCAGTTGCCATGGACAGTTGCCATCTACATGAAAAACAAATGTTCCCATATGTACGATTATAGATGAAATGCTGTTGTATAATGACTAATTATTTTGCTAAAATTGATTACAATTGAATTGAAGCATTGAATTTTACTTCAGCCTATGTGAGATTAATAATTCCTGACCTCTTAATAAATAAAAACATTAAGCTTTGAGTATATGGGTAGTTTGGTACGCTGCTTCAACGAGGGCCTCATCCTAATTTATCACTCAGTTATCGCGAATATTATAGTACTAATTAATGAAATAATTCAATATTGTAACATAATAAATCTAGCAGGCACGATATATAGCCTAATTTCGAAATACGATGATTTTTCTTTTCTGTGAGCTACGACGAGATAGTATTCTCTGGTATTGGATACTGAACATTCTCAGTGTGGTTTGGTGTTGGGGTAAGATGCTTGTCTAGTATTCAAGAGATATCACGTTCGAGTCCACCCTAAAGCAATTTTTTTTATTATTATTATCAATTGTGTTAAATTGAGCCTATTCCATTTTGTGTTGTATTTTGTCAATGTGCTTAAATAAGTATTATATTTTTCTTTAAAAAAAAAACTCGGAATTCATTGTCTTTCATTGACCTACAACATCAATCCTAAAGAATGATAACATTAGCCTATAAATGTTATTTCACGAACAGAAACTATCTTTAAAGTTATTGCGTTGCGTTAAAATTGCATAAGCCTATACTCAGAACAAAACTGCATACCGCTACTTGGAACTATCCTCTTCTTATTGGTTTACTGTTCTATTTCATTGTCAATGCATTTTGTAAAATGTTTACATATTTTAAGAATTTATTATATCAGTGTATACCAATATGAATTAAGGTTAAGAATCAAACTTTAACCTTTGTTCTTTCGTAAGCCCTACATGAATACTGTTATAATTATACCAAATAGAATACAAATATACAATACAAATCCTATATTGTATTTGTATAAACAGAAGGTACATTATTGTGAAATAATTAGCGGAGTTATTTGCCACTGAATTTTGTTAAATGTTTACATATTTTAAGAATTTCAAGTTGCAATACATTTAAATTTGACAAATAATACTATTTTTCACATATGTTAAAAAAAAAAAAAATAACTTATTTTCTTTATATCATAACTGCAATTATAACTGATTTAAAAAGCATACTGGCACTTTGTTATATCAGTTTACCTGATTTTATTTTATAATACAAATGAATATATATTTTAACTTTATTTATTTACTTTCAGCTTCCCTCAGTTAAGGGTTGTCCTAAGATAAGGGGTAATAGAAAAAAGATAATTTACACCACAAAGAAGTGTTTACAAGCATTTACAATAAACAGTAAGAAAAACTCACATTAACTACTTACACCTTTATCAAGAAAACTTATGAAACAACAAGAAAAAACTAGAAGACAAATATACACAAATCAGGAATATGAGTGATTCCTGGGTATACAGAGGGAACCTTTCAGGACTGTCAGAGACATTTCTTTTATTACAATGTTGTTCAGATGGAAGAATCTGCAGAAATCCACAAAGAGTGAAAGAATTGTCCCTTTTGCACCCACCATCAGTCCAAAGATAGTAATAGAAGAAAGGGAGTATTTTCCTATGTAGTATGCGACGGTTGGTTCGTAGATACGACATTTTTCAGCATGAACTTCTGCAGGTTGGGTGTTACATGTTTCAAACCTGATTGTAGGACGGTAATATAACTAATTTTAATTTCCTGTTTATATTGTGCCATATGACAGTTTAATAATTAAATAAACTTACTTATTTATTTAATAAATATTTTTATAATGATTAATATGAATTTAGTAATTACTGAGAGTCTGTGTGATAACTTTTTTCCGCAAAAACTGCTCAACTGATAGAGCTGAAGGTTTCAATGGACATTCGTAGTCTGTACGGAAAGAACATAGCTGGCCAATTTAATAGCTTGTGGAGTTTGTTATTTACCGATTTCAACATTACCATCGCCAAAATGTTGATCATATCGAATTCGAAGATAATTTGCAGTATTTAAAATTAAATTCTCTACAGAAATATATCTTAGATTTTTTATATTACGGATTATTAGTGTATTTAATATACAGAGAGTCCAGAAATTAAGTAACTATTTTACAAAAATAGAGTTTTTTGGTGTAAGGTGTATATGGTAGCTCATTTCAGGTATGTTGTATGTTTCTTGTAATGGATTGATTTTTTGACAGCAGTTAAATTATTTGTTTGTTACTCCTAAGTGAATCCACATAATGTTCAGTACCCTAGAGAGGTTACCTATTGTAATGTGGGAGGTGCAGGAGTCATCGTGTTATGACATTCCAATGAAATTAGTCGCATTTCCGTCAAGATAGAACTCTCAGACAAAAAATGTTGCTCGTTGGATGCAAAGACCCCAGAAGTGGATGGCGCATTCACTGGTCCTCATGCATAGGGACTCCTACAGGGAGATTCTCCAAAATTAAAGTGTGTTTATCAGACCCATTATCATATTATGAGACTCCGCAACAACTGCCGCTGCCATAACACCCACAATGCTTCAGAACTATTTTCTAGTCACTATCGAAAGACGGGAAGTGAATTGTCATGTAAGATAGTGAACATGTTGAAAGTAATATTTAACTAACATAGGCCTATACAATGAAAAACGTTGCCAGTAAAATCAGTCTTTCAACAAAATAGACACTTAATTAGGCCTACTGGATATTTTGTATTATTATTAGGGGACTTAAATTAAATTGTTTATGAATATATGTTAGTGTAATCAGAGGAGTTTCTTCCGATTACCGAAAGATTATTTTAATGGCTTACAGTACACAAGATGATTTATGATTATGTTCCTAGCCGATATTTCTTTATTTTTCCTCAAACAAAACCAAATGTCAAGAAGAAGGTGTCGTAATCTTTGTAAAAGGTCTACAAAATCCAAAGTAATGTGTATATTTGACGGATCAAGCCCTTCAACAGAGAATAGACGTAGATGTTTCAATACCTGTTGCCTAGAGATCGTGCGGGACAACGGAAGATCAATGTGAAATAATGCGAATAGCCGTCTAGTGAATGAAAAGTAAATTAGTGAATAAAACCTTTTCTTAGTTCCCATATGTCATATATTTTTAATGTTACTTGAAAAGTACAGAATTTGAACACGAGATCATAACGCCGTACGAAATATGTTATTAGTTGGTAGCATTGCATCTTCATTTAATAATAGCTTGAATTTCGCCTATCAAAACTGACGCGAGACGAGTAGTATGCAGCAATAGCATTCTGTTTCTTCTCAAGAAAAGCAAAAACTCGTGAAATCTTGCAAACAACTTGACTTATTTAAGTCTGTAATGGATATGTTGTCGTTATATGCAGCAAATCATGCCTGTGTCCATTCGAACAGCTTTAGCTCTGGAATCAATATACACCAGAAAGAAATCCTTGCCATATGAGTATGATCGTGGAGAATTTATTGTGAAAGTAATTTACCATCTAACAATTTTCCAGTCTTCACAAACTGTTTTCGCTATCTGTCGACCTTCAGGGACAATCACAGTAGCTGTGAACGAGTTGATTTCAGTAACTGCATTTATTGAAGAATCAGGTCCCCTTTGCTCATCTGATGAAATGTTGCCTTCTTTGAGCTCTATAAGGGGAACATAAAGATTTTGGTGAAATTCATAAGTGAGAAATAGGTGAATTTCATTATTTTTTTACTCAGCAATGAATTGATCTACAACTTTGCAATTTTACATACTCTTTACTGACAACTACCAAAATTGCATACTATTTTTAAAATTAATCGAACTGTTACAGTTACGGGTAACTATCGTTTCAAAATGGCAGCCAAGTTTCCTTGATAAGTTCCGCATATATCAATATTTCTGAGTGATTATTTTTCGGTGTATTTCTTTATATCATGTGAACAACTCTATCTATCATCATTCATCTATCATTAATAGTTTATTTAAATATATACATATATACCTTAATGAAAAAGAAAATTTAAAAAAATTAATTTTTAAAAATACTTATACTAGTCTATATATAATCCAAATATTGCAGACTATGTTGCTCATATGATGTTTTCAAATAGATAGAAAAAAGAATCACAAAAAAAGTTGCCATTTGTTGAAATTATCATGGAATCGGCATTTTAGTGCACGAAACGCGGCTGCCATTTTGTAACGATAATTAACCATAACTGTAATAGTTCGATTAATTTTGAAAATAGTATGCAATTTTAGAAGTAGTCAGTAAAGAGTATATCAGATTTCAAGATTGTAGAGCAATTCATTGCTGAGGAAAAAAATATTGAAATTAACCTATTTCTCACCTATGAATTTTACCGAAAGCTTTATGTCCCCACTTAAGCCATCTAAATGCAGTAGAACACGGTAATGCACATTCACTGTAGGTTTGTTTAAGCTTTTTGTAAGTATCTGGGGGCGTGTTGTTAAAAAGGAAACAGATTAGTATTCCAGCATATTCTCGTATTGCGTCACCTCCATATTGTGTGGGGAAACGCAAAAATGAGTGCATGTAGGCTATGCTGCTGTCTTCTGCGGTTAGTAGGTATGAAAATACACGCTTTTAAACAATATGAAAATATTATGACATTATAAAGCTGCATATACATCTGCGAGCCTTCCGCGAACCGCTTGCAAACGTTCGTTCACAGCGAACCTCGAGCGAATCAACCACGAACCACTAACCACTAACAGTCATTTTTCAGCCACTACGTTTCGTTAGCTTTCGCTTTTTTGAAAGTGCATTTCATGAATCATCCTAAAATTCACGGAGTTTACTGTATGCGGGCTTCCTAATATGTGGTTATCACAGCCCCTGAATGTAACAATAACCCAGTATAGGCTGCTACCGTAATATGTTAGGGCCCACAAATATCTTTATAATAAGAGTTGAGTTAATAATAATAATAATAATAATAATAACAGTAATACCATGTAGTGGAGCATGCAGAGGGAATAAAAAAAAATATTAATAAAAAATAAAAAATGTAAAAGAAAGTGAAAAAAATTAATAACAGTAATAATAATAACTGAAGTTTGTTTACAGATTGTGTGCACAGATGGCGTGGTTGCAGGTGTTACAAACCAAAACTAGATGCATAGGCTATACCACAACAAGCGTTTCCATCTCGAATAAGCAGAGTTTTGGAAAACAATGTTCTCCTAGAAAGAGAGCTAATTCAAATGGACAATCTACTTTTGGCTTACATTCCTTTTGTCAATGTTTGAAGAAAGTAAGTTTTAAAAAACCGTCTTCAATTACACAAATGTACGACTTGAATACCTTTAAAAAATAGACAAGACTTTTAAAGTTTGTAACATGTTTAGCGTCACCTAGCTGCATTTTCTAGTACTACCGCTCGGTCGTGCGCCGCTTATAAATTTAGGGCACTTTTGGGTAGCACCTCGTATAATGTCACGTGAACATTGAAGGGAGTACAGAATGACCACATCGATGGCTTTAGTGCAGACAATATATGAACAATTCGGTAAGATAATTAAATCTTTTTAACCTGGAATACAATAATTTTTCATGGTACATACTGGTTTCCTTCTTCAACCTTGAAACCTAAATCACACAATTCTTAACAAGTATATGTGAGAAAGCTTGGGCAACATATCTTTCACCGTTTATTTATGTCTAATGAATTACGAGAAGCGTAGTTTATTGTGCACAAAGATGACATATACCAACGGAAGAACAGTATTTTTAATGGAATTATATTGCAAGTACATATCTCAAGATGAACAGATGTGCCAGGAGCACATATCACTTGTTTGTTTTATAATATTATTATGCTGATGTACCTGTCTCAAGATATGTAGCTGTGGAAAGAAGATTTACCATTTGTTCATTCTAAGGTTCTACGGTTCATTCGGCACATAATGCCATCCCTGAAGGACCAAAAAAATTATGTGAGAGCTCCCGTTGATAAATTTTCACGGGTAGACTCTCGTTATTACAGAAAGAATACTAAGAAACGATACTTAGCACCTGATTTAAATTTGTCACACATGTTTCCACTTTGCTCAGAGGCGATTATTGTAAAAGAACGTTATATGAAGCCTGTATCTCTCTCTGTATATAGAAGCGTCTTCAAATTTTATAATCCGGAATTGTGTTTTCACGTTGGAAAAAATGATGAGTGTTCCAAATGTTTGAAGCTGCTATTGTTAATAGTCCATTGCAAGAAAAGTGGAATGTTGACAAAACTAGTCAGCCAGTCAATGGAAAAGAAAAAGGAAAACATAAAGAGGGAAACCGAAGACATAGTCGTGACCTTCAAAGCAATTTCTTTCGTAATTTTGAGCATACACTATGCAACCGATTGTCAGATTTACTACAAGCGTAAACTGAATGTTCAAAAGTTCGCAGTATTGACTGCTAGAACAAATGGAATATGCTATGTATGGGATGAGTGCAGTGGCAAGAAACGCAGCACTAAGATTGGCCTTTTAAACTTATATTTTCAATTTACTTGATTCCATTAAACATTTGACTGCATTCAGTGAAACTTGTTCAGGATGAAACTGGAACAGAAATCGGTGCATCACCACTACAATTCTGTCTACTCTCTCTCTCTCTCTCTCTCTCTCTCTCTCTCTCTCTCTCTCTCTCTCTCTCTCTCATGTAGTTTTACCTCTCCCTTGTAGCGACCTTTATGCGGCCCGCGCCGCCCGGGCCTTACCGGCGGCGACCTGTCTGAACGGGAATGAACTATGGATCACGACACAGACAGACATACTTTTTTGACTAGATAAGGACATGGAGGGCCTCCCAGGATGAGTGATCAGCCCAATGTTGGGGCCACCTCAGAGACAACACGAACACAATACGAACACATAGGACGAGACACACCATTCACACACACACACACACGCACTCCGAACAAGGCGAGGATGGAGATGAAGATGATAATGACGGCCAGATGATATCCGGGGACCACAAGGGCCTAAAGTTACCTCTGACATTTGTCTCACAGGTGAGGGAAAACCCCAGACAAAACATCACCTAGGTAACTTGTCCCGACTGGGAATCGAACCCGGGCCCGCTGCATGAGAGGAGCGAACGCATCCCCTGAGCCACTGCCGTGGACAATTCTGTTTACATTTACCGGTAACAAAAAGGATGAATTAGAGACAATTGGCATGAAATTAATGGAATTGGTCAATTGTGTTTAGAAGTTGACTCCGTGCATGCTACTAAGCTAATAAAAAAATAAAAAATAAAAGCACACGAAGTTCGTGATATCAACAGGACAAATTAATTCCTATCCGTACAAGTCACTGTAATGTCCTATAATGATTTTTACGACATTAAGGATCTGAGAGCTAAATTAGTACACAAGGCAACAGGTGTGAGTGATGGTGCGAAAGTAAATTGGCTAATAGTGAAATGGATTAGAGTTCAGAAGTGGAAATCTCCAGATTAGGTATAATCTGTCAGAAGCACCATTTGTTGGAATATACACAACCCAGTAAAGCAATAAGAAAACAAGAATGAAGAAGAAGAGTCTGTGATTTTCGCAATTATCTCTCTGAAACGAATGTGCCAAAACAAAATACTTATCAGCGAAAAGAAGGAAAAATATCTACTATCAATACTTAACATCAAAATTATTCCAGAAAACAACTACAGGCATTTTATCGAAGAATTGCCATGAGCCAAGTGGTTTCATGTTCAAGTGTTGTACAGTTTACACAACAAGATTATAAGGTTTACACAATAATACGTACACAAAAGTTGTAAGTGCACAATTTTGGTATCCCAATGTGAGCAGTAGCCATTATTTAAAATTATATATTTAATTGATTGTAAAGTGCTAGAAATCTGCTTATTGCATAATTTTGATTGATAAACATTGAAGAACTCTAAGTAATATTTTAACAGCTAACAGATATTGCTTGATAATAGGTTCGATTAATAAAAGTTGAATAATTCTAAATAATATATCAGCTAACACATATTGTATGATAATCATTGTTTAATTAACTATTAAACTTTACAATTTAATTTTTGAGAAAAGTAAACCCCCTAACCTAAAGTGTACGTCTTTCTAAGACTAGCACATTTCTGGAATGGCCTAAGAGTGACCCAGATGTAATGGTTTCTGTTTAATTCAGGTTTGTTCTAAAATCGGATAGACTATAATAATGACATTGGTATAATATTAGCCGTAATAATACGGTCTACGGTTTTTGTTATTTTTTATTTATTTCATCAAACCAAAGAATACACCGACGATGTTCCTCTGCTATATATATTTTTCCAAGAAGAACAACCTGATCTAAGTTCACATTTTTATTAACAACAAAATATTATACCAACAACACAATCAATAACACAAAACTATCATATAGGCTACGTACCTCTAGGTTTCTTTTAGCAGAAGTTTTGGCCTTTATGGATTTTAATCCCCTACCGGTGCTTCCCATTTTTTCTTGGCTATGAATAGGAATTTACCTACCTAGCAATTCCTTGAACAGCAAATTATCTTATACGCTATTCATTTCTTAATTCATGTTAATAACATACAGACAACCTCTTTCAATTTCGAGACATTCATACGGGCTCTTTAAAACCTTTACTTAGACTAAACCAGCGTTTAAGTTGCTAAAGATTGAATTCCTTTACAAAAATACATAGCGGATCGTTGCCACAGCACAGACCTTAATTAAATTACGTCATGATGAAAATTTTGCTGACACCGCTTGTACGTGTTTTAATTTAATTATGAACGTTGTGATATAATCCCTGTCATAGACATACGCGACCCTAGTGTTGTTCTGAGCTTATTGGTTTCCGCTATTGTTTGTGTGCTTTTAATGGTGGATGAATATTCCCGTTATATTTCATGAGCAGCCAAAATAAAAAGGGGGCAAGTGGCACATTTAATTAGGATAATACGTTTCACTTGCATTTACAACAAAGCCATAAAGTGGTGAAGTGTTGCGCTGAAAAGGTATAAACAATACAAGCATCGTTCAAAGTGCTCATAAATTCTAAATTTCGAAATGCTAGTTCAAGTTTTATGAGTAATAATTCCGTCATTTTCTAATTGCAGTTGTGTGTATTTACTCTGTGAAATAAAGTGGAAGCTGCATCAACTTAAAAACGGGAGAAACACGGCACATATTAGAGCAGAGAGAGAATAATTATTACAAAAAAATTGCTGTTCAATCGAAAATATAAGGTACATAATTCATTACAAGCAATATTAGAGCATGTAAGAATAAATGAAGAATACTAAAACTGCAGGATGCTTGTGGATGTTTCTATCGAAATGCAACTTGCGCTATCCTTTTTTGTTGATGTGAGAAGGAAACATCTCTCAGAGAAAGTTCTATGTATTCAGTTGCATTGTATTAAGATAGCACTTAATGGAAACATCTTTAGAAATATCAATTCCAGGTATTTTTCACGAAATATTTCACTCATGCAGCCATACTAAGGATACTGAGTGATTGCAACTTCAAGATTTTGATATCTTACCACTGCTGTTAATTCTATTATAGAATTATCCACTTCCAAATTTTGAAATTCAGTAGTGAAACTGATATATTTAATTATTTTTTAAGACCAAACTCTATCATACACGTGTTTCTACATTTTTTATGTGTCTTACACTTTAATAAAATTGATATATTACAACCTGCAATAGTCTAGATCACATCTAGTCTCCTTTTCAACTTGATTTTAACCAATTATTGTGTATAGACTTATTACCACTTGTGTACATAATTGTAGGAAATTTTATATTTTTAGAACATTATTATTATTTAATAAACTGCAGCCAAATAGCCATACTTGGAAGATAGTTTACAGTGATGGTTTACATGTTTGCAATGTTTTAGAACATTATAGGCCCACACTACATTAATTTTATAGAATCTGCCAAACTTTTATTATAGTGTGAAGTGTTTTGATTAATATTTCATGTTTCTAGAACAGCTATATGTAACCTTTCACATATTGTTTAATTGAATATGGAAACATCATTTATTAAACTAACTTAGTATATTAATACTGTAATTAATATGTACATATGTTTTTTTTGTAATTTACTGTTTTCTCAACGGCTCCGATAATAAATACCACTCAATAAATTCATTGTAAATTCTTCGACGTGCCTTTTTTGGAATCCTATTTATAAACGTTTAGTGTGATTAGGCGGGAAACATTTTACCATTTTTCACAATACATCTTGGTGGTTAAATAGCCATAAAATCTACCAAACGTTTTGCAATTAGAATTCTCATTTATAATTCAGTTGAAAACAAGAAAAGATTTATTGATTTTTAAATTGCCTTGATACACAGCATACTACTATTCTATAGGCCTATGCCTGCTAATGACCTAAATTGCTATATGCTTGGTAAGAATATTGTCACCTTATTGAAAATTGAACGGACTTTCAGAGGCCAAATAAGTGTTGCTTATGTATAATGATTTCTAGACTGAACTCTTAAAACAATGTAATTAGTACGGTGACTAATTTGCATTTAGAAATAAAAAAAATAGTTTATCAATCTTAGTGCACGAAAAAAATATTGCTTACGCAGATTGCAATGATTTTGGACTCAATCGTACACTCTAGTGTCTTGCTTTTATGACGTCATAATTATTAAGTTCTCTGAACTCTTCTTCCAGTAATAAAACGAAATAGCTGTCTGATAGCGGCGAGTGTTTTATAGCAAATGGAAGGAAGCTCAGTACTCTTGGAAGCAGGTTTCTGTTCAGAGCACTGCAGGAAATAACTGTCACAATGACTTCTTACATCTGTTTTAGACATTCAATGCGGATTGAATTTCATAAAAAGCAAAATTAATTGCTTTTTCATCCCCATTAAGTGTCTCGTAAGCATTATTGGTGGATGATGAATTGCTCCTTAGTGTATTTAACTAAGCTATCTGAAGTTCTAAAGAGACAGAGAATTATATTGAGCATAATGATTAGAGCTATCAGACATTTCACCAAGTGATTTATCCAAACAAACGAATTGAGCAGTAATTGTAAGCAATATAAACATAACCGTGCGCAAGACTGTTAATGATTTTTTTTCTCGAAATTTTATTATTTAACTTACATTTTATGAACTCTTATATAAGTGAATCCTTTGTTCGAACAATTGGTTTTAAATAAGAACTATTGTATTTAATTCTTGCTTGAAACATACTAAAACTTCAGAACTCACTGCAGAATCTTATCTTTAACCCCTGAGAATTGTTTCTAAAATTAGACTTCAATTAAACTTTGCAAGGGCCAGATATCTAACAAAATGATAGATAAAGCTAGAAGAAATAACTTATATTAGTTCCAAGAGCATCCAAAGCTTGAAATCGGATATACGAGGGATACGCACAATGTCATTGTCAGTTCGTTCGCTATCTTCAAAAAACTTGAATTAGAGTGATGTAGAATTGTCCAAATATTTAACTTTAACGGCTCTGTTCTATTCTTCGGTATATTTACTTGTGGTATCATCTTTTCGTTGTTTGAAATATTCTCATTGGAGCCATCTCGTCAGCTAATATGTAGTCCAAAATTACTTCAAATGATCTCCTATTGACTAGCGATAATACAATTTGCAAGCCGCTCAGTGGGTTAATCTATGCTTTCTCGGAACACGACTTGTTGGGTGGCAGTTACTTTCACGTCTCAAGTTTCCTGTTAATTAAGAAATTCTGAGGCTCGTCCGGTCAGTTGCTAAAACGGGGTCTTGATCGTGGTTCGAACGAGCGGATTGTGTGATTTTTTTTTTTTATATATATATATATATATATTTTGACCGATCAGTAAAAAAAAAACTATACAGGCCATTGTTAAACTCTATAACATAATAATAACCTGTTGAGGTACGCCTTAGTCAGCTCCTCTAGCTAAAACACGAATTGATAACAAAAGTTGCGTTAGTGCACGTACTGTTTTCTAATATTTAACAGTTAAGATAGTAGGCTTATTTACACAGGATTATCACTTTCTTCTAGTTCACTTAGTACATCTTGGGGAAGTTTTCTTTTCAGTCTTGATCTGTTCAATGACTTTTGTCCAATGTTATAAACAGATGCACCAGGAACATCTAGAAGTTTACTGTAAAATGATTTTGAGAGGGTTTGAATGTATTCTTGAATCGGGAGGATTCCAAGTTCATTATGTAGTTGACTATTTCTTACGTACCAAGGCGCATTTGTAGCTTTACGAAGAAATTTATTTTGCACAACTTGTAATCGGTGAATGTGCGTCTTGCTAGCTGCACCCCATATTGGTGCTGCATATGTGATGAGAGGTCTTACAAGAGATGTGTACAGTAGCATAGAGCATTCCAATCCAAGTGATGTGCGTCTATTTACTAAGGGATAAAGTTTTATAATTCGAGAAGAAGCAAGTGCCACAATACGAGTTATATGTGCGTTCCATGTCAGTTTTGTGTCCAGTAGTACTCCCAGATACTTAACTGGAGATTGAGATTGTAACCATGGAATATGTTCATTCAGAAGATAGAGTAGAGCAGGATCTTGATAATATCTTAAAGAGAATATCTTTGCTTCTGTTTTGTTGACATTTAGCGATATGCGCCACATTTTGAACCATTCCGTCATTAAAGATAGTGATGTCTGAAGAAAACTGATAGCAGTATTTATATCAGAATGTGAACAGAAGAGAACTGTATCGTCTGCGTACATTGCTGTACACGTAGATTCTAATGTTGGAAGATCGTACATAAAGATGTTAAATAGTAAAGGAGCTAATATTGAGCCTTGCGGTACTCCAGAAGTTATTGGCCGGAGAGTTGATTTGAAACCATCAATACGTACCAGAAATTGGCGCTCTGTTAGGAAACTTTTGACAGTATGTATAAGGTAATCTGGTAGGCCAATTCTATATAATTTTAGCAGCAATCCTTCGTGCCAAACCCTGTCAAAGGCTTGAGCAATATCTAGAAAAATTGCAGCAGTATGTTCTCTTCTATCAAAACCTTTGAGGATGGATTCGGTGATTCTTAATAATTGATGCGTTGTAGAATGTTTTGGTCGAAAACCAAACTGGAATGCTGGGATAATGTTATTGGAGTAAACAAACTTTGACATCCTTTTATGTAGTATTTTTTCAAAGAGTTTTGATAATGTTGGAAGCAGACTGATTGGGCGGTAGCTAGATGGTAAATGTTTCGATTTGTTAGGTTTATGGAAAACAATTATTTCTGCGAGTTTCCATATCCGAGGGAAATACCCAATTCTCATTGAAGCATTGTAAATTGAAGTCAAATATGCTAACGCTTTTTTAGTAAGGTTTTTTAATACAATATTGGGTATTAGGTCATGTCCTGGAGCCTTTTTATTAGGAAGGCGTTTTATAACATCGATTAGTTCTTGGGGAGAGGTAAAGTCAACTTTATTTGGCACTGTGGGTTTGTTCATATTTTCCTGAAGTTCATTTTCAATGTTTTTGGTATTGGCATCATCATCACTCATATTAGGACTAAATGTAGTTTCAAAATGCATAGCTAGGATGTTGCATTTTGTTTCAGTATCTAAGTATACTTGAGAGGCAACACGCAGAGAAGGAATAGTTACGGGCTCGCGTAGAACTCGTTTTGTAGCCTGCCAGAGAGTATTATCATTGGTAGATAGAGTTGATAAATAAGTTTGGTAGGAATTTAGGCGATGCTTCTCTAGTTCAAATTTAACACTGCATATAAGTTTATTGAGTTTCGTTTTCTGCCATGGCCGCCTTTCACGCTGCCATTGTCTACGAATTCTATGTTTTTCTTGAATTAATTGAAGTATGTGTTTAGGTAGATAGAAACGGAATCTTGGCCTGTTAGAGATACATTTTGCGTCTTTAATGGAAGAGCAAATAGAATTTGTAAAGCACTGTACAGCATTGTCAATATCTGTTGTTTTTTGTAGATTATATGCTGAAGACAATTTTGAATCTAGTGTTGACTGAAAGCTATCCCAATTAACGTAACCATCTATGAGTCGAGGATTCTGGCTTATTACGTTTGGGTTTAATTGGAATGTAATCAGCACTGGGCAATGATCTGAGTCAAGTTCTGTTAAGGATGAGACGTATGTTGGATATTGCATATTTTTATGAATTCCAATGTCAAGAATATCAGGCTTTACAGCTGGATTATAAGAATAATATGTTGGTTCACTCGGCGCTAATATATGTAATCCATGGGCATTGATGCAGTCTAAAAGACGAGTGACATTAGGATTTGTAACTCTGCAGCCCCATGATACATGTTTGCAATTAAGGTCACCCAATAGGAGAGTTGAACCTGTTGTTGGAAAGAGTAGTGCCAGATATTGAACATTCAGTATAAATTTCGGAGGCTTATATGCGCATATGAGAACAAAGTCGTCACTGTCATGGCAATAAATTTTAATGCCAACTGTTTCAAGTTCATGAACGTCTGGTAAAAGCAATGCATGATGATTAATGCTACGCTTTATTATTATAGCTACTCCACCGGAGGCAGTGTCAGCAGTTCTATCTTTCCGATATATTTTATAACCAGGAACATTAAAAGTCTCATTTGATAAAAAGTGTGTTTCTGTGATGCATGCAATGTCAATGCTATGAATTGATAAAAAGGTGATGAAACAAGCTCGTTTCATTCGAAGACCATTGGCATTCCAGTTCACTATTGTTAATTGACGAATGGAAACAGATTTACGTGCTGCCATTTTGGAATGTAGATGACAAAAGAGAGATAACGAATTGCTGGATTGTTGGCAGATGCGAATTTATAAAACCGATAATGTGAGGGATCATTCAGTTTAAAAGATCACCAAGAAAAGATGAAACAGTGGAATCTGAAGGTGGAGGAATTGAGGGCTGACTTTCATTAAACACAGAGTTATTCACCGCATCTGCAAAGCTGCGATGTGACAAACCTGACGACTGTCTAGACGATGGTTGTTGCTGATGTCTTTGTTCAGTATTTCCTTGAGAAGTTGATTGTTGAGGCAGATGGGCTGAAGAAGTGGGAGTAGCACGAGAAGTTCTCTCCGTAGGCTGTTGCTGCCCTAATCTAGAATTGTTATGCGTCTGAGATAGTCTTTCTTTTAGTTGTAAATAGTGCCTACACCCTCTATAGTTTGCAGGGTGTTCTTCGTGGCAGTTCACACATTTCGGAGGATTTGTTTTGGGTTTGGGGCATTCAGAAAAATGATGAGCTTCCAAACACCTCACACAACGAGGTTGAAGCTGGCAATAGTTTTTAGTGTGCCCATAGTTTTGGCAACGACTACACTGCGGTATTTCTTTCGATTTTCTTCTGATTTCAACTTTAATTACACTATAGAGCAGTCGTGTTAAATTTAAAATAGATTTACCTTTATCATTATCATCTAGTTCTACTGCGCAAAGTGGTGTTGGTTGCTTGTTTCTCCCTAGGAGACGTGTTACTTTATGTACTGGGTAATTCAGTTCTTGTAGTGCATCTTTAATCTCTTGCTCATCTAATGAGTAAGGCAAATTCCTTATAATCACTCCAAACTTCTTATCAGCAGGGTTTTTGTATGTAAAATATTGTTGTTTGATGGAATCAAAATACAAGGTCAGAGCTCGAAAATCGTCCGTTGTAGATGAGTAAACTTTTATTGTCGATCCTTTTAATTCAGTGTGAAACTCAGATTTAACATGATTGCGGATGTGTTGTATAAGGAGTTGATAATTTGCAATATTATGCAAACAGATGGGAGGTATTTTTACTTTACTATCCTTAGGGACATTATCTACTTCCCTTATATCATCATGTTTCGCTAATGCTTCAAATCTATTATGAACAGGAACAGTAGGTACAAATGAACTTTGCACTGATGAGTCAAAACAGGGACGCTTGTTACTTTGTGAAGTAGAAGCAACATTAAGCATGTCATTTGTGTTAAAACCCGTTTTGGTTGCGTTACTACTCTGTGATAGTAACAACTTGGAATGTTTGACAGGATTAATTCTTGCCATTTTCTTCGAATCCTGAACTGTCATTTGTTTTATATGAATATGCTGATTGTTGGGAAACTCATGAAGGTTATGTTGAGTAGGAGCTGTCTCACTCGCCTTATTTAATTCATGGTCAACAGGATTGGCCTTGGGAAATTTAGACTTTCAGTGCATGGACGCAGTAGCCAACTCCCTCCTAGGAGTAGCAGTAGCGTCGTTAAAGAACAACGAACAACAACAACAACATTTAATTCACAATCATTAATTGTAGTTTCCATTTGAGAACAGTCTTCTTGTATTGATAAGCACTGATCAGTCATGTTTAAACTCACGTGTATGTTTCCAGAGGAATCTTTATATGAGTTGACATCCATGCCGGTGGCTATGGAACTAGTGTTGAATTGACACAAATCAGTAAAAGTATTAATTATAACACTGCCACTAGTGTTTATAATTTACACACAAACGCCTTAAAGTAATATAACACCTTATTATCACTGAAAGTTTAATTTAATGTTCGTGTTATTAAAATTATCGCAACAAATACACTCTTTGAAATCGCTTCCAACCAACCATTACCATGGCCTTCCTACATCCTTGTGTGATTTCTAAAACGAACTCGATAACGGTCTCGATAAAAACCAAATTCACTTGTTTTACAACTGGCAAAATGGAAAATATTCGATATTTCTTAGTAGTATGTAAATATCACTGCCTTCTAAACTGTATTAATCGTTGGTAAATATATTCCCGCAGGAACAAAATGCTACTTTCATTTGTTCGAACCAAGAATAGCCTACGAAATAAGTGTTAATCTATATATTAATCACTGCCTTCTAAACTGTATTAATCGTGTATACACTGCCTGTCCTATACGGCTAATTTTGCGTACTCGGCGACATTACAGATGGCAGCACCTTTCACACCCAGACTGCTTCTTGTTTTTTGCTACGACATTGTTGATTATGTAGTGCTGTCACCGCCATCTCATAATCACTGCCTTCTAAACTGTATTACTCCTCGAGACGGCGGTGCTCATAATATAGTCTATCAATGCGTCTAATTAATTTACATTTATTTTAATTATTGCTCCAAAATTCCATTTCAAGGTAAGTGTCATATACTGGAATAATATTACGTTCTAAACAAATAACACAAGTATCTGTGTCTGTTTAATGCTTATTTTGATTAGTGATTGCTGCAATCTGGGTGTGAACTGTGTCGCCTCTACTGGATAAATTAGGCAATTTAACAATACTCTGAACTCCATGTTAAAATAAAGCATAGGACAGGCAGTGTAATTCTCGAGACGGCGGTGATATTAATAAAAGGAAGTGTCTGTCCTCCGTCTGTCTGTCTGTCTGTCTGTCCGCGATGCCCAGCGAAATCTACTCAACGCGGATATCTGAAATTTTATACATAGGCGGACTAAAGGGTCGGAATGTGCACCTCGAAGCCGGAATTTTAATTTTCGCTTTCGTTCGTGAGTTATGAGTGAAAAACGGGCAGAAAACGTTTATTTTTTGCGATTTCGAAGCATCAGATTCAGTAATATATTTCAATGTTAAATCAATTACAGTTGGCTTTGGCTATTTTTGTCATCATACCTCATAGCCTACCTTGGAAATAAAAGCATCGCGATCGCTTGATTTTGTTAGTCCATCGTGGACGATTCATTTGTTTAGAGTGTCCGTGGACGATTCATTTGTTTAGAGTGTCAAGGCCCGCAGATATATGAAATTTTCAACCTACATGTAAGAAGGATATCAACATAGGCTTAATTATGGTCAAACATTGTTCGATTTGAACGAAACTCACTATACAGGGGTTTTCTGAGCCAAGGAACTGGAACCTGTGGTCGCTTTTTCTACCAGGGGACGCTACCTAATCGTGGAATACACTCCACGTGATTTAGGTGTTATTAAATATAATGATTTAACTATTATGCACTTAAGTTTTGAAATAATTATCGCGGGGGAAGCCGCGGGCACATGTTATCTTTATAATAATAAAAGGACGTGTTTGTCTGTCTGTCCGCGATGCCCAGCGAAGTCTACTGAACGCAGAGATCTGAAATTTTAAACATAGATGGACTGAAAGGTGGGCGAATGCACCTCGAAGCCGGATTTTTAATTTTAACTTTCGTTCGCGAGTTATGAGTGAAAAACTGGCAGAAAACGTGATTTTAGCGCTGTCGAAGCATCAGATTTCAGTAATACATTTCAATGTCAAATCAATTGCATTTGGCTTTGGCTATTTTTGTCATACCGTGGAAATAAAAGCATCGCAATCGCTTGAATGTTGTAAGCCCACGCTGGTTCATTTGTTTAGAATGTCAAGGCCCGTAGACATACGAAATCTTCAACCAACACGGAAGAGGGATAATCAACATAGACCTAAATATGATTAAACATTGTTCGATATGGACGAAACTCACTATACAGGGATTTTCTGGGTCAAGGAACTCGAATCTGAGATCGCTTTTGCCAGGCGACGCTATCTAATCGTGGTAAGTAGTCCACGTGGTTTAGGTGTTAATAAATATAATGTTTTAACTATTATGCTCTTAATTTTTTATTTTTTATTTTTCAAATAATTATCGCGGGCGAAGCCGCGGGCACATGCTAGTCTATATTAATAAAAGGAAGTGTCTGTCCTCCGTCTGTCTGTCTGTCTGCCCGCGATGCCCAGCGAAATCTACTCAACGCAGAGATCTGAAATTTTATACATAGGCGGACTAAAGGGTCGGAATGTGCACCTCGAAGCCGGAATTTTAATTTTCGCTTTCGTTCGTGAGTTATGAGTGAAAAACGGGCAGAAAACGTGCATTTTTTGCGATTTCGAAGCATGAGTTTTCAGTAATACAAATCAATTACACTAGGCTTTGGCTATTTTTGTCATTCCTTCGACATAAAAGCATCGCGATCTCTTGAATGTTGTAGCTCACGCTGGTCGATTCATTTGTTTTTAATGTCAAGGCACGCAAACATAATATGAAATTTTCAACCTACACCGAAGAGGATTATTATTATTATTATTATTATAGGGATAATCAATATTAGCCTAAATATGGTCAAACGTTGTTCGATTTGGACGAAACTCACTATACAGGGGTTTTCTGGGCCAAGGAACTCGAATCTGAGGTCGCTTTTACCAGGTGACGCTATCTAATCGTGATATGTAGTCCACATGATTTAGGTGTTAATATAATGATTTAACTATTATGCTCTTGATTTTTAATTTTTGAAATAATTATCGCGGGCGAAGCCGCGGGCACATGCTATCTTAAAATAATAAAAGGACGTGTTTGTCTGTCTGTCCACGATGCCCAGAGAAATCTATTGAACGCAGAGATCTGAAATTTTAAACATAGATGGGCTGAAAGGTGGGCGAGTGCTCATCGAAGCCGGATTTTTAATTTTAGCTTTCGTTCGCGAGTTATGAGTGAAAAACTGGCAGAAAACGTGATTTTAGCGCTGTCGAAGCATCAGATTTCAGTAATACATTTCAATGTCAAATCAATTGCAGTTGGCTTTGGCTATTTTTGTCATACCGTGGTAATAAAAGCATCGCGATCGCTAGATTGTTGTAAGCCCACGCTGGTCGATTCATTTGTTTAGAATGTCAAGGCCCGTACACATATGAAATTTTCAACCTACATGGAAGAGGGATAGGCCTAAATATGGTCAAACATTGTTATATTTGGACGAAACTCACTGTAAAGGGGTATTCTGGGCCAAGGAAATCGAATCTGAGGTCGCTTTTACCAGGCGACGCTATCTAATCGTGGTATGTAGCCCACGTGATTTAGGTGTTAATAAATATAATGATTTAACTATTATGCTCTTAATTTTTAATTTTTGAAATAATTATCGCGGGCGAAGCCGCGGGCACATGCTAGTCTAATATATAAAATCGAAAGTGTGTATGTATGTATGTATGTATGTATGTATGTATGTATATATGTATGTATATATGTATGTTTGTTCCTTATACAAATCTACATTTCTTTACCAATTTACACGATATTTTGCACACATACCCAGTTAAGCCCGGGAAGTAAAGCTGTCAACATTAAAATTGAAACAAATCAGTCCTTCCCTTGAAAATTATATAATTTCTGTGAATATTCTACTGAAAAAAATGAAATGTTGTTCAGTTCACATGACAACAGTGTATTGTTTACTTTGATAACATTGGGCTTTGGCGACTATATAATGCTGAACTTTAACGAATTATGATTTCATCAATGTAATATATTGGCGAAAATAATTACTGAAAATGAAATCCACGAAAATAAAGCACAGTGCGATGTAGTCACATAACTTTCTCTACCCTCAACATAAGAAATATTTTCTCACTTCACATTTTGATGTAGAAGAAGACGTCGTATTAGAGGGACAACTTAAGTGTGTGAGTATGCTATATCAGAAGTCGGTAAATAATCCTTTCCCCTTATACGTTATCCATAGCTGTAGGCTTTGTATTAGTTGAGAAATAGGGATGCTTATCATAGGCCCAAAGCATGGGGTGGGACATTTTGAGTCCTATGCTCGCAGTATATTATGTCCCGGGTTTTAGGGGAGGAAAGTATGAAAGTGATACTGCATTTCTCTTTTATTTCAACCCCGAAACGGTTGTATGGTAACATGAGAATGAGAAATAAAATTTTCCGTCAAGTCAATACAATCTTATTTAATTTATGTTTCTTCTTATTTCAACCCCTCCCAAGCATGATGCGTAGAAGCAACGGAATGCAGCATTCGACATCCTCTATGAGCCATAAAAAGCTATATCTGGCATTTTCTGATGGAATAGTTTGAGTGTGATATATCTTTTTCTTCATTTCAAGTTCTACATACATAAAGACCTCCATAAGTTAATTTCAAATTAAAAAATACAAAGCCCGGGCGACGCCGGGCCTTTTCAGCTAGTCTTTTATAATAATAAGAGGACGTGTTTGTATGTTTGTTTGTCTGTTTGTCTATGTGTCTGTCTGTGTTTGCGTGATGCCCAGCGAAATCTAATGCATGCAGAAATCTGAAATTTTAAACAAAAATGGACTGAAGGGTGGCCGAATGCCCCTCGAAGCCATATTTTTAATTTACGTTTTCGTTCGCGTGATATGAGTAAAAAAATAAAATATAATATTTTTTATTTTGTCCTTAATTTTTAATTTTTGAATTAATTATCGTGGGAGTAGCCGCGGGCACCTGCTAGTGTATTAAATATTACTGCATGGCATTATCCCTGTACCTCTCGCATCACGTTGTTGTTTATGATTTAGCGTTCTTGCTAACTCTTGCTTCGATTCTTTCGAATTACTAGGGTTACCAGATGGTTATGGATGGAAAGGAGGACATTTGAGGCTAAAGAGGCAGGAAAAAAGCAGGACACATTAAAATTATTGAACGGCACTGTTTTTTTGGCCTAATTTATCTGGAAAATTTAATTTAATGCGTCTGTGGCTGTATTAACATTATTAGTTAGCTATCCAAATTTATCTGATGACGTGTTGACTTTTAGATAATAAATTTGAGTACATGTTAATTCCTTCAAGTTGAACTACACACAAACGTCAAAAGCTCCACAGCTAGCAACATAGACCTATGTCCCAGCTTTGCTAAATAAATACTAGATTCCTTCATCAGAATGGCTTTTATAAAACATTTGTGTCTCATCTCTAACTCAGCAGTAAACTTTTCCCCATTTAGGTTTATCAACTGGATCCATAAAATAAACCTCACATCATAATACGGCATTTAATATTCCGTAACGTTCTGGTCATTACTACCAACAGAAGAATCTAAATTCGAAATTTTCTCCAAAGAGATTATAACAAATAGATTAATACCAGCAATGAAAGTTAATTATGCTCAAGTGTGCAGAGAGATTACAATTTCAGTAGAAATAAGATTGCGACACGTGCTCAAAGATATCTTCTGGTAAAGTCTGGAAACAAAAGCATCCTTTTCAGTTATAAAAAATCCATTGTTTATACAAAAATACGGACATATTGCTAATTTTTAATAATAAATACGGACGCCAGGATAATATACGGACGTGTCCTGCTAAATGCGGACATCTGGTAACCCTACGAATGACGAAACCTTCTTGTGAACTGATCGTCACTGCATTCGTGTGATTAATTAGTTCTTTCAGTATTCTAACACGTGGATTTAATGCCCTTAACAAATAAAATCGCCTCCGATTAACTTTTAGCTACTCGAATATATCCATTTTAAATATATTCAACCGAGGTTTTAAACCTACCATAGGCGTGGTTCGTGTAATTGGCTTGGTTTCAAGCAGTGGCTAAGAAAAAGAATGAAAGTTTGTTTTAAAATCGGAAAGTGGTTTTAAACCTTGGCAAAGAAATCCTTCTTTTAGCAATCGACCTATCGTGATTCTACAGAAAGATTCTACATGCCTAAAGGCGTATAGGTCATACATTCGGTACTCTCTGGGGCAAAGGAGGTATTAAATTAATTATAAAGTATGTTTTATTGTGATAGAAAGTACACAAGTCATTAATCCACAACAGTGGATCTTCCCTGCTCTAGGGATCGGCCAGCATCTCTCTCACGAGCAATCGTGAAAAGGCTTACGAATCGAACGGCAATTCCATAAAATAGATCATATTCCTTTAGCTCGCTTAGGAATTGTCCTTTACCACTGAGTAAATAAGTATGTAGAGGTACTTGCAGTATACGTGGTTCATTATTAAAATGAATAAATTATTACATCACAAATGAAATATGAATAACTTTAAACCTTTGCACTAGAGCATTGACATTTTATATCTCAGAGGAATTTCGTTCTAAAAATTATTTTAGTACATAAAACTGGGCATATGGGTCATATATTCAGTACTCTCTGGGGAAAAGAAGATATTAAATTAATCATAAAGTATGTTTTATGTGTATGCATAATGCATGCATACGTATATCTAAAAAATAAATTAAAAATACATTCCTGTATACGATGCCTCGGGTTCCATTGAAATGAGTTATGAGCATCCTGTGAGAAATAATAAATCCATGTACATGAGCGCTGCCATGGTATAAAATTTTCATGGCGAGTATTTCTCCTCTTCTGCCTAGCAGCATTTCTCTTCCATCAAAAAGGCGACGTTCATCCCTCATTTCTACTAATCAATCAAGTAATATTTCACTGCTCTTCTTTACTACTTGGTCTTCTTTACTACTGTGTTCAGCTGGAAAGAAAGAATGTTTCCATGGCTGTTGATGATTTATAAGAATACTAGCAGGTGCCCGCGGCTTCGCGAGTATAATAATTATTAACGCATTATATTTAATAACACTTGCACGGGAATCATTCATAAACTAAGCCATTAATAATTAATGAAACAGCTAAATTTCCTGCTTTAGAGTACTGTACATTCCACGATTAGAAAACGCCGCCTGAGGAAACGATCTCAGATTCTATTATGCAGTTCCAAAGCGACCTGTTAACACTGATAATACGTATTGTTTCTCAACTGTATGTCGACAGATGATTATGATGTGAATTTTATTTGATAAATTCAGTGTAATTTTCAGAAATTATATAATTTTTCAAGGGAAGGAGTTATGTTGTTTGGATTTTTATTGTCCACGATACTGCCCGCCATTATTAATTGACTCCAGGATTTAAAAAAAATTTACACTGGCAGTATATTAAAAATGTTTGTTGTTCAGAGCTATGAATATTTTAAGTAAAAATAAAATTAGAATATTTGTTCATTGTGTTCATTTCACTTAGGCTTTATATAATAAACAAACGGTTTTCCTAATTTTGTACTCTTCGTGAAAGTTTAGACTGCGAGAGACGAACATCGCCGAGTATACCCGATGTTTCACGAAGTGGGCGAGCGAGTGAGCACGCTATTTAGGGCCGTTGAATTGTATAAGAGTAGATTTATATACACGATTAGACTCATAAGCTTACAGTATGATAACAATAATAGAATGTTTTATTTTGTGTGGCCGAATTTTAGGCCATAATGGTATTTTCTTCCACTTGACCAGATTGAATATAGAATAGGCCTACTTAGCCAAATAAGAAGTAAATGTTTAAATTAACAGAAATATTCACAATATTAAAAATCTGTCTGAATATGCCGTTAAAAATTTGACAAATCAATAAAATATGCGCAAATATTTTATCATGCAAATATGAAGAACATTATCACAAAATCAACAAACTTTGCAAGAAAACGCTAAATGAAGCCATAAATTTATGTTATTTCTTTCATGTCTTGTTCACATTTTAACAACAGCAGGTAATAGAGTGCAATATTTAAAATATGGTTTTTCATAAACTTCCGAAACCTAGTTATAAGATATTGGAAAACTGGAAAATCACGATTGTGGATAAGAGTAACGGTGAATAACAATTTCATGGGCAATGTTCAACGTCTAATCACCGAAAAACATTTAAAGCCGCAAATTCACGTCTCACTTCACATATATTTCTCGTTCATGGCAGGTTATGGCGGGGTAACTACAACAGAAGAATATCGCATAATGCGAAATAAATGCTCATGACATGATAGGCCATGAACATCTTCCATAACAGTTTGCGGATTTATTAGCACACCTTCTCTTCTGTCCCTATAAAATACCCAAAGAGGAGACCGGAAATAACGGGAATGTTGCTGTAGAAATTTCTATTAATTAACAACATTATTTTCTTACATATATCATGCTTAACTGTAGAAAATAATAACATTAATAACCAATAACTGAAAATTTAAATTTGCTCACATATGATTACAGGAAAAATTGAATAAAATAATATTAAAACCGTGATTTCTACGTCAACATATTATGTCTACAGTCTGCAAATACAGCGAGTACATCCTGAGAAATCTGTCCACATATTATATAAAATCAGGTAAACTGATATAACAAAGTGCCAGTGTGCTTTTTTAATCAGTAATAATTGCAGTTATGATATACAGAAAATAAGTTTTTTTTTTTTTTTTTTTTTTAATAGATCTCCGAGTTAAACTCCAGATACATTCATTAAGCAGGGCTTACGGAAGAACAAAGGTCTAAAGTTTGATTCTTAACCTTAATTCATATTGGTATACACTGATATACTAATTCTTAAAATATTATGTAAACATTTTACAAAATGCATTGACAATGAAATAGTACAGTAAGCCAATAAGAAGAGGATAGTTCCACCTAGCGGTATGCAGTTTTGTTCTGAGTATAGGCTTATGCAATTTTAACGCAACGCAATAACTTTAAAGCTAGTTTCTGTTCGTGAAATAACATTTATAGGCTTATGTTATTATTTAGGAATGATGTAGGTCAATGAAAGACAATGAATTCCCAGTTTTTTAAAAAAGAAAAAGTAATACTTATTTAAGCACATTGACAAAATAGGACATAAGAATGGAATAGGCTCAATTTAACACAATTGATAATAATAAAAAAAAAAAATTTGCTTCAGGGTGGACTCGAACGTGATATCTCTTGATTACTAGACAAGCACTTACCCCAAGACCAAACCACACTGCGACTTTTGAGTGTCTAATACCAAAGAATACTATTTCGTCGTTGCTCACAGAAGAGAAAAATCACCGTATTTCGAAATTAGGCTATATATCGTGCCTGCTAGATTTATTATGGTACAATGTTGAATTATTTCATTAATTAGTACTATAATATTCGCGATATCTGAGTGATAAATTAGGATGAGGCCCTCGTTGAAGCAGAGGTACCAACCTAACCATATTCTCAAAGCTTAATGTTTTTATTTATTAAGAGGTCAGGGATTATAAATCTGACATAGGCTGAAGTAAAATTCAATGCTTTAATCTAATTGTAATCAATTTTAGTAAAATAATTAGTCATTATACAGCAGCATTTCATCTATAATCGTACATATGGGAACATTTGTTTTTCATGTAGATGTCAAACTGTCCATGGCAACTGAAGGAAGCTTTATAAGCTGTCAATAATTGATGACGCTATAAGAAAGAACCGAGAATTTGATTTTGCATTTGAAGAAGGTGCCTTCTTTTTACCCTCCTTTACTAAAGAAGGTTTCGACAGGAATTGAAGGCTTGTTCCAGAATTTCCCTTTATTTACCTTAGTTACGGGACTCGCCCGCTGATTGGTTGGCCGCGAGCCAATCAAAATGCTTCGAAATGAACCAAAATATTATAATAAATTTGACTGATAATTACTCTTTATTTCGGTACTGGACAACCGATTAGGTCCAAATTCAATAGGCTTATTGCCATGATTGTTATAAATAAGTATACGAAGTTTCATGAAAATCCGATAAAGCGTATTTGAGTTACCGCGCCTTTTCTTATATGATACCATAAAAGGGCACTAAATTGGGTATTATTCCGGTACCGGCCAACCGATTTGGTCCAATATCAACAGACATCTTCCCATGGACATTATAAATAGGTATTCCAAGTTTCATGAAAATCCGATAAAGCGTATGAGAGTTATGGTGCCTTTAAAATATACACTAAATTGGGTTTTACTCCGGTACCGGTGAACCGATTTGGTCTAATTTCAATAGGGTTCTTCCCATGGACATTATAAACGCGTATACCAAGTTTCATTAAAATTCGATAAAGCGTATTTGAGTTAGAGCGCGTACAGACACACGGACGGACGGACGGACGGACGGACGGACAGACGGACAGACATTTTTCGTCCCCCACACAATCTCATAAAGTACCATACTGGCACTTAATAAATAGAGCTATACTATGTTGTTTTCGGAGTACATTTCTTCACTGCTAACGGCCTGTATTTTGGTAAGTTCGATCAGTTCTAACAGTTAGGAAGTTTTCTGGTTAAGAACCTAGTTTATGCATTAAAATCTGAACCATGTTGTCTCATAATTAAACAGTCTTCCCAGAACTAGTATGCCTATGTATACTTCGGCTCTATCTAAATGCGCGGCATTAACATCTATTACTGCTTCGTTATAGTAGTAGTCTCTTCAGAATATTGGTTCTACAGTACATGTTAACTTAACATTAATCTGTATAAGGTAACTTTATGCGAAAAAAAGTTTTGCCGAGGTGGTAACATCGAGTACTTCCATTCGAGGGGTCGAGTTCATATCCCGAATGTGGAATAACTAAGTTTGTTTGTATTTGGGGTTTTCCGACCCACAAATGGGAAAGCAGGATTGAAATAACTTACTACCAATTCAGAATTATTCATATGCATTTTATTAACTTCGTGTTGTCTTAGAAATTTCTTCATTGTGCTGATCCCACTCCAGGGATATATAGGCCTAGTCTACAATCTGTATACCGCATACGTCTGCATGTTTCTGTGTTTGCCTGTTTCCCCATACCGGCATTGGCTTGTGAGTCTCATGAACTGGAAGTAAAAATAAAAAGAGAAAGGAAGAAAGGGTGAGTGAGATGACAAAATATACCTACATTTTCATATTATGTGTTTCGTTGAAAATTAAACATTTTTAACCCTTAACCATGGACATTAGGTCTGTAGTAGAAACATAAACCTTTGCTACTGTCTGGATATCTTTACAAGTGGGTTATTTACAATACCTTCCCTTCATAAGACCCTTTATCACCCCACATGTGGCTCATAGACAAGACTTCACGTCCATGGTTATGTAAGTTTTGTTTTCGTTTACTATTTTGTGAGTAACAAAAACTGTTAGGCCGAGAGTTGAATTCATGATGAGATAATTATTTCAATGAAATTTTGCAGTGAACGTTTTGAGAGAATGACTGTACATTTCATTTTTAAGGGGAAAATGTAACTTAAGCTACTGCAAATTTAAATACTATCACC
This sequence comes from Ectobius pallidus, assembly GCA_964059195.1. NCBI lineage: Eukaryota > Metazoa > Arthropoda > Insecta > Blattodea > Ectobiidae > Ectobius > Ectobius pallidus. The sequence goes on along the minus strand of CAXKWD010000007.1, from coordinate 74,674,373 downwards.
TGTTATGGTTAACTGTGATTAATATCCCCTTGGGAGTGACGATGCTAAAGAAGCTGTTTTGTCGATTAGCAATTCATTTTAAAATTGCCAACATATCTTCCAAACTGTGAATTTTGTTGTACTTGTAGTGCAGTGACTTAGATGTGTGCCCTGAAAACCACACAAAATTATAGAATGTAAGAAAAATTCTTTGTTAATTAAACATTTATTAACAATTTGTTTAAAAGTAATTGAAATTATCACGTTGAAAGTTTTTCCTTGTTAAAAGCCCCTTAACTCTGATCGGTCACTCCGAATTCAAGCCCAAGTTAATGTAACAGAATAAGGACGTTCATGGTTAAAAAATAAGTTAAGTGTAATCATTTGAAGTAAAAATGTACACAGCCATAATTTAAATTATAAAACATTCTTGTAGTTCGTCTAAACGGTAATATCAGAAATACAAGTATTAAAATAAACGCCGTCTTGGGTACGGTCTTCTGTTTTTTGTTCACTCAGTAACTGCTGGACTATTATCCGTACAATCGATACAAATATTTGACTTCATCGGGTCATTCAACTGGGAAGTGAAAGTATTGATTATAAGCCACCCCTTGTTATACAAACATCTTTCTGACATGAGGTGAAATATAATAAATAATGCGATTAAAAATGTATTTTTACTTGCCAATGAATGGGTTCAAATAAGGTTTAGGTGAATTCGTACGACAGTTAATTCATTAATATTGAGGGATTTGGCTTAGGATTTTTTATTTCATCCTTCTTATTTCAGTGTTGGTGAAACAAATCCATACTCATGTAGGCCAACTGGGTGGACTTGCATTAAAATACGTAAACTCCGCTTTGTAAGTATGGACAATGAAGTAAATTAGAAAATAATGTTATTATCCAAGCAATTACAATAATTTCCCAATACTACTGTTTATTTATAGCCAATAATGTCAATGGCCGGCAGTTTACATAACAGAACAAAGAGTAGGACATTCTTATATACTTCATATGAAACAAATAACTTACATTATCACCGCAGGTCCCGGATTCTGATGATATGTCATCTTTTTATTGATGCTTCATAGACATTACCAACTTGTGGATAAATCCTAACTATGGCCTCTTTATTATAGAAATGCATTTTTATTAGGTAATTTTTTTGTCATTTTATGCCATTTTATATTTTCATGACAATTATTTCAATCTTGCGTCATTATTTTGTCATTTTCATGTCATTTGCTTCCTTATTTAGTCATTTTCATGCATTTACATTGAATGTATTATTTTTTTGTCGACTAGCTATCATCGTCCCCAGCGGCATGTCTTTGAAGTGTTGTTTGTTTAATGCAAGGAGGACACACTCGGTGTTGAAGTGTTACATGTCTCAGTCGGAAACGAGAACCAAAGAAACGCCAAAATTTTGTATTATATTACTGTTGTTATTAGATTGACTTGGCACCAGAGCCTGCCACCTGCTTGGATTTTTCAGTGCAAACTACTGTTTACCCTCAATAAACAGTAGCCTAATATATTATTCCAGCTGACCGCAAAAGGAAATGCCGAAGTTTCATTCACCAGTGCCTCAAAAACCAGTAAACATTTCCGTGAAGAAAGAACATTCACAACAGTTACTGTTAGCAAAGTGATTTTATTCTTTTACTTTTTACCATATTTCAAGAATATACCCAATTTTTCGGCGGATGTAGAAAGGAGCTTTTCCATGTATAAATGTATCCTTTCAGACAATCGGGGGTCATTTACCTTCGATAATCTTCGTATGATGACAGTGATTTACTGCAATCCTGAATTAGGTAGGGTTTACAAGTTTTTTTTTATATACGGGTAAAATTTAAATAAATTACTGGGTTAATATAATACCACCTTTCTGTAGGATCTACTTTAAAAACAATTTTCTTACTTTTCTTCACAGATGCTCCAACCAAAAACAAAGAACAAATATTGTAGACCTACAACATCCTTTCTGCATTTACAGTTTTTACAATTATGTGTAAATTAGTTTATAACTTTGTGTGTGCAATAATCATTTTTATAAATAAAATATCAGTTTTAAGGTCATTATTAAGTAATTTTCTTTAAAATTTAGGGATATTTTATAGGTAATCAGAATCCGGGCCCTGATTATCACACATTGCCTGGGCAATGACGTGAATGGCCAGTTGTAATTGGGCAATATTGATAAAAATGGAAAATAAGCACATCTTAATCTCGAAATATACTACTGAATTTATTTACTTTCGTGTTAAACAAAACATGTCGTGTGTTCATAAAACAAATTTCCAAAACACATCCTTTTATGGAAAACAGTGTAGACCCTATTGTTAGTAACTCTTACTTGTTTTCACAACACAAACTTCCATGACACTTTGCTTTTCATAGAATGTTGAGTGCACAACACTTACATTTCTGCTTCTACATTTACCGGTAGTTTTGCAGTGACACCTCCTATAGGCCCCTGATATACTGCTGGTTGAAACCGCTTCTCTGAGACTTTTTTTAAAAGTTTATCCGACTCCAAACCTTCCTCCAGCTCCACAAAATGTTCAGTACAGGGATTTATTTCTGATCTGGTACATTTTGCTTCACTCATTTTAAAAATACTTTTTTCTCGTTTCCGTAAATCTAACTTTCAAACCTTGCATCGTAATAGGTATCTGCTAATTCACATTCGTTTCCTCTCGCTTATTGTTTAATCCGAAGGGCATATATAAAAACCACCACATGCTCATTCATTCAATTTTATTTTCTCCTTGATTGATTTGCCAAACGCCGCTTCTCATTTTCATCTTGCATTGTAATATCTTCACTACAACATGGTTCTTCTCTCGTCCTTTTTCATGAATTTCCACCAGGAGCTCTCGTTGCTTTTTTATTTTTTGGATTCTCAGCATTTCCACTTTTATTAACGTCACCCATGTTAGTGACGCTCTTCTTACCCAGCCTGCTATGGCAACCGAGCAAGGCCACCTTCAATTAATATCGAAATTGCATACGGTCTACACGAAAACACCAGCTAAAATATTATATTAGAATACCTGAATGTATGCAAACATATTAGTAGCAAAAACAGCAATAGGTGGCTGAAGAAACTAAATGCAGCAACTTCACGTGCGCGCGTATTTTCTGGTATATAGAAGGCAGTGATGCCGTAGAGGTCAGTAGCTGTAAATTGAACTATTGCAATTTGTTCTATGTTAGACGAAATAGACGCACGATCGTGAGAAATTTTATTTTTACATTTTCTTCCTAAGTTGTATTCCTAATGTATTTCGGTACATTTTTGACCTAAAAAGTAGTTCTAACGAAATATGTACTTACAGAGCTCACACATGTCTTTCTCAATTGAACTAACGAAAAATAGCATTCGTTGCGTCATTGGCCAATGAGGATTGGAAAGTTAAGAATTTGCCCGGACAATGTTTTTACTATCAACATCACCCAACTATCTAAGATATTGTCGTTAATATCCAGTCATTGACATTAGTTCCTAATCTACTTGAATAGTGTCGTTAAGGACCGGTCATTGACGACATTTCCCCAATTTACATCATTGTCTGCTTTATGTACCGGTATATACCCTCTTGTGGTCAACTTCAGGGTCTACTTCATTAGAAATTGAAGATTGAAGATGTGCCACTACAATGTGGGTTATTGTCGTTAATATCCAGTCATTGACATTAGTTCTTAATATACTTGAATACTGTCGTTAAAGACCGGCCATTGACGACATTTCCCCAATTTACATCATTGTCTGTTTTATGTACCGGTATAAACCCTCTTGTGGTCAACTCCAGTGTCTATTTCATTATAAATTCAAGATTGAAGATATGCCACTACAGTGTGGGTTAACCCACTTTTTTGTAAAATTGAGAAAACTGACTGGAAAAAATTGTTAAAAGTTTTGTTAATTTTTAAGGACATAAGGTTCAAGCAAACATATATTGCATCAATTTTTGCTTGATTAAAGTCCAGCACAAGACAAATAGCGGCACTTATCTCGAAAATTAATTTTTCGGGCTTGACCGCATTTAAAATGAAGCTGAATGAACGAGCACTGCCTAAAACAAGAAATAGAAACACTGTACCTTTCATAAAAAAACAGTTAAATAACCAAATAAAACATTCACAACTGTCGTATAAGAAACAGCATGTAGCTTTCATAAACTTAACTGGGATATTTTTAAGCAATATGTTACCAATGTGTTAACATCTGAAGGTAATCACACCATCTCAAAAAACAAGCTTATGTCACAAAAAGAAAACAATAAATTCTGAATTTAACAACTATTTCTAATTCAAACAAAATGTAATAAACCTAACTAATATTGAATTGAAAGACTAACTGTTGGAAATATTAGTGAAAGGCCGAAACATAATTTTGACAGGAAGTTTAAAACGGAAAAGTTAAAACAACCGATACCTGCTTTGTACTTATACCGATAGATGACAGGGAAACTGTAGGCAATTATAGGAAGCAAATTAGACAAAATAATGTAGACCCATTGATAGAGCAGATAAAATTATTCGGAAAGAAATTAATCCAATAGCTATAAGAAAATTTAATTATAACTGAAATGGACAAAGGCCTACTGCCATCTAAACACACATCACATAAATAAAAACAGATTATCTCTTTAAAATGAATAACGATCGAATTTACACTGAAAGAAAATTATTCTAGTGTATAATCTCTGGGACTCGGATATTTATGAATGACCTTATAGGCTACATTCTAAATGACGCCTAACTCAGACGTTAGGCCATGCCTGAGCAACTGAGGGGAAACGTTTTAGTACCACACAGATGCTGTGATGTATGAAACCTGCTCTTCATGTTCAGTGTCACGTCGAAACTGCTTTATTCTGACGTCAAGGGCGGCTGTAGAGGGAGACATTACCCCATCGCACAGTGGCACAATGTGAACCAATTGCGCAACCGTGCGTTAGGCAAATGAAGTACAATGAACCACTCCGGGGTTAAACCATGAAAACGTGTTGCGACATAAGTTTGTAAACATATAGCCTGTAGTTTGGTGCATTTTAATCTTTTTGGTTATAAAAGTCCTCATGTCCGCCGCCGTGGGTGAGTCGGTAGCACGCCTGCCTTCAACTCCGGCGGCCCGGGTTCGATTCCCGGCCGGGTCGGGGATTTTTCAGTAGTGAAAGATCCCCTCCCCGGGTTCAGGACTGGGTGTTAGGTTAAGTCTTAGGTTAAGATAATGCACATTGTGCGCGATTCCTAAATTATTATACAAGTCCTTATACGTACGAACCAATGAACCCCTATTCTAGAGGCAACTATAATATAATTGGATATAGAAATAATTGGATATATTATAGTTGCCAATATGAAACAACAAAAAAACCAAAGTTATTATCTTATGACGTTTCTAAGTAGTTCTTTAAGATTTATATGCAATCTTTAAAAAGAACACTTGTGCTCCTCAAAGAGAAAATAGATTCCCTGAAGAAAATCCTATCGCAATTTTAAGCGTGGAAATACAAAAAGAAAGTACCGAAAGAAACACCATAGATTAATTTGTATGTCCCGTGTGTATTATTTAAACATTTTTTTGGGGGGGGGGGGACTACTGTAGATAAACAAGCAAAACGTAGGTAGGTAGAGAAAGCTAGGCTGCAACTGCATGTGATAATGGCACTGTTTTCTCAGATGTGTGACAGATTTCTAAAGTTTTGTTTAATCAAGATAACTCATACTACTCTCCTTCATTGCGAAGTATGTATTAAACTTTTCCTAAAGAAGCATGTATTGAGCATATTGGCTGAACGGACCGGAATGTTTATGAATGAGATATGTTTGTTCCAGAGGAGACTTCCACCATTGCCTATTCCCAACGGATAATACAATAACGACACGTTCATTGGGCACATTTTATAATATTTGAATCAGTGCTATTTCATTGTGATGTATTATATTGTGTGTGTTGAAAAAACGGAACCTACGATTTTTCATTCCATTCTGCCGTCCGTAATCTGTAGATGAAGTTGATTGATAACGCGTCCTTGCGAAGGCTGTAGGCTACATTCTATTTCATTCGGAATGGTTGGGGACGTTCATTCTTTCTACCATTATTATTTTGTATCTGACAAGTGTGAGCCTTTTGTACGATTCTTTTTCCTTTTTGGTTAAAATGTAATATTTCGTGTGTTTGTCACGCTCACAAAAGAAAGGTCATAGTTTCATAATAATACTTTGTTCGAACATACTTTAATAGGATCATTACATGTGGCTTAACAGTATCCCAGTGAAATACTTTAAAGTACTGCCATTATTTAAAGTAGGCCTACAGTTGTTATTCCAACTTGACGTATCCGATATTCATTAGTGTTGCTACGATCTTTTCATAAACATACTTTCATCGTAATAAATGCAGTCATAGGCTCTTAAAGATCCCGCACGAAATCTGTGCCGATTGCCTAAATCATTGCATTATGTTTTAATGGGGACAGTAGCGTAGATTGGCCTGCTACCTATCTCTCTCGCACAACAATACCTTCCTTTTTATTTGTAAAGGCCAAGGTACCTCTCTCTCTCGCACAATAACATGTCTCTCTCTAGAGAGTAACTGTCTCATCGGCACAGATATCGTGCGAGATCTTTACATAACGTACTATTAGGCTATGGTGACACAAAGTATTTTTTTTTCATAATATAATATTCTCTGTTTTAGTTTCTATAGGCCTATAACCATTTTTATTAATAATATTTTAGTTTATTTTCTTTTATGTAAAATATTGAATTGAACTATGTGTTGGATTGTAATAATGGTGATATTAGTTTCAATATTTTTTTCGTTATTGAAAGCTACGCACATAGTTATTGCTCTTATGAATAGAAATGTTAATGTAGTTATGACTTTTATAATTGGTGGGAGCTCAGAAAGCTTGACTGTAAATAGAAAATTTAGATCCCTCCAGAACACTAATAAGCTGGGTAGCTCTTTCATGTTTAAAATTGCTGAAGGAAAGAATACAATGGCATCCATGTAAAGAGAATGAAGAGAGTAATATATTATGCATTTGAATAGATCTAGACCCTTGGGAAAGTATAGTAAAAGATGAAAGGGATGAAGAACTTGGGACAGGACGTTTGAAAATGAACTGACTTTTATGTCGAAAGATGTACGGTACTTACAAATGAAACTTGAAATATCAGTCAAGACCACAGCGTTGCTTTGTGCATTAAACTTTAATATTTTTTGAAATACCAGTCCATAAAAAATGACATTTAATTCATTTAAAGACTTCATACAGGTGCTTCGATTACTCTTATTCTATAGTATTGCTGTGAATTTCTTTGAGATATCTCGAATTTTTTCCAAGCTCGGAGAGTATGGCATGATGTACGATGTGAAATTATTAGTGCATTACTGAAGGTTGATTTCATGTGTTATTATTGCTCATTGTTTTTGTTTTAATCGCTGCAAGGCTGGAGCAAGAAGCCGTTAGCTGTTAGGTTGTCACGACGCAAATAGCGACGTGCATAATCAACGATAGGAGACCATTCCTAAACAAAGGAAGGGTTGGGGGACCACAACTAATCGATATTGAACATTTTCATGATTATCGATACTGCCCTGAATTTATTTGAATTACAGAAAAGGAGAGGTGCGCATGCGTCGACGGTGAATCGACGAGAGAGGTGTGGAACCTGAAAGACGGTTAGTAGTACGTGCCTGACTACGAGAGAGAGAAGTTGAAAAGGCAGAAGGGAGAAGACGAGACTGGGATGTGCGACAGCGGTAGAGGCGTTCTGGCATGATGGTGTGTCAGACTTTCATCTAAGGAAATTCTGAATGGGAATTTCACTGATATGACTATATGGAGATAGTCGTTAGCTGGGAAAGCACATCACGTCCGCCGGTACGAGAGACCGCTTCAGCGAACACCAGCTGTGGAGAGAAGAGTGGGTCACGACTGCTCAGTCTGGACTAAGGGAAGATGTGGACATCAGGAAGTAGATGGAAACAGTACGGGATCAGAGGATAAGAGAGTCATCACCCGTTGAGTATCACATAAACATTTTCTTTTGTTTTTGAGAAATGGGAAAATTTTGGAGGCATTGTTTCTAAGAAATGTGTGGCGATTAGACGCCGTAAATGAAGGATTAAGAGTAGGGTTAGAAAAATAGAAGTGTGATAAATCTAGGGTGAGGCAATAAAATACAGTAATCCAACCCGTTTCTATTTCTGGTCTAAGTTAAGAAAGAGTAGTCAAGAACTGTGACCGTGGGTCAGTAAAGATGATCTCTATACTTTGGGTTTCTATGAGTGATTGTCTCACGAATGAATACATAGCTCGAGGCAATTGGTGATGCTCATTCAAACTTGTTTTTTTATAAGACAGGACGCGAGGGGAGTAAGAAAGAAGGGTAATAGGGGCTTACTTAGTATTTCTTGCGAGGGCCTCTCCCTCTTGGTTTTTGTTGGGTGACAGATGACTATCTATGAGTAGATTTCATGCTGGCCCGTAAGGATTGAGTTGTTTTCTTTAAGAGATTATCGAAGAGTGGGAACTGTATGGATCATGGGAAAGGGAGATAAGAAAGTGAACAGTGAGAGGCAGAAGAAGGCCTATGAATAGTAGTAGATTAAGCGCCTACCATTGAAAAACTTACATGTTAGGATAGAAGTAGGAATTACTCAAGGGTTATAAAGAGAAAGTTACTGATCTGGGGCGTGAGTTAGTTTCAGTTAGAATTCTAGGGAATTTAGAAACAAGGAAATTGGGTGCCCAGGGAGTAGAATAGTAACTTGAAAAGTATGGAAACCCGAGTAACAAGAAAGAGGGAAAATTAGAACAATGGTATAAATTGCTTACAGAGAGAGGAGTTAAAAGATAATCAATAGTAACTGGTTTGATTAGAAAGAGGAGAATTGGTAATTTTGTGTAGTGAGTTGATGACAAGTAGGTCATTAGCAGGTACTAGAGATTACCCCAGAAAAGAAGAAAAAAAGAAGGGTGAGGTGAGGGAACGCCAGAAGTGTCCCAAATAAAATAAATATAAAGAAATTTATGAGAATTGTGAAAGTCGTCGGTGTTGGAGGCGAACAACGGCCCCACGTGCCTCTAGGAGAGAGTGTCAGGGACCTCTGACATCGATTGTTCAAAATTGTATTTTTGTTTGCGGCCCATTAATATTTTCCCGGTTGCAGGAGAGGAGTCAGATTGTTTGTAACTCAAGATCTAGACGCCGCCCCTGTATCGGTGGTCTATCGCCACAGTCACTCTGTGGGTATAGGCCTAAACTTCCATTTCTTTCTTCATGAGACTGTCTTTCCTATCTATCTTTAAATACAATTCTTCATGGACTAAGATGACTAGTGGACTAGTATAGGAGACATAGATGGAATTATTGAGTGTAATATGTAGAGTCAAGGACTGGATCATGAATTGAAAATCTTTATTTATTCGAAAGAAAGTATAATATATATATTGAGATATCCTGAAGTTGCAAATGTAAGTGACTACACAAGTTAGTAGTAAATTAGAAGGATAATACGAGACGTTCTAGTAGATACCTGGAAATAAAGAAAGAAAGGAGATTAAGTAATTAATTAGGGAGTTGTTATTGTTGAACAGAGAACGTACTTATACAGTTAAACTGGGTATACTAACCTTGAATAATTAAATACCATCCTACTAATAAAAATGTAGAATGGTTAATGTTGTGTAAATGTAATTTATTGTATATAAGATTGTTATTGTTGAAAAGAAAAAAAAATATATATATATTAAATAAAATTATGGTTGTTGTTACTTAAAGCAAAGTAACGGGAAGTTCAGTCTTCCCAAAGTTTGGTCGCCCATAGCGTGGGGCTTAATATAAGAAAAGAAAATAAACATTAATCAGTTAAAATTGGAAACTTGAAATACGAGTCGGCATATATTTTGGAGCCCATAGCGTGGGGTGAGTTGTGTTGAAATCACATATTTTGATAGCCCATAGCGTGAGGTAGTGATAGTTTGATATCCTAACGTGAGGCGAGATAGTGTTAAAAGAATTTTGGGAGTTAGGTTAGTATAACTGAAATTTATTCTAAAAAAAAAAAAAATAATAATAATAATAACATATTTTTGGTAAAAGAATAATGACTATTGACAAATTAAGGACTTCTATAGAGGACTAAGACAGACGACTGAACTATTGTGTTCTAATCTTTTTTTTTCAGTGGTATTGTTAATATATAAATATGGCTACTTATGTTGATCCATATGTACAAATAAGAGCAGCTGAGTTAACCCAAGCTATTAGGAAGCTGAGGAAGGCGGATTTAGAGGCAGAATGTGATAGAGTAAAGTTACCGACCACAGGTACAAGGGATGAGTTAAGACAACGCTTGTTAGATTATGCCCGTAAGAACCCTCAGTCATTTCAAGTGCTAATTACGGCTTTTGCTCTGAGTCAGGAAGTTTTGGAAGAAGATTTAGTTGAACATAATATAACGGTTCCACAAGATTCATATGGAGATGTAGTGTATACATGGGTTAAGTTAATGCGTAGGAAGGCCATGGCGGTAGCTGATTCAGAAGAAGTTGTACCAGTTATACCATCGTTTACAATTCAGTTAGAGCCGCATAAACCAAATACTTTGGATCTGGTTCGTAAATGGAACATTAAATTCAAACCTGGGGATAGTATTTACTTATTTTTGGAGAGATTGGAAGATTTAAAACAAAGTTCTAAGTTACAGGGTGTAGAGTTATTGTCAGTATTACCCGAAATTTTACAAGATTCAGCTTTACTTTGGTACAGGAACAGATTAACAGATTGGCCTACATGGGAAGCTTTTTTGAAAGAATTTAGAGAATATTACTTGCCTATTGATGAGGAAGACTCGCTTTTGGATGAGATTAGACAGAGAACGCAAGGTCCTAAAGAATCGATTTTTGATTATGTTAATGCTATTCAAACGTTAATGAGGAGGCTGAGTACTCCAATGAGTCCTCAACAAATGATGAAGAATGTTATTAAAAATTTGCGTCCTGACGTAAAATTGTACATTAGACCTGCAGAGATTCAAACTATAACAGATTTAATACGTGTAGGTAGACAGTATGAACAAATATTGTTAGATTCTGAGAGATATATTCCTCCTCCAACGCAGGTTAGAGCTACAATTAAAGAAACGGCTTATAAACCTCAGAGACAAGTTGTTATACCTTCAGTTCATACAGCGCTAGGAATTCAGGGAAAACAGGAACTTCCATCGTCCGAGTTACAAAAGAAACCCAATGTTAGTTTTTCTACAAAGACGTGGGACAAAGAACGAAATTCAAGTCATGTAAATGATTCCAGAATAGTTAAAGCAACAGAAAATAAAGAGAGACAGGATGAGTCGAGGGATAATGGTAAAAACACCACTTTACGTTTTTCAAATAACCAGCGATGTTGGAATTGTGATAAAACAGGACATAGGCAGTTCGAGTGTAAGGCACCTCGTAGAGTTACTCCACGCACTACGATTAAATGTTATAATTGTAATAAGCTTGGACATAGGTCTATTGATTGTAGGATGCCCCAAGAAAGCAAAGTTAGGCCTACAAATTCCTTATGACAATTAACTAAAAATTAGGCTTGTGTGATGTTAAATATAAATCCTACAGATTTAGTTAATGGAGATAGATGTTTTGTTGAAATTTTGCTGGAGGATATTATATTTATTGCTTTAATAGATTCCGGTTCAGATAAAACTTATGTGGGAGAGAAAGGTAACTTTTTATGTAAAATGTTAGATTTATCAGTAGAAGAATCTGAAGTTAGGGTAGTGCAACTAGCAGATAAAACTTATAGTTCTATAACAGGAGAGAGAACTTTTGAGATGAAATTGCAGGACAGGGTCTTTCAGATAAAATGTAAAATTATGCCAAATTTAGCAGTAGATATGATTCTGGGCATGGACGTTTTGAAACAAATTGGGTTAGTAGTAGATTTGCAAGATGGGACTTGGTATTTCAAAGATGAACCAGTAAAAATTTTTCAATTCGTTAAGGCTATAGATTTGAAAGAAGAAGATCAACTACATAATATTCTTACTTTACCTACACCTCAGGAAAGGGACAGATTGAATATGTTTTTGGAAAATCAGTTACAGAAATTTGATCAGTGTACTGGACTTACAGACTTGATTTCTCATGTTATTGATACAGGCGATGCAAAACATATAAAACAAAGATATTATCCAGTATCACCCATTCTGGAAAAAGTTATACACGCGGAAATAGATAAAATGTTATTGGAAAAAGTTATAGAGCCTTCAAATTCACCTTGGTCGTCTCCGGTAGTTATGGTAAAGAAACCAGATAGAACATGGAGGTTTTGCGTAGATTTCAGAAAAGTAAATAATTGTACTAAAAGAGATAGTTATCCTTTGCCATATATTGAACATGTTTTGAGCAAATTACGACATGCTAGGTATATCAGTACAATAGATTTGAAAAATGGGTATTGGCAAGTTCCATTAGATGAAGCAAGTAAAGAAAAAACAGCATTTACCGTACCTGGTAGAGGATTGTATCAGTTTCGAGTTATGCCTTTTGGAATCCATAACGCACCAGCCTCGTTTCAAAGATTAGTTGATACTATATTAAGAGAAGAGATAGGAGAGAAATGCTTTTGTTATTTGGATGATATAGTACTTATTAGTGAGACGTTTGAAGAACATTTGTCCTTGTTAGAAAAAGTCTTAGAGAAATTAAGAAAAGCTAACCTGAAAATTAATAGGGAAAAATCAAAATTTTGCAGAAGTGAATTAAAATATTTGGGTCATATCATTACTCCATTAGGAATTGCTGTAGATTCAGATAAAATCTCGTGTATCCTTGAGTATCCAGCCCCTACGAAAGTCAAGGAAGTACGAGCATTTTTAGGACTGGCTTCTTGGTACCGACGATTCATTCCATTTTTTTCTGAAGTTGTAAAGCCCCTCACTGCACTTCTGAAAAAGAATCAGAAATGGCGTTGGACTAAGGAATGTCAGGAATCTTTTGATGAATTAAAATCGAAATTATCTAGTAGTCCTATATTAACTTGTCCAGATTATACTAAACCCCTAGTGCTACAGACCGATGCTAGTTTTTCAGGACTAGGAGCAGCATTAATTCAGACAGGAGAGGAAGGAGAGGAAAAAGTAATAGCTTATGCTAGTAGAACTTTAACGGTAGGCGAGCAAAAGTGGGCAATAGTCGAGAAAGAATTGTTAGCTATATTGTGGGCAGTTCAAAAGTTTCGTCCTTATTTGGAAGGTTATCATTTTAAAGTATATACTGATCACTTTGCTCTGAAATGGTTAAATACATTGCAGAATCCGACCGGACGATTAGCTAGGTGGAGTTTATTGCTCCAGGAGTATGATTTTGAAGTAATACATAGGCCTGGTAGATTACAAAAAGTTCCGGATGCTCTATCTAGAATACACGAAGGGAAAGTTCAAGAGAAAACGGTAGAGGAAGAATTTTGCCTTTTGTTAATTAATAACTCTGAAGTAGTCGAATGGGAAAATATACAAGATGCTTGGTATATTAAGCGGAAAGCACAAGTACAAAGTAAACCTAAATTTTGGCCAGATTGGAAGGTCGTAGATGAGAAGTTGTACCATTTAAGATTAGATCAGTTAGAACAAACTTTGGAGGGAACAGTGAATAGGTGGAAATTGGTTATACCGCAAGATTATAGGATTAAGGTATTGCAGGAATGTCATGATGCACCTACTGCAGGGCATATGGGGATAGCTAAAACTTTCTTTAGAATAGCAAACAAGTATTATTGGCCGGGAATGTTTAGAGATGTTGCTAAGTATGTTACTGCTTGTGAAATATGTCAGAGACAGAAAGTGTTACAAACGGCTCAAGCAGGACCAATGCATTTTTACCAGAAAGAGAAACCTTGGATGACTGTAGCTACTGATTTGTTGGGACCTTACCCACGTTCCAAAAAAGGGAACAGGTACATTGTAGTATTTCAGGACACCTTCACCAAATATATAGAATGTAAAGCGTTAAGGAAAGCAACCAGTAGAGCAGTTACGGAAGCATTTTATGAGTTGATTATCCTTAAATGGGGAATTCCGGGATATTTGCTGATGGACAATGGGCCGCAATATACTAGTAAACTAATGCGTGGGATAGCTAAAGCTTTTAATATAACCCCTTGTTATTTACCTGTATATTCACCACAAGGAAATCCGGTAGAAAGAGTTAATAGAGTATTGAAAACCATGATTGCGAGTTACATTGAAAAGGATCAAACAGTTTGGGATGTGTATTTGAGAGAATTTAATTTTGCTATAAATACGGCTAAACATAGTTCCACTGGATGCACTCCTTATATGCTAAATTATGGGAAAGAGCCTGAAATTATCAGCAGAATTGAGAAGGTAGAGAATCAACCTATACAGAAAGAAATTCCAAAGTTTTGGATAGATAGATTTGATAGATTAAAAACGGTACGTCTAATGGTCAGACATAACTTAGAAACTGTTTATAAGAATTCAAGTCATTATTATAATCTTCGGAGGAGAGAGGTGAGATTTTGTCCAGGAGATCTTGTGTTAAGAAGAAACTTTAAATTAAGTGATGCCTCACAAGCTTATGCAGCAGGCTTAAGTGCAAAGTTCGTCGGCCCCTTTATAATAAAGAAAAAGCTTAGAGAGAATAGTTATGAACTGACGAACCGTTTTGGTAAACAGTTGGGGAAGTGGCACGTTAAAGACTTGAAACCTTTTGTACCTGGGTAAAAGTTCTTTAAGGCTGGTAAAAGAGACACGCACAAAAAAAAAAAAAAAGAATGTGACCTGTGTCAACATTATTTTTTTTTTATGGTGAGTGCGGGAAGAATGTCACGACGCAAATAGCGACGTGCATAATCAACGATAGGAGACCATTCCTAAACAAAGGAAGGGTTGGGGGACCACAACTAATCGATATTGAACATTTTCATGATTATCGATACTGCCCTGAATTTATTTGAATTACAGAAAAGGAGAGGTGCGCATGCGTCGACGGTGAATCGACGAGAGAGGTGTGGAATCTGAAAGACGGTTAGTAGTACGTGCCTGACTACGAGAGAGAGAAGTTGAAAAGGCAGAAGGGAGAAGACGAGACTGGGATGTGCGACAGCGGTAGAGGCGTTCTGGCATGATGGTGTGTCAGACTTTCATCTAAGGAAATTCTGAATGAGAATTTCACTGATATGACTATATGGAGATAGTCGTTAGCTGGGAAAGCACATCACGTCCGCCGGTACGAGAGACCGCTTCAGCGAACACCAGCTGTGGAGAGAAGAGTGGGTCACGACTGCTCAGTCTGGACTAAGGGAAGATGTGGACATCAGGAAGTAGATGGAAACAGTACGGGATCAGAGGATAAGAGAGTCATCACCCGTTGAGTATCACATAAACATTTTCTTTTGTTTTTGAGAAATGGGAAAATTTTGGAGGCATTGTTTCTAAGAAATGTGTGGCGATTAGACGCCGTAAATGAAGGATTAAGAGTAGGGTTAGAAAAATAGAAGTGTGATAAATCTAGGGTGAGGCAATAAAATACAGTAATCCAACCCGTTTCTATTTCTGGTCTAAGTTAAGAAAGAGTAGTCAAGAACTGTGACCGTGGGTCAGTAAAGATGATCTCTATACTTTGGGTTTCTATGAGTGATTGTCTCACGAATGAATACATAGCTCGAGGCAATTGGTGATGCTCATTCAAACTTGTTTTTTTATAAGACAGGACGCGAGGGGAGTAAGAAAGAAGGGTAATAGGGGCTTACTTAGTATTTCTTGCGAGGGCCTCTCCCTCTTGGTTTTTGTTGGGTGACAGATGACTATCTATGAGTAGATTTCATGCTGGCCCGTAAGGATTGAGTTGTTTTCTTTAAGAGATTATCGAAGAGTGGGAACTGTATGGATCATGGGAAAGGGAGATAAGAAAGTGAACAGTGAGAGGCAGAAGAAGGCCTATGAATAGTAGTAGATTAAGCGCCTACCATTGAAAAACTTACATGTTAGGATAGAAGTAGGAATTACTCAAGGGTTATAAAGAGAAAGTTACTGATCTGGGGCGTGAGTTAGTTTCAGTTAGAATTCTAGGGAATTTAGAAACAAGGAAATTGGGTGCCCAGGGAGTAGAATAGTAACTTGAAAAGTATGGAAACCCGAGTAACAAGAAAGAGGGAAAATTAGAACAATGGTATAAATTGCTTACAGAGAGAGGAGTTAAAAGATAATCAATAGTAACTGGTTAGATTAGAAAGAGGAGAATTGGTAATTTTGTGTAGTGAGTTGATGACAAGTATGTCATTAGCAGGTACTAGAGATTACCCCAGAAAAGAAAAAAAAAAGAAGGGTGAGGTGAGGGAACGCCAGAAGTGTCCCAAATAAAATAAATATAAAGAAATTTATGAGAATTGTGAAAGTCGTCGGTGTTGGAGGCGAACAACGGCCCCACGTGCCTCTAGGAGAGAGTGTCAGGGACCTCTGACATCGATTGTTCAAAATTGTATTTTTGTTTGCGGCCCATTAATATTTTCCCGGTTGCAGGAGAGGAGTCAGATTGTTTGTAACTCAAGATCTAGACGCCGCCCCTGTATCGGTGGTCTATCGCCACAGTCACTCTGTGGGTATAGGCCTAAACTTCCATTTCTTTCTTCATGAGACTGTCTTTCCTATCTATCTTTAAATACAATTCTTCATGGACTAAGATGACTAGTGGACTAGTATAGGAGACATAGATGGAATTATTGAGTGTAATATGTAGAGTCAAGGACTGGATCATGAATTGAAAATCTTTATTTATTCGAAAGAAAGTATAATATATATATTGAGATATCCTGAAGTTGCAAATGTAAGTGACTACACAAGTTAGTAGTAAATTAGAAGGATAATACGAGACGTTCTAGTAGATACCTGGAAATAAAGAAAGAAAGGAGATTAAGTAATTAATTAGGGAGTTGTTATTGTTGAACAGAGAACGTACTTATACAGTTAAACTGGGTATACTAACCTTGAATAATTAAATACCATCCTACTAATAAAAATGTAGAATGGTTAATGTTGTGTAAATGTAATTTATTGTATATAAGATTGTTATTGTTGAAAAGAAAAAAAAATAATATATTAAATAAAATTATGGTTATTGTTATGCAAAGTAAATTAACGTGAATTTCAGATTTTTGACCCTTATCCTGGTAATGGTTTGAGAGTCGCTGATTTTTGGTATGAGTTATATACTTTGGTAGTGAGCACTGAAAAAGGAGAAAAAGAAGAAATAGAGAGAAGCAGAATAATAAAAGAAAGGTAAATCCGAACCCATTTCCGTCTCCGCTGTTAAAATTAAAAGCTAGTCGAGAGGCTGGTAGGTACATAGCTTGTGTATCTACAATTTAATTTGTGACTGGGCTGATACATAACAAAAAGAAGAGAGGAAGTGTATTGATGATGGCGCCCGTTAATATAAATTTTCATCAATATTATCAAATTGGGTAAATTGTTAAAAGAAAGAGAAAGTAGACTGGGAGTAGGGAATTTGCAACCACCCGGTAGAGGAGGTAGTTGTACTGAACGTTGGAATGTGGATTATGCAGGCAGTGTTATGATGACACAACAGGTGCATAAGTGACCTTGTTTTGTAGGAGTTCAGTAAACTTATGTACTACGATTGAGAATAATCACATATTAGTCGTCACAGATTTTGGCGAAGAATTTTGGCGAAGATTTAATCCAAGAAGTTAGGGAACTTTATAGCATAAAGTAAGAAAGTCCGTCACAAGGTATTGTAACTCCTTTACAATATCTGCTATTATTTTCATACATAGACAATTCCATGCTTACGACGCGTATTCGATATTGATTAATAATGTTTTGCAATCCATCTAATATCGACCAATGAAGGTAATTTATCTTGTAATATTCTTGGAAACACAAGGATGCTATTTATCTGATAAAACGCCAGCTTGTTGCTGGAAACAAGCAGCTGTAAGCAGTGATTAATTCGGTCACACGCTGCGAATGAACAGAATATAAACGCTTTATTATGGAAATTGAAATAATAACAATGTGCGTTGATTAAAAACAGAATTTCGATTAGATGCAAGCTAGTTCGTGCGCTCTGATTCTCTTCTGATATCTTATCCGAATTAGGTTAACTATTTCGCATACATACTCTTGGCACCATTGGTTAGAATCTGTAACTTATTCGATTCATCGATTGTTTATTCATTTAAGAACAAAGCTAGAAAGTAACAATATTATGTATATAATCTTTCGTGGGATTACCTGTGATAAATCCACATTAAATTTATCACAGGTCTATTAAAAATATACACGCTAAGTTAAATTAATCAGTATTTTCCAGGTAAGTTTCAGTTAAAACACTTCCAATGTTTTTTTTTATATTAGACCTAGACACCAGTATTTCCGCTTTTTCTCATGGCCCTGTTAAGTATAAGATATCTTTTTGTACGAGACAGAGTGCCAAATAATTATTATTGTCACTTTTGCGACAATGAAGAACGTAGATAAGTCTTAAGTCGGCGTAAACAACTGAATCACTTTCTAGATGAACTGGCAGTGCAACCAGCTGTCGAAGCAATCGAATAACATCGGAGAGCATATATTTAACTTTTGGTGACATTATCTTTAAAGTCCTCACCACATTATTACCACAAGTAGCCTAACTCTGTACTTTTAATAAAATAATTAATCTTAATATCCAGTTGTAATGGGTTGTTATCGACTAAATAGCATGTTTCTGTTACTTTTATCTTAATAATAATAATTATCATTATTATTGTTGTTATCATTACTTCAGCTGACTAATAATTTTTAATTGGGACAAATATTGGGAACCCATGTCCCCTGGACCCCCCCAAACGGCACCTTCTGAGAACAGCCACCCAAGAATGAAAGTGACAGTATAAGTTATTATCAACACATATGAAGAAGCACGAATGGCAAGCGAATCACTTTATTAAAGCATTGGCAAAATAAATTGCTTCTCCAAAATCAATTATGTCTGACGGAGGATAATTGTGATCAGCATATTAGAAAAGAAAAACACTTTCCATGGGAAGGCAACTTTGGCACAAAGAAACCCGACACTTGAACCCGTTCCCATAGAAATATAACGAAATTAATGCCATCGCTATTTTATCAAACTCCCACGAGAGTTTACGACTTTATGGTCAGATTCGCGACTTTCGTGTTTGTTATATAAAAACAAAACTAACAGCTGCGAGATCACGGCATACCATGAATCTATTCCAGTTACCATGTTCTAACCAGTGCTACTAATGTTGCATATAAGACATTGTTGACTTCATTCATGTAAGCTAACAGCAGAGCAGCATAAGAGCACATGAACTGGCTTACACCGAATCGAAATTGTGTTTTTAATCAATGTACATTTATATTATTTCAATTTCCAAACAAGTTATGTTGTATGAAATAATTTGTTTTCGTGTTGCTTAATGGCAACATGCGACGTATTAATCACTGCACACTGATGCTTACGTGTCCAGTAACGAGCAGACCATTTTATCAGGTAAAATCCCATCCTCATTTTATTAGATAAACGATCGTGATTGGTCAATATCCGAGGAATTGCTAACCGTTATTGGTCATTATCAAACACGCGGCACATGAGTGGAATAGTCATTGCAATTATTGTCACTACCTCCACAATCAACAGCTCAATTCGTCTCATCACAATCAGAAAACTGCAAGGAAACAGATTTTGTTGTTGATAAATTCATGGTCGTGCGAAATAACCTAATCAAATGGACTGAAATCAGTGTCTCGACGTCAAGTGTGTTTTTGTCTTTTTCTCCCGCACTCTCCCCTTCCCTCGTTCTAGCCTATCCCTTTTCCATCCTTGTTTCCCTGCTACTTCGTCTTTCTTTGCTCTCTTGCAATCGGGTTCCTTTATTACCTTCTGCATTTTATGAGGAAGGGATATTGTAACTGTTAGCTTCAGTATGTCTCTGAAACTTACGTGTCCTCTTTGAAATAGGTGATTCTTCAAACCCTTCACGCAGCCAATTTTCTACTGAAGGTTCTAACAAAGGAAGTAATATTGTGGCTCTTAAAAGGGCTGTAATTTTATCGCTAAAATAGAATTGTTTAACGTGATTGAAATTACAAAAAAAGGAAACGGTTTACTACCCTTCAGGAGGAATACATACTACTGGATTTTACTTAAGGTTCCGTCTACATCTGGTCCATAAAATCTACATTTTTTGTTTGCTACAATTAGGACGTATCCTGGTAACAGCTTTAGCCTACAGTCACCGAATACATAAACCGAATAATAACATATAAACTCAATAATAATAGAAACCAAATCATAACCAGAAACTCAATATCTAATCAGTAATAATATATAAGCATTTATTAATATTTCCCATTAATCTCATCTCTCTGGGAGGATGGTCAAAGACTGTAGCAGGCAAACGATTCCATTTATTATACCCTTATTAACTAAAGAATCTTTCCCTATGTCTTTTTTTAGTCTGTTCTTTATTTTCTTCTTCTTCTTCTTTTGAATTTATGGTAACTCTTCCAGTTTCTCCAATTGGAACCAAATGTTTCGCCATGCAATTATTAGTCTCGTGTACGATTGGAAAAGTGCACACAGTCTAGCCTTTTCCTCTTAATTACAAGTGGCTTTACTTCCACATTTCTTACTTACATCAATTCATCAAGCATCTAGGTTATGATAGGCAATGATTAGGGTAAGGCATTTAATGAACATAAAATAGCGAAAAAATGCAAAATAGAACGCATTTATGCCCTAAAAATAGTAAAAAAAGACGCAAAGTTTTAAAAAATGGCCATAATTACTTATAATTAGTTTTAAAAAGAAGTAACGATTTTGATTTTAGAGATAAATTTAGTGAATGACAGTGTTTTACACTTAATTTTACAATAAAACACACACTCATTTTGTTACTAACGATGTAAGTAAATTCATAACTTACTACTGGGATACCCTATGCGAAAAAAATTACTTCTGAACTAGCATTTCCATCAAATTGTTCTTAGGAAATTTCTCATCAACGTTTATACACTAATGAATGACACAGTGAAAAATCCTTCTGTTATACCAGTTACACTGAAAGTCTGCTTTGTTTCCTGCGGAAACTTGCTCATAAACTTGCTTATAAACTTATAATGGACAAGCATTAAAAGCAGAAATAATAATGAAACATTCAAAATACAGCGTAATGTAAAACTTTCCTCTAAAAAAACTATTAAAAATTGATGAAAAAGAGCTAAAAATACCAAAAAATTTCCTACCTCTTAAAAATGACGGGTAATACTAAAAACGGAAATACAAATTGCCGTTATTTAATCAATCAATTAATTAATCAGTTAAGTAAGGGCAATACACATTTGTATATATTCGAGCTATCTTTCAACCTTAATATAAAACATATGCAAAATCATCAAATGCCTTGACGTAGTAACGATGAATCAGTATCGGCGATTGTGCACGGTATATTTCTTCAGATAAGGCGATAGTTGAATCATTAAAAAGGGCTCGAAAATCCGAGTCGTCTTATTAGTTATAAAATGATTATTCTGTTGTCAAGATTATATTATCTTGATATATTAAAGCGTTAGGTACCATAGGCGGGCAAATTTAAGCGCAGAAAAAACGCGAGTTTCGTAAATAAAACAAAAAACACCATAATCTGCGAAATAAAATTTATTCTTGTTTTTTCCCCTTTATATACCGGTACGTGTATCACATGGTTCACGCACAACGCGCGTATCGTTCTGTCCCATTGTGGTGCGACTGTGATCAGTGACGCCATTTTGAAAAAAAAAGAAGATCGAGGAAGCTTTGTTCCGTAAGGGTAGCCAACAGTCTTTTTAACTAATTGCAGTTATTTTACCCTAACTTCTACTACCCACCCTATGGTTTATAATAGTGCGATAAGTTAATTGGCAACATTTTTTTTATATATATATACCAGAAAAATTAAACAAAAACGAACCTTTTTGAAGTTGTTTCATAAACATAAATTCATAGGCCATTGACATTTTGCAGTCGTCTTGTAAGGCAGATATATGCTAAAACTATAAACTTTGACGAAAATTTACATCTTGTCATGTCTGAAGGTTGTCTTATCTGCGGAAATATGCGGTATTTCAATTCATAGGACCTCATAACTAGCAGGATTTGGTCTAATCCGGAAAACTCGACATGTTGTTTCAGGATCGAACGGAATACCAGTACTTCCTCTACAAATAGTACCTGAAGTACAGAGAAATAATATAAAAAACATAACGCTCCATATTGATTTTGAAGTTGCTTAGACCGGAACTGCAATTTTTCTCGCAATTATTTGGTGCAATTGCGCTTTCCATTTTTTCTATAAAATCTGTAGATGCAGAAAAGAAAACAATACTGCGTGTTACAGATAACTTGAAATTTCAGTTAATAGATCCCGGAGGAAAAACAGAATGTTATTGTGTATTCCTTTCTAGATACAGATGGGTTGCCACAACCTATACTTGGCGTCTGAAAGGGCTGCAATAACCCTCTCTACAGCACAGGCTCAGTCACGTATTATGTCGTCGTAGAGAGCAGAGGAAACTGGAATTAAGATAGATTACTCCAGGGAGCAGATTTAAAAGAACCAGTGAATCAGCCACTCTTTAAGATCTTCCTTTATACATCTCTGTTTACTTAGACGATGTCGCCACTTGAATCTTGAGCACGCTATTCTTGGTTCCTATTATAGACGTAAGAACATATTGTCATGATTCCATAAATGTTTCCTGCTAAACTGAGAGCCTGATTTATAATTCCGATTCAAGAACAGGTAACATCAGATTTAGAATTTAAATCTATGCTTTTTAAGATGCATTACGAATTCTTCATAGCAGAATTTCTCTCTTAATGTGCTGTCTTCTTTAATGAGTCAGAGATGTTTGCAATGCAAAGAGCTCAAAGTTTACCTTTTCATCATGCTTTTAGAAACCACTCGTTCAATAATGGAGGAAGAGTATTCATAACACATTGCACGAAAGGAGTTCAGTGATTTTAAAATGTGCATTTTATTAGTGACGTATTGATCTACAATTAAAAATTCTGGTTAAATTATATTAAATATTTCGATGAGGAAAGTTTGTATTCTCATTAATAAATACACTATTTAATTTTCCGACAAACTTTTGTCTGAAAAATTGAAGTATATTTCCAGTAACTTAAATTGATGAAACAGATTTATATATATATAAAGGTATGCATAAGTTTGCTTGGAAATATACTTTATTTAAGTTTATTTATGTTCTGTATATATTTAACAAAAAATTTGAGTCTTCGTCGTAAGCTAGAGAACTCGAAATCCAACTTAATGAGTAGCCTATGAGCTGAAGAGAACTATAAAATGTCAGACCAACTCTATAGTTCCATTTTCCATGTACATAATTATACTGGGATTTTGGGACTTGTGTTATTCCACAACCGAGTACATAAGTATAGTACGCAAATAACTGTTTAGTCTTAATAAAACAACAATCATAAGATTCTGATATCACACAAAACACAAGAATAAGAGAAAAGGTGTAAAATGAACACATACTAATAATAATAATTACAGGAAGGATTTTACAGCCAACTTGTCACCATGAAAAGCTCCCATATATTAAGTAAACGACCGTGTCGCGAAAATGATGGTGTCTCAAAACGACCACATCACTAGAGTGTTGTTGCCGACATTAAATGCAAGGTTTCAGACTTCGTTATCCAGGCTTATTGATCTCTGCTTCAGTTATAACACTGTCATATTCCTCTCTTCCATTATTCCTTTACGACTGTCTGGGAACTCTAATCTCCGGGATGTAAAGCTTGTTAAATGATTCCAGCTTTCCAGTAATGAGGTTAAATAGTTTCATTAAATGGCTTAATCAATAATAATTAATTCTAAACATCATCTGACAAATGAAAATGAGCTTATGTAACATACCTTATTAAAAACTCAGAAACTGTACGAAGATGTAAAAAGGTAGCTGCCATTTTGTATACCAACCTCTGAATCTTTAAGCTATTACATTTCCATATAATTTTATATGTAGGGCTCCAAACAAAGAAATGAAATACCATGTTTGTCACAAATGAGTGCTTTTCTTGGAAAAAGTCTCAACCATATAATCTAGAGTAGGATTACCTCCACAACGTCTCTGGGTTTTTACGTATATACCTTAGGAGCGAGTCTCACCGCTCGTAGAGTTCCTGGCTAGGGGAGGTAGCTGCACCCTGATTGGCTCAGCTCTCCTATCCCACTCCACGTGTTGTCTTTCTCTCTCGCAGCGGCATTATCCCTCCACTCAACTATTATAGTATTTTCTACGACTGGCGACATGCTGCATGATGTTCACTCTCTGCTCAGCGGTAGCTTACTGATCTTACGCGCACCGAATTCGCGCATCTTGGTAACGAGACGTAACGAGAAGCTCGCTGGCTGGGTTTGTCTTCAAGGCCAGAGACTTTGTGGGAATAATCCAACTCTAACAATGCTTTAATATATAAGTATTATCCATGCTGCTGTGATTTTTCCCACAGCTACAAGAGGAAAGAATAAGAAATAGGCTTTATTTTACTTTTGCGTGTTCACAATAAAGTTGGCTGTTTTTGTACAACTTAAATTAAACAGAAAGATTAATACGTGGACCATATAAATCCCCGACATAAGACAACATTGAAGCTAGAGTGCCTCCCTTATTGCTTTTACATAGGGTCACTTTCATATGGCAGGTATGTAGTTGCATTTCAGGAGAACCTTAAAAACTAATTACCTCAAAAATCATTAATAAAATCACAAAAAGCAAAATGTGATATGAAGTAATAGGAATATGTCACAGGTAAAGGCTAAAAAACCGGATAGACCTAGATCTAACTGGGTAATGTGCGCTTTACCCGACCAGTTACTTCAGTTTAGCTTTATCCGGTTAAAGCAGGAACTGCCCTCATGTCTCTGGGTGAAGCTGGTTTCTTATTTTGTTAGGGAGCTGGACATGCGCAATATGGTTAAGTTAGGCTAGGTTTGAGTAGGTTAGATTAGGTTAGTAAAGCTAACCTAGGTTAGTTTCTATTTCAGTCGCATCCTATTCAAACAAGTAACTTCACTAAATAACATTTGAAGCTATTATTATTCCATTAAAGGAATAGAATATTGAAAAAGTTGTTTGTTTGAAATTAATTTTCACCCAAGGTAAACTTCAGATTACCCAGATAAAGCTAGAAATTTATATTTTATTCCAACTTTACTCAGTGCTTTTGGATAATGTTGACTTTATCTGGGTAAAGTTTGGTTTACCCAATTCCCAGTTTTAACCGTAACATATATAAAAGGAAAGAACGAATAAATAAGTAGATTTTTTTAAATTTATTTATTTAAGGTCGCTTTTTAACTGCCAGGGTCACCAGCGACCACAATAATTAATCTCTATATATATAAAAGGCTTTGTCCTGACTGACTGACTGAATGAATGACTGACTGAATGACAGGAATCAACGTACAGCCTAAACTATAACAGGTAGAGACTTGGAATTTTGACAGTACCTTCGCTTCATAATGTAGGTGCTCACTAAGAAAGGATTTTGAAAAATTCTGATTCTAAATGCAAAAAATTAAATGTTTTTGAAAATACTTAATCCCTTTTTACATAGAATTATCAAAACAAATTCACAGAACGTATTGTTACCACCGTTGACAACTTCGCTGGTAGAAGGACAGTCTTTGGCTAAATGGGCCTGTCGCTTGCATTGAAAGCAAATGGGAGCATCAGAGGATACATAAATCCAATGAGGAAGATCATCTAAGAGTACTTGAAATGATTCTGGGAGTTTCTTTTCGTCCTCAGGTGCAATGAACGTTTGCCGTCGAAAACTCAGTATATGAGAAAGTCTGGGATCAGAGAAGCCTGCACGTAGGAACGATATTGGTGTAACTGTCTTTATTCCGAAGGACAAAAGTTTGTTTTCTATCACATAATGAGGGATACTAGGATGCACATTAGAGAGAATTATCCTTTTTTTGCGTGATATTAATGGTCTAATTGGAAATTCATGTCCTTCAACAATGATTGACTTGTGATTGTTTACAAGCTCGTCTGCTGTCTCTTTGTTGGTAAAATAATCACACAGTCTTTTGTTTGATATCTTTGAAGCAAATCTTATAAGCGATGGGTTGACTTTGGTTGCAATTATCTGTACAAAGACAATGCTAGGAGCATGATCAGCTGAATCTATAACGATAGCATTTTCTTTTTTAAGAAATAAAGTATTTTGTGATACTTGCGCGTAACTAGTTGGAGATTTACTAGATGATACATTAGTAGCTGGTTGTTCTTGTAGGGTGACTTCCATGTTGAGGTTAGCTTCACTCGGAACCCGAGTACAGCAGAAAAATATACACAAAACTCACTCGCAGTTCTAAAATAACAATAATTAATCAAGAATGAAGAATTACTGAACCTCGTCAACCAACAATTATACTCTTATTTCCTTAATAAGGCATAATTACTAAAGAGTACACCAACAGAAGCTCAATTCATGACCATGGCCTCCTCGAAACTCCAAATAAGTACATTAATTTATACTCAGGCGTGCTCCAGAAGGACCAATCATCAAATTACTTTCATTTGCATCTCATTACATTTATATATGAGGCACTGCGTTTATATATATACACATATACATTAGGGGATGGAAAATAGGATCATCTTTTATGTGTGCAAAAACATAAAGTACGTTGGTTACCTATTTAAACACGCACAGCATGTGCAGTTGACACACCATAAGGAGAAAAATGTTTAAATTTTGTCTTTTTATGTGGTAAATTTGCTGTTTTTTTCTTACCCCTTCTCACCCTCTTCGAGTTTGAAATCTCTGCCATATGCCTAACCTCAAAGCGTGGCGTGTTCCTTGATGTTAAGCCAATCTGAATAGTAATATTTTAATGTGTGGAAATAAAGTAGCTGTGGTTTCAATTCAACGGATGTCATTAAGTTAAGTAACAAAATTAGTGGTTTAAGATTACACCGATTTGAGCAAGCAGTCTTTCTTATGAGGTAAATCACAACCCCCTCAATATAACAATAACTATTATACAGCAATACAATTTTCTAAGGCCCACAAATATCGCTGTACGGAGGCTAGACTGTATAGCTAAAAGCTATTTCAAAGAAAATCAAAATAATTCAAGTAATAGCGAAGGATATGAACTGTTGCAGTTATTTGAGATACTTTGTTACACACGAGAAGATACATAGTTTCATCCCCGATGGGAGTCATTGCGATTTTCCAGTTGGCATAATTCTTGTGGTGGTAAAGTGGCCATGAAACTTAATCGCTCATGGAAATAAATATCGAGAGCATCTCTACGAGCAAACTAGGAAGCGCGTATAACTGATAACTTTACCACCTACAAGAGCGGACTGTCTTAAAATCCTGGAGCTTGAATCATCAGGAGCTCTGAAGCTCCCATAAGGTACATTTGGAGAAAGGAAAGAGAAAGTGAGTAAGAGTAAGACATAATTCCTGTCACGTCGTTGGCAGATGCCGGATTCCAATATAAAAGTTGAAGAATTTTTCGTTTTCAAACTCTGCCTTCCTCTCCACAAACACAGAAATTAATTCGATATTGACCTGATTGGACTCAAGAGACCTTAAACTCTAAAAATAATTAAACTGTCGAACACAATATTTTCTTTCCTAAAACAGAAAACAGAAAGTGTCGGGTCCAGACACTTCTCACTTCAAACTATAATAAAAAAATTCAGTTTATTACTGCAGGGGTTTAAGATTAGTCAAGAAACCCATGGCCTCTTATGAACATTCTGAACGAATGTGTGGCGGATTAGTAGGCCTATCAATCTTATGAACACTGCTTATTTTAAGATGCTACTACACTTATAAATATACGGGAGCAGTAGTACATTACCTCGGATGCAGTTGTGAAAACCATCTGAATCCGTCCAGCCAGTTGCGAACTCACAAGAAACGAAATATGCGGATGTAATTGAGAACATTTTGTCAAATATGTTAACATTATAATAAATAGAGTAATTATCCACATAATAGGAAACTATTGCCGAAAAATGTTCCACATCAATTAACTGCAGTGACTATCCTTTGACAACCTTTCTTTTTTTGAAATGGTGTTTGCTTTATAATTTTATTTAGATTTTCACTTTCTGGTGTCAATTTTGTTTGTTTGTTCGTTTATTCGAACAGTATAATCTAAATTATGTCTTCATCTCTTCGTGCAAAAATACTAATATAAATATTTTTTTGTTTCAGGTAAGTGTGGCGATGCCGACTTGAGCTCAGTTTCAGTAAGTTTATTTACAATATTTTAACGGGGGAAAATAGTTCAGTTCAGAGGTTAATAAACTAGTTGAGACACATAAACTACACATAGCTTCCGAAATACAGCATTGGTTCTGATTTTATAGGAGAATTATTGCTATTGTAAGAAGAATGAAAGGGAAATAGTGGGTTATGCTCCACGTCTGATCACTGGAGACTGAGAGACATATATATATAGGCTATATATATATAGAGAGAGAATTGAATTGATTTGATTTTAAGGATTGTAAGCGTAGAGCTTAAAAGTTCCTTTCAGACATACAATCCGCCCTCAATGACAGAAAAAATTACAAATAAAATACAAATATAATAATAATTACAGACACATTTTAATACACATATGGAACATATAACTTAAACCTTAACCTAATGTCATGAAGTAGTAGTCAAAATATATTATACGATAAAAGTAAAATTTAGTAGAAGATAATGAGAAATTAGGATTCTTAAGCGGTTATGAGGTGATTAACTAAGAGTTTTTGTCGTAGTAAGAGAATAACTTACTTAATGATACAGATGGACTTTATTGTATAATCGAGAGGCCGTGCATATAAAAGATTTATTAAATTAAGTGGTGCGGTGTCTAGGAATTTGGAGTGTACTTGAAGTAAATCTATCGGTACGATCATGTACAGTGGTATTAAACAGAGGCGGCAGCCAGATGCGCGTGAGAGAGGTGACGCATGTAGGAGGAATCGTGGGGAGGGGTAAGAATGTTGAACTGCACTAGCGAGAGAGGAGAAGCTATTGTAATACGGTCTCTTGTTTCTTAACTGCATTTATGCGATCTTACTGCACTGAAAGCGACGACACAACTGACCCATACACCCCTCCATGCAGTACGAATGTTTATTGGACTCGCCTGCATCTACTGCGCATCCATGCTTGGACTGCCACGTCTGATTAATACCACTGTATTTTTTTGCATGGAGATGAAAGATTTCAACAGATAAATAAGAAAGAGAGAGAAAGAGAGAGTTGATTTAATCGTTCCGCGTATTTTTCATAAGATATTACTTGTAACTTGTCTGGAGTGTAATAATTAGCAGTTAGCGGTGTAATAAATATTTAGTTTTGTAAACAGAAAACACTCCTAGTTTCCTACATAGTTAATGAAATTATTATATGGTTGCAACAGCGCCACTCTATGATAGCCGCAGACGGCAATGCGCGCCGCTGTCGCGAACCGGAAAAACACCGCGCAGCCGGTTTATAGTTCATTGGATCTCTCTGTATAATCTATAAGAGCATATTAACACAAGATTTGAGGGACTGTTACTTAGCTGCTAGACAAGAGAAGTTCGGTCGCGGGGGGGGGGGCAGGGGATTGACGTATAGGATTATGGGATGCAAAAGAAGGCTGGATATGTAACGGAAATGAAGGAGACGAAGATAGCTTTGGTGGCATTCGCTTTCACTGAACTTCGCAAAAACACCGGGTTACAAAAGCTTACTTTTGTCCTCGAAACGAAGATGTTAGATCTGAGTCAGTCAACAAAAGTTATACAAGACCAGCCATAGCCCATGTAACATAGTTTGACGCCATTTTTCGTGTTACGTTTCTCTGGTTCTCACACGATGTTCGGCAAAAAAAAATTCTCCCCGTAATATATCATGGACGTATTTCTGCTATAGGCTAGAGGTAAAAGAAAAGTGATCCCTATACAGGCCATGGAGGCCCAGAGGGTTCCAGGAAGTTGAGGCTCCCAGATTTTGGACATTCGGAACGTGAAGGTGGTAAGGTTGTCAGCCATACGCACCCCCAGGATTGCTCCTGGTACTCATTTCTGTTAGAGGCTGAGTCGACCCCAGAGCCATAGTACCACCAGAAGGATTAGGCCAATTGAAAAACTCCAACGACCTCATCGGGAATCGAACCCGCGACCTTCCGGTTTGTAGCGCAGCGCCTCAACCACTACGCTATGGCGTACCCCTATTTCTGCTGTATAGTGTTGTAAAACACGTTAAAATATGCCGAGGAAAGTAAACGAATTCCTACAACAATTTGAAACATTTTATGTTCTATTATGAAAAACTGGAAAGAAACTTTAAGAGAAACTCATCATTTAGCTGTTACGGATGAATAAAATTACAGTTTTGTACAGGATAATATTTGTACAAATATGAAGGCACGTATGATATGTGCTTTTATGTGTGCTTGTATGCTTTTAAAACCCCACGTATGTCAACAATGCTTTGAAGCCTTACTCCAGTGCTTAACCATTGTAAAACAATTTGTAATTTGTTGATCTGGTGTTGGAGTCTTATCCCTAGAAGTGTTGCGCTTTGGAAATGTCTCAGTGACATGTAGTTAGTTGAACTTATTCGAGGTTTGTCGGAAACTTTCATTACATAATATGTAAGTTTCATTCACCAAAATATTATATATTCTGACCCTAAGATATTGTTGCTCACTACATGACAAATCTACGTTCAATATTACATTTAAAGAATCAGAATTTTACACTTAACGTGCCTACGTCCAATGCTTTTATCAGTCACCAATTACAGACATAGGATGTACTAAATTCTTAAATAATTATTAGCAAGTTCTCATGTTTTTTTTAACAATTACGTTGCTACACTGCTAATTTTACTAATATTACATTTAAAGAATCAGCATTTTACACTTAACGTGCCTACGTCCAATGCTTTTATCAGTCACCAATTACAGACATAGGATGTACTAAATTCTTAAATAATTATTAGCAAGTTCTCATGTTTTTTTAAACAATTACGTTGCTACACTGCTGATTTTACTCTAAAATATAACTCCTATACTTCTATTTTTACGAAAGAAGTTTCTACTTTTAGTAGTCTTAAGTTATAAATATCCTAAGTCTACACTAGTAATAAGTAGACATAGGTTTATGAAACAGCCCAGACTAATTTTATTTCTTAGAGATATGTAGTGAGATTGCGATTGTAGCTGAAATAAAATCGTACTAACTGAAAGCAAGGTATGACATTTTAATAATTCTGAAAAAATAAAATAAAACTAGAGATGAACGTATAATTTGGGGAGAATTGTTATTTTTAAGACTGAAGGGTTGGAAAATGGATTAAGAAAATACTGATGAATAAAAACAGTGGGTTAAGCTTTTGTTTTTTATTTAACGTACAAATAAGTCCATTCATCTATGAAATTCAGGAATTCATAACTAGTAGAAGAGACATTAGAGCATCAATCATGGTACAGTTAAGGAATTTATTAAGAATATAAATTAATATCTAATTTCAAATATTGGGTTATATACCACCATGACTTGGTTCATAGTAACAAATATAAGAAAGTTATTTTAAAATACATCATGTTATTTTGAGATCTTTATACGATAAATCCTTCTTCAATGTAAGGGTTGAGAGTGTTTTCTCAATAGACATCAAATATAAGTAATTAATAGAAAAGTAAGCCTATATGACTGTCATATTTATTTACAAAACAGACAGAACATGAACTACTTTAATAGACAATTTATGGCTATTTCACTGTCGAAATTCTTTGCTTTTTGCAATTTGCCAACTTATGTACTAGAAAACTTCTGCGCGATAAAGCGTTATAGTACATTTTTATTCGAACCGTTTCTTTGCTGTTTAAGTTATAGTAATAAAGAACCCATGAACTAATAATTTAGTGTCATCAACTGACTGAAGCTTCAAAAGTTAAGACTACACTTAGCAAAGCAAAGTACGAGTAGGGTTTGCAACTTTATTTTTGCATTAAAATGCACTGAAGTGATGGCCAGAAATTTTCGAGAAAAGAACTGGCTATCACAAACAGAACTCACAAAAATGTAAAGTAATTGAAAACGCATTCAACTTGTCCTACATTGAATCTGGATAGATCAGAATCATGAAAGTGAAGAAGTTTTAAAGAAATTATAGAAGCGTATGTTCACCTGAGCCTATTTTTTTCAAGCTATTGTGTTGATAAACAGAAATCCATTATATCTATAGTTCGCTACTTCATTTCATTCTGTAATAATGACAGTTACTTTGAGAATGAAGAGGTGAAATATTTTATTGCACAGGGCGCTCAATTGCTAAATTCAACCCTGCGTAAGGGCTTTAATGAACTGAAAAATTAAGGACTTCAGTGTATTAACAAGTTGAAATTTCCTGAAATTAGGTGTGAGTTTATGCCCTTAATAACTCGTGACGACTTTATTTTAGTCTTACTGCCACATGAAATAAAGATTTTTTTTCTTTTATTTTAAGGCTACGATTTTATTTAAAATTTACAGTACACAAACTTGGATTACTAAACTCTCATTTTAACCATTTTTTTAAAATTATATTAAGGATAGTTATAATATATTCATTTTAAATTATTGATAAATTTCATTATAATTTCATACTTCTTGGCTCTTTTCTTCATATCTATCTAACTTGCACTGTAAGTAGTAAGTTTTCTTAGCCTATGAACAAAGCCTGTTTTCTTGTTTTTACCTCAGGAATAATGTGGCTTTGATTGACAACTGAATGTGGACTTCTGCAATGCGGTCGTGTACTCTGTGAACATATAAAGCGTAGAGAAAGTTATGTTTCACATTAAGCTTTGTTTAATTAATGGCTTGGAACACTTGATGGGAAATGCATCTTAAGAGCATATTAAAGATCTTCTCATTTCATGATTTTCTCACTTGATTTTACAGTACTAGATTGTACGGGCAAATAAAAAGAGTCAAGAAATTATTACGCGTGATAAGGAGAGGTTTACGGCTTGGGCGAATATTCACAAAAGTACGTAATGATAAGAGAATATGAAAAACCTTTTACTGCTGAATAGGCTTTTATCAGTTTCTGTGGCTCAGCTATAGTGTTTACATTCCAGGATATTACTAGCATTTTAGTAGATTAGCATTATTCAAGCCGACCCATTTGTGGATACAAGAATTTGTGCTGAAGAATTTTTGCATACCATGCACTCTGCAAAGTATGGTTTTAAACAAAATTGTTTTATGTTTATTCATGTTTTATTTCAACTTCTATTTACACAAGCGCTAAATGAAAAGATTTATTTTCCTATGTTGCTATTGGTTTCAATGGTTTGCTCGTTTTGACTGATATTTTAACTTTAATGATTATGGTCAGGTAAGTTATAAGGGAAATAGCGGCGATTGATCGTGGTAACTAAATATTCTGTCTGGAATTTGACATTGGGACTGGGGAAACCATGAAAAAAAAAATCTTATGTGAAATTCACATAACTTCCTCTGCCCATATAATAGTTAGCCTCTTAGTATAATATAATTATCATGTATGCCATTCTCTTCATGTAAATTGGTGGTAAAGATGAAGAGAATGTCGTAACCACATCACATCGCATCCTCGAAGATACATAACCGAAATAAAATCTGATTAATGCATTCATGTAACTTTCTTTATTTTACTCATGGTCAATACATCTTTCTCACTTCACACTCTGATAAAGAGCAAGAAACCATAATATTGCAAAGACCGCGTTTTCAGAGTGGGTGGCTCATAACTACCCTTGAGACAATTAAAAAGATGTTTCAAATAAAAGTTTTAGCTCTTAGTTTAAACACCCCAATCGTTAAAACTGTTTTCGAGTTAATCGGTGTTTGTGCATTGTGCATTGTGCATTCTGAAGGACACCAAATGCATCATTATTTTGGCTAATTGATCCCAAAAGATTTTCTTTTTTTTCTCGAATGAATTCTTATGGATGTTAAAATTAAAGCTGGAAAAATCCAATAATCAACTCCCCCATATTTTAACACGAGATTACTTTAATAAAACGGTTAAAAACACGGGGATTTCAACACATATTCTCGGGAGAGGATATATTGTCTTCACGAGTGATTTAGTCCAACCCGCCCGCCCTAAATAATACAACTTTTTTTAATAGTATGAAGTGGCAAATGTAGATATTTCCGCCATATTAATTGGACAGATAGGAGAAGACGTGCATGATTGGTCGTTGCCAGTGCAGTGTGACGTCGTCTAGAGAGGAAATGTGCCTAACATAAAAAAAGAGTGAGACATTAAATAAAGTACATAAGGAGACGCGCGTAATTCCATATATTACTACTAAATGCGCTCAGCTATGGCTGCCGCCTCCGCTTCGCGCGCTTAACTATGTGGATAGTATTATGCATTATTTAAACTATCCGTTTTTTTATTCTACTGCTGCAACAAACATAGTTGGTCAACCTGGTTCGGTTGAAAACAAATGCATCGCGCCGGCCGGCCATGCGAAGCAGCCATACCGCGACGATGGGGGGGGGGGCGTTATTGGACTTTGCCTTCAAGCTTTTCTACTCACACTTCTCCGTCCTACCATTGTGAAATACTCTTAATGAGTTCCAGCCTGAAATGAAATAGTTTAACGGTAAAGTTCCTAGTATTCACATGTCCTTATACAGAAACGCAAGACACTATTTTACGAAAATTATGCTATAATTACCTGACAGCCTTTTCTTACAAATCACCAACCTTCTCTTTGTAGGGATTACATATTACAGTATAATACGTATCCATGCATTGTGGATTCAAAATCACGATGGCACACACTGAAAATAATAACATATTTATTAGTTTTATTTCATACTTAGTGAAAACGCAGACATTCTATTTATTAACACTAACATATGTGCTTTGAATTTTTCCTGGTGCTGATAATATATGATATTTTCCCGGGCTACTAACCAGGTCGTGAATTGGATGGATTCCGACGTTTCGAAACCAAACTGAGGCTTCATTGTCAAGGAGAATGAAATGCCGGGATTAGATCTGGTGTATTTATAGGGCTGCTTTTAATGGGGACATCCGGATTGGAGAAAGGATTTGTTGAAGACCAACCAATCAGGAAACAGATGGGTGCTGTAAGAACAGGAGGGAAATTAGAGACGTAGAATCGGTCCAAATAAGGGCCATAGGTATTTCACGAGTTTATAGAAACCGGGCAATAGTGAGTTTAGTCCAAATCATTCAATGTTCTTTCCTTTTCTGTTGCTATGCCAATGAATCTCACAATTAAATGTTAATAGATGGCGTTGGCTGGGAGATCATGACAAATGAAGGATGGTTTTATAGGTATATAGTAGATACAAACAGTGGGTGGCTTATAACTACCCTTCAGATAATTTTTTTCGAAACAATTTCAAATAAAAGTTTTAACTCTTATTGATCAACTTCATTTTGAAGTTTTAAGTATGTATCAACTAGTACAAATATCAAATATTTTAAAATCTTTTCCGCCTATGTACTAGTAAACTTTCATTGCCAACTAACGTGGATAAGTCCGAATGTGAAAGATTTTGGATATATACAATACATTTTTTTATTTAAATTTTATATAAACCAATTGTTTCATATATTTTGTACATTGTCATTTGAATGAGTTGTTCTTTCTATTTGCTTTATATACAAGTACTTAATACTACTACTAATTATATTCAGAACTATCATAACATTTACGGAATTAAGTTATAAGTTCATGAATAATTAATACAATAATAAATTAATATTTTCACCCAAATTTATCATATATCTTGTAACTAATGTAGCCTAATGCATTAAAAAATTGAATTAAAATTTTATTAATTTTAGGTTAGGTTAAAAGTTTCATTTACATCCAGTATAAATCGTAACCATATCCATTAGTGAAAATATATAGTAGGCCAGTCTGTGGCTCTTGTCGTTAAGTGAACTTGTCAACATCTATTTTCAATTTAAAATTATTATACACCAAGTCTAAAATTCTAAAATATGAGTGAGTGTCAGTACAAAGTCTTATTTGTAATTTACACTGTTTTATCTCTTAATTACTAAGCTGTCTTGTTTTTTATGGCGTTAACTTCTTGCAAGATCCACAAATTCATTTCATATTCGGTACTTGATGTTGTTGGTGGTTTATATTTGGAGATGCATTTCGGCACCAATTTTATCGTGTCATCTTCAGTCCATCTAAAAATGAATATTAAATTTATTGAATATTAATGTCTAAAGTTATTCTTGAAATAGTATTTGTTATATTTACTTACATTGAGCTGGTGTTCTGCAACCAGCAGAACATTAATAAAACTTGACTTATTCATAATGTTGAGGACAGTCGTACCTGAGTAAAAAAGTAAACATGCTCCATGGCGCTACATCCCTGGAGGGACTAGGTCTACCATCCGACCACTGCGTCTTCTATCATAAGCAGGATTGGTGGTATGTGGTCAGCATGCCGACACCAACGGTCGTTAATTATGATTTCCGTGACCGGAGCCGCTATTTCGTAATCAAGTAGCTTCTCAGTTTGTATCACAAGAGACCTCCCTACCTCAGAAAAATCCAAGGAGTTACCTCAGATCGAACCCGGGAATGCGAATCCGTACCCAATGATGCTAACCACGAGACCACGCAGGCGAATAAACCTTAAAAAATCAACGATTTCAGCATTACTTTTATTTGTTCTTCCTTGAATCACCCCAATTTTGAATCACCCCAATTCATTAGCGAAGCAACATTGAATACATCCAATTCGTTGGAAATAAAAGACGGTCACACATAAAAATTCTACTTCTTTGCTTGATTCTTACCTTACCTTTTCGAATGTTCCTCTTCTAGATATAAATTAATGCCACCACTACACTGCTACTAATCTGGCACCAACCTCTTGCCCTACCACTAGCATGAATACTGCGACCATTACAATCACTTTGCTTGAACTATTCTAAAGTTTCGGTTTTGAGCCTCAATAACTATCATAATGTAATAATGATGTTCTGGTATCTACTACCTAACTTCTCTACAGTGTTTCAAAGCTACTTATGCCAATTCGGTGTCAAAGGGGGGCAACCAAACTTTGCAGTTAGTTTGAATATCACTCCAAAGTTTCGGAACTAGTCAAATCTTCCTGCTTAAGTCCTTCAAAGTAATAGGTTATGCTGCCTTAGTCCTACTGTAAACGTATCTCGTATCAATAATGCGATAAATAGTTTTCGGTAATACGTTTAAATTGTCAAATAAATTTCAGGTGGCTTTGCTTTTTATTTGCCCTACTACCGGTAACTTGGAAATGAAAGCATTGCGATTTTTCCAATATATCACATGGAATTATCAATGCATGCCTCCTTCATGTGGTTTATTAAGCTTTTAAGATCATTTCAGTGAAATTACTTTAGTATCAGACTGCTCCGGATGGACAGACATTTCAAATGTTATCCTATTTTGTTAATCTCTATCTATATAAAAGGCTTTGTCCTGACTGACTGAATGAATGACTGACTGAATGACAGGAATCAACGTACAGCCTAAACTATAACAGGTAGATACTTGGAATTTTGACAGTACCTTCGTTTCATAATGTAGGTGCTCACTAAGAAAGGATTTTGAAAAATTCTGATTCTAAATGCCAAAAATTAAATGTTTTTGAAAATACTTAATCCCTTTTTACATAGAATTATCAATTCCAAATCACAGAATATATTGTTGCCAAATGGTATATGGATGGGCTTGGAAAAAACAATTGAAATGCACTTTTGACAAATAAGAGAAGTTATCAAAATAATTCATGTTATAAATAAATATTACAGAATGAAATCCACTAAAATAATGGAATCACATAACTTTCTCTACCCTGGACATAAAGAAAACAAAACGAGGTATGGTAATGTGTATATTATTATATTATATCGCAGGTTTTTGGAGAGAAAAGTATGAAAGTGATAATGCTTTCTGTTTAATTTCATCCCCAAAACGACTTTATGGTAACATAAGAGTGGGAAATTTCCCGCCTCGATATTACAATTTTATGTTACAGGAATTTCTGTTTCTTCTTATTTAAACCTCTACCAGGCTTGCTGTGCACTGTACAAGCGATGGGATGCAAAATTCTAGATCCTCTATGAGCCATAAAAAACTATATCAAGCGTTTTATGAGGGAATAGTTTGAGTGTAATAAGTCGTTCTTCCTATTTCAAATTATAAATGCCTATATAAGGACCTAGAATTTAAAATTGAAAATCCTTCATAAGTTAATTTCCAATTACAAAATACAAAACCCGGGTGACGCCGGGTCTTTTAAGCTAGTATTAAATAAAATATTCTTCTAAGAAAAATGAATAAGTCGCTCAAACATATTTTCATTTTCATATCCAGTATTTCTACTCCTATCTTTTTAAATAAAATCTTAAAGGGTATAGAGTTATTTTTAAAATATTACCCAGTTTCAAAAATAAAATGACATGGAAATAAATATTGCATACAGAATGTCAAATGGAATTTTGCTATAAAGATTAAAATTTAACTAGCAGTTCTTGTGCCAATTGGAAATTTTCGTTTGTGAAGATGATGGCAAAACAAATTCTATTCAGTGATGCAGAGAGGGAGATTTCTCTGTTGTTTATACCTGTCCCACCTGTGAAGAAGGTATGACGACATCATGCAGTGCACAGAGACACGTCAGGTGTCAATATTCTCTGTGAATTAATTGCATGCCAGTTACATCTGTGTCCAGCCATTGTCTGTCTCTAACATACGTGCCTGCGCTACCTGTTTCAAGGCACAATAACATCAGCCTAAGTGCAACACCAGGCTAAATGCTGTACACACAATAATACCGAGAATACGTCCTTTATGTTGTGCAAGACAAAACGTCACTCAAGCATTTCAGTTTAAGGGTTTCGCCCATAGGCCTATCTATAGTAACACATCGTTTATATTTGTAAATATTAAATATAAAAAATATTTACATGATAGGCCTGATTCTAAAAATAGTTTTAGGGTTATCCGTATAAGAATAAGAAGTTAGTGTAAAGTTGTGATTATTGGAGAATAAAATAAGAATATAGTATAAGAAATTACAGAATGAGTTGAAAATTCGCTTTGTTTATATAGTAAAGGCTAGAATCATAAATACATCAGTTAGTCATTTTAATTGTTTCCGGTTAAAATATGAACATCAATACAAAAACCATTAAAAGTCTTTCTTAAAATCCTTTTATTTGGGATAAGTCAAGAAATTTTTCGGAGAAAAGGTGGATTCATGACCAGTTCCTGCTTTGGATCATTCTTCTACTTTGGTTACCAGCTGGCTTTTATTTATTAATTCGTTCTAGTATTAGATTTTATTATTGATTAAATAATATTTTATTATTAGTTGTGGGTTAAAACATCGATAGGCCTAAAACATCTCTCAAAAGAGAACTTGACAGAAGGTTCAGCTATAATAAATTAATAATATATCTTGGTAATTTATTGTCGTTCCAAATCAGTTCCTTTTTATCTAAATATCAGCTCCTGTAAAAATTACCTTTCCCAAAGCCTGCTTTCCTAAAACCCTTTTTCCTAACTACTTTTACCTAAAAATATTAGAACAAATCTTTTAATTACATAATGTTTATCAATTACTATCCCTCCATGTAGACCACATTGTCTGAATTACAATTCCATGGAAATGGTTTTCCTGTTTTTATTTCACCACCAAGAGAAACTTCAATCATAAAGTTGTGAAACCAGGAATAATCAATTTTTTTTAAAGAAAAGGCTATTAATGTTGTAGGAGTGAAAGTTGGAATAAATAGAGTAAAAACTTTTTGTATCAATCGTAATCATCATCAGGAATTAGGTATTCATTATGGTGGAATAAAAGTGTAACCTAAAATAGTTTACATGATAGGCCCTACCAAATTTTCAATATATTTTAATATTTACTTTTATTATATTCCTAAAACATGTATTAAGAACTAGTTGGTTACCTATCCTTCTTTCTTTCTTTGTCGTAGTTTTACCTCTTCCTGTTAGGATTTAAGCGACCAAAGCCGCCCGGGCCTTACAGGGCCGCGACCTGTCGGGAGAGGGATTATCTTTGGGTCACATACATACTTTTTTGACCAGAAAAAGACATGAAGGGCCTCCCCGGATGAGTGATCATCCCAATGCTGTGGCCACCTCCGAGACAATACGAACACATAGGACGATGCACACCATTCACACACACACATTCACTCAGAACAAGGCGAGGATAGGAATGAAGACGATAATAACGGCCAGATGATACCCGGGGACCACAAGGGCCTAAAGTTACCTGACATTTGTCTCACAGAAGAGGGAAAACCCCGGAAGAAACCTAACCGAGGTAACTTGTCCCGACCAGGAATCGAACCCGGGCCCGCTGCGTGAGAGGATTGAACGCATCCCCTGAGCCACAGCGGTGGATTACCTATCCTTCTTAAGGGTGAAAAATATTTTTCGCAGCTTTTAGCCTTACGGGGGAAACATCACCAGGAATTTTCCATACTTTTTGGTACGCCTTACATTCTTCCGGAGTTTGTGATTGACGCCTGTCAAATACTCTATGAAAAGCCGGAGCAACATCGTAATTGCAACAAAGTAAAGCAGATCATGTCCAGTAATAATAACTATTGCTGCCCATCATGAAGTATAATTATGGCCATTTCCACCTCACATATTATATTTATGGATTCCAGTTAAGTGGCAGTTATGATTATGTTAGTTACATGTAGAGCAAATTTGGTGGCAGTTAGGTTAGGAACAATGATATTAGTGTTGATATTAGTTTGTAGCCCTGTGTTTCTGCAAACGTGACCCAGTGACTTCCCCACCCGCGCAGCTGACCAGACGATTTCATGAATACGCATCACTTCATAGCATCATTTTAGGTTAAATTTGTGTCAATTTCTGAGCAGTTTTACTTATATTTATAACATTCCTACAAGCTTAGGTATGGATTCTACAGCATTTGAAGAACAGGAAGACATGAAATTTGGCCGTTGTTTTGAAGAAAACAGACCGAGATACGAACTACAGTATATTATTTTATACGTTATAAATTGGAACGCTATTACAAATGTTTCCACATTTATCAAACTTTTGAATATAGAATGTTAAAGACAAAGAATATTATTAGAATGTGTTCTAAGTCTCATAGAATGTTATTTATAGAATGTTAGGCCTAATTATTTTACCAGCATCTCATATTTGTAGGGAAGATTTATCACGTGTCGAGCCAAGTTCGGTGCAAACGATGCAAAATTTCAGTTGTAAATAAAATTTGAAAGTGTTAAAGTATATCGTGTTTAATTTTCATTAACATTTGAATAAGTAAACTTATTTTCAGACACTAAACAGTGCCTACTAGGAAACTTGCTGAACGAAATGTAGAAAAAAAAATGACAGTCGAAGGTAAAAAGAAGCACTTTTTAATGGTAGATGATATTAATTAAAATAAAAATAATATGCCATTGAGTGGTACAAAATTATGCCTACCCGTTTTTAACACCTGAATCATAAGTAAATATTTGGCAATAAGCGTACATTCGTAAACTCCAACATTTTACTGAAGGCAGGAATAATAAGCAAGACCTCAGAAAGTGAATGGGATAAGGCATTGCATAAGAGATAATTAGTAAGTAGGTACCGGTA
Source organism: Ectobius pallidus (assembly GCA_964059195.1). Taxonomy (NCBI): domain Eukaryota; kingdom Metazoa; phylum Arthropoda; class Insecta; order Blattodea; family Ectobiidae; genus Ectobius; species Ectobius pallidus. The sequence goes on along the minus strand of CAXKWD010000007.1, from coordinate 74,632,572 downwards.
TTATTTATTTTTACGACTCTAAATGATAGTAATACTACATGGTCACGTTTCCAACTTTACGAATCAACCTGTGAAGAGTTACAAGAAATGACATTGAAACCAGCTTTTTGTGGAATCTGAATAATGGGTGAAGTAGAGATGGATATATATTAAAAGGTGACGCAACCACTGCCCAGGGATATTACGGATGATTGATGCCCTGTGGAATGCCTTATGGTAATGCGGGACACGTCACATATCCCTTAGGAAACGTTCCCTCTGATCAACCTGACCCGTTTTCTCGCTTGGCTCTCTGTTCGACTGTGAAGACTGATGAGTTGGGTCAAAGCACGTGAAAACTCACTTGGGCTTCAACAAAATACAAAGTTATGCCACTATTCAGCACATGCATAAATTACTGCCTCTACATTTGAAGCGAATCCCGTCGCTCTCAGCTGCACCATAAGGTTGTGCTAACATTCGTCTCTGTGTGTGAATTGCCAAGTTTCACGGACGAGTTTAACTGAATGTGTTTTCTAAAGTAAAAACAAACATTCATGGTACTATAAATTCTGATTGTTCCCTTTTTTCCATGCCAGTCTTTTGCGATATTAAAAGCAATTTGAAAACTAACTAGGCTACCAACAGATGAGCCATCACTATTAAGTTTTAGTAAACCAATTATTAAGGCATAGATTTCATCAATTGCATTAGTCAACATGGCCTTACAGCTACAGAACAAGAATCTATAAATGTGTTGTAGTTCAGTATAATCCTATGTGATCAAGGTTCACTTAAACACATTGTATACGCCTAAATGTGCTGCTTTGAAAAATCAAACAACTTGTACAATATGTGTATATAATCTATATTTATTTATATTTCTACTTATTATATAATATATTTGCGTATTTATATGAATTCATGTTTGTGCTTTTTTCTCTTTATTGTACATTTTTGTCTATACTTAAAATAGTAAACCCTTAATGAGCTTTTCTACTTCGCCCTTTTCACAAATGCAAAGGAATACGGGATATTTAGGAAGTAGGACTAATTAAATACTCTCTCATACAGTCGTATAAAGACCACAAATAGGTCTTTACCATTCTAGTTTCTGGTTTCCCGTCCGTCGTAAGACTGAAAAAGTATTTTGCGGGGTTTATAGTCTTACTCGAGAAACATCACAAGGAAAAAGCCGTACTTCGTTTTTAGTGCACCTGACATTCTTCCGAAGTTTCAGAAAGGCATATATATATAAGGTAGAGGCTCTTGCCCTTAAAGAATCAATAGTTCCGCTAAGGGCAAGGGCCTCTTCCTTTCAGGGTAGGGTTATCTCTCAAACTAGTCACGGGGTGAGCTAGTGTCTGAGAATTTATTACTGATCTATCTATTTTACATTTAATACCTTCCCCACAATTTAAGAATGCATATGTATACTTTATTAAAAGTCAGAGCAATTTAATCTGTGCGATAGAATGAGTCGGATCTAATTCGGGAACAGAGATTAGAACTAGATGCTAAAGACACATTTCCCAAAGCTGTTGCCGAAAGAGCATTAGGTTTGCATGGAGATAAATACAGGCATGCGTCATTTCCGGAACTCTGCAAGAATTTCAGGAGCACTAAAATCGAAGTACGGTTACCTACTCGTTATGTTTCTCCGACAAGGCTGAAAAACGTTGAAAATAATTCTTGTTCACTGTACGAAGGTCGTTTAACCATCTAGTCAATAATAATACCACAACAGTTGATAATTATGTCACAAAAAACACTTTGCACTTAATGTACGTTTCTTTGTGATGGTTTATTATTTAATACAATGGTCGTGTAAAGTGCAGTACCCAAGTAGATAGTCTATCTACTTCTATTGCCTGCTCCAAATTAAAATACGAGTCTGGGATTATCTATAGACCATGAAATATTAATGTGCATTTGTTCACATTTACCCTTGCTATGGTGTCATGACTTGTGTTCCTTTTAATTGATACTGAATTCGACTAAACAAATTTAGTTGTCATATTATTGGCGTCTTATTTTAGGGATGATTATCTAATTCTATTGAACCTGATAAAAATAACCTTACCGTTATTCCTCCTGAGATTCGGTATCCATCAACAAAGAAACAAATTTGTGAAATCTTAATGCACTTGTCTTCCTTGCGTGGATTGTTTACATTTACCAGTCCATACCAGCAATAAATCATACAACATTGCTTGTGTGTAATATATTGAATATGGTAGCCTACATGTTTCTTTACTTTTAAGTTATTTATTTTGTTTCACGAAAGTTTTACTTGTAATTTTTCATTATAATAATAGCTCTTATTTGATTCAAAATCCAAAATGTAATTTTTCCATATCTCCTTGATATATAAAAATAAATGTTTTGATTCAATTTTATTAACTATTTGAGCCAAATATTTATTGAACTACTACAGTATGTAAATAACCTCAACCTGAGTGAAAAACATCTATGTTTAGTTGCTTCACACAAATTGAGACAGTTCTCGCTCGAAAAAAGCAATGAAAACATAGATAATTACCCTAGTAAATCCTTCCAAGCTCTCACACAAATGCCAAATCTACTCTTATACAATTCAACGGCCCTAAATAGTGTGCTTGCTCGCTCGCCCGCTTCGTGAGACATCGGGTATACTCGGCGATGTTCGTCTCTCGCAGTGTAAACTTTCATGACGACTACAAAATTAGGAAAACCGTTTCTTTATTATATAAGGCCTAAGTGAAATGAACACAATGAACACATATTCTAATTTTATTTTTACTTACAATTTTCATAGCTCTGAACCACAAACATTTTTAATAATCTACCAGTGTAAATTTCTTAAAAATCCTGGAGTCAATGAATAATGGCGGGTGAAGCCGGGGGCACCAGCAGTAAAATATTGATGGTTTAACTCTTGAAATATCGCTGATAATAATAATCCAAACAAACCATTCCTTCCCTTGAAACATTATATAATTTCTGAAAATTACACTGAATTGATCAAATAAAATTCACATCATATTCATGTCAATAAACAGTTGAGAAACAATACGTATTATGTGTTCACAGGTTCCTTTGGAACTGCATATTCGATTCTGATATAGTTTTCCCAGGGGGCGCTTTCTAATCGTAGAATGTACTCTGAAGCCAGAATTTTAGCTGTTTCATTAATATTATTAATGGCTTAGTTTATGAATGATTCGCGTGCAAGTGTTAATAAATATAATGCTTTAATAATTATCATACTCTTAATTTTTTATTTTTAATTGAATTATCGTGGGCGAAGCCACGGGCACCTCCTAGTGCTTTTACAAATGCCAAGGAAAACTTGGCATTTAGCTAAGTAATTACATATACTTGTATACAATCCTAGACCTATTCATATGCTCACAGAAACCTTAATAGAAAAATATAACCATTTGCCCATTCAAAAAAATTTACAAAATCCCTTTATCATCTACAGGCTAATTATTTCCCACGTCAAAGATCTCTTTATCCTCGCGAAGTGAATGAGGAATGAACTGATAAATAATCCTAAACAATCAAATGAAGATCATATTTTAAGTACAGAACAGTTCCAGTTCATTGATTCTAACTATAGTGAACCGATGGGTAAATCGGGTATCCATCAACACGTCTAAAAAAATGTTGGGAAGTCTTAGTAAATTTTCCACTATCTATAGGCCTACAAGGGCCGTTTGGATTTAACTGTACCATGGACCATTAAGTTGGTTCTGTTTATTATATTTATTATTATTATGATTATTATTATTTGTATATTTATTTACTAAAGCATCCTGTATGAAAACCATGACTTTGCAATTCCTGCCGATAACAGACAGCTGTTTGAATTATTACGAATTTCGATTTTTTACATATGAAAATGGACATGTGAGTTCAATGTATAACATTTCCGTTCATTTTGTTGGCCAAAGTGTTTATCAAATCTCAGTAATACCTAAATAAGTCAGACCGGTGTTGAGGAAATATTTTCACAGATGCCTCATTCACATGAATTGTCTCAGTTTTCATTTAAATCAAGGAATTTTGAGAATAAAAGGTTAATATGTATTATTGTATGTGTGTGTGTGTGTGTGTGTATGTGTGTGTAGGCCTAGGTATGTATATGATTCAACCCAAGATATGCAAGTGATTGTGGGAGGATCGCAAACAAACATTTTAAGATAGGTAGTTTGTGGTCTGTGAGGTCTAATTTCAAAATTACCTGCATTTTTGTATAGACCTAGATAAGTTAATATTTATTCGAGGCATGTTTATGATTTGTGTTTGAAACGTTAATTTTTGTTGTATTAATCCACTCACCTTACTGCAATATTTTACAAACAATATTTGAAAAAAAATTCCACTGCATGCCATTGAAACAGTACGATGCACTTCAGTTTAAGATGCCACAGTACATAACAAAAGTTATACCAGAGAACCAGATCCTAACAAGATATGATAATGCAAAGAGGTGAAATACGAAATCGACTGATTATTTAAAAATCATAAACGTTAATAGAAAGCTATTTTTCCCGTTGAAGAGATAACTTTAAGGAACATGCTTCAAGTTAGGGAGTGTTCACCGCATGCGGCAACCAAGTCGATGGACCCTCCAATCGCACAATCGTATTGGAATGCTGCCAGTACACATAATACTAATAATTAAGGAATCGCGCACAATGTGCATTATCTTAACCTAAGACTTAACCTACCCAGTCCTGAATCCGGGAAAGGGATTTTTCACTACTGAAAAATCCCCGACCCGGCCGGGAATCGAACCCGGGCCGCCGGAGTGGAAGGCAGGAGCGCTACCGACTCACCCACGGCGACGGACAGTACACATAATACTGAAATTACATGGCATTTTGAACTTCGAAACTAATGTTCCACATCTGATGCTTATTTATGATTTCTTGACGATCTCTTAGATTCGTATGCTGGATTTTTAAAATGTTGTATTTCGGTGAAATTAGATTTATACGGAACAGATGGGTCGTAGAATAAAGTAGATGCTGTCAGAAAGGCGCTAGATCTTTCACCTCAAGTTCGTTCGATCCCGGCTCGGGTCGATGACATTTATGTGTGTGTAAATTTTAGTCAAGTTTCTGTATGTTTACATGCATGTAAAATAACTAAATGAAATACTGTGTGTAAATTTTAGCCACATGTCTACAGGTTTACATGGATGTAAAATAACTCTCTAAATAATATATTTGCTCACCGATAAATCCAAATTATTAAAAATTCAATTTTAAATTATATTTGCGAGGTTAAATTTAATTTTCTTCCCCTAGTATATCCTAGGTTTAGCGATGGTTAAAGCTTAGCAGTATACAACTAACTTTGAATACTCTTGCCAAACAGAGTAGACAACACATCCCTTGAATACATGACATTAAGTACAGAGCAACCATAGCTCATTTCTCCGTTGTAAAGTATGTACTACTATTGGAGAATTAGGTCGTTACGTTTCACATTCATTCGATGTCTACATCAGTGATAAAGAACGCTGAAAAGTTATTTTGCAAGACTTCGAAGTGGTCACATGTTTCATTTATAAAACCCTTTCATCATTAAACCGTGCATGAAACAAACTCAGATAGTGACTAAAGGATATTCTCAAAGGAAGACAACCCCCCCCCCCACGAATAGTTTCCTATGCAAATTTAGGAGAGTGTTAAATTGAAATCTTTACGAGGGCTGGGTAATTGTGTATCTGAGAGAGGAGCAAACCAGAATCACACCTGCTTCCCTTAAAGGGCACATCTACAATAATGCATTCCATGCTATAATCTTAAAGAATTCTAAATCCGGCGAAGGATTCCAGTAGTGAAATTGTTAAAGAATATTATGAGTCTACGGTAGAATAGGAAGGCGCAGCTCCAAACTCTTTCTTGAAGTGATCACATAAGCATTACGAATCTTTTATACGAGGTTAACAAGTCCTTCAGTAAATTTCTCACCAAGCAAAAATACAATCCGAATATTTTGCTTTTGAAATGAAGACTAATATAATATATATTATATATGACGGAGGACTAAGAAGAGATTTCTATTTATTATTTTCTTGCAGGTGATTATACAATCTCTTTGCTTCATAAACCTACTAATGTCCTTAAATGGTGAAAATAGTAGTTTAGAAATAAATGATCAGTAATATTGCCTGGCGTTGGGCAATAATGTTAATACATTATGCAATGTCCCTATAATGGAATTCGTTAAGATACGGGTAATTGTCATACGAGTAGGCCTATCTTAATTACCATTATAGGCAAGTTGAAAATACGACTGTTTTTGTTAGACCATAATAAAATGTTTAAGTTTTGAGAGTTTAGACTCATTCAAACAATCAAGCACGCTGCCCTTCCCAATCAGCTGTTGCCTTTTGCGATACATGGCAGCTCACGGCGTCCGAGCAAATCGAAGCTTCTTTTTGGTCGTTTTCTTGAAACCATCAGATTTTAATAAAATGAATTCATTTTAGCATGATATTAAAATTAACACGAACAGGTCTGACTTTATTTTAAATACAGATTTTTTATTACGAAATGTTCAGTTGCTACTCTCATGATTTCAAATCGTTCCGTGTTCGATAATTATCGACACCACACCAATGTTATAACGAAAATCAGTTTCGAAGTGAATATCATTGTGATACCGTTACAAGGCTAATGTAGTTTATATGGAAGCTCTATGGGAAGAAGTTACTTTTCTATGTACTTGACTATCGGGTCTTGTATGCCTATACTGTTTTAATATTATCACTACCAACCCGGAAGGCTAAAACTTGTAACTAAAAATATAATTCAAAACAAAATTTAGTTCAAGTTATTTATGTAAAAACTCTGTTAGGGTTAATAATTAATTATTTAATAATGCTGCTGAAAAGTAAATGCTTCAAAGTGGTGTGAATAAAAATTAAGTAGCTACTACTAGTAATAAGTTACTGGTACTAGTAATTACTTTCATTAGTTACTTACAAGTACAATTTTTTACTTAATTTTGAGTCATTGACCTTACACTGGTACTTATAAGTTAATACTGGATTAACATCAGTAGTTAATACCTGCTTAGCTGTGCAAACTACATGTAGTGGACCATGATTGCTTAAACTAGACCATGATTTTTAAAATAAAACGAAACAAATGTGCGAGATTTAAAACCTGAATACTACTCGTACATACGGTGGGCCATGTTAATTAAATAGCAGGGTGTCCACATTCTGGAAAGTCAGTGAAAGTCGGGAAAATTGGAATCGGTCAAGGAAAGTGAGGGAATTTTGAAGTAAGGGAATAGGTCAGGGACATTTGTAAAAAAAATGGAATAGTCAGGGAAAATAACTAGCCCCAGTGAGCGAAATGTAAGGAGCATGTGTTTTGATCCAGTAATTATAATAATTTTCTACTAAAAATCCTTATTTTTAACCATATGTTGTGATATTTAAATAATGGAGATGGAGGAGGCTGGATATTTTGTTTGTTTTATTTACAATGAACCTTGAAAACATTGATCATTGTGGTCAGGGAAATGTAAATTTCTGGTCATGGAAAATAATGGAAATTTATTTTGACACCCTGATTAGAAACAAAATAAAACAATTTCGAATGTGTTTAGATAGTAGCCTGACAAACCCCAAGAAAGTATTCAGTCACAATTAATTAGTTACTATGAGTTCTGAATCTGAAAGTAGCAGTGTAAGTACACACAATTATAATGATAAATGATAATCAATGGAAGCTTGTTAAAAATGCTATAGAAACACACGATTTTGTTCAATAAATCTCAGATCTTGAAGTAAATAGTGCTAAAGAAAAGCCATAATATATACTGAACTGAAAATTAGTTATGAGAAGGCTTTCAGTAAAACTGTTACGGTGAAACAGTTGAAAAAGAAACTGAATAACCTGAAAAAATCAACTAAAGAAAAAATGACAGAATTCCTACCAGTAACAAAAATATACAATTAAAGTCTTGGGAAAAAGTTCTACACGAATTGTTGACTTGTGATGAAAATCCTGTCTACAGTAGGATTCCAGGGGCATTGTATTTTGAAGGTTCTTGTCAAGATCGATTGATCTAAGAAGACTTGTCCACTGCATCTACGTCAAATCAAACAGATAAAAATACATTTCTAACAGCAGCTAAGTTCTACCGCTTCCTCCACCAGCGAAGATATTTAAATCATTGCTACATGAGGAAGAAGGAGCAAAACACCTTTCAACAAATGAATTTCAGAGACTGGTTTTATCAGAACAACTGACAAGATTACAGATTGAAAAAAAAACACCCTAGCTCTGCTTAAAGAACCAATTTAACAATCCAATTGTTTATATTAATGATCATGAGAATTTTCTGTAAATGTTTTCAGTGCAGACTGTGCATTTTTGAAAGGTTACAATATTAAAAAATGTTAAATTCATTTAATTAATTACTCGTTTTATTTCATCTCTTCTTCTATTACCAAGATTCCTCAAGGCTACTTCACTGAAGTCTTCATCTACCAGTTCATGCCTTCCTCTTCAGTTGAGACTTCACCAGGGTGATCAGGATCATGCAGGTATTTTGCTATATTATGCAAAATGACATAACACAATACAACTGACGGTACCTTGTGAAGTTTCACTCTCATAGGGTATTGGAGTACTGGACACCTCCTTTTAAACTGACCAAAGCGTCTCATTCTTTTTTTAGAATAGCATTGAAAGACGCTTCCTCTGGATTGGCAGGATTGCGATATGGTGTCATAAGCCATGGAGTGATACTATAATTACTGCACCAAGCAATACAGCACCACTCCTTTGATGATAGAACGTTTTAGGATTCTGTTATCATGGACAGATACAGAGCATTGGGCATCAATACTGGTGAAGTCCCCTCTAGCATTGCATGTAGTTTGAACATTGACGCTTGTTTGAAACTTTCGATTAATGTCCTCATCTCCAAGGCTGAGGGCTTCACTACTTTAATGTGAGTGTAATCAATGACACCAATTGCACAAGGAATGTTGTAGTGATGGTTCCCATTGTATCCTAGCAGTTTCAATTTCATTACTTGTAGGAAATTTAATCCATAGATTAGCCTTGTCTAAGACTTTGGGAAGAACGTAGCTTATTGCCTTGCATTCTGTTGTACGGTGGACAGCAATATCTTTAGCAATTCCACTCTGATAGCCAAGATCACTTAAAAATCTAAGAAAAATTTCCATCTTCTGCCTGTTGGTTAAGGCACCTCCACGTAATTCAACATTTTATCCATGAAATATGAATTAAGTCACTCCACATTTTTCTTTCTGAATCTAAATAAACTGTGATAGGCCTACTCATCCTCGTGAGTACACTTTTTGCTTCTTAATTCTCATAAAAGCAGCCATTTCAGGTACGATATTAGAATTGCTTCGTATCTTAAGCAAGTCCTGTACCATTCTTGAAAATTTCACAGTGTTTACTGGTATAGATAAGTAAATACTTGCTATTATTCACATATTTTACATTAGGTACTACTTGATCTAGTATGTATTGAATACTAATAAGCAACAGTATTGACTGAAATATTTTATTTACTAAAATGCTAGTATTAACTTAAAAGTTTGCAGTAACAGTATTTACTGCCTTTTATTCTCTCCACCCAATAATCTCAAAGCGATACGTGCAGCCTTCATAAGATTAATTTGTATCTCATATGTGTACTTTGACAATTTATACAAACTTACGAATTGATTTAATAGATTTGAAACTAGTTCTGGTCTAATTGTGCAGTCCCTTTGAAATTCCCATCAGGACTGGTTCAATTTAGTTTCCTCGCATGCCTGTAATGACATTAACATATCACCGGCTTTTCTAATTCCAGAATCTGCCACTAGGTCAAGCGCTGTACAGAAACTTTATGACATGATTTTTTTTTTATTTGTTGGTTATGGTTTTTCTATTTCATTCTTTCCTTCTTTTGTTCATTGTTTCCTTCTTCCTTCTTCCTTCCTCCTTCGTCCTTCCTATCTACTCCTTTGTATCTCTTTCTTTTCATCACTTTTACAGTTCCTTCCTCTTTTGTTTAGTTTAATTTGTTTTACACAGTCTACAAAGCGATTTCAACAAAAGACAAGTCAGTAAAGTGTTCCCTATGGTTCAGTATGGTTCTATAAGATTGAGACCTCAAAGTTTAAACGATCAGCTCATAAAGTGAAAGAACCACATGCCTTTAACCCTAGGATTGCTCTCGATAGACATTTCTGAGGTTGAGTCGACTATAGGGATATTATGTCACCAGACGAATAGGCTAATTTATTGAAAAATCGAAATATTAATTTCAGTAGGTCTATATAATATATTAGGCTAGTCTGATTGCGAGCATACTTATGTCTTCACAACTGTTATGTTAGTTTAGTTGAAAATGTGACTATTTCGTCATATTGCACTTTAGAGAGGTTTCATATTGCTATAACTTCCATTGCTCCAGATATACCTGAAAAGCAATAACTTACAGTTTATGCGAAATAGGAAACACTCCATATTATTATTGCTTTATGAAAGCGTAGCTGCATTCGTTATTATTTAGGAGTTTAATGAGTGTTTGAAACTCTGCATGAAGAATTGCCGAACTTATTATGCTCAGTCTCTGACATTGGGTGATTCAATATAAAATCATTTGATTCAGTTAGGATTTTATGAGTCAGCTGAGTGAGCATTTCAGACTTAATTTTCACATGGATAAACGTATCTGCCGAGTTGACGTTATGTAAAAGATTAATGAGATGCTCCTTCGATCACTGTCCAAGTCACAAAGCAGATGTCAACTATCAGTGAAAGTATTATTATTATTATTATTATTATTATTATTATTATTATTATTATTATTATTATTATTATTATTATTATCATCATTATTATTATTATTAGTATTATTATTAATAAGTGCCAGAATGGTATTTATGAGATTCTGTGGTGGAAGGAAAAATGTATTTCCGTCTGTCTATCTGTCCATCTGTCCGTGTGTCTGTATGCGCGATAACTCAAATACGCTTCATCGGATTTTAATGAAACTTGGTATATGCATTTACAATGTCAATGGGAAAAAGCCTATCGGTATTGGACCAAATCGGTTGAACGGTACCGGGGTAAAACCCAATTTAGTGTCTTCTAAACTGATAACTAAAATATCCTTTATCGGATTTTCATGAAACTTGGTAGGCCTATGCGCATTTATAATGTCTATGGAGAGACGTCTATTGATATTGAACCAAATCGGTTGGCCGTTACCGAAATAATGTCCAAATTAGTGTCTTTTTTATGGTAATATATCAGAAAAGCGTGATAACTCTAATAGCCTACGCTTTATCGGATTTTCATGAAACTTGGTATACGCATTTATAATGTTCATGGTATGTATGCGCGATAACTCAAATACGCTTCATCGGATTTTAATGAAACTTGGTATACGCATTTACAATGTCAATGGGAAAAAGCCTATCGGTATTGGACCAAATCGGTTGAACGGTACCGGGGTAAAACCCAATTTAGTGTCTTCTAAACTGATAACTAAAATATCCTTTATCGGATTTTCATGAAACTTGGTAGGCCTATGCGCATTTATAATGTCTATGGAGAGACGTCTATTGATATTGAACCAAATCGGTTGGCCGTTACCGAAATAATGCCCAAATTAGTGTCTTTTTTATGGTAATATATCAGAAAAGCGTGATAACTCTAATAGGCTACGCTTTATCGGATTTTCATGAAACTTGGTATACGCATTTATAATGTTCATGGTAAGAAGCCTATTTATTTTGGATCATGTCGGTTGGCAGATACTAGAGTAACGACTAATTAAATGTCACATGTTTATTTAAATCATGTCTATACTGCAATGCCGCATTTCTAATCATTGAGTGCTTTGACTCCAATGCAGTCAGATGTTTATTTCGTTCATCAAGTTTAAATTAAGTACTAAATAAATACTTTTATATACAGAAGGTATTTTACTGTGAAATAATTAGCGGAGTTCTTTGCCACCGAATTTTGTGAAATGTTGACATTTTAAGAATTTCAAGTTGCAATACATTTCGCTCTGATAAATATCACTATTCCTTCACATATGCTTATCAAACTAAACCGTTAAACTGAGCAAGGTGGTGGAAATGGTAACATCTTGGACTCATTTTCTCGAGGTCCCTGGTTCAAATCCCGGAGCCGGCCAATTTGTCATGGATTTTTAATTTTTTTTTTTTTATATATATTTATGTGAGTGTGCGATTGTCAAATATCACAAATTTGTAGTTCTGCTGATGCTGGACAATTTTAATCTGATAAAAATATATATTTTCTGCATATCATAATTGCAATTTTAATTGATTTAACAAAAGCATTCTGGCACTTTTATATCAGTTTTCATGTTTTTATTATTTGAAACAAAATCCGTTACATTGTATTCATGGAGTAGTCTTAATAAATCCTACCCGAGATTATGAGTTTCATTAGATAAATTTGCTTCAACCTGTAGATGTAGATGTAGATGTAAATGTAGATATCTCGTTCTGTAGATCCTATGTTGAGCGAGGCTCAAGGATATAGAACACATCAGATCCGAATAAACATGCATGTTATAACAACAATATAGAAAACTGCAAATTAAAAAACTTATGCAAGCTGAAAATATTCGTTCTTATTGTAGAAGGTGTGAGTTATGAAAAATTCCTTGAGTGATTTTTGAAAGATTTGCATTTGCTTTAAATACACAATAATTTAATGTTTCCTGGAAGCCTATTGTAACTCTGTATTGCAGAATAAAATGAACCCTTCTGAAAGAGTTTTAATGAATTAGCTGGTATATGTAAATCATTCATGTTTCTACTTGTATGTCCATGTACATTGTAATTAGTTCGAAATTTATCAATATTATCTACCGTAGAACAAATTATCGAGTATATATACTCCCCTGTGAGAGTGAGGACTTTTAATTTTTTTAAATAGTGGTTTACAAGATTCTCTTTTTAGGTCGATTTCGAATAAAAATCTACCTATTGCAATCGATACCATGTCATGACTTTCGAAAAGTTCTTTCATATCTTTACGTTTCATGCCTCCCTTAGTATGAAACCACTGCACCGCCCGTTCAATTTTTATATATATATATTTATTTACACGCTAGCGGCCGTAATTTTTAAGATATTTGAACCAAATTTTATTATGTTATTTCTAGGCCCAATAATTCGGACAAATTCGTTAATGAGCAAAATTGTCCCAAGGAGGGGGGTCGGAGGAGGGGTTTGAAGTTTTGAAAAACTTACATCTCGGACCCTATGAAGTATAGAGGGAAACTTTGTTTGAATAAATTAAAGTACTCCCTATGGAATTCACAGTGAAACCAACGATTCATTGGTTTTGGGGGTACGAGTGGGGTGGGGGTGGGGGTGGGGGATGGTAATTCTAAATTTTTGAAACCACGTCTTGTGGGGTATCGTTGAAATGCTCTTGATGAGTACTCTACAAATCAATAACTAGTTTCTCGATAGCTCTCATATAAGGCGAGATTTTAATTTTTGAAAAAGTGCTCTTTCCTCTTTCTTTGCAGTTATTATTGCTGGTTTGTCATGCCAAGGCTAAAGAAGAAGAGTACTGCGCAGCGACAATAAATTAAACCAAAAGCACTTCGAAATCTACCTCAGCCTGTAGGCCCGCCTAAAGGGATTTTTTTCTTTCCACACATTATTCTTATTGCACGGTTTTGTAATCTAAATATTTTCTCCCTATGGGAAGAGTTGCCCCAGAATATGGTTAAGTACCTCATTACAGAGTGAAAATATGCAAAATATACCATGAATAATGTATCCTGTTTTAATATATCATTCAAAATTCTTCAAGTGAAACACGCTGAACCCAGTTTTGGACTTATCAATTCAATGTGTGTTCCAGTCAAGATTTTGGTCTATTTGTAGTCGTACGAATTTTATGTTGCTAATTTCTTCTATAATTTGTCTTTGCTAATTAATTATAATGTTTGAGATACATCTATGTTTTGTTCTATATTGAATAAAGTGGTCTTTTCGATTTTAAGTGTCATTTTATTAGCTAGAAACCATGTACCGGTAATTAATTCGTGAAAAGCTTTTGTAGCTATTCTTGATAAATGTTCTTGTGACTTTCCTGTTACAAGTACACTAGTATCATCTGCAAATATCAATTCCTTTGAATCGTCACTTAAGTCATAGGACAAGTCATTGGCAAAAATTAAAAATAGCAGAGGTCCTAGTATCGATCCCTGAGGTACTCCATTTTAAACAACCCCTAAGTAAGATTCATTTCCATTTATTATTACCTTTTGAGTTCCATCCGACAGGTATGATTTGAACCACTTTAGTGTTAAATTATCTAACCCATAATGATCCAATTTTTGCAGTAACATTTCATGATTTATACAGTCAAACGCTTTAGCTAAGTCGCAGAAAATTCCCAGAGCATATTTCTCTTTATCTAACTCTTCCAATATTTCTGTAATAAGTTGAAATGTAGCATTCTCAGTAAACTTGCCACTTCTAAATCCAAACTGAGATGAAGTAAGAATGTCATTAAAATTAAGACAGTGTATTATGCGGTTGTATATAACTTTTTCAAACACTTTTGAAAATGAGGTTAAGAGCGATATAGGTCTATAATTTGGTGGTAGGCTTTTGTCGCCTTTTTTAAACAGGAGCTTAACAATAGCATTATTTAGTCTTTCTCGAAATATTCCACTTTCTAATTAACGATTACATATATGACTGAGAGGTTTACTAAGTTCATATGAGCAACTTTTTAATAACCTATTATTTATCTCATCCCATCCAGATGAGTTTTTACTTTTGAGCAACTTGATTATATTTTCAATTTCTATAGAGGAAGTCAGTTCGATTTGAAATTTATGCTTCAAAATTGTCGATTTTGTCAGTAGGTCTACTGCCTTAATGCCAATACTATTTGTAGGAATACATTTCTCTGTAATATTTATAAAGTTAGTAATAAAAGTATTTGCAATATCTGATAAATTATCTAGTTTTCTGTCTTGGTAAGTTAGGGACTACAATCATTGTTTCCCTTTGCTCTCCCTGTTTCACTTTTTATTAAATTTCGTATAGTCTTAACTTTATTGTTTGATTTATTAATTGCTTGTGAAAAATGCCCGCTCTTTGCTTCTTTAATGACTTTCTTCAATATATTGCAACACTTTTTATAGTATTCCTTATGAGTTTGGTTGTTACTGGTTCTATATTTTAAATAGAGCTCTCTTTTGTTTGCACATGATATTTTAATACCAGTAGTTAACCATGGTTTATTTCTTAAATTAGGTAAGTTAGCAATTTTATTTTTTAGAAAGTTGTCCCAAAATGTCGCGACACAATATTTAGGAATTCAGTTAATTTACTATCTACTTTGCCATAGGAAAACATAGATTCCCAGTTTTTATTTACAATATCTTGTTTGAAATTTAAAATTGAAGCTTCATTCATTACTCTATACTATGGGTATGTTTGTTGTTCGAATTTACTTTATTATTGTTCAACACTAAAATTTGTTCACCATGGTCTGATAACCCATGGAATATTGGTAATACTTTAAAATTATCTTTTATTTCTTTATCTATGGATATATTATTATTATTGATCTTGAGTTGTTTTTAATTCTAGTTGGAAAGTTTACTGTGAAATCTAAATTATAACTACCTAGTAAGGATATCAGTCTGATCTTTTTTTGTCACTATTATTTGAGAAGTCTACATTAAAGTCCCCACACAGTATGATACTTATGTTAATACTATACAGAGAATTAAGAACCCTTTCTAACTGATCCCTAAAATAATTGAAATTACCTGAT
Organism: Ectobius pallidus; assembly: GCA_964059195.1. Lineage (NCBI taxonomy): Eukaryota > Metazoa > Arthropoda > Insecta > Blattodea > Ectobiidae > Ectobius > Ectobius pallidus. The sequence continues at coordinate 74,616,748 of CAXKWD010000007.1, read as the reverse complement.
GGTGTTCTGTAAATGGTAGTATTGCAAATATACTCGTATCATTGTCAGTCTCTACTCTGGCTGAGCAAACATTCAAAATACTGTTCCTTGCAGAAGGAAACTTCACTAAAATTTGAAGTTTATTTTGTTAAATATACTCACACCTCCACATTTTATGGAACGTCTACAAAAGTTTGAACACAATGAAACATTATCAATTTTTAATTGTTCCAGCTCTGCCTCTGCACAGTGTGTTCCGTTAAACAATTACCTTGAATTTCCTGCTTATTAGAATTAATCGCACCCAAAATTCCTAAGTTACATTCTTCACTTATATTTTCAAATCCCCTTATATTTTGATGAATTAATGCAAAATAATGATTTATTAGTTCTAGCTGAAGGACTGGATGTATTACTACTGTTTACTTGAGGTATGCACATAAGTTTTTTGTTTCTTTCATTTAGATTCCCCCTAAAAAACGAGACGAGTCACCAACTATGACAGGAATAGGCCTGTTACAATCAGATAAATTAAACATCGCTCTCACAAATACGTCAAACAACTCGCAATCTTTTGTGGGATTACCTATGATAAAAGTATGACACTGAAAAGTACTTAATAGTATTGGAAGTACTGCTGAAGGCTCAGTTTCTAAAATAATGCAGAGTTATACCCCTTCCACTCTGTATAGTGGGTCAAAAGAACTTTCCTTGAAATATGGGAGCGTTAATGGAATAATTAGTCTTCTTCCATATTTCTCATTGTTCTATAATATCCCACAATTCATTGCAGTTCTGATAATGAATGCTAGGTGTTACTTGTTGTGTACGTTTGAAATGGAAGAGGTTTTTACTGGATGGAAAAAATTATGCAACTAGAAGACGAGAAAATTTAAGGAAAATCACAGGAATAAGACAAATGGATAAGATAATGATTATTGATAAAAGAATGTGAAATAAAAGTCATCGGTGGCTGGTTGAAAAAAAGAAGAGACGAACGCAGTGACGTAACGGACAAAGACTGGGCCCAAATTAAAGATCAAATTTGAGCCCCGTAAAATAATAAAAATAATAAAAATAAAAATTACCATCAAGCAAAATGATTCAATACTTGACTTCAACCGCAGGAAGTATTAAATTTGATAGGCTAACATAATCCCAAGATTATTAAAATCAGACTGTAATTAAAATTCTGCTTATGTCATATATTCGTGTCATAATGATAATGCATTACTATAACTAAAAATGTAATTATTTCACAACTATATTAATTACTCGTATTGTGGAGCATAAATGCAACAAAATGCTTTATTCATCGAAAAACTCATTACATCTAACATGTAGTTAACCAAGACTAAGAAATACGAAAGCTCACACTTGGCAACAGTTGATGTTGTAATGAACTCTGCGCTATTGCTGTTTAGGCCACCGGAGATGTTATGGTGGCCTCTGCGCTGAAAGTGTTTTGGCCACCGAGATGTTATGGTGGCCTGTACGCTGATGGTGTTTAGGCCACCGGAGATGTTATGGTGGCCTCCGCACTGATTGTGATTAGGCCACCGAGATGTTATGGTAGCCTCTACGCTGATGGTGTTTAGGCCAACGAGATGTTATGGTGGCCTCTGCGCTGATGGTGTTTAGGCCACCGGAGATGTTATGGTAGCCTCTACGCTGATGGTGTTTACGCCACCAGAGATATTATGGTGGCCTCTGCGCTGATGGTGTTTAGGCCACCGGAGATGTTATGGTGGCCTCTGCGCTGATGGTGTTTTGGCCATCGGAGATGTTATGGTGGCCTCTACGCTGATGGTGTTTTGGCCACCGGAGATGTTATGGTGGCCACTGCGCTGATGGTGACTAGGCCACCAAGATGTTATGGTGGCCTCTGCGCTGATGGTGTATAGGCCACCGGAGATGTTATGGTGGCCTCTGCGCTGATGGTTTTTTGGCCACCGGAGATGTTATGGTGGCCTCTACGCTTACGGTGTTTTGGCCACCGAGATGTTATGGTGGCCTCTACGCTGATGGTGTTTAGGCCAACGGAGATATTATGGTGGCCTCTACGCTGATGGTGTTTTGGCCACCGGAGATGTTATGGTAGCCTCTACGCTGATGGTGTTTACGCCACCAGAGATATTATGGTGGCCTCTGCGCTGATGGTGTATAGGCCACCGGAGATGTTATGGTGGCCTCTGCGCTGATGGTGTTTTGGCCATCGGAGATGTTATGGTGGCCTCTACGCTGATGGTGTTTTAGCCACCGGAGATGTTATGGTGGCCACTGCGCTGATGGTGACTAGGCCACCAAGATGTTATGGTGGCCTCTGCGCTGATGGTGTATAGGCCACCGGAGATTTATGGTGGCCTCTGCGCTGATGGTTTTTTGGCCACCGGAGATGTTATGGTGGCCTCTACGCTTACGGTGTTTTGGCCACCGAGATGTTATGGTGGCCTCTACGCTGATGGTGTTTAGGCCAACGGAGATATTATGGTGGCCTCTACGCTGATGGTGTTTTGGCCACCGAGATGTTATGGTGGCCTCTACGCTGATGGTGTTTAGGCCACCGGAGATGTTATGGTGGCCTCAGCGCTGAAAGTGTTTTGGCCACCGAGATGTTATGGTGGCCTCTACGCTGACGGTGTTTAGGCCACCGGAGATGTTATGGTGGCCTCCGCACTGATGGTGATTAGGCCACCGAGATGTTATGGTGGCCTCTACGCTGATGGTGTTTAGGCCACAGAGATGTTATGGTGGCCTCTGCGCTGATGGTGTTTAGGCCACCGGAGATGTTATGGTGGCCTCTACGCTGATGGTGTTTTGGCCACCGGAGATGTTATGGTGGCCACTGCGCTGATGGTGATTAGGCCACCAAGATGTTATGGCGGCCTCTGCGCTGATGGTGTATAGGCCACCGGAGATGTTATGGTGGCCTCTGCGCTGATGGTGTTTTGGCCACCAGAGATGTTATGGTGGCCTCTGCGCTGATGGTGTTTTGGCCATCGAGATGTTATGGTGGCCTCTACGCTGATGGTGTTTTGGCCACCGGAGATGTTATGGTGGCCACTGCGCTGATGGTGATTAGGCCACCAAGATGTTATGGCGGCCTCTGCGCTGATAGTGTGTAGGCCACCGGAGATGTTATGGTGGCCTCTGCGCTGATGGTGTTTTGGCCACCGGAGATGTTATGGTGGCCTCTGCGGTGATATTGTTGGGACCACTACACTGATTAAAAATTTAAGGACTTTGACTACATAAGTTTTATATAAATATGTGATTCTTACACAGAAAACAGAGCCTAATATATTAGTACAATATGGAACTGCTTATGGAATTGTGTAGTTTGTGAAGTATTTGTGATTAGTCTTTTCTATGACATAAATAATAGTTTTTTGCACTATTTGTGGAAAATTAGATACTCATCTTTTTGCCAAGAAATGGACTTAATCTTTATTCCCCTGTAAGTAGTGCACTTAGAGAAAAAATGTAAAATAAATGTTCTGAACTTTACAGTGTCTGAAGAATTGTTACATAATTCACAAACCAAAATAAAGTTTTCTATATTAGGCTATATACGTTTCAGAATTTCTCTAAACAATATTATAAGAATGACAGTATTTCAATATTAAAATTTATTTTTCTCTATTTAAATTTCTTGAGTCTCATATATATCTATATATATAACACATAGTATATATAAACACGTATACATACACTTGCACAGAAATGTATACATTGAAAACATTACAAATTGAATGATATGAATAAGAATAAAAGATAATTTAACACTTGAAGTGACTAATAGTAAACAAGATTGAGAAAAACTTTATTCAGGCCTGTATATGAAAATAAAGAAATCAAAGCCCAAATACAAATAAAAAGACAGAGATGAGTTTACAGGTTATAAACTATAATTGTATTTTATACTATTGTCAAAAATTTTAATGCTTAATTTATAAACTTCGTAATGGAGTTGTATGGCTATGTTTGGAGCCACAGTGGTGTAATGTTTTGGTTCTGACAAAGATGGATTTTTATTACATTCTGTTTTTAATGTATTACTTTAGTTACATTAAATGTATTACTTTTTCATAAAAGTATAATTACTAACACAATTTCAAACAGTGCCATGCAACAAACAAAATATAAAGAACAGTATGGCAACGCAGTGCGTCTTGGTTCCAAAATCTTTTCGTTTATACCTTATGGAAGCTTCTCACGCCACTCGGCTTTGTGCCAGCCTTGGTGGCACAGTCAGGATCGTGCTGACTTGCTGTGCCCAAGGTTACGGGATCGATACCAGCCCAGGTCGATGTCAATTATTGGTGCTTAAATGTAATTGTCCATGTCTGTAGATTTACAGGCTTGTAAAACAACTCCTGTGGGACAAAATTCCGGCACGCTGGTTACGGTCAAAGGCCTAAGTTGAAGTATATCCCCGTCGTTAAATAACCATAAAACCAATCTCTCGGTCATTACTGTTGATCAATTTAGGATTTTTGATTCAAGACTTTCAGTCTATGGGCAGATAACTTTTTGCATGTGATCTTCTTACAATACATAGATTCTGTAATCCACATTGAATTTTAAAAAAAGGGTTTAATGGTGGATACTTTCCTTTTTGGAAACGATTCTAAAGTGAAGGAAATAATGGTGCGCTTGTTCCCTCTAACATTATTAACTCTGTATATTGTCTCACTGTTCGTGTGCGATGCCCAGTCAAATCTATGGGACACAGGTATCAAGACGTGATAGGTGGACGGAAAAAGGTCGAATGCACCTCGAAGTCGGATTTTATATTTTCGCGCTCGCGAATTATGAGCGAAAATGTGAAAATAATTTATTTTTACGCTTCCGACGTATTACTTTTTGCTATGACTTTTCAATGTGAAATTAATGTAGGCGGTCTTGCTCTGAAGTTATAGCGGAAATAGCGGAAATAGAGCATCATCGCCACGAAGTCGAGAAGAGTCGTCACTTCAAGTTGTTGGAGCCCCATGTTCGGATGCCGTCTTCTTCCATGTTCAACTGTACGCGAATTCTTTAAGAGTAGGAGAAGCAAATCTTACATACATACATAGATGTATATCCATACTTATTATCTCTAAGTGGAAGGTCACTTAATATCGTTTATCTGGAAGGAAAACAGCTGTCAGGGTTCGATTTTTAGATTTTGACGCCATTTTTTGGTACCGTCCTTGTACTACATTCTCCGATCGCCACAAACATTGCCAACCATAATATATTCAGTTTGAAAATAGGTTTGCACTTTTATAAAACCATCCATTAGTATCAATGGAACTCTAATATGATCCCTCTCTTTTCTTTGTTACTTTTCTTGAACACAACACTAAATAAAGCAACAGAAACACTTTCTATGCTTACTAATGTAGGTGGACATCCTGTTAGTGTGTGGCATACTTAGAGTATAATATTACAGTATTGAGAAACATGTTTTAAACAGTGATAAATTCCTTATCTTTGGAGATCAGTACGGATAATCTATACTTTTTGAAGAATAAATTTCCAGCGTTCCTAATAAATTGAGCCTGAAATATTGAACCTATTCAAATCAGAAAAATTATTTTTCCGAGTTATGGTCCACTTTCCCTGACAGGGTCACATATCATGTTTTAATTTCTTTTCTGTTAACTTGATTCTTAAGAATCTTCAATTCATAATCGCGGGCGAATCAGAGGGTACCTGCTATATAGTAAGAAATGAAAGTCCTCAGTGCACGTGGGTCCAAACTCTGGGGGGGGGGGTCATCAGAATCACAATCTTCTTATTTGCTCCTTTCTTCCTGCCTTATTCAGATAAATATACAACCTCCTGAACTGAACTTTTACTTCTCTGTTGGACAAATTTCCTCGAAGAGGAGTTTCTTAACATTCGTGTTGATACAATATGAATATCATTGCCACGTAACGTAAAGCTTTCATTACTATTTACACCGTAAATAATTTTGGAATATACACTATTTACAGTGGAACCTATTTATTTTTAACAATATTTCAGTATTATTTTCTATACTTTTGAATTAAGGTCTTGCCGTTTCGTACAGACTAGCAAATGCTATCGAAACACCAGTAAAATGAAAAACAAACTGAGGATTGAAGAAGTACATAGGCCTATCTTGGCAATTTAACCAATGAAAAAGTGTCAAGGACTAAAAAACATTCCTAGAAATTTCAAATACATAACACATTGTAACCGAACACAATGTAAAATTGGGGGCGAAGCATTTAAATGACTTTTTTACAGTTGTGTATGTTGTCTAAATATCGAACGTGTGAAATATCAAGTAGCATACTTCTAGGTATATAAAAATAAAATAAGAAAGATTGATCCAATTTGCCATTCATCTGTACTTAGATTTAATTTAATGTCTATCTATATAGTTTAATGTTAAAATTTATATTTCTATTGTGCAGTACATTAATAAGTATCAGCAAGACACGTATAAGCATTCAGGATACTGTTTTTCTTTCTCTACTCACCTACATTTATAATAGGCTAAGGCGTTCCTCGCTCCGTTTAAGTTGGAGAAGCGGGAATATGCTCTATTTAGAAAGTTAAGCAAATTTTCGCATATATTAAAGATAATACTAATTATTAATAGCCAGTAATTCTTACCAGTAAGCTATCTGTCGTAGCTTCTGCCTCGTCTTCGATGAGGAAGAAATTTGCATTGGACGTTACCAAGCTACCATACAAGAGATATCGATAGGCCAACAATTTATCGGAGAAAGTTCATAATTGGATCAATTTTGCACTCACTGAAGGGGGAAATAATAGTATAATGGTCTAAAAAGACGATGTTAATTTATTTTTTCAGGTTTGGCAATTTAAACTTTAAACCAAACGTCATATTTTGTATAAGTTGGATGTGAAGTTGCTAGAAATGCGATATTGGATTAAGCAAAAGAACTAATACAGTAGGCCTACGTTTTAAGTCATTTGTGGCTTGTACAAATAAACTCCAAGTTCTGTTTTTAGGCCGAACGGCTTTATCCTTTTTGAGGTATTTTGGTGAATACAGTATAATATTTCTAATCAACAGAGTTTACAGTACTCGCCAAAGACGACTTCTTTCAAAACCATCATTTACTGAACGAATACAAAAAGGATTTATCCTGCTCAAGTTTTGCGGCAAATGTCGTTGGTGTAGTAGCCAATATGCGTTTGCCGTTCGTATTTTGTTTACCTGCTCTTAACGTTTTTTTCAAATTTCGTTTCCTCTTTTCAGACCGAAAAATTGTTCGTTTCTTCTCATTCTTAAAGTGGATAAGACACTTCTAGACGTACTTCTAAGAAGAATTACAGCAGATAGGCGCCAATTAACACAAAAATAAATAACTGATAAATATTGTGAGAAATTTCCGATATAGACCACATTATTTTTACCCGACTTACAATAATAGGCCTACGCTGCATTATGAAAGTACGTATGTTTATCTAAAGTGGGTTTAAAATGCTGTAACTCCGCCTTGTCAATGCAAAATGTTAAAAATCAAAGAAATATATTTCGACCAACCTCGGAGAGAAAAATCTTTAAGTAAAAATTTAAACATAGCTACGTCAAACCAAAGTAGTTATGTAGCTCTTAACAGCAACCAGCACAGTTAGATAGAGTTATATTTTTTATTTTAAGTAATTATTTAACATATATTCCTCATATTATGTAATTCTTGACACTTTTAGGACAGCTAGAAATCGTAAAATTTGGCAGAAATATTGGCACATTCAACTGCCATATGCGTGCAAAGTTTGTTGCTTCTGGCTACCCTATAAATAATGTAAAAACTGGGTGGATAGCCGCATCTACGACAGTGTAGATCAGTGCTGTCCAACTGTTTTCGAGTAAAGGGCGATGTGACACTAAAAAATATTAATTCGCAGGCCGGAAAAATATATTCATATTAAAAATGAAATTATTAACATTATTGGAAAATTGGAAGAAATATGGTTCATCAAACTAGATTGTCTTGGAAGCCTATTTTAAAAACTCAGATAATACAAAGATAACAGAAGAAGATTGGGCCTGTTATCTGTTTTCGAGTTCCCCGACCAGAGGCCATACTCGATGGTAGTTCTGAATGTTTCATTTCATCTGTTATTTCTTTGAGCCTTCTGAACTTGGTAGCTTTTAGGCAAATGATTGTTTGTTTATCTATATGTGCATATAGACATCTGAGGTGCTTTTTTCACCTTCCTTCTGATTTGTTTGAACTCTCTCGTTTATCTTTTTGTATTGGTTGTTTCTTTAAGCTTTCTGATCTTAGAAGCTTTCTATACACTTAATGAGAAAATTGAGGAACTTATTGGTGTACACAGATTCAATATCTACTTCCATTTGAGTAATGATAAGCCGCAGTCACAACTAGTTCCTCTGCTTAGTTTTTAACAATTTCATCTTAGAAAAATCACACTCACGCAAATACCTACACTACCAAACATGGATTCTATTTTCAAAGCAAAATTTCGTAAACTAGTCTCCAAAACTCGATGAGCTGGCAATTTCTCATGATATAAGAAAATTATCCCTTCGTAGGTCACATAGCTCTATTTCCTTATCTGGGTCATCAGTCGCAGATGTCTTCTAAGGGATGTAAAAACAGAAAATAACTAGGTTGAAGTTCATATAAATCAGAAAACCTTGAAGCAAATTCCTACTGAATCTTTGTCAAGCCGCAAGATGGCAGGGAAAAACAAAAATATAGAAGGTATAGCTGCTGTCAATATTTATAGACAAATTAAAGTTTATTAAATAGAATTAGATTTTTTTACCCATTTCGTATGTGTGATGCTCACTGCTGCTGTTATGGTCATTTGTTTCTTCTTAGCATCAGTGTTTGTACAGTCGACGGTGTAGAGAGAATTTTTGGAAGCAATTTTCTTCTTTTTTCTACAGAATTTTCTATAGGGTATACCCCTCAGGAACCGTAAACAGAAATTTTGAATGTACAATTAATAAAAGTTGAAATGGTAATTCCTCGGGCGAAGGAAGTAGGAATGCAATCGGTTACATGATTTATTATATTGTTCGGATTTACACCTGACTGTATAGGAACAATTTGTGAAGCAGGAAAACAAAGTTGGTCATTCTGAAGTGTTACAACTTTATAACAGTCGGTAGCATAATTTTCTCCTTTTAATTAATATGATATACCGGTATCATTTACCGTTGCACTTTATCGCACTATAAACTGATATAGCCTCTGATAATTATAGTAAAAACTGTGGTACTTTATGAGATTGTGTGGGGACGGGAAAATGTCTGTCCGTTCGTCAGTCCGTCCGTGTGTCTGTACACCCGATAACTAAAATACGCCTTTTTATAGTAATATATCAGAAAAGCGCGATAACTCAATTATGCTTTATCGGATTTTCATGAAACTTGGTATTCGCATTTATAACGTCCATGAAAAGAATGGAAAGAACCCTGTTGATATTGGGCCAAATCAGTTGACCGCTACCAAAATAAAGAGTAATTAACAGTCACACCTATTATAATATAATCTTCGTTCTCCGCCAGTTCGAAGCATTTTGATTGACTCGCGGCCACCCAATCAGCGGCCGAGCTCCCGTAACTAGTGTCCTAATATAATCAAATCTGTAAATAGAAATAATAGGCGAAATTACTTATTAAAGAGCATACTTTCATTTCCAATTTAATATAGGTCTAGGTATTAATTTTGTAATGGATATTAGACGCTACAATATTATTGCATGGCCCACAATAAACATAACGTAACAAATTACCAATAGTTATTGATATTGTTATTATTAGGTCGCTGTGATTGATTCATTTCTTCATGACGATGTCCGTGTATAAAACATTTAAAACACAACTAGCCATTGAATATTGATATAATATTATGTTTCTATCTATATGAATGGTTACCGATGTCTGCATTATGTTTTAATGGGAGTATTTTTCTTATTCGCTTCTGTGGAGCAATATACCTAATGTAATTCCTGACAGATTGATTTCAGATTGACTTTAATACAGCAAATCGTAGGCCTATTACATCATTCATATTATTGTTATTACATTTTGTAAAATCTTGACATATTTTAAGAATTTATTATATCAGTGTATACCAATAACTTTAGATTTCAGTTCTTCCTTAAACCCTGCTTAATGAATCGATCTGGAGTTTAACTCGGAGATCTATTACAAAAATAATTTATTTTCTGCACGGGTCTATCATAATTGCAATTTTCACTGATTATAAAAAGCATTCTGGCATTTTGTTATATCAGTTTACCTGATTTTATTTTGTTTGAATTTATTGACATATATGATTTCTGTTTGTTTGAAGAGTAGCTATATCCATTGTAACATGTTTTATGATGATTTTAACTGTGCGCGTTATATTTGAAGCCAATAAGCATTTTTTTTATTTTGCAATAATAGCTTTAATTTTTAAGAACTTATTCCCAATAACATGGTCGCCCATTCGATCCATATCAGGTCGAGTTTCCGGGAGTCTACTGTAATATAACTTAGATGCTTTGATATGAATGATACAAATATTTAGGCCTAAGTAGGAAAAATACGCAGGTAGATTAATTACGGGCACTGGGCACACAAAGATCCAGTTTTCACCATGATAGCATGAACGAGAAGTAGATGAAAAAACACTGACGTTGAAAAAATTTTACAAGACTCTAAAATGGAAAATGAATTAAAAACACCCACGTAGAAAAAAATTATAAGACTGTAAAACGTTTTAGCAATGTCGTTAAAATTTCGAACTGTTCTGTTCGGTATGTTTTACTTTCGGTTCCAGGAATGTACTGATTCAAATTGAATTGTTACTTATTCGTCACTGTATAATACGTACAATACCTGGTTTTAATTAATCGAAAACGTAAAGGCTTATGCTTAGGATTGCCAGACGTACTCTTCAGGGATCCTATTTTTGTACCCTTTACTTTTTTGCTAAACTCTTGAAATGTATTCTATTCTGTCAAACTCATTTTTCTCAACCCACTAAAATAATTTTTCTTTATTTCACTTCTTGATGCTAAATTTCGTATTCTCGGCATCTCTTCTTTGTGCGATGCTTCGTAACCCCTGATACTCTGTATTGTTAACAAACTATCTTAATAATATTCAGGCGCGAATATTACCTGTTCACTATTTTCAAAATATAACATTAATTTCTATCGGAGCCATACTCGAATTCACATTCATTTGTTAAGGATCAATCATGTCTACGCTTACCGACTTGGCTGGTTTATAGTCAGTATTCTTGTATAATATAGGCCTACTGTAGAAACGTACCGTATTAATTTTTTATTAGGCTTTTATTAATTTATATTAATTTTTGTGGTTATTGTGTTTGTTTTATTGACTTGTGCTCTGATGGTTAAATACAATGGCAAGGCTAAAATAATGCAGAATAGTATTAGTAACAATAACAATACTAATTCTTTCTTTCTTTATCCTAGTTTTACCTCTCCCTTTTAGGATTAAAGCGACCCAAGCCGCCAGGGCCTTACAGGGTCGCGACCTGTCGGGAGAGGAATTATTTTTGGATCACAGACATACTTTTTTGACCAGACAAGGAATGGAGGGCCTCCCCGGATGAGTGATCAGCCCAATGCCGGGGCCACCTCCGAGACAACACGAACACATAGGACGAGACACCATTCACACACACACACAGAACAAGGCGAGGATGGGGATGAAGATGATAATGATGGCCAGATGATATCCGGGGATCACAAGGTCCTAATGTTACCTGACATGTCTCACAGGTGAGGGAAAACCCAGAGAAAACCCCCACCTAGGTAACTTGTCCCGACCAGGGATCGAACCCGGGCCCTCTGCGTGAGAGGAGCGAATGCATCCCCTGAGCCACAGCGGTGAACAACAATACTAATAATTAATAATAATAACAATAATAATAAAGTTATCAGTCGTGCGTTCGAAACGTAGAATTAACTTTAAAACCTCAAATCAATTGTAAAAGAAAAGGAAAAGTACTGTTTTTCTTTGTCAGCGATCTGGTAACCCTACCTACGCTGTATGCGTATTTTCTGGGATTTTTAAGGTCCCACCGGATGAGGTCATGCACATTGGCTCAGTTTCAGACTAACGGAGTTATGTAAATAGTTGTTTCCATGGCGATTGTACCGATAACATCGCACCCTAGCAACACGTAGCTCATTAACAGGGTTTAAAATTAGCACTAGTGGGCGCTCTCTTTGCACCCGCAGCGTTTCTTCTCATTTGCAGCTGTCATCTCCCTGTATTGTTTGTGGTAATATGGCAATGAACAGTGTCCGGCTGAGTCATTGAGATCAAGTTATACATTATATTCCACATGAATTGTTTAATATTTTTTGGAGTAAGACTTAATTTTTTCTGTAGTTACTTCCTCTGCCGGTACTAGCCTATAGGTAGGCCTTCTACAGGTAGAGGAAGTATACTACTGTGTTCGACCCCTAAATCCAAAATTGAGATTTTAACATAAAAATGTGTTTTGAGTCCCCTAAAACAAAAAATTCTGTTATATATATTACCTATTGTCTGTGTGTAAAATTTGTTACTGTGTGTGCGCGTGTCTGTGTTTGTGAACAGCCTATCACTAGATCGAAAAATCGTATGAAATCAAAATGATGTAATTTGTTAGGTATCTTCTGGGGATGTGACCCGAAGATTGGCGATGACTTTATCTTATTCTTAATGCCACTATATGAAGAAAATTTAGTTTTTCGCGATTTTCTCGAAACGATTTTGTTTAAATTTTATACATCAGGTGCTTATAGGCTACCGAGAGCTAAAACTTTTAAATTATGCTTTTTTTTGTAAAAATTACATGAAGGGTAGTTTAAGCCACCCACAGTTTGTGGAAACTCAGTATTGCTTCGTGAACAACAAAGCTTAACATCAGGTTGAAAACACATCAGTATGGCCTCTTATTGTATATCAGAATGAGAAAGGTGTACTGCCCATTCTTAGGGTAAAGAAAATTACGTGTGCGCATTAATCAGATTTTATTTTAGTTGTTTTCCTTTAGGGTTAAGATGCGATGTTGAAACGACAATCTCTTCATTTTTACAACCAATTTAGATGAATAGAGTGTCATACATAATAGGCTACATTATAAGCCTACTCAGGGGCAAAACCTAAATTTGAGCAGAGGAAGCTACCTGACATAAGACTTATTCTTCTCGGGATCTCTAATTTTCTTGCTCTGCTCGTATCATAGATACGATCCCGAGATTCGGTGTCGAGATTTTACCATAAATAGGCTACACGTTCTGAGGTACTCTGAATCCTGAAAATCTATTTTCAGAAACATGTCTGATTGTGTGTATGATTTGTTTGTCTGTGAACAGCATGGCTGGGAATAAGAGTAGAATCGCGCTCACCCGAGTTTTCCTTCCACTGAATAATAAAAGACCCTTGCACCAAACATAATTTGTCACAACTATAAACAACAAAATAATATTTCATAATAAAATAAAATACCCTTGCACCAAAAATCATATTTCACAATTATAGGAGTGGGAGTGAAAACTCGGGTGAGCGCGATTCTACCTTTTTCCCCATTGCTGGAGAATAAAATATCGTATAAAATCGTTTTAAATTGGATTATGTATTTTCTGGGGATGTGGAACCAAGAGGGCGACGACTTTCTATTAATGTCACTTTACACGAAGAAAATTTCATGTTTCGTGATTTTCTCTAAAACCAGATAAATACTTTGTTAAAATTTTGTATATGAGGTGCTTATATAACGAGCTAAAAACTTTAATTCTAAACGTTTTCTTGTAAAAATTATCTGAAGGGTAGTTATAAGCCAGCCACCGTTTGTAGAAACTCGAACAATAAATACTTGCATCAGGTTGAAACAACTACATACGCACTCCTTGCAATATGGCCTGTTACATTATATCAGAATGTAAAATGATAAAAGTGTATTACCCATGCTTAGGGTAAAGTAGGCCTAAGTTACACGAGTGCATTACATTAGATCTAAGCCGCCTCCTTGGCTGAGTGGTTGGACCACTCGCCTTCCACCACTGGGACCAGGCATCAAATCACGGTGGATCTGTGTGAAATTTGTGGTGGAAAAAATGGTATCGGGGCAGGTTTTCTTGGGAGGCTCCAGTTTCCTCTGCCGTAGGCTATATTATTTCACCGTTGGTGCATTCATCATAACATGACAATTTTTTGCAATAAAGGAATTATTATTAATTTTAATATTAATATTATTATTATTATCATTACGTGATATTTTATTTGGGTTTCGTATCTTTCGTGTATGCGATTGATAACTGAAAAAGAAATATTTTTCATTTCTATAAACACATTAGATGAAGAGAATGGTTTTGTTAAAAAAATTTCCTGCACGAATTCCATAAAATGCAAAATATATTGCATTACATGGTATGTATTATAAAATCCTATACTTAAGAGCCAAAACTTTTATTTGGGTAGAGGAAGTTATGTATTTCATGTCAGATTTTTATTATAGATCTAAGTGACTATTGTCTACTTAGGTCGATTTCTGCGGCATCGATTCTTGAGGCCAATAGCGAGTTCTTCTTTTGAATTTCTATATTTCTGAGAGGGTTTCAGGTTTTTCTTGTGTGCATAGTAAATTTTAGAGGATTATGTACAGCACAGAAAGTTCTCAAATTTTTTGTTTATTATACGAGTAAATTTACTGAAAATTATATTATGAATTATACACATTAGTTAATACTGTATATATAAATTTATATTAAAAAAGAAACTAGTTTTAACGATTTTACTTCTTTCATAAAGTCTATTATTGAATAGAATTCTTCATCTCATAGCATGATAGTACTCGTATTTTTGTCTAGCCTTTCGTTTTATTACAAGTATTGACATGTAGCCTATTTGAACAACAATTGCGTGAATAACGGGCTGTTTTGGTAGTACAAGAATAGCCTATAGGACTATAACAGTCTATTAATGTATAAACAATTATGTGCATATTTTATACTCGCATACCTTAGGTTGCTCAATATTTAATAGGCTATTACTGCTTACAGTGTGTGTGCGCTCACAATAACAAGTAGCGAAATAAAGCCGTGTTGAGAATATCTCCAGCAGAGTCCTGAAGACACGAATAGTGTGTATATGACGGCAACAACCCGGCGCCAGGGCGGATATTTGAGAACAGATTACTCTGCTGTTGAATCTATTATTTATCGCAAGAGCTTTTCCTTCGCTCTAGACTCCAGAAATTCAAGAAGGTAACAAATACCCATTTGTGTGTGTGTGTGCTTCCGTTCTCTATTCACTTATTAATAGCTTTCTAAAAAAAAATCTATTTTTAATACTTATACAGTATTATATATATACATTATTATTATTATTATTATTATTATTATAAAATAATTTCGGCAATTCGAGGTGAGCGGAACTGAGACTACCTCGAACTATAAAAATGACTGAGACTTAGGAAAACTTGTGTAAACGAAACAAATTATTTTAAATAATACAGCAAACATATAGATTACTTAAACCAAAGCAAATTCCAAGTGTCTTTCTAAAAATAAAAGCTTTCTATTTAAGTTAAGGAGTGTAGAGCCTATCAAAATATATGTTATAGTACCGTTGTGCTCGATCAATAAAATGAAATAAAATGTATACCATCAGCTCAGCCTTTATTTTATGTGGCCTTTTAGACTTTTCAACGCTTTTATGTCACCTTCAGGGCATCTTGCTACGTAGAAAATAACAGGTTTTTCCAGAATAAAGTTGAATATGGGCAAAGAACATAACCCACTGCACACCGTTAAAGGCGTCTCCATCTTGAGATGACGAAACGTTTAGAAACAGCTAAAGTCCAGTTGTCTTTCCTGGTATAAATGCTATCTTGATGCAGAAGTTCAGCTCTATCGGTTGCATATATTTTGCATGAAAGAGTAACAGACTCACAGAAGCCACCACTACTTCAACCACTAACTAACTAACTCCGTGACGCTAACATCCCAGACGGGACAAGGCCTACCACCCAACCGCTGCGTCATCTACCATAGGTAGACGGCAGAATTGGGGGCATGTGGTCAGCATGCCGATAACCACGGCCGTTAATGGTGGTTTCCATGACCGGAACTTCAACCACTAGATGTTTATTAAGATTTTTTTCAAGCAGTCATTTAAAATTACGAGCCATTTTTACTGGAAACATACTGTACCACAAACCAAGATCTTCATTTGAATATTATACTAACATACGTGCAGAATACAAGTTAATTTGTGACAGATACATATATATATATATATATATTAGACCTTTAGTATTTTCATTAAGTTGAAATGCGATGGTATATTGCTATTTTTATATTCCAATGTACAAACAATATTTAACAATCCAAATAAAACTAATAAAGACATACAGCGTGCTTCCTACACAAAAAAATGGGAAAATCTTTCAATTTTACTCCATAAAATTAATAATAAAAAATGCATTACCACCCCTGCAGTGGTATTATGGTTTAGAAATAAACTATGAGGCCTGTTCTCTTAACAATACATTGAAGCTAATATTTAGTACATTTATCAAGTACCAACTATTTTCTTACTCTCATATTTTTTTAATATGGTATTGACAGATATATTTTGTCTAGTCATGGGATAAAGCTGCGTTTAGTTACAATACACGTTAACACGTAGAACGTTCCATGCCATTAGCCCCGCCCAGCCCCGACCCTTTGCTGCTGTCGAAAGCCGATGTTTGACAAACTGGCACCCGTGTTCTTGGTCACTAGGCGATAGGCTACTTCAGTCCAGTTCACACGTCATTGTGTGTACATGTTTCAGTGTTGTGGTAACGAATGTTACTATATAAATAATTTGTGTTACAGAAAATAATATTTGTGGTAGAAACGTGTTCCAGAAAAGGTGACTGTGGAAAAGTGTGTAGAAAGTTCTTAAAGGGAAGTGGAAGGGAAGTGATTCTCCTTTTATTGTTGTAGTTTATTCTCTTGACTTTCTTATTCAAAATGATGTAACATACACATTTAAATTTACTATGACTCTATCCATGCTTTTTTTCTGAGAAGATACAGATTGTTGCGCAGGGATGTTTTAACTTTGAAGTTTAAGACAGATATATAAGCATTCATGAGCCACAGATTATTGTCTCTGTTGGACACTACTCATAGGAGAGAAGTTCCATCTGGCGCTGTGAATTGAGCTCCGGCTTAGCTCAGTTGGTAGAGCATTGGCGCGAATAGCCAAAGGTCCTGGGTTCAAGTCCCAGTGCCGGAGGAATTTTTCTCCTATAATATTCTTTTGAAGTTTAATTTGTTTTTGGTTGAACATTGATATTTTTTATTATTATTGGATTATATTTTCTGGTATTTCCTCTTTAAAATGGTTCATCATTTATGGTTGTCCTACAATTCTTTCCATGCTTTTTTTTTCTGAGAAGGTCCAAACTATGGGGCAGGGATATTTTATTTTTGAAGCTCATTTTTGGTAAGTTTACTTTTCTGTAGCCTATAAAAAGTTCATTTTTTTCAGGTTCTACTTAACCTAAAATATTGATCTTTTCATGATTTGATTATTCAGATGTCTTACATACACCCAATTGCAAATTTTCTAAGAAGGTGTCGCGAATATGTGGTAATAAAGTGAAACCACTTATAGTATCTTTTATAATCAAATTTAGCACAATAATATAATACTTCCTTGGTAATATTGGTAGGCCTATTTGTGAGATTAATAGGACCTATTACTTTACACTACCGACTACACTCAAGCCGTCCTACCCAGTGTCGCTGAGTGACAATGCCGGCCATCGGAACTCCGAGGCTAGGGTTAATAGAATAAATCGCTCTGTATGTGTGTGTATTTTAAGTTGATTGATGTTTCAGCTCTCTAAAAGATGTTATATGGCTCTATATTTTATTCTTTAATTTGAAAATATTGGTATGTAACAAAAAAGCATCAGGATAAATTCCCATTAAATATTAAAATATTGAAGTCCCACTAAGATATTACTTTTGAATATTATTGAGTCTATTTTATTATATTATAACTTACACCAACATTTAATAACTTATTATTGTAAACACTGTAGAAATTAAGCCTTTTTGAAAAATGTTAAATAATTATTCATTTAGGAGAAAAACGGATTTGACTTAGGCCTACAAGTTAGGTGACCAGATCTACCTACACGAAAAAGAGAGCAGTAGAGTGGGAAAATGATTACATTGGGGAAAAAATGAGGATAAGACTAATAAAGGCCGTGAAGATATGCAATTTAGGAAAATCAAAGCATATTTATAATGTTAACAAATAGGAAATTGAACATTATTTACAATTTGATTAAATTGCAGATGTTAAAAACCAACGCCCAAAGTTCTCAGACTTTTCCCTGAGGATGACTTTCCTTGCAGGAATTAGGTTTTCTCAAGATTTATATGTAAAAATCCTGTCGGTATTCCTTAAAGTTATATTGTACCAACGATAGGTCTTTAACAGATTCAATTGTCAACCTGTTTCGTTCATCTGTACACTAAGATTAAATTAAATTAAATTGAATTTTTAAAAAAATTCTAAACTTCAGCGTTGTGGCCTGGGATAAGTTACAAATAAAATTCAGCCATTTTTAACAATTCTGAATAGCATATTTTACCACTTACAGGATGAAAATAACGACTATTAAATATATATACCGGAAAGATCCTAGGTTGTGTTAATGTTATGACACCCATTACAAACGATGAAGGCAATAACTTTTACAAAAAGGAAGACATTGGGAAGACTAAAAATTTGTTCGTGGACAAAAGACATAGACATAAAAATGAGGGAAAGTCCTCGAAGAAGAGGACGTCTGGTCACCCTACAATTACAAAGGTTTTTTATATAAGCATATTTTCCCCTGTCTGACATAATTCAAATTTGAGTCGTGGCCATGGACCACCTTTTATATGTTAAATGACCTGAATTGCTGAGTAAAGTAGTAATCAAGGTATCTGGGTATAGAATGTCTATACAAAAATAATTGAAATGAATTCGTAATCACATTAATATACCTACTGTTTACCTACAGAATATCATAAGTTGCCAAAAATAGAATTTAAACAATTTCAATACTATGGCCCTAGGCGTACTAAAAGCAATTCTAATATAAATAAAACAAGAGTAGCTATCAAAGAATTGAAATGTGTATCTGAATGATTGTGCGAGTGTGTACTGGACATGCTTGTATATAGTGGATTATGTATGCATCTGTGTGAAAGAGTGGAAAGCAAATACAGAGAATTTATACCTCATAGACTGGTCTCCGATGTAATATAACAACAAATGAAATAGTCCTTTTTTACACATAGAAAGGTCAGCAAATTCATCCTTAATGTAAAAACGAAGTACAAATGACGCTATACCTATTTTCAAAATGCTTTCGTCGATCACTCAATTGTAAAATAAAAAGTAAAAATTTCAACTAATCTAACAGACATGAAATATATTAAAACTAGAAATAAAAATCTAGAAAGTCTTGTCTGACAAAGAGTTGTATTATTATTTTGAAATGTATAGAATCATTGGTTTTTAACACAGAAACAAAGCATGTACCGGTATTGTAATCAAAATTCTATCTTAAATTACCGCATATGTATATTTATAGAATCTCCTTAACCGTCCTTTTAATCATTTTATCCAGAGTTTTGAGAAACCCCTTGCAGAGTTTAAATTTATTCGTATTTTGGAATCGATACATTAGAGATGGTAAGATAAATTGAATAATAACAGATTTCTCTCCCCCCTTTTTAAAACAGGAGTTCCTGAGAGCAGGTTTAAGTTTTCTTTTAGTTCAGGTGCCATTCTTTTTCATCCAAGATTAATCTGTCAGAATATGTTATGCCTAGGTATCGAATGCTCTCTGTTTTGTCTATGAATTGAATAGCAAAATCTTGATTAAAGGTTATTGGTATACTTTCGAGCTTCCCCTTAACAATATGTTGCCTTACATTTTTAAGAATTCGTTGATAAACCAATTTCCTGGAAAGTCATACTCGTGAGTGATACAGCATCCTCTTTGGATTTTGCTAGTATAGGCCTAACTGTGTCGTCAGCAAAACCAAAGGCAGTGAGTTTCAGCAGCCCTTCCACTAATTCATACCCATATCTGTCTGCAATAATATTATGTTTTCAGAAAGCTCATGTAATATAACATTTGTTGCCATATTAAAGCTGGATGCAGACGACTTAATTTTCAACTCAATAACATTAACGGAACTACAAATGTTGCTAGGAGCAATTGAAGATTATTGTAAAAGGATAAAAATTGTTCAAAAGAATAGTATTTAACAACGAAATAGATTCAAGGGAAAGAAAACTGGTTTCTAGGTTACTAAATCTGATAAAAGTATTTAAGTTATTGTGCCTAGACTCACAGACAGAAGGATAAACACTAATTGATCGCATAAAATATTAGCATTTATTAAGTGCCAGTATGGTATTTTATGAGATTATATAGTGGACGAGAAACGACTGTCCTCCGTCCGTATGTCTATACGCGCGATAACTCGAATACGCTTTATTGCATTTTCATGAAACTTTGTATATGCATTCATAAAGCCCATGGGGAAAAGTCTATTAATTGTGGAGCAGATCGGTTGACCGGTACCGGAATAACGACCAAATAACGGTCACATGCTTTTTAAATGGTAAATCATCACTATACTACAATAAAGCCGCGTTGCTAGCCATAACCACGGCCGGCCAGCTCAGTTAAGATGACATGTACACTTCATCAATTCATAGCAGGCCAAATGTATGAATCAGCAATTCATTATACTGGACGAAAATTTGCCTTTTTACACAGAAATAGAGAAAATGCATGATAAGTGTTGTGTTCCTGGTTGTACTACTGCAAAAATAATGCTAACGGAGAGTCTGTCCAAGTGTTTAAATTCCCCAAAAATGAATCCAGACGACTTAATGGATAACTGCATATTTCCACAGAGAATATGCTTTTTTTTTTCAGATAACTCATTGTAAGTAAACACTCGTTAATCTAATATATAAAATCGAAAGTGTGTATGTATGTATGTATGTATGTATGTTTGTTCCTTATACAAATCTACATTTCTTTACCAATTTACACGACATTTTGCACACATACCCAGTTAAGCCCGGGAAGTATAGCTGTCGACATTAAAATTCAAACAAAATACTCCTTCCCTTGAAAATTATATAATTTCTGAGAATTTTATACTGAAAAAATGAATTGCTGTTTAGTTCACATGGCAACAGTAAATTGTTTACTATGATTACATAGGGCCTTGGCAAGTATATAGCCTAATGCTTTAACGAATTATGATTCCATCGATGTAATATATTGGCGAAAATAATGACTGGAAATGAAATCCACGAAAATAAAGCACAGTGTGATGTAGTCACATAACTTTCTCTACCCTCGACATAAGAAATATTTTCTCACTTCGCATTTTTATGTCGAAGAATAGGTCGTATTGCAAGGGACAACTTAAGTGTGTGAGTATTCTATATCAGAAGTCTGTAAATAATCCTTTCCCCTTATACCTTATCCATAGCTGTAGGCTTTGTATTAGTTGAGAAATAGGGATGTTTATTATAGGCCCTAAGCATGGGGTGGAACATTTTGAGTCCTACGCTCGCAGTATATTATGTCCCGGGTTTTAGGGGAGGAACGTATGAAAGTGGTACTGCATTTCTCTTTTATTTCAGCCCTTCCCAAGCATGATGTGTAGAAGCAACGGAATGCAGCTTTCGACATCCTCTATGAGCCATAAAAAGCTATATCTAGCATTTTCTGATGGAACAGTTTGAGTGTGATAAATCTTTTCCTTCATTTCAAGTTCTACATACTGTACATAAAGTACTTCAAAAATTAATTTCAAATTAAAAAATACAACGCCCGGGCGACGCCGGGCCTTTTCAGCTAGTCTAATATATAAAGTCGAATGTGTGTAGGTGGGTATGTATGTATGTATGTATGTATGTTTGTTCCTTATACAAATCTACATTTCTTTACCAATTTACACGGAATTTTGCACACATACCCAGTTAAGCCCGGGAAGTATAGCGGTCAACATTAAAATTCAAACAAAATACTCCTTCCCTTGAAAATTATATAATTTCTGAGAATTTTATACTGAAAAAAATAAATGCTGTTCAGTTCACATGACAACCGTGTATTGTTTACTTTGATAACATTGGGCCTTGGCAACTGGACTTTAACGAATTATGATTGAATCGATGCAATATATTGGCGAAAATAATTACTGAAAAATGAATTACACGGAAATAAAGCAAAGTGTGATGCAGTCACACAACTTTCTCTACCCTAGACATAAGAAATATTTTCTCACTTCACATTTTGATGTAGAATAAGAGGTCGTATTGCAGGTACAACTTAAGTGTGTGAGTATGCTATATCAGAAGTCGGTAAATAGTCAGTTATCCATAGCTGTAGGCTTTGTATTAGTTGAGATTTATCATAGGCCCTAAGCATGGGATGGAACATTTTGAGTCCTATAGGCTACTCGCAGTATATTATGTCCCGGGTTTTAGGGGAGGAAAGTATGAAAGTGATACTGCATTTCTATTTTATTTCAGCCCCGAAAGGGTTGTAACATGAGAATGAGAAATAACATTTTCTGTCAAGTCAATACAATCTTCTGTAATTTATGTTTCTTCTTAGTTAAACCCCTCCCAGGCATGATGTGTAGAAGCAACGGAATGGAGCATTCGACATCCTCTATGAGCCATAAAAAGCTATATCTAGCGTTTTCTGATGGAATAGTTTGATAAATCTTTTTCTTCATTTCAAGTTTTACATACATATTATAGGCTATAAGGACCTAGAGTTTCAAAATCGAAAGTCCTCCATAAGTTAATTTCAAATTACAAAATACAAAGCCCGGGCGACGCCGGGCCTTTTCAGCTAGTGATAAATATTTGTCAGTACCTTGTTAAACACAAACGGTCGTAGTATTGTGATTTATAGTTTGTGAAGCGTATTTACATAACTGCTAATGAATTGCTTACTAAAAGTATTATTATAATATTTTAATAGATATAATAATATTAATAACAAACATTTATGTTTTAGATAGGCGTATAGGCTATAACAATATTAATAGTACAAAGTCTGTGCCATGTATATCCGAAATATTTTAAACATGGCCTATTAACTCCATCTGGCACTTTGTTATATCAATTTACCTGATTTTATGTTATCCTATTTCATTAATAGATCCCTTCTTTGAACATCATAATTATTGCAAGCTCGACCATTAGGAAGGGTAAACATGTTAAAGACCATTGCTGACTGGCCTGGACTGTTAGGAAATGATTAACAGCCTATGATTTTAAAAATTGCTACACAGAATAGCAGTAATGCAAGCATGAGTAACATGGGAATTGCATATTGTTTTCGCACGTGTTAGTCTTAGGAAATGCAGTTTGTTCGTGAGTGTATGCATGGTTGAACGAATCTGAAACTGCTTTGACTCAGCACAATAAACAGCAACAACTTATTTGTAGCACATGCAGTGGGTAATAACATTCTCGAACGACTGGGTTTAGAACTCAGGCAATCAGAAGAAGTTATCGTACGAGCGAGACTTACGTGAAGTGATGTCAAATAAACGAAAATGTGTAATTAGTGATAACATAATAAAGGATTTTCCATTTATGCGAAGAGGAGTAAAGGAAAACTGCAATTTGTTCATTATGTGAAATAACATTCAGTGTTGGGAGTGGGGGGAAAACTTCATTCGTTAAACATGTTGCAACTGAAAACATAAAAGCTCCGTGATTCGTGAAAATACCAATAAAAAAGTGTTAGCATACTTTAAGAAGGTTGTGCCAAGATCGAAGTAAAATACACATTGCTCGTCAAGAAGGAACTTGGGATAGATGTAACTGTCAGATGTTTATATATTTACTTAAAATATAAACGAATTCAATTGCAGTATTAATTATTTGATTTTTAATTAAAGACAAAAATTCCTACACATTGTAGGAGATGGAAACTGTGCATACCTCTAAAAATATTACATAGTTATATCAACATTTTAGTGTGTCTCCGGACTCTTTGAAAAAATCTGGTAACCTTATTCTAGGTTAAATGACAACTTATCAAAAAATTTAAAATAGGCGTCTGCTAATTCACGTTCGTTTGCCCTAGGTAGGCTAATTGTTCAATCCGAAGGGCATATTTTAAAAGCAGTCACAGGCTTTCATGAGATCATTCACCCACTCAATCTCGAAATCTCTCCTGTTATACCATATTACATGTAAGCAGTGTTGAAGTTAGACCGGAACTGACCGGATCGGCACTCCGGCGAAGTAAAAATCTACTCTTCATCGCTCCGGCATAAACGCAGGGAGGAAAAAAATAGGCCTACATATGAAATCGGCGTATATTTTGGCAACGTTTTTAAAATAAAGATCCATTATTAGAGTCATGATCTGCAGTTCTTGTCGCGACAGTTGCCTTGCCTGAGTGGTTGCCATACATTCAATTTGTAGGCCTACGTAACGAAGTTGGTAACAATGTTTGTTGTTATTGTAATGTAATTTCTATGTGATTAATTAAAAAATGTAATTTGACTATAATGTTTAATAACATACAATGAAAAATAAATTAATAAATAATACCTGCAAACAAAATGTATGGGTTCCCCTTAAAAAATTTTCAACTACATCAATGCGTGTGATCTTGAAGTAATTTAATTTGCTATGACAGCCGAAAAAGGTCACCTTCAATTAATTTCACAATTGAATACGGTCTACATGAAAACACCAGCTCAAATATTATATTAGACTGATATAATATTTTGTCAGGCTTTATATGTCTAGCGTATTTCATAAAAGCACAACGAATGGTTATAATTAATTATATTGGATAGATTCGCAATATTGATAATTTAAAATAAAATAGGCCTATATAGACCTATGATTGATGCATTTAATTTCACTTCACTACTGATAGATTTATATAATAGTTCATTGTTTCCACGTTATAGCACTAGGAGTCTGTAGCCTAATTTAGTGCAATAGGTTTGCTGAGGATGATGACTTAAGAACAGTATAAACTTTATAAGTTTGAATTACCGGTATCTTTGTGTCTAGTGGTGCTGCTTAAAATTGTATTCAGTTACTATGTTAGTATCTTAAAATAGCGACAGCATTCGTATGGAACAAAACAAGTTGTACCTGAATATACTGATACTAGAAAAATAAGAAAATTACTATGTAATGTTTTGTAAGCAATCATTCTCAAATACCTAGATTTCTAGTGGTATGAGCTGAAAACATTCAACTTAATCTTTTCACTGCTACTGATGTATAACTCAAAGCTCAATAAAAACAAAGATATAAGATTAAAAAAAGTAGAAAAATTATAAAATATTAAAGTGCGAGGATTTTTATCAGCATCTTATGGTTATCTAACATGCAAACCAGCTACTCCAATGAAATTTTCCCTCATCGATTTTAAACGTAAACCCCAATACTGATTTTCTTTGATCACTACCTTATTAAAAATGTATAAATTCAGCTCTGAAATATACGTTTAGTTAGAGAGCAATCAACGCTCATAGACAATAAATTGAAGCAGAGAAATGGGATTTCTTGTCTCTCGTTAGCAGGTGCGTGGATATAGAATCAGAAGATCTCTCGACTGAATCCCAGCTATCCTTATAGGTTTCTTTAGTTATAATGAGTATTTATTTGATTGTTTATTAATTTATTTATATTATACTGGTATTAAATACAATATGTAACAAGTAATGCAGCCAAACTATAAGAAAGCATTTCTCACATGTGTCCGGGAAAGTTTATACATTACTCATGGGAAAATCACAGGAATAGAACGTAGAACTATACAATATGAAACTCTTTCTTGCATGAAATGCAAGGGAATTTTGAACATTTCAAATAAGAAAGAGTTTCGTGTGATATGCTGGTACGTTGTCCCATGATTAATATAATAATGAAGAGCTGTACGCGTCAGGAATTCTTCTTGAAAGCTTGGCCGTATCTTTTTGTTACATCCTTTATTTACATACTCTCTCCGTTACTTTCACTTATATTTTTGGGTATGTAATTTATATTCATATTTATACGTGGTTTTATAATTTATGTTCAGAGGCTTTGTTAAATTGATTAAGCCAGCTTCTTCTTCTGTCTAAGAAGTTTTTTATATTTAGATTTCAATAAAACTGATTTTCAGCTATAGCTCGTTCGGGCTAATATCCATTTCACACTTTGTTCTAAATATTCTAAGTTAGTTCACTGCGGTATAAAGGCTATATGTGTACATATATATATACATATATAAATTAAATATATTAAATACTCATTATAACTAAAGCAGCCTATAAGAATAGCTCAGGTTCAGTCGAGAGATTTTCTGATTCTAAATCCACGCTATATATATATATATATATATATATATATATATATATATATATATATATATATAGCCCATATGCATCTACATAAAGGTTACATTTCGTTGCAATGTTGAACTGTTTTAATCAGAGTTCTCATAGATAATCTTGGATAGGATTTATTAAGACTATTCCACGACTAAACTGTAATGGATTTTGTAAATAATTATTTTCTCACTTTGTTGACAGTAATCTGTTAGCCTTAAATCACGGCATACTAACTGAGTGAACAGTCCACGAATCGATTCGATGAATCGATCGGAGTTCCCAACGCAACCAATAGTGCGCAACACAAGATGGTAGTTTCTTACATGAAAGCGCTATAAAAGCACACGAACTAATTTGCACCGAGTCGAAATTGTATTTTTAATCGGTGGACGTTTAAATTATTCCAATTTCCAAACAAATCTTTTTGCTGGTTAATGAAAGCATGTGACATATTAATCACCGCATGTTGATGCCTTACATGTCCAATAACGAAATTACTATTTTTCAGATAAAATTTCACTCCCTTATTAATAGCAACCATCCGAGGGATTAGTAAACGTTATTTGTCAATATTATACACGCGGCGTATGAGTGGAATAGTCAGTATAAACAAACTTTATTGATAAATTCCTTATATTTAGAAAGTAGTACAGTAGAGGTCGGACAGATTCGGAACGTCTATGGGGTGCTAGTCAGCAGACCTAGGAGATGACGCAATTTGCGCGCGTTCTGTTCTGCCCTGCCCTGCCCTGGTTGGTAGTGGTGGGGAAGCGCGACATTGTGTGCGCATAGTCATTCACTGTTTAGACCTGTGTGTGAACGTTTGTTGTCAACCAGTGGAATCCGCCTAAGGAATATAATCGCGATTATTTACTCAACTGCTAGATGTTTTATTTAACATTAAAATAATTAAAATATTATATTTATTAACGCTCACGTTGTTTTTACAGAAATGGCAGGAATTACATAAACTTTAAAGAAACAAGCTTAAAAGGCCAGGCGTCGCCCGGGTTTTGTATTTTGTAATATGAAATTAACTTATGGAGGACTTTCGATTTTGAAACTCTAGTCTAGGTCCTTATATAATATGTATGTAGAATTCGAAATGAGGAAGAACGACATATGACAATCAGACTATTCCCTCAGAAAACGCTAGATATAGCTTTTTATGGCTCATAGAGGATGTCGAATGTTGCATTCCATTGCTTCTACACACCATGCTTGGGAGGAGTGCAAATAAGAAGAAAAAGAAATTCCGGTTACATAATATTGTATTGTCTTGACAGAAAATTGTATTTCTCACTCTCATATTACCATACAACCGTTTCGGGGCTGAAGTAAAAAATAATTTCAATATCACTTTCATACTTTCCTTCCCAAAAACCTGGGACATACTATAACTTACTGCGCGCGTAGAACTGAAAATGTTCCATCCCATTTTGTCTTCTTTTAGTTGCTTAGGGCCTCTGATAAACATCCCTAGGTCTATTTCTCAACTAATACAAAGCCTACAGCTATGAGTGACGTATCAGTGGATAGAATTTGTTACCGACTTCCGATATAGCATACTCACTGCAACTAAGTTGTCCCTGTAATACGACCGCTTATACTACATCAAAATGTGGAGTGAAAAAATGATGTTTTCCATGTCGAGGGTAGAGAAAGATTTGTGACTGCTTTATTTTCGTGAATTTTATTCTTCAAGAATTATTTTCACATTTACATCGATTGTATCAGAATTTGTTAAAGCCTAGTAATATAATATAGTTTCCAAAGTCCTATGCGAACACCGTAAACAAAACTTTCGTTATGTAAACAATTGAAAGCAGAACTTTCTAGCTCTGCCCATTTCACATTTCCGACTTTTCTCGTGGATTTTCCAAAAATTTTCTTTCATACAAACCCTGTCCTGACAATTACGAACACAACAAAAAAAAGAATCAGCCAAATCGGTCGAGCCGTTCTCAAGTGATATTCATGTTGTGTCATAATTCATATGTTTCTGAAGGATCTGTGTGTAAGATTTCATAAAAACTAAACAAAGAATGTAGACGGGTAGGCTATAGAGATTATATATTAGCGGTATAAAACAGCTAAGGGAAGAATAGTATTGTTGAATAGAATTTTCTCCTGATTCTATAGGATCTGGTTTTGTATAATCCTTCAAAGAATTTAAATTTGTATAGGGATTGGAAAATAGGGGTAGAGAAGAGCTAAGATATGATCCTTTTCTGTTATTATTGATGCCTTGAATTGTCTTTTGATTCTGCAGAATCTATTTAAAAATCTGCTAAAAATCTTTCGAAGTATTTAGATTTATATATAGATTATGTAATAGGGTAGAAAATAGAGTAATTACCACTCTATTACTCGTAAACCATTCAAAATATAAACGTGGTACTTGATGTATAATAAAATTAAAATATTTCCCTAAAGCTTACATGCTTGAATCATTTTCTGGTCACAGAAATAAACAAATTGTCGCATAGTCAAATATGCTTCTTCCTGAACAGTTCACGGTCGTCACAAATCAGTCCGACAATTGAAGCGCATGGAATAATTACCACTAAATTACTCGTAAACCATTCGAGATATAGAGCTGGAACTTCATTTGTATTAAAATTCAATTATTTCACTAAAACTTTCTCGCTTGAAGTTTTTTCGGGACACAAAAATACAAAAAATTGTCGCATAGTGAAATTCGCTTCTCCCTCCATGAATTTTGTGTAACGGGTGATGTTTATAAAATAAAATAAAAACATTTGTGTCCGCTTTTTTGAGGGCTCTGTTTTAACCATCAGTAGGGCTGATGTGTGTAGATTATTCCTGCACAAATTTCACAGGAATCCGACAAAGGGTTAATTAAAGGTTACGAGTTTAATCACGCGGTGTAAGATTTTCTAGACTGAGTAAAAGCTGACTCCCAGTACCCTGTATAGCCACCACGTAGGCGTGGGATAGCTAGTAGGTAACTCGCAACGAAGCTGCTAATAGGAATCACTCATAGACGTTACGGAAATGACTGAGCTCCGAGGTCGGACAGATTCGGAACGTCTATGGGGTGCTAGTCAGCAGACCTAGGAGATGACGCAATTTGCGCGCGTTCTGTTCTGCCCTGCCCTGCCCTGGTTGGTAGTGGTGGGGAAGCGCGACATTGTGTGCGCATAGTCATTCACTGTTTAGACCTGTGTGTGAACGTTTGTTGTCAACCAGTGGAATCCGCCTAAGGAATATAATCGCGATTATTTACTCAACTGCTAGATGTTTTATTTAACATTAAAATAATTAAAATATTATATTTATTAACGCTCACGTTGTTTTTACAGAAATGGCAGGAATTACATAAACTTTAAAGAAACAAGCTTAAAAGGCCAGGCGTCGCCCGGGTTTTGTATTTTGTAATATGAAATTAACTTATGGAGGACTTTCGATTTTGAAACTCTAGTCTAGGTCCTTATATAATATGTATGTAGAATTCGAAATGAGGAAGAACGACATATGACAATCAGACTATTCCCTCAGAAAACGCTAGATATAGCTTTTTATGGCTCATAGAGGATGTCGAATGTTGCATTCCATTGCTTCTACACACCATGCTTGGGAGGAGTGCAAATAAGAAGAAAAAGAAATTCCGGTTACATAATATTGTATTGTCTTGACAGAAAATTGTATTTCTCACTCTCATATTACCATACAACCGTTTCGGGGCTGAAGTAAAAAATAATTTCAATATCACTTTCATACTTTCCTTCCCAAAAACCTGGGACATACTATAACTTACTGCGCGCGTAGAACTGAAAATGTTCCATCCCATTTTGTCTTCTTTTAGTTGCTTAGGGCCTCTGATAAACATCCCTAGGTCTATTTCTCAACTAATACAAAGCCTACAGCTATGAGTGACGTATCAGTGGATAGAATTTGTTACCGACTTCCGATATAGCATACTCACTGCAACTAAGTTGTCCCTGTAATACGACCGCTTATACTACATCAAAATGTGGAGTGAAAAAATGATGTTTTCCATGTCGAGGGTAGAGAAAGATTTGTGACTGCTTTATTTTCGTGAATTTTATTCTTCAAGAATTATTTTCACATTTACATCGATTGTATCAGAATTTGTTAAAGCCTAGTAATATAATATAGTTTCCAAAGTCCTATGCGAACACCGTAAACAAAACTTTCGTTATGTAAACAATTGAAAGCAGAACTTTCTAGCTCTGCCCATTTCACATTTCCGACTTTTCTCGTGGATTTTCCAAAAATTTTCTTTCATACAAACCCTGTCCTGACAATTACGAACACAACAAAAAAAAGAATCAGCCAAATCGGTCGAGCCGTTCTCAAGTGATATTCATGTTGTGTCATAATTCATATGTTTCTGAAGGATCTGTGTGTAAGATTTCATAAAAACTAAACAAAGAATGTAGACGGGTAGGCTATAGAGATTATATATTAGCGGTATAAAACAGCTAAGGGAAGAATAGTATTGTTGAATAGAATTTTCTCCTGATTCTATAGGATCTGGTTTTGTATAATCCTTCAAAGAATTTAAATTTGTATAGGGATTGGAAAATAGGGGTAGAGAAGAGCTAAGATATGATCCTTTTCTGTTATTATTGATGCCTTGAATTGTCTTTTGATTCTGCAGAATCTATTTAAAAATCTGCTAAAAATCTTTCGAAGTATTTAGACTTATATATAGATTATGTAATAGGGTAGAAAATAGAGTAATTACCACTCTATTACTCGTAAACCATTCAAAATATAAACGTGGTACTTGATGTATAATAAAATTAAAATATTTCCCTAAAGCTTACATGCTTGAATCATTTTCTGGTCACAGAAATAAACAAATTGTCGCATAGTCAAATATGCTTCTTCCTGAACAGTTCACGGTCGTCACAAATCAGTCCGACAATTGAAGCGCATGGAATAATTACCACTAAATTACTCGTAAACCATTCGAGATATAGAGCTGGAACTTCATTTGTATTAAAATTCAATTATTTCACTAAAACTTTCTCGCTTGAAGTTTTTTCGGGACACAAAAATACAAAAAATTGTCGCATAGTGAAATTCGCTTCTCCCTCCATGAATTTTGTGTAACGGGTGATGTTTATAAAATAAAATAAAAACATTTGTGTCCGCTTTTTTGAGGGCTCTGTTTTAACCATCAGTAGGGCTGATGTGTGTAGATTATTCCTGCACAAATTTCACAGGAATCCGACAAAGGGTTAATTAAAGGTTACGAGTTTAATCACGCGGTGTAAGATTTTCTAGACTGAGTAAAAGCTGACTCCCAGTACCCTGTATAGCCACCACGTAGGCGTGGGATAGCTAGTAGGTAACTCACAACGAAGCTGCTAATAGGAATCACTCATAGACGTTACGGAAATGACTGAGCTCTAACTGAATTGATCGTAGATCCTACAGTTCGCTTCGAGTTAGATACTAATCAACCGCAAAGTGTGCATTCTGCAATAAAGTGCTATTTATCAGCCCACTGAAGACTATTATTGGGCTTATGATAGGTTCCAGAGGCACTATTCCTAAATTATTTATTAACTCTGCGAAATAACTGAAAATCCTATCCATCATTATTAGGGCATTGAAAGGATCTTTAAATATCCTCCAAACCATTTATATCCACCACTTTACCAAACAAATGTCTGATAAATTAAACAAAATAGTGTCTTATCGTAAGAAAAATATATACCACTAATATTTATTTATTTATTTATTTATTTAATAATAACGAACATTACAGGTATAAAACCCAATTACAATGTCCATGCCAAAAATACAATGCATACATACAAAATAATTAAAACATAAGATACAAAAGATAAGAATACACAAAAGATAAAAGTAAAAAGTACACAAAAAAAAAAGAAATTCCTAGCTACTTCTGGGTTCCAGCAGTTGCCAGGTTATAATCACAGTACATAATGCCTTTGAGAATTAAGATAAGAAAGAAAGAAAGAAAGAGTGAGGAGAATGTTTGGCATGATACATTAAACCAATACACTAACTACAATTGATTGTAACTACGTTTAGTGATTTTAATTCAGTTTTAAATCAACTTCAACTAAAGCTTTTTTGAATTCATTTTCGGACATGCTAAGTATATAAAAATTTAAAAAGTGAATTTTATTATACAAAGTGGTTACTTTATTTAAAGGTGAATTTTTATGAATATCAGTATTTACCCTGGGGGTAAAAAATAGCTTTCTGTGTCTACTTAGTTTACATGGCACGTAAAAATAAATCTTCTTAACAATATTATTATCATCAATTTTTGAATGCAATAATTTGTGAAGAAATATTAAACCTTGACTATTTCTTCTAAATTTTAAACTTTTAATATCATATAGTTCTAAAAGCGTTTGGTAATTCAAATATGTTGGATAATGGCCAGTACTTCTGAATATCAAAAATTTGTAAAACTTCGATTGTATTTTTTCTATTGAATCAGAAAGTTTAATAGTCATTGGATTCCATATGACTGTACCATATTCGAGGTTTTGTCTGACCAATGAATTATAAAGTCTGATTAATGTATTTTCGCTAAATGTGCATGAATTCCTTATAATAAAACCTAGATTTCTTAACGCTTTTAAAACTATTGTTTCAATGTGGCTGTTAAACCTGAGATCCTTGAATATATGTATATGGCAAATTAAACACGTTCTATACTGACATACTGTCAATGATGGCTGCATTATAGAGACTTATTTATTGTGCAAATTATTCGCTCTTTTAAATATCTTTGGATTCTATAAGAAAGAAGTGCGGAATGTAGGTGCAATTCTTATGAACAGATGAGGAGACTCAAGTAGACGAAGGAAAAATAAATGCAATTTGATAGTCAAAATCACATCATATGATGGGGTTCTGCCGTTTCTACTGTTCTCTTGCAGTGTGGAAAGAACAAAGGAAAATCATGCATAGAATGCGATAAAACTTGACTGCAGTTCAGCTGGCCACAGGAAGCCCTCTGTCTTTTCGGGACATGAATTGAACTCGCAGAATACATTTACGTTCCTAGAAATTGACATTAGTCGTGTCTAAACTTATCCCTAAATTTAGCATCAATGAAATACTCAAATTCGCTTATCAAATCATTCACCGAATTCTTAATGTGTGAATGTTATGCAATATACCGGTATTTAAATAGTCCACTATGCAACAAGCCTATAATGGCATTTATTAAGATAAGAGTTTGTTTATTAAAAGAGCTAAGCGAGTTTCATAATTTTTCTTACGGTTATCTTACTTCCCATTATAGGCAAGTTGCATAAGACTGTTTTTGTTCGGCCATAATCAATCTAAATGTTTAAATTTTGAGACTTTAGATTCACTCAAACAAACGGCAACGAGCCCACCATGCTCTTCGTATCAGCTGATTGTCGTAGTTCTTGTCTTATATGAAAGATGGCAGCACATGGCATCGATCAAATCGAAACTTCCTTTTTTGGTTGTTTTCTTGAAACCAATGGATTTTGACAAGAAATGAATCCATTTTAGTATGGTATTAAAATTAAAACGAACATATTTTTTCTTTGTTTTAAATACAAGCTATTTATAGCGCAGTTTTAAGCTGCTACTCTCAAGGTCTCAAGATCGTTCCGTTTTCGATAATAATTGATACCACACCGATGCCAAAATAAAAATAAGATTCGAAATGAGTATCATTACGATATCGTTACGTCACACGTAATAAGCATAATAATATTAATAATAATATAGGATGGCCAAACAAAAAAGAAATTGACCATTTCATCATCATCATTTCTAGAATTATATACAAACACTTCACTAATCTATTCACTATATCTTCTCTATAGCTCTATAGCTTAGGTTTACAGCATTCCAACATAGCCTCTTTAAAACGTGCAGAATTCTGGAGTAAATGGTTAATTTACGGTATTTTTTTCATAATGATAAGTTATCTAACTGCATCCAGCTTTTACTACAATCATCCCAAATCTATCCATAAAGAATCGAGCATTCCAACGCTGATATATGATGCCTTGGTCAAGCATAGATTTATAGCTTGCAGTGCCGGCCTCCCTTTTGAAATATCACTCTTTAATTGCTTATTCCGCATATTTTGATTAGTTTAAATGGTCTGAGTCGTAACTCTTCACAAACTTATCTTTTACAGACTTTACGAACAATTTATTTCTCAATGTCACCTCCAGAGTTTTCTCTTCATTATGATTATTAATTTAATTTCATACATCTCTTGCATTTGCATCTGTATGGATAGCAGCAATACACGTTCGTAAATTATACCTCCATGAAATGTCGAAACTAACCAACACACTGAACTTTCATTATAACTTGGAATACACGATGTATTCGTTGTCTTTATTAGTTACCGTTCTCACTTAAGAACTCATTCCGACCAACTGACAACTTCCAATGTTCAATTGCAGGTACTTGATGTGTTGTACGCTCCTCATTGGTAGGGTCTGGGGCGCACCATACTCCATACAAATCGATCTAAATGCGCTTTAGATCGTTGTGGCTTATTCCATTTTCCTTGTGAATCTAGTATCACACCAGAGTACTTAATATTCACACATTGACGTTTAGCACCAGCTATTGAACAGTTTTCTATCCGTTTAATTTAATTTATGTGTGTAATCATTCCCGGTAGTAAATACTATTATTCTGAAAAATTTTGATCCTCTTACAATAATCTTCAAATTCCTTTCAGCAATATTTGTAATTCCGTTAATGTTATTGAGATGAAAATTAAGTCGTCTGCATATACAGGTGCAGGAACAAAATAATATCAAATTCCATCCAGCTATAACATGGCAACATATTTTATATTACATGAACATTCTAAAGACATAATGTGTATGAACTAGAGGAAGGGCTGCTAAAACCCACTGTCCTTGGTTTTGTTGATAACATAGTTAAATTCGCAAAAACCAAAGAGGATGTATCAATTACGAGCTTGACTTTCCAGGAAATTGGTTTATAACTGAATTCTTAAAAATGTAAGGCAAATAAGGGAAAGCTCGAAAATATACCAAAAGCCATTATTAAAAATTTGTTACTCAATCCATAGACAAAACAGAGAGGATTCGGTACCTGGGCATCACATATTCTGATAGTTTAATCTTGGATGAAAAAGAATGGCTCGTGAACTGAAATAAAACTTAAACCTACTCTCAGGAACTTCTCCTTTAAAAAAAGAACAAACATTTTCTGTTATTATTCAATTATCTTACCATCCCTAGTGTATCGATTCCAAAATCTGAATAACTTGAAACTCTGCAAGGGATTTCTCGAAACTCTGCATAAAATGATTAAGAGAACAGTTAACGAGATTTTACAACTATTCATCCGCGAGAATCCGAGAGCCGAGCAATCCGCGAACCGCTCATGAACCGTTCGTTGAAAGTATAACACAGCGAACATCCAACAATCCGTGGGAAAGAATCGAATCAACTGCGAACTACCAGCAATCATTTTTCAGCAGTTCACGAACGGATCGGGTCGCAAATGTAAACGTACCTTAATTATTCACGTATTCGTCAAACATTTTAGGTTATACGAGTAACAGAGCAATGAGCCCTTAAATTTTCATTTTTCCAATAGCTTAATAATTATTAACACGTTAGGTAATTTTACAAACTACATGAGCCATGTATCCAACGGTAAAGAAAAATGACAACGTGCTAGCTATTCAATTAATTCGACTGTTGGTATCGAATATGTGTATAAAATGTAAATATATAGATAAAAATATGTATATGTAAAAATTGCGTGTTTTCTTATGTTGGTCACTATTCGGAGATTCAGACGCGAAGTGATGTCATACCGCCAAAGCTGTAACGTCCAATCATGCGTTTCTTATCTGTTCTCAAAACTAAAAATGGTAAGAAAATTTCCACTTTTCATCCTGTAAAAGGAAGTGCATCATTTAGGGAGCGCAGGTTGGACCTATAATGAAGTATGTGTGAAGTCAGCTGTTTTATTAAGATAATTTTGTTTTGAAGTGTGGGTAACCCCATGTGGGATTTTACAATTCACTTAGGAAATTTTCTACATCGTCTTCTAGTAGAACCGCTTTCGCAGAATCTCTAGCTGTAAGATAGCCAGTTTCGCCACTAGCTATCTATTGCAAGAAGGGAAGACAACGGAATCTGCACTCATAGTATGCAGCCATTTACTCTAGGTCTGTAAATTCCAAGAAAATCGGAACAGACTCGGGATATAAAGAGTAAAGCGAGTATCTCACACTTCGTTAGTTTGAAAATCAATTAATTCATGTGTACGGATGTAATATGTTTGCGACGGCTGTTGAATTAAATAACAAAACATTGTTTCCTGATTCCTCCCATGTCGAACACACATCAGCAAAGCAAAGCTTGTGGTGATAATCGATCTGTCTATATCCGGCTGAGCACATGTGCTAGCTAGTAGCTACTACAATACGAGAATCAGAACTCCCAATTATAGTGTCCGTTATAACATTTACATAAACTGCCGTTTGTTTAAACAAGCCTAATGTACACAAAACTACTGCATTCAGAATGGATTTAAGTTCGCACAGTATTCATGAACACTGACTCTAGTTCTCACTAGTGCACCTGTGTTCATTGTGAGCTCGTGTAATCTAAGAACAACAGAATGTAACTAGGGAATAAAACGGGCTAATAAACGTACTAGTAAATGTACCCGCACTTTGATCTTTAATTTTTTTTTTAAATTATCAACGGTTTATGTGGTTTGTTTCAATGATTTGCTTGTAAGCGTAACGTTCATTAATCTGTGGTACGTATTAATAGTAACATTTCGGATTTCCAAACCTATACTAAGATTCTTTTTAATTCTTACTACGTCATACATCATAATTAAAAATAAAATTATGTCGTTCATTCAATTCATGTAATGTTCTAATAATTTTCTAATTACTTTTCTGTTAAATAAATGATTTAAATAATACTTATAGGAGCTGGGAAAATAATCGCGGGCAAAGCCGCGGGCACCTGCTGTCTACATAATAACAGGAAGTGGTGTCGTGGTGAGTGGTCCCCAGTACCTCCTCGGAATTTTCTGAGGTAGGGATATCTGGAACGGAGTACATTTAGCCTCGTAGTTCAAACTGAGGAGCTACTTGATAGAAAAGAAGCAGTTCCGATCGCTGAGACAATAATTAATGGTCTTGGGATTTGGCATGCTGACCATAAGCCCCCAGTCCTGCCATTTTCCTATGGTAGATGACGCAGCGGTCGCATGGTAGGCATGGTAGGCCTAGTCCCTTAAGGGATGCAGAGCCACGGAGTTATTTTTAGTCTGTCCGTTTCTTTGTGGGTGTGCCACGCCGAGCCATTTCTAGGCCACGCAGAGTTCTGAATTGTTGAACATAGTTGGACTGATAGGTGTCCAAATGCACCTCGAAGCAGGATATTTAATTTTCGAGTTATGAGAGAAAAAATGGCAGAAAGCTTGAATATTTTTATCTATCGAAGTACTAGTTTTCAGTGAAGTATTTCAATTGTAAAATGAATTGGCAGGTGGCATTGCTCTGCAATCATAACAACCGAGAAAAAAGAGCATCGATGAAATAGACTTCTTTTTCAACATAAAGCATCAAATTGTCGATCGGTTATAAGCTGTTTAAAAAACTCATTGGAGCATAAAGGCCTCCTCAATGTGTACAGTCACTGCCTTCTATATTTCTTACAAGCCATGCTGTTAAATCTGGCAACATCGCATCTGTAGTCCTATCGGTTTTTTCTTTTTGTTGCCCGCCACCACCCACGGAGATCCACGACCACAGGCCATACTCCGCTCCCCTATCAACATGCCGTAAATAAAGCAATGAACTCCATCAGAATCATCGCAAATTAAGAATATTTCAGCTTAAAGTAATCCCAACCATCGCATATGGTTTAGAGAACATCTGGATACACCTGAAGAGCAACTAGAGAGCATGGTTAAGATAAAAACTGTGTACATAAAGAGAGATTTATGTACGCCTTCGCCTCTTATGAGTACACCAGAGAACAGGTTTTCATAGAAGATTTACGTGTTCATCAGCTATAGCCATCTACAAACGAATACAAAAGAGAGGTACGGTATGATATTAGTGTCCTTCAGGAAGAATTGGCTGGTATTAAAGAAGATTTGAAGAGAAATAGAGTCACTTTTACTGGCATGAACTTTTATCAAGCTGCTCACAGTAGGCCTACTTCATCTCCATCTGGCAGATGCCAAATCATAGTAGAAGCAATCTCCAATCCTCCCAATATTACTATTAGAAAATCGATTCAGCGTTTTCCTACAGTTTGGTGAAGGTAATGAACGGGATTCAAACCTTAACCTCAAAAGTGCTGGCGAATCAACACAGTTCACCACCGGAGCCAAGAATGAACGAATGAATGACTTTCAGACAGCAAATAACGGAAAGCTGAGTGTTCCCAAGGAATTAGGGAAAATTATTCTTTTCAGTGACAGTCATGGGCGTAGTCTTCCCCAAAGTGCATGTGATAGGCCTAAGATGAGAGATCTCAGTGCTTTAGGTTATATTTAACCTGGGACTAGCTCAGTGGTGGTACAAGATGACGCAGAGAAGTGTAGCAGCTTAATAAAAGATGACTCTCTTGTGGGTCAAAAAACAAAGCTCTTAGGCCTAACAGTATAAGTGAGGTTATTACCAATAAAATAAGAAAAAATGCGACATCATAACGCACAATGAGACTGTGAAAACTACGAATTCCTTCATATATGTGGGAGTCACCGCAAGTTACGTTATTATGCCGATCACAAGTATAGGCTATGTAATATAGACCTACTCTCTCTCTCTCTCACTCTCTCTCTCTCTCTCTCTCTCTCTCTCTCTCGAATCCTATGCCCCCATGTTGGGGCGAAGGGACTCCAAGTGGAGGTTTCTGATTACCGATGTGAATTTTGTTACGCTTATTTTCCTAGAGGGGGCAGAGGGACAGATGGTATGCCCATCGCCCCTTATAGACCTACTGATTTGGCCTAAATGAAGTCAGTATTTGTGAAAAAGAAAAGTATCTGCATTAAAAACGTATTCAAATGCTTCCCACAGACCAGCACAGATAGGACTACCTCCTGTGTTACCAGATTTCAAGCAGCATGGCTTGTAAGAAATATAGAAGGCAGTGGTACAGTGCATTCTTTCTTGTAATATTTTACTTTGGGGACGAACAACTAAAATGAAATTATTTTTTGTTATGACTTCAGGATTTCTGTAACTTTTGTTTCTTGTTATTGTTTTACTACTATATTTACTACTATATTACTACTATATTTAAGTGCACTCAGTATTTTTTACATATTTTATTATTATCATCATCATTGCTTTCTATGCTTATTGTTTTGATTGTCATGTTGGTTTACAAAGCCATTGTGTGTACTACTTATGACTATGTGTATCAGTACGTTGTATAGTTCACTGACGTAATAAAATAATAATAATAACGTAGGTCTAAGTAGGAAAAGATTGAACGATATGGATGGAACTCACTTTTCAGGATTATTTTTTTGATTCAGGGAACTCGAATCTGAGGTCGTTTTTCCCAGCAGGACTTTTCTAAGCCCCTTCAAGGCGGATTTTTAGCTGTTTAATAATTATCAATCGTTTAGTTTATGAATGATTCGCATGCAAGTGTTAATAAATATAATACTATAATTATTTTTCTCTTAAATAAATAATTTAAAACTCTGGCGAGTGAATTAATAATCACGTCCGAAGTCTGCTAGTATGTTATAAGAGGAATTGTTTGTTTACCTGTCTGTCTATCTATATGTGTGCAGTTCCTAGCCCAATGTACGGTACGCAGGGATCTGAAATTTTTTAACATAGATGGACTAAAGGGGGTCTGAGTGCACTTCGAAGTCAGATATTTAAGTTTCGCTTTCCTTCACGAGTTATGAGCGAAAAAGAGGAAGAAAACTATATTTATAGCGCTATAAAAGCAGTTTTCGGTATTCGATTGTCAAATTAATTGCAGACGACATTGCACTTTTTAAAAGCACCTGGAAAAGAAGAGCATCGAGGAAATAACCGTTTTTGAACACAACGCATGAAATTGTCGGTCGCTTCGATTTTGTTAGCCCACCGTGCTTGATTCGTTTGCTTATAACATAGGGTATGCAGAGATCTGAAATTTTTAACATAGGTGGACGGAAGGGGAACATGTATATTGGCCTAAATGGGAAATAATTGATCGATTTGGAAGAAACTCGCTATGCATGGATTTTTTTGAAAGAACGATAATCTTAGGTCATGTTTTTTCCCACGTGGATCGCATGAATCGTGAAACGCACCTTATAGCCACATTTTAGCTAACTAAATAAACCTTTTCTTTATGATGATTTGTGCGTACCCCAAGCGTAAGATTCATGGATCGCTCGGTTTCTTAATTTAACCTTCCCCGTTGTAGAGTTCGAGTTGGTTAGAACATATAGACTATAATTGATATTTATATTCAGTTTGATCCTAAAAACATTGCGAAATGTAAGAAAAATCATGAAGAATTGGTCACGTAGCATAAAAATGGAGTAACGTATATTGTTACGATATTCAGGTGCTATACATGGCATTATCCGTCCATAACCTAGAAAATAATATTGGCAGTTTTCGGTACTCACATGACTGTGGTGGGAGGAGCAGGCAGCACCAGGCAAGCAGCCCGCTAGGCCGAGTTGCACTAATCCCCTTCCCTTTCCGACAGTGAATCCAACTCAACGCTGTGTCCGTAATGATCCGTCTGAACATGAGTCATCTCCTGCACTCCAAAACTCCAAGTGTAACATGAGCTTGTCAGGAGGCGAATCGCACAGTGAGAGATCCGAAGCACTACTGACCACCACCACTAGCACCATGCGCAGTAAACAGCATGGTTCCGCGTAGGTTCTTTTCTAGCTTGTAGACGTATAGTGTGGCATGTGGCAACCAACGAGACGAACAATCATAGGCAGTTAATCAAAATATGAGGAGACAATCTACGGGACGCTTAACAACATCAAGGAGACATGTCGAAATAAAACTTAATTAAATTTTATGAAGTGAATTATCTTCCTGAAATAACAAAAGAACATTCTGGAAGAATAAAGTGTAGATGCTTGGCCTAATTATAAACAGTGTTTATTCCGACCACAAATGTTTCCCGATTCAACGAAGCTATTGGATTTTTAGAGAAACAATTCCTGCATTAGACAAATTAGCTTCAATCCAAAGTTAGGTATATGAGTTATTTTAAATTATTTCTATACAGAATGCAGATAACACAGTCATTCTTGGTGGTCTCTGGATCTGAGGTTCGCCCTTCAAACGAATTCCTATGTAAGGGACTATAACCCATCTGTCCTGTGTGGTACTGAAAGTATGAGACCTTCCCGGGAATTCTTATGTTCCACCGTGGAATGACAAGGACGACAACACACAAGAACAAATAGTTAACAGAAAACATAACCTAACAAAATTGCTTTATAAGCATTTCTAACTAAATTGTATAACTTTCTTC
The DNA here is from genome assembly GCA_964059195.1 of Ectobius pallidus. Classification (NCBI taxonomy): domain Eukaryota; kingdom Metazoa; phylum Arthropoda; class Insecta; order Blattodea; family Ectobiidae; genus Ectobius; species Ectobius pallidus. The sequence continues at coordinate 74,574,803 of CAXKWD010000007.1, read as the reverse complement.
AACATTGTTTTGCTTAATCACTTATTTTAATAATATTACATGACAAATTAATAACTCTGAAAGCGTTGATTCCAAACAGTTAGGAGGGCTACTTACTTTAGTTCATGTCAAATTTACAATTTACAAATTCAACTTGTAGGCCTATAGTGTTTAACAATTACGCTTTGCTCGTGTTTACGTTTAACTATAGAACTGCAGTCAGCTGTGAAAATACGGAACATCACGTTGAAACCGTATTTAATAATGAATTCATTAATTGCTCACAAGAAGAGAATATACAGTAACGGTCATTTCCTCTCTATGGAATTGAGGGGAAGCAAAAGTTGTAGAGTATTTGCTCTGCTTGCCTTGAAACCATTTGGGATATTCTTAATCCCATTTCTCGTTCTCTGCTAGCAAATAGTATTTTAAAAATCCACTTTCTTTAAATACTGCATAATATATTAGCTACTGTAAAGTAAATTTCTTCTTTATCTTTTTAAAACTCGTTTTCTCTTCTCCTATGTTTATTTAATTCTATCATTCACTTCACTTCCATATCGTAATTTGTCTACTGCCGGATACTTCGAAAAATATCTGAATAAGTGTGGACATTTTCTAAGAATTGGTGTTCTATGTAACAAAAATACTCATACCAAATTAGTGAAACGTTATTAAATAATAATGTCCTTGAGTCAATTCTGAGAAAATGTATCAACATTTCACAAAATTTAGTGGCAAAGAACTCCGCTAATTACTTCACAGCACTGCCTTCTAGACTGTATCACTCGTGTTTACTCGTGTATACACTGCCTGTCCAATACGGCTAATTTTGCGTACTCGGCGACATTACAGATAGCAGCACCCTTCACACCCAGATTGCTTCTTGTTTTTTGCTACGACATTGTTGATTACGTAGTGCTGTCACCGCCGTCTCATAATCACTGCCTTCTAAACTGTATTACTCCTCGAGACGGCGGTGCTCATAATATAGTCTATCAATGCGTCTAATTAATTTACATTTATTTTAATTATTGCTCCAAAATTCCATTTCAAGGTAAGTGTCATATACTGGAATAATATTATGTTCTAAACAAATAACACAAGTATCTGTGTCTGTTTAATGCTTATTTTGACGCAGCAAACGCATAGAAGCAATGTACGGTAATGTATAGGGCAATGCCTTCTAGACTCTGTTACTCGTGTATTCTCGAGACGGGGGTTGTATAGGTGGCGGTTATTGCTGCCATCTGGGTGTGAATTGTGTCGCCTCTACTGGAGAAATTATGCAATTGAGCAATACTCTAAACTCCATGTTAAAATAAAGCATAGGACAGGCAGTGTAATTCTCGAGACGGCGGTGCTTCACAGTAATATACATTCTGTGTATAAAAGTATTCATGTAGTACTCAATTTCAACTTGATCAAATAAATAAACAAACATCTGAGTGCATTGAAGTCAAAGCCCTCAATGATTAGAAATGCAGCATTGTAGTATAGACATGATTTAAATAAACATGTGACATTTAATTAGTCGTTACTCTAGTACCGGCCAGCCGATTTGGTCCAAAATGAACAAGCTTCATGCCATGGACATTATAAATGCGTATAACAAGTTTCGTGAAAATCCGATAAAGCGTATTTGAGTTATCGCGCTTTTCCGATATATTACCATAAAAAGGCACAACATTGGGCATTATTCCGGTACCGACCATCGATTTGGTCCAGTATCAATCGACATCTTCCCATGGACATTATCAATGTGTATACCAAGTTTCATGAAAATCCGATAAAGCGTATTTGAGTTATCGCGCGTACAGACACACGGACGGACGGATGGACGGACAGACGGACAGACATTTTTCCCGTCCCCTACACAATCTCATAAAGTACCCTACTGGCACTTAATAAAACCAACAGTAATATGCACACAGAAATATCCTAGGACAGGATCGAACCCACAACATTTAACACAGAAATCCTACGCCACCGAGGCGATAATTTTGATTCCAATTGTAGAGAAGGCTAGCTGATAATTTTCGTAATAAAACACAATACTTAATTAATTACCGGTACTCTGCTTAAGGAAGGGAATGGCATACGATTCCATCACTGAAAGATTCTCAGAGAAATGCTACGTTGTACCAAAGAGATTTTTAATTCAATTAAATTGCATTAGCTCGCGCTTAACGCTATCTGAACTGAGTATTTGGAATTCTGCTTTCGGCAGGATTGCTGAATTAAAGTTCCTTTTCAGTCTCCTCTATGACTTTATTATATGAAATTCGGACATGGTTCTCGAGGCAAGTGATTAAATTAAGCAATATCGAAAATATGCAAATTCCCTTCAAATAATTTCATCTTTATAGTTTTCCCTTGCTCGAAGTCGACATATAGTAAGTGCACTTAACCTTTCAACTGCCGTTCATCAAGGGCTCTTGCTATCTAAATCGTACTCCAAACATGGTAAACATGACCGCTGCATTGAAAGGAATAATTTAAATGCACATTGAATGTAATTAATATATAAAATTCAGATATATTCAGATATTCAAAATTTAGACATAATTATATTAGTATATATGTATATAATGTGTCGTGTTACGTACTGTGTGCGTGTATAGATGTCTACATAACTGGTATTTATTTACAATACTTCCACAGAGTTTTTGGCCCACTTACAGTGTAACATAAAAACGTCTATAACTTATATTAATGGAGGCCAATTTTGTGCAGAAATTGGGGTTAAATATCCTCATTATTTTAAATATAAATATATTACAGACAATCTGCAATGCTGAGATCATGTATTATATCAGAGGCTCGGATATTCGATCAACGGCCAATCCACAAGCGTCAAATCTAATAATAATTTATTTACTTTATACGGATTCATCGCTGGAATTTAGACCTGGCTCGTTATCCAGAAGTGTCAGAGTGATCAGTACTGTAATCGTATTGGATAAAACAAAAATAGAATCTTTCTCATATCTTGAATCTCACGGAATCCCATCTGGCACCACGAATCGAACTCTGGCTAATTCACTTGGTATAGCATCGACAAGTAAAGTCTAAAGTCAGAGGGAATTCTCTGGAAATATTATCATGCTAAATTAATGTTTGCCTGAACTCACATAATGAATTATTCTTTTCCTATTTAATGTCAGTAAATATGAAATTCACTAAGGAGATTGCTATGTTATTATCGAAGGTGGGAAAGAAACTAATAAGGAAAATTTTCTGACGGTTGTCAAAGTAAGTGGGAGGCACTGCTTTGTGTCATTGCGTCAGGTTTCCTATGTCTAGATAATATATAGGATCCATAGATATATCTCCCCTAAGGACTTTCGCATATAATTCCCAATAATAGCTCAGCTTTTTTGGCCAATAAAATAGCTTACAATTTAAAAATATGCCAATGAGAATCGTACTACATTGACAGAAAAATCAGATGACTGATAGTATAAATTAAGCCGCGAAGCCCGAGATTTTGTCGCTGCTTTCGAGAATGCAGTGAACTTGGTATTGAAGGTTAGAGATCTTACCGATATTGTTTTATAATCGTTGCTGTGAAAAAAAATCTAAAAATGTAATTTTGACAAACAGTTTTTATGCATTCACAATACAAATCTTTTTGATAACAAGTTAATGAAGCTGAAGGCAATTAAGATCAACTTTGTGTCTAGTGTTGATATAATGCATTCAATTATTGAATATATTGGCTAATTATTAATAATAGAGGAGTGTTTTCGTGTGATTTTAAGTTAACACGTGGAACAAAATTCATAGGGCCTTTATATGTTATTATTGTATAAAATATTTCATAAATAACTAGTTAAAAGATTTAGAAGAGGAGATTAATAAAATGGGTTTATATTGGTTATGGTTGAGACGGGTTCCTTAAATACTAATGTATTATGTAAATTCATAAGAAAAGGCTGCAATGATATTACTAGACAAGAAATATTTAGTGAAATGAGACAATTTAAGTCGCTAGAATATTACACGGAAATAAAAGTACAATGGAGGGTTGAAATTTACTTATAACTTTAATTGGAAGGACAGAGAAGGTTTAGCGCGGTGAAACTTAAGTATCTGGAAACTAAGAAACATAATAAGAAAGGCAATGAAAGGAATCTGTGCAGTATGCAATAAGATAGATGATGCCAAAACATATTGCTTGAATGTAGTGAAACAGAATATTGGAGAAAGGTTTTTATTGACAATACATTTTTAAACATGAATAACACGTATCACTTAAGAAAATCAGTAATACTATAAACGATAAACTATCAAAGAATTTAGGTAGAACGAAATATTTAATTAAGTATAATTGGTTAGCAAAACTTGAGGAATTATATAAGTTAATAGGGTAAAATAAAAAATGCAATAAATTAAATAGTTAAATAATAAATATATAAATAAATAATGAGGGAAAATTTTATTTGTAATTAAAACAATCTGTTAGTTAGTAGAAAGGGATGCTATAAATAGCAATGTTGTCGCCAAAAAGTTAATCTTGTGGTTTGTTACGTGGTGTGTTTTCTTCTGTTGAATTTGTGACAATGTTTTCCTTTTATCCATACTTATATGTAACCGGAAGTCATATCTATGTGAGTGAGAAATAATAAAATTTAAATTGTACACCATATTACTATCATATTGATAAAATATAATGTAAGGCTTAAACATTTCGTTAAAGTTGCTGTGTTATAATGAGGTGGAAGGCGAGTGACCGGAGGGAAGAGCTTAATTTCCCGTGAAACTTTGTGAACTTCGGCATGATAGAATGGACTGTATCTTAAGGGATTACATTCAACGTGCCTTCATATCCTGTTCGGATCCATGACTTGGCTGACAAGCCACCTTCTCTCACCTGGTTACTTTAATTATGTGTGTAGAATCGATCCTATCTACAGTATCCTAGTTTCAAAACCACAGAAGTTATCCAACGACGGGGGATGAAATGTTGATAACACTATTCTCAAAACTTCTGCTGGTCTTGATACAAATAGGCCTAAAAATACTTCCATACACGCTTAACTATGGAAAATTTTAAAGTGAAAAATAATAAAAGTGCTCATAGTATAATATGCGGTGAGTCAGTTTAAAATTTAAGTTTCTTCATAAAAATAGATAAAAAAGGACATTAATTTCTTTCCAGGGGAAAATGTGTTATCGGTATGAAAGCTGTGATCCAGCTCAACTCCCTATCACCTTTAACTCTTTAATAAAAGATTGATATAAAAACCACTCAAATCGAACATCCAAAACAAAACATTTCAAGATTCACGCTTCTGTGATACCCTTTTGCCACGTCTTACTCAAAACAAAAGCTATGTTAACCATTTTCTTAATCAGATAATAATATGATATATGGATGTGAATATGGTCACAAGCACACACGTTAGTTGACAAGACTAGAGGGAATATGCAGAGCAAGTTTGCAGAGTGATCATAGGTGCTGACTACCTCATATGTAGAATTATACGAATATTTTGAAATCCTGAAATTCGGCACCCACATTCTTGTATTCAGGGAAAGATTATTGGAATCTTTAAAACATCATGCCAACCCGCTAATGAAAGAACAGCTTACTCCATGAGTATTTCTTTTACAACTTAACACTTCTAATGACAAAAGTTGTTAAAATTATGTTTATAAAAAAGATTGTTCCCATGTCAGCAAACAAGTCATGTAGGCTATAAGGCAAGGGTCCCATCTATTACCTGGCACTTCTAAAATTTCTCATGTACATTTATGTTATCATAACATTTCACTTTAATAACATATGTAGCCGATAGTTGATACGGATGGCACAGTGGTGGTGTCAGGGTAGAAAATGAAGAAAACCTTTTTGAAATAATTGAAGAACCATTTCAGACAGTTTTAAGATACTTCGTGCTTTTGTGTTAACTGTATTCTTTGAACAACGTAAATAATTTGATGTTATTTGGAGGCGTCACACAAATGTTGACTGTGTTTACAGTGATGAATTATGCAAATGTAAATAGTAACATGTACCTCATTGCAATTAAACCTTCCTCCGCCCTGTTAACTAATTCCGACTGACGCTGGCCACTTTGAGTAAACGCACGCCTGTCAGTTTGCTCTCAGGCCTCTGTTTTAAATTCGCACAGTATCACAGACGCAAAACACAAAGGAACAAAAACATAGCATAAAGTATTGTAGGGCTGAATACATAGAAGACGCTTTAACATAGATACAAAGAGATTCGATAGAAGTGGTATAAATTTCTTTATCAGTGAAATAAGACAAATATACCACCTTTTTTTACTTTCCTGCAAATGGGTTTTTAAAGATAGGCTTGCGATAACTTTACTCCTCGCCTTATACGATAGGCTAAATGTCATGTGACCAGCTCCTGACCTGTTTTTCCCTCCCCCATAGGAAAGTAAACCTTCGAAGGTACTCATTTTGATAAAGGACGAAGTTAGGGCATTTCTTGGGGCAGTCAGATTTATTTTATTTACTTTTATTTTATTTATTAGCATGCTGTTTATTATTATGTTTTTGGCCTGTCTATCTCTTAACAATTCTATATTATAATAATAATCCTTGCTCTTCCAAGAATATTTAATGTGGCTCTTGATATGTTTCAGCTCAATAGTTTTGCCAACTTGAAAGAAATTTCGGTAGGTATAAATAAATTTATTGCTCTTGCAATAATTATTAATTAAGTCCATAAAATATTTACAGAATTTTCAATAAATAGGCTATAGGCGAATGACAAAATATATTGTTTTTTATACATAGTATCTTCTCTTTTTAGACTCCATAAGCTAATGCCACTGTAATATTACGAATTACTGGTTTAAGAAAATGATAATGCTAATCCATTTTGAAATGTAAACTTTACTTTTTATAATTACATTCCGAATTCTTTACAAGAAAGTACTTTTGTATTAATTTGAAGCTACAGCCAGAAATAGAACAAGAATTGACCACATAGGCGCCGACTTTGGGGGTTTGCAAGGTACTTTTCAAGTCGGTGCATCTGATGTTGTTTGATTTTGTTCATGCTTTATAATGTTCTTTGAATTTTTGTTCAGCCTTCGGTATTTTTTATTACTCAAATTATAAGGCTTCTGAAGGTTCATAGCATCCATACTTCTGGATGTAAGGAGGTATGATACAGGTATCAGTGGATGTTTGCGAAATGTCGCATTCTTAGCTGTTACTGAGTCTCGTTTTGTCTAATACTAGATAATTTATTTTATTTTCTTCTCTTTCTACCGTCAGTTTTAAGTTTCGATGTCCTTTATTAGATTTCATGACTACCAAATATTATTACACGTAGGCTATTTATTGTTTTCATATGTTTTAATACATGATTGACGTATTAAGGTGCCATATATTTGTTGATGTGTTATGCAAATGTAAAACAAAACAAATATTATTTATTTATGAGAAAATGCAATGCAATTTCTTGTAATTCAAGGTTTTTAAAAATTTTCTCATACAAAATCATCAAATAGGCCACAAATACAAAAAAATCGCACTTCTTGCACTTACGTTTAGTCTTTTTAACGACCTGTGGTCAAATTCAACAAATACTATTTGTAAATATATTAGTATGAAAAATACAGTGGTGAGACAATAACCTGGTGAGACAAGGTTATTAACCATTTTCACTTAGGCCTACAAAATGAGCATGATGACCACAAATAAAGAATGGGTTACCAAACTATTTGCAGCAGTTTTTAGCTTTTCTGTCTGCCTCTCTTGGGCGTACATCATAATTATCTGGATTTTATTGTGGTCCTTCATTGAGGTTGTCTTGAAGACTAGGTATACCTAGGAATTTTCGTACGATGGTAAGGAAAATATGACAAATTCCGGCGTTCCATGTGTGGACGAGTAACAACTTTCCCAAGCTGCTTTAGTACTTCTCTATGGTTTATTTCCTTGGGATTTTCAAGAGATCTTAACACATTCACACTGTTTACGCCAGAAATGTTCAATGTGACAAAAAATATTACCTTTGGCCATCTCCTGGTTTGTCAAGATACTGGGTAGTTAGCGCAAAATTGACCCGCTTTGGCATTGTTACATCTACGCCATTTTCAAGGCCCAGTAAGTCCGTCTGAGGATGCTTCAGACTCGGATTCATGATCACTGACAATAAATTCATTTACTACAACATCACTTTCACGATCTCGATTGATAAAATTCGCAGTGTTCGCTATTTTAGCTTCCGTTAGGGACTACTAGGTGGTTTTCGGAAATCATTGTCCAGAAACAGGGGGAAAACATTCAATTAGACTATATAATAATGAATACCAATCAACCAGGGCTTTAATATAAACTAATTTTCAAACTTAAGTTTTTTTATTTTTAATGATTCATATAGCAACTTACACGCTGCTGAGGTCCAAACGGTTAAAAATTGTCATAATTAACCTCTGTCTGGCAATAATGCACACCACTTCTTGCAACGGTCAAATTGCAATGTACACTGAGTTTACAGAGAGCCTCAACGACATATGGCATTTATCTCGTGAAATATTACAAAACGACAGAGACGTGGGGTTTCACAGACTACAGGAAGAAAACATTATGCATTATATTGGCACAGAGTGGAAGGATTCAAGGTAATATTGGATACCTATCCACCTCGACTTGCTGCTTTCTCTTTGCCCTAACTATTCTGCCCGCATTTACAACTGTTGCCCTCACGTCAATACATCGACAGTTGGCGAACGCTGTCTCTAACATCTTGATTATAGTGTTATAAAACTTTATTAATTTCAAATAATAAAGAATCAACCCGACGAACAAACAAGTTGCCCTGATGATGGTTACAATGAAAGACCTAGGCGAAAATTCCTGTAGAGGTTGGCTATAAGGCATCACATTTTTATTTTACTTTATTTTAAAGAGAACGAAGTAATAAATTTATAATATGCATTGATACATATAATATGCATTTTAACATATTGACCATGAAATGTTGTCTTGTTAACAGACAATAATAAATAGAAGTATCATTAAAGGTAAATTAAATTCTTCGATCCTATTCGTTTTCACTTGGTGACTAAATGGGAAAGGTGAGCCAATTAAGTATATTAGACTTTTTAATGCATAATATTATTTTTTAGAATATACGTATGCCACTATTATAAGCATAACGAACTCTTGTAATATTAAACATTAATATATTTGTGAGAATTTTTGAAATCCATGCTTCAAGGATTGTATCCACTGAGAATAAAACTAAACAAAAAAATATGAGCATTTTAAGAAATTGAGCGTTTATTCACCTTAAACTACTAGCACAAGTCGAATCAATGAACTTCCCCTCAACTTCTGCGTTGTATGCACTTCAGCTGTCTCGAATCAATCTTATGCTTTTTCCGATAGAAGAAACATACAAAGGGAACATGTCTGTTCTCTTATTGGTTCTCGACGTCTCAGAGGTGATCCATCACAGTCTAGGCAACCCTAGGGGCTCCTGCGACACCTTACGGAAATACGTAAAATCTGCAAACAATAAAAATAGTCTTCATTGGCAAAATATGGAATTAGGAATACGTTATAGATATAATTTAAACAAGGCGGGATGTAATGAACGGAATACGGAAACTCTGCCTCACCAGTAATAGAAATTGAAGATAACTATCAAATATATTTGTATGAACTCATCTTTAACAGAAAATTAAAATAAACCTATATATTGTTTCGGCTACGTTGTTATATGCCTTTTTCTCCAAATGAGAAAAGGACCAAAATATGCATAACTTGTGAGAATACGAAGTTGATGATAGAGGCTTAATTAAGGTCCTTAAAGCCAAATGAGAGAAATATGTAACTAAAAGTAATAAACCTATTAAACATTTTTATTCACAGTATGTTATGAACAAAGATCTGTTACATCTGAATGTAATTTTACAATATAATTATCGCTATGATTATTATTATTACCTAGGTTTTATCATCATCTTGATCATACTAATAGAAAATTACGTAGCGCAACCTAACTTAACGCAGTCTAATATAATCTAACATATTATAGCCCACCTTAATGTAACTTCATTAGAGCTAAGTTCACGTATTTGTTATAGTTCATTAATTATTATTGTTATAATTAATATATCATATCACAGCATATAATTATCATGTTGGCAGTAATAACTAGATCCAAATTGAGGTCTATATTGTGTAGTTGGTCCTCAATGGAATTGCAAGTCCAAATAACTGCTCCCGTGTTCTTAATTTTAGCAAAATAGCATGTTTTAAAACAAATGCAAAGGGCAACGTGTGAACAAAAGTATTGGTTAACTGTACCTAACGAATTTACATTTTCTATAATCATTTCTTGCATTGACATTTTGTATTTATTAATATGGAACAATTATTGGTTTAAAGTCAAGGGCTAATCCATTGTTTTTCTTCTTTTCTGTTTCAGTGCAGTGGAAGTACGCGCTGCTTCCCGACTTCATCGGCGCCTCGACGCTCTAACGAGTCACAGTGTCCGATACTGCACCAACAAGCTGGCAACAGACAAGGTACTGGCTCGAAGAAACACAGTGTAGGCAAATTCATCAGGAAGAAGACAAGTGGTAGAACCAACAACAGTTCGTCTTCAGCTCCTTGTAGCAACACTACTGGTGGTGGAGGAGTGGGCATGAACTTGTCTCATCACAAGAAACTAAGGTTCGCCTTGGCCAAAGAACGTAAGGCCTCTACCACCCTTGGCATCATCATGAGTGCTTTCACGATCTGCTGGCTCCCATTCTTCGTCTTGGCACTGGTTAGGCCGTTCTTGCCTCAAGATCCCTCACCAATCCCCCAATCACTTTCCAGCCTTTTCCTCTGGCTAGGATATGCCAACTCGCTCCTCAACCCCATTATTTATGCTACCTTGAACCGGGACTTCCGTAAGCCATTCCAGCAGATTCTGTTCTTCCGTTGTGGGTCGCTGAACCACATGATGCGAGAGGAGTTCTATCAGTCGCAATATGGGGATCCTGAACACCACTACTGCGTTATTAACAGCAGTCAACAATACCAGACCACGAAAGAGGACGACGTTGAAGAAACTGCTGCTGTTGTTTGTACGGAAAAAAGCGTCGAATCTGATCATCCGACATCTAGTGCATCTCCTCGAGCTGATGAATCTTTCCTGTGATAACTCTTTGAGCTCGATTCCAAAACCTGTCTCTTTTGATGCGATAGATTTACAAGTACTTTACTTCAAAAGAAAGATAAATGCAATATTATGGTTCAATCTGATGCTTTCACTGTCGGAATCCTGATTGCTGGAAATCTTTCGGGCTGCAAGCTGAACACAGCATCAGTTCTCTTCAGTAAATAACGAAACGCATGGCCAAACATAGCCCTTGGCCAGGCCTTCAGCCCAGAAGATGAACAGCAAACAATATAATCATTATTTTTGTTTACTCATTGAGTAGCTTCTTTTGTACAAGACTACTTCCTATATACAGTATATTTTTTATTTAATTTTTTAAAGCTTTAATATAACTAGCCCTACACGTTTACTATAGCAGGGAATGTCATGATATTCCTTAAAATGCCACCTTTAAAACAGATGCACTGATAAATCTCAGTTATATTTCGCTAGAAAACATTCTGGTTTTTCTGCCTTGCAGTAATCTGCACGCTACAGTTATTAAAAGAGAGTGCATGCTGCTAAAAGAGAAGTAATAAATCTGGTTTTATTATTGTTAACCTGAAGAATATTCTAAATGAATGAATTATATTTGAGACGTAGCTTTTTTCCTTGATTTTCTAGATTATTGGGATAAGCAGTGGAATAATCGTGGTTTGCATCTAACAAGGGAAAAGTACGAAACCGCCAGCTTGGATGTCATTTCGTACTAAAATCATTCGATAGGACATAGGCATAATAATTATTACGGTCTAGCCTATATATTACATTTCCAGAATTTTTTAGGGGAGTGATGTGACGGGCGGCTCCAGAGCTAACGCCAACTTTGATTTCTGTACACGGATACCATTTAAGTCTAATGCCAACATTTTATTTAAAAAAAAATGGTCCGAACTCTTTCAACCTCTGGTTGTAGGACTTATGTGATTATACGAGATTTAGTTTAATATTAATTAGGACTATCCAATTGTTAGAATATTTGGAACTGCGATAATATTGCAAAGTTTCAATCGTTTTCTCATTTCCTACATCGAAGGATATGTTCAAATATCCCTGTTTGAAAACCGAAAACCATCTCCTTCAAATGTACCAATTTCATTGCACCAGTGTTTTCATACTGTAGTCAGTTCACAGGTATTTGGATCTTCCGATTTGGTGAAATTCTTTCAAATTAGCTATCACTAGAAAACCGATTCTCAGATGTCAGAGAAACTTCTCTATTCATCTGTCGCGTGCCAAGCCCGAAACACAAGATTTGAGGTAACTAGCACGAGGCTATACCAATAGAAGTTAGGCCTACATGAGAACCAGTTTTCAATGCAAGATTATATCTGTAGACACGATTTCATCAAACCAAAAGAACCAGCTACCAGTGTAGGATATAGTGTGGTTAACATTTGAAAGTTGATCTGCGATAATTATATATTTTGAATAAGACAAACTCTCATTTAAGATTTGTGTATACTTATTCGCAGTAAACATTTGAAATTGAGGTTATGTAGTTGAGAAAGAATATAAATATATAGATAAGCTTATTCCACAAGTTGAAACAAAGCACGTGTCTCTTACTGTTCCAGCATTTTTCATCCCTCATATTATAGTAATATTGGGGGGGGGGGAAGGAATGTCTGTTCATGACCTCCTATAAAGATCAGACACATGGGTACACCCATCCGCTCTGTAGAATCGACTGTCTACGAAGTTTATCTGGCGCTCGCGAACTCCCAATTACCTTTTATTGTAAGGACTAGATGGAACTTTGACGGAAGAAAATATTATTATATGGTTATAATATTTCGTCAGGCATTATTTTAATGGGGGACAGTTTCCTTTACGTTTAAATGTTGTAGAGGCCTTCGTTATAAAATACAAACGAAAAATAAATTTAGCATGAATTCATGGTCGATAAAATATCACACAATGTTATTTTTCTGAAAATATTAAAGAATTTCCTTTTCCCTCAGTCGTTCGAAAATTAATGTAGGTCTAATTTAGGCCTAATGGCACATACGGATGTAATGTTGCATATGTAACAGCTTATCAAATAAAAAATAAGAATAGGTGAAATGAAACAATTTCAAACTATTATACCATGTACAACATAATTAATAATCGCAATAGTCTATGCAATCTTGTGTAAATACATGGACCACATTTCATATTTATTAAGAAAATTGTCAGAATGGAAAGAAATATGTATTGTATAATTAACTCCTATCTTGATTATAAATAACATATTAATGGGAGAAAAACAAATTTCCTTTCGTTTAGAGGCCTACATTAGAAAGTAAGTTATGTTCAAAAATTACAATTAGTATACATTTTTAGACGGTAAATATCGCAGGATCTTCCAACATTTGTCATAAAATCCTAAAAAGTGCATTTTAATATTGCAGTCGTCTGTTTGTAAATGATGACCATAAAAAGACTATAATATGTTTATAATTAGCTTTTCAATTATGCTGATAAACATATAGTCCTACATAGTTCAGCATGGTTCCTTCCGAGAAACTGACCAATCCTAAATATTACTGAAACTACAAAAATTGATTAAATTCCTGAAATGAGCAGTGATTGTTACAAAACTTCAATCTGAATTACCTATTCAAAATGTAAAATGTAATTATCAAAAAAATATATAGCTTCAATTATAAGACGAGAAATAACTATGAGTATGATATACATATTCGTTTGCTGTTTGTCAGGACAAACTAAAAGAAACTAAATTATATTTTCGTCGTGATATTGTTCCATAAATTAATATAATGTTATGGAAACACATATAAGGGACATATTGAAGTACCCATCACATTCTAAACAGTATAAAGACCTATAATGATTACGTACTTGGCAATACGAAGTAAAATAAATATTTTCTATGTATTGATTTTTAAAAAAACCATTCATTTTATTTCCTTTAATTCTCCATCCGAAATAATGGGAACCTTATTGTCAGCGACACCCTATAGGTGGCAGCAGAGCCGTACGTGGTCCAAGTATGTCGTCTGCGGTGCATTGAACATGATGGAACCGGCTATTTAAATATAATTAAGAACTCCAGAAAACATATTGAGGCGATCCTCTATGAGAAACAGAGGTGTACAAATGTGCTTTCCGAAAGCTACGGTTATAAAATATAAAAGAGATTAAACCAATGGTAGGCCTAATAGGTAATAGTCTAAGAGTTGCTTCAAATCTCCTGTGTCAACACTTTCAGGTCCTCAGAATTTATTCATTATCTTAATAATTTTTACACAGAATAAAACTTGCCAAGGAGTAACATTCTCATTATTTACAACAGGAGATCGAATTTCCAAAATTTTCATCACATGGATAAGATTCGCTTATGTATAGTTGTTAGAATCAGATAGTTCGCCCATTTGTTCTCCTTCAAACTACTTATTTATAAGTATGGGCAGCATTTGATAAATAGGCCCATACTTAATTTATTAACATCATAAAAAATTATCGCTACTCTTTTAGGTTATTCAGATACTATTATCTGTTCCATATTTATCATTATTTTTATAATAAAATTAGGAGCATTTTATTGAAACGAGATAAGGTTTTCATTGCAAACATTAAAACAAATCGTAAAATTGAAACACTTGCAAAACTAAATTATATTTACAGGTAGAGGTAATTCTTGTAATTTTACAATTTTTAAAGTTATTTATTGTAAAGAAGAGGTTTGACAAAGCATATTTTTTAATCACTGAATTAAAAATACTTTTTAAAATGCACTGTATTTTCCTCGGTAAACTTCTGGACAGCAGTTTCGCAAGTTGTGTCGCTGCATCTTCAGCAGAGTGTCAATAGATATTAGGTATATATTTTTCATTTGTTTACTGGGAATTGGCGCTGGCTATTTTTTATTCTATACAAAAATGTTTAAATACAACCCACTTTTATAACACACTGATGACACTAAAACACGATATTATAACTGAAATCACCGATGCGCGTAGATATTTTTATCCGAACCGAATAGGACAAAATATTTTGGATGATTACCACGTGAGAGCCCAGTACGTAGAATAACAATTCTCCTGCCAGTCGTAATTCTAACATATTATGTAATATAATTCTAAAACTAAAGTATGAATATAGGTTACGTATACTATTCTTTTAAAAAGTTGAAGTTAACAAAAATATTTACGCAATTAGACCTATGGTTATATTCACAAGAAAATTCATTCATACTTTATTATCTTATTTTTACATTCCAGCTTCTTTTAAATTACGTTGGTTTGATGAAAAGAATATTCTATTAATAACATGCTACACTATTCAAATACTATTATTGGCATTTGTTTTACCACACAAAAAATTAATGGCAGTTATATTTCTGGAGTATGTGTATAAGATACTCAGAAGCATAACCTAATTTTTTCAATATTGACAACAGGAACAAAATATTTGCACATTTATACCCAAGTTCTTTACTTGCTATAACTACTGTGTTACATTAATCATTTAATCATAAAATACTGTTTTCCACGCAGTAAATTCATAACAGAATTCTGAAATACAGAGACATTATTTTTGCGATGTGCCGCTGGAGCTCCTTTGCTGGCCGGCGACTTGCTTCCAGGCCGCCGAACCGTGCGTTCTCGGCACATCGCAAAAATAATCTCTCTGTATGTACAGAATATTTGGAAAGCAAACAACCATGAACCTAAATTACTTTTACAAAATTATCTACAATAATAAACCAAATATTTACATATTTGCCCCTATTCTTTATGCATTACAACAAGTTTTAAGTAAGTTTCATAAAATTTAGATAATGTCTTTACCATATGATGAATTAAAGATCATCGCGATATACTGGAATAACTAAAATCTAAAATCTAACAAATCTAAAATTTGTTACTAATCTACACATTCCTTTGCCAAAACAAAATATTATTGTTCCTGTTTCCGATAGCAAAACCCACGGGTTCTTTTCAACATAACTTAAACAATTACTTCACAAATATATCAAAGAATCAATCATTGTCTCTAGCAATCTCACATTCTCCTTGGCAGAATATGGGTATCTGACTTCTGGAATAATCGCTAAATTTATAACAAAGCTAACATCATTCACATTTAGTGAGGTAGAATCATGAGGAAGAACGAGACGGTAGAACCTCATTTATCAGTGCTGCGTTCTTGTGATTAAATTTTTAGCTCCATGTAGAAGGTTCCCTTTGCGTACAGTAATTTAGTACTGGGCCTTGTTAAAGCCATTTTCAATCAACCATAGTGATTCTCGAGTGAAACTGTTGTACAGTGACACCGCGTTGTCAAATAATTGGAATCAAAGCCAGATAGAACTGTTTTTTGTACCACGGAGATATGTAATACGCATACCGAAGAACAGTTTGACTGCTGATTTCAAAGGTAGAGAGGAGTAATTGTATGATACGCATTTGTTTGTACTGCATATCAGTTTGAAGAACAGATTCTCAGCAATAACATAATCGTATTTTTTGTGCTGGTACTAACAGGAATTTCTATTCATGAGAATTCTATTCTATTCTATTCATGAGAAGGAAATATCTGTCACAACATCGACTGGGTATATATTGTCCACTACAGGTAGACCCACCTCATCCGCGGCTGGAAAAAGGATGACATAGCTAATAAATTTAGAATAGGTAAGCGGATGGGTTAAATTTTGAACTTTTATGCTCATACGCACCTGAGTTCTCACCTCTTCTCATTGTCACAATGTCCGACAGTTACCAGATATATTATTACTTCACCATTGAACAATTCTGTGTGCTTCAAAATTCATTCATCTCACATGCAATTACCATCGTGTAGTTGAATAGAAAAGGATGGTTTTACATCAGGAAGAACTATGAACATTTATTCTGTACTTTTTTACTATGGAGGTTTTGATATGAGGTAAACTCAGTAAAAGTTGACAATTTTATGTGACGCTATTCTGTTTTAAGAAAAAAGTGTTTGTACAGTGCAGCTAACTGCTAAAGGATCTCTAGCGAAATATAACTAACTGTTCATGTAAATTGTTTTCAGTTAAGTATTACAAACTCTGTTATTTTATTTTATTTTTATAGTACCTAGGTATTATGCTACAGGTTTGTTCCAGCAACATTCAGTGGCTGTCATCGGAAGTCCGACTCATGCGCACGTTGTCTATTCGTTGGTAAAGTTATTACGAACAGACAATGTGAGCTTGCATCGGACATGTGATGGATTTTTCTCAATATTGATGGAATCAACTTTGCAGCTATATTCTGATTTGAAGAGAAAATTATACCATTAAGAGTATTTTTAATTTTTGGTCAAAATGGTCCATCACATTTCTATGTATGTATTAATTGAAAACCCATCTTTTGTAGAAATTCTCAGGTATAAACTTGGGTGTTCGTGGTATTGATATTACTTAAAAAGTTTATTTCGTATTTGGGAAGCTGTTGTTATAGCGTTTAATGGTCAATATAAATCTTCAGTGGACTTAGCAGGTTTTGGAGACAAGCTTCAATAAATTGTATAAAGCAATGCTTTTAACATTGTGTATCTCTTATGAGAAGATTTTCTAAGGTTGTGTAAACTAATATTATGATGGATGATATTACCATGGTAGTGATTTATAAAGCAAATGTGGAGTTTATATGGATTATTGGAAGAAAATCGTTTTGTACAGAAAATTGACAATGAATAAACGTATCTGTTGAAGGTCTCCTCGAACTGTGATGAAAATAAGTGTCTCTTACACTTGCCATGTATCAAGAAAGATAATGTGTGCCTGTTGAGAAGAGAATGCTACTAAATGAATGGATTAATTTTTACTTCTTAATATTATAGCATTAAAGACTAAAAACGGACTTCCCTAAAACATTTAAAGGGTCTAAAAATGCAGGCTAATTCTTTAAAATAATTTCTTGAAACATACACTTTTTAACTTTTTAATTCGACGAAACTATTTATTGTTGTTAAGTCACGAACGTTAGGACGCTTTCTTCTAGTTCCCTTTAATTGTTTTATTTTTCCCCGTGGCTTGCACTTTTACTAACGTCTCATTTATGAACAATAAATAAATAAAAACGTACTGGTACCAAAGTATAATTCGAAACATCCTTTTATATCATACAAAATGTGTTATATGACAGTCTCTTAAGACTTATGTTTCAGTTAGAGTAATTTTAATAAATTGAGCATGGCTAAGCATGCTATCATATACCTTTAAAGAGCACATTCTTGCAGTAACTTAGGGTTCTACGCCATTGAGAGTACAGATATTGTCTTTTTTATAATTGTTTTATTTTTTATTAAGCGGGTTATTTTCTTTTGTTTTAGTGAAAAGAATACAAAAATGTATCCAATACTTTTCGAGTTATGATATAAAGTCGTTAATTTAAATGGACATTTAGGTTTACTCCAGTCTATAAGTTATTTCCTGTAGGCCTAACACTTTTAAAAAGTTTCTCTCATAACTTGAACAGTTTACAATTACATTAGTGGAATTTTCCAGCCAGCTAAATTTAATACCAAAAATAGACATGACTATTACTTTCTTTTATTATTTACTTTTTAAGGAACATAATTATTATTATTATTATTATTAAGCCATTAAGTAAAGTAACAATAAGCTACGTCTATATATATATAAACACACAAATTACATATAGTATATAAAATCACATAACTTACATACCAGATAAATCAACATTACTTTAACTTCATACATAGGATTATTGAGAATCCATGATCTGAGTTTGTTCTTGAAAACATTATTGGGCAAA
Source organism: Ectobius pallidus (assembly GCA_964059195.1). NCBI lineage: Eukaryota > Metazoa > Arthropoda > Insecta > Blattodea > Ectobiidae > Ectobius > Ectobius pallidus. Next base: position 74,555,912 of record CAXKWD010000007.1, on the reverse strand, counting down.
GCTATATGGTGAAGACTTGAAGATTTAAGTTCTTAACAAAATCGTTAGGAAGTTATATTTCTCTTTATCAAAGGGAATCATAATAACAATTTTTTGTTGAAATGATTCTTATCAAGAAATAAAAATATATATTTTTTTTTAATGTTGCAAATTGTATTAGATACGAAGAAAATTAGTTTTCTTTGCACAGAACTCCAGCCTACCCGCCAGTATTGAAGTATCTCTATACCATTAATCATACATTTTGTTGTATTTAAAGTGCATCTTATGTTTCAGAAGTTTTCGGTAATCACTAATCACCAGGCAAACCTTTAGCACTAAAGAATTAGAAAGAATAACTTAAAGAAAATTACATTTTTACTTTTATACTTTTTGAATCTTACGTTGTTTAAAAATTAAAATATACTACGGGTTTTAGGATTTAAATTATTTTATTTTGCACTCTGATGTGCAAACTAGTGCTTAAATAGGGAATGTTTACGTTAATGAATTTTTGCAAAGATCCACTTTCCTTCGCTGAAAGGTTTTTAAAAAATACGAGTAAAATATTTTCTTCCTCGTTCAAGCTTAAAATAAGTACGAGAATATTTAAAGGAAATATACCCCAACGAGTGTAGTATACGGGAAGCTTTATGACTGCAATATTCAGCTTCAATTTTCTCTTCATTGCTCTTCCGTACAAAGAACTACGCTACCCTGCCCGCACATTGACTAAGTTAATATATAGTAGACTGGAAGGGAAATTAATGTTCTATTTCGTAAAAATAGGGAAGGGAAATTAATGTTCTATTTCGTAAAAATAAAGAGCTCTATTTCATCCCTAACTGTTGCACGAACCTCCTCATCTGTAAACACTGTGGTTTCATTTATAATTATAAGCTTACAACTATCTCATCTTTAAATTTATCAAACGGGTAATAATTTATCATAATTATCCTTCTTCATCCTTCTTTATCCGCCTTAGCTCATATTCTCTCAATTTATTATCAACACTGATATATAATATTTTTAATATTAATAAGTTCCTTAGGCCAAATAGTGTTTGCATAATGGCATAAACTTTCTCGCATTCTTTTTCTTTTTCCAGTCCGTAGTTGAAGTTCACGTAACATAATGCTTCGAGCAAAGGAACTACTTCTTATGGTAATAATAATCACTCTCCTTTACCGCAGATAATGGTGAACTTTTTATTTCTAAAAGGAGTTAAATAAAATGACAAAAACTACTGACAAATTATTATTATTATTATTATTATTATTATTATTATTATTATTATTATTATTATTACTTAAAGTTTACTTTTATTCAACATGATGCAGTTATCAAGTCATTCTGTTCATCGAGGTATGGTCAGTCTAGTATATTTGTGAAAGGTTATTAAAATTATATTTCATATATAATTCCAATTGAGTGAAGATGACTCTAGTGATTATTATTATTATTATTATTGCATGGTGTACAGTGTATAACAATTTAAATCTATTAAAATCTTAAATATAACAAGGAAATTATCTATATATCTCTGTAATTTATTAATCTTTCTGGCAGAGTAATTCGTGTTTACTCTCTTCTATTATTCGTAAGTAGTCCTATTATGGCGTTCTAAATGATTTTTAATTTGAGTCCTATCTGTTTGGATAGTTCTCCAAAGTATGTCCTCTTTTTGATGTGTGTCATCATTTACCGTTACCAATTTCCTCAATTCTTTACTATTTTATCTTGTATTGTGAAATGTGTTAATGGGAAATACTAGGTTAATTTGGATTTCTTTCTGTCATTGCACTATCTTTATAGAAATATGGCAAGTGTAGTTTTGTGAGTAGGTTATAAAGTGTATGGTGTTCGTAGACTGCACATTTGAGCCAGGAAACTCCGCACCGTGAAAAATGCATCATCTTTTCATTGCTATCCTGAAAGTGTACACCCATAATGAATATATTTCTGTAAGTACGCGAATATTGTATTATTGCACACCATTCCGCTATTATGTTAGGTTTGATCAAGACTTGTAAATAAATGTTATACAGTACATGTTAGTATAAAAAGGATCTTTGCAAATTATATTACATTAGCCTACATCAGTGGTTCCCAATCTTTTAAGTGCCACGGCTGCCTTGAAATACTTCGTTATTGTATAATTTAAAAGAGAATTTAAGCTATGGTATTAAATATTGCCTGACATAATATGCTAGAAATAGTGAGTGTGAGCCTATTTAAGTTTAAAATAAAGACCGTAAACAATACATCTTAAAAGACAGAGAACCATATTCATAAACATATTTTGTGTTTATATAACATTTTTTCCCTAAACTTTAACAATCCATACTAATTTTAAGAGATGTCTTACCACGTCTGTCACTATGTATCATCTGGAAGATTCTTAATGGGATCAGATAATAAAATAAAAATAAAATTCAGTTAAAGCTGTCGAAATGGTGAAGTTCAACTTGTCTTGAAGTTGTCAGTTTCTCAAGATTTCTGTCAGTAAAAAATATTAAACTCGTAAATCTAACTCAGCTTCATTTTTCAGCTCTTGAGTTCATGAAGATTTAGAATGGGAGCAACCTAGTTTATTCCTAAAATGAAATAATTTAATTTGGTGATCATATATCCTTTTTATAATCTGAGTGATCTTCTTCATTGTGATAATATAATTGTTTAATCTTTGATTAAAAGTAATTGAAAATAATCTTTTGTTTAATTGTTTCAATTTAATTCAATATTATATTTTAATGTTGTACTCTGCGGTATGGTAAATACTTTTACAAAGCTCGGACTACGTAATATTCTGTATAAGAAATTCTATAAATTACTCTACATTCCTTTTAAAATCTATGAAATGAAAGATATTGAAACGTTTCATAATCAGGGCTTAAAGTTATATAAAAAATGTACAATGACTTATTTCATCATTTTCACTACCCTCAGTATCCCGTGGGTCGCAGCTTGGGAACCACTGGCCTATATGACTTATGAATGGCCATACCGTTAATGTATAGCACATTGTTTTAAAACGTTCGGGCTACATATACTGTAAAAGAAATTCTTTAAAATATAATTCTTTGCGGCATCTTTCAAAATCTCGTGCATAATTATTTTTCTTTGACATACGAGTTTTATATCGATCCCCAATGTAAAATGTACCACAGTCTTTCTAAGTCTAGAGGTTCATTGAAATATACAGAGTGTAGTCTGCTGTTTATAAATTAAGTAGTGAATAAAATATGACCGATTCATATCATACTTCGGTCTGAATAAAGAAGGAAATAAAGTAATTCAATTTGTAGAATTTACCACAAGAAAACTGGGTGTGCAATTTTCAGGTAAAATTAAAACGAGTAGCAAACTTTGTTGTTCCGTTTTCATGTTTACCAACCTAGTTACTTGTGTAATTATGGTGTCCCAAAAACAGACAGACATTTATTTTATAATCAGTTTCAAGGGGCCCAAAACGCAAGTAGGAAACTTCTGGTGTGCAGTTCTCAGGTGTCTGACGTAGAAACTGATGTGCAGTTTGCTCTACACCCTGGAAATGTCATGGTAAATTTTAGTCATTTAACTTCCAATGTTTGTGTGAAAAAAAATCGAATTTTGCAGTTGAAGATGGTTGAATTTTCAGACCTCTGAAAAACTTAGCAATAAAATCATTACGTCAAGACAAAAACTGTTATTTTTGAAGTAGTGAAAACAATCTTGGTAATGTGGAGACTAAAATATAAAATCAATAAATTACAAGTCAGTGTGGTTACTGCATTGGTAGCAGACTTCTATTGTAAGCTTAGGCTAAGATTTTCCTTCTATATAGAAAATAATTCAATAGTTCTATACTTTTGATAAATCTATTCATGCAGAGCATTCCCATATTTTCGCGGCTGTTTTTCCTGTGTGGATGTGATATGTTTTATTAAAATTAGATTAAATGTAGACAAAATATAATTCCTTCCGTTCTCTTTTATTAAAAACATCCGAGAAAAACAAAGAGGTGGAGATACGGAGTAGAGATGGATTAAAGCTTATAATGAGAGTGTACAAAACACCGGAGAAGCCTCAGGCGGTCTTTTGTTTCTTTTTCTCTTCCAACTTTCTTTGTGTAAGTTTGTGTGTTCTGTTTGCTTGGATATAAGTTATAGTAACTGCTATGATATTAAAAAACCGTTGGAGTAGAAATACCTACTTCTTTCAGACATAAAGCGCTGCAGCTTGCTTCCATCTCCAGCAGGACATTGTAATGTAATATTCGTAGCTATGCAATTTACGAAAATTTTCAGATCAATCATCTGTTAACCAACATGTTTTTACTTCCTTTGTCCATACCGCAGGTACTAAGTTTATACGTAGACGAAGTATTGTGTTCGAACCCAAAATTCGAAGTTGAGTTTTTTTACAAATAGGCCTACACGTTTTTAGGTTCCCTGAATCCAAAAATATTACGTTCAGAAACATGTACCTAGGTATGTATCTGTAAACAGCCTAGCTCGAAAACTAAAAATCGTATAAAAACAAAATTTTATATTTCAGTTAGGTTCCTTCTGAGGATGTGACACGAAGATTGGCGACGACTTTCTCTAACTTTTAAAGTCACTTCACAAGATTTTTGCTATTTTTAAAACTGTTTTAACGATACCATCAAAATTTTGTATGTCTATGATGTGCTTATACGAAGAGCTAAAACTTTTATTTCAAATATTTTTTTCGTAAAAATTAGCTAAATGACAGTCGTTCACCATTCATACAAACTCAGTCTTGTCTAGTAAAGAATAAACCTTTGCATCGGGCTGAAACAACTGACTATGCACTCCTTGCAATTTGACCCCTTATCGTATAATCAGAATGTAAAGTGAGAAAGGTATATTGCTCATGCTTTTAGAGTAACGAAAGTTATGAGAGTGCATTACATCCTATTTTATTTGAATTGCGCATCCTTCGGGGATGCGACTCGAAGCTTCGTAAGGACTTTTTCTTTATTTTTTACGACTTGAAAATAAATAGAATTACGATGAATATAATTTCGTTTTCGTAATTATCTCGACACCGAAATATTGAGAGTAGAGGAAGTTGTTTGGTTCACATCAGATTTCTGTTATAAAATTACACATAGGGGTCATTGAACTAATGATGAATATTGACAATTATACACAAATTATTATAAGAATCTATGAGGTAAATTGGGAAAGGGCTACAACTTTCTTTTAAGATAGTATAACATACTCTAATCTTCTAGATGGACAATCGCGTACAAAGAGAATGTACGGAGACCTATCTCCACCTTTATAGCATTTAGATTCAAAGCTCTTAGAAAATTGCCGTACGTATAACACTTTGTCGGAGAGAGAGTCTGTCTAGATCTCGGGAGATTTGAACCCTTCACTAGTCTAACATGAGGTGACTTTAACTCCAATGTTTGGCATCTCAGATGTTATATCCCTCGTTTCATGGTGGAAGAGATAAGGAAAGTGTGTTATACCTAGCTTAGAGCATACAAACTTGTTTTAACAAAGAGACAGTGTGTATTGCCTACAAAAAATCCAAGTTTTACGTGGAATCGTAAATTTCATATTTTATTAACGAGGAAAGGTGCATATTAGGATTTGATTATAAATCATTTACATTTTTACTGTGTGATCTCTGCTTTTAATAACATAGCTAAGTGTAACTGTGAATCTTACTTCGAACCAAACGTATGGGACCTGATTTTATTGCGTTTGCGATGAAAAACTTATATTAATTAAATGCACCTCTAAATGCTTGAGAAGCAATTCCTAGACATTCTGTACGTTAATAAACAAAAAATATGTGTAACTTTTGAGCGAAATAATTCGAAATGTGATAATAGACCTAACGGAAATTTGTCAAAATGTTCAACATTATTTAAATAATAGCACAAAATCAGAATGTTTCGTTGGCTTTATTTTCCAATTTTTAAGTTCTTTTTTTCCGCCACTAACTTGAATTTGGTAGCAGAACTCTTCAGTCAGTTTTGTATTCGTTTGCCAATGTTAACAATGAATTGTCCTTCGTGATACTATCTAGCTTTTGCCAACCCAACTTCTGAGAGTCTATCTCCTGGTAACTTCCACTGCGCACTGTAGTTTTCTTTCGTGACATTGCACTTTTTGTTCTACTTGCCATGATAAGAAAAACTCTGTCGAATAAAATCAGATTTTTTCTGTAGATAATTGGTTTGCATGAAGAGATAATTTTTCCCATGGCAATAACATCTTCAGAACCTAAAAATAAAGACGAAAATCCTTAAAATTTATAATAGTATCATGAAAAGACTGGGTAAATTATACTGACGTAAAAATACTTGAATCTATTACAAAACAAGTTGTTCTCCCCAAAAAATACATGAAATCCTTACAAATATCATAGGTTTTCAACAACACTTCAAACTAAAATCGCAGCTCTAGCAGTAATACCTTTATGACTGTACAGTACATTTCTCAGAAAGTAATTAGTCTTGGAGGAACACGAATGTACATAGTGATCATATTTCAGGAAACGTTTAACTTTAAGAGAATACCGTATTTAAAGGGAAACAGAATAGCCTATCTTTACAATGTTAAATACAATGTACCTTTTCTAGAAAACTACTAAGGCTAGGCATTTTATCTTTTCACGTGTCTAGATACCTCCCATGTGTCAGTACTGAAAGAAAAGGATTTTTCATAAATATACTGAAATAGGTCTATGATTTTTCTTTATAAAAATATCAACATTTTTAAGTACTTCATGACAGGTAAATATTTCATAAATTATCCTATTCAAAAAGTTTTTTTCAGTGTATGTAACACGTCTGAATAAGAAAACCCTGAAATTTTCAAGATCGCAGGTTAAATAGAAGCTGAAAGATGTACCTTTTATTTAGAAAAAGTAACTTGCAAGAAACGATCTTCAAAGCTAAAAGATCCCTGCGCCAAGATCTCAGAAAAATAAAAAAGTAGCATGGATAGAATTATAGTACAATTATGATTCACTGTACATATTAACTTATGCGTGTGCGTTGAATTACACAATTATAGCTTCTAAATTGTGAAGATATAATAATTATATTAATTTATTTCATAATCTAGTAATTACCAAGCTGACAAGTTCTTCAGTCGCATTTTACAACTGATTGCTGACTGATTATAACCCTCTTCATAATATTAAGAAAGTATGAGTCATCTTAGATTATTTTCTTTGTTTCAAGCTATATTATTTTTCCTAATATATTATCTGTTCCTTAAATGTATTAGCCTACTTCTTGAAGGAAGTAGGTGACTGAATGACAATGCTAATAAATATAACAAGAGAATAGAAGACATGATATTCAATGTATATCTTTCGAATATGGAGTTATGATGAGAACGAATCTCTTTACATCCGCATTTCCACCTACCGACATTAATCTCGGAGTGTGACAGATTTCATAATATCCGTCCCTACCATTCCTATCTCCTGCACAAAGCAAAATACAGGTCTGAGAGCGGCGAGAAGGCAGCAGCCACCAATCATCAGGTACAGTAAAAGCATCTCTTTGTAAAAATGTTACTTTTGCTTCTGTCTCCCTAGGCCTATGTATGAAAATTACAAAAGAATGTTCCACATTTTCATTTCCTTGTTTATACGAGAACATGACATTTCATCCCATTATTACTTTCTCTATCCGTTGCCATAAGTATTATAATATGTAAGCATTGTGTTTGTCCTTGAAATGTGATATAGAGTTTTCAGTATTAGCGTAATGCCTAATAAATGTTTCTAGGTAAATTGAAACAAAAGAAGGCAATTTTCTGAAACTTGTTTCTGTCTCTGTGTCTATGGTTGCATGTGTCTGTGAATAGTGTAGCTCAATGACGAAAACTTGCATAAATTTATATCTGGGTTAGATGTTTTCTGGGCATGTGACACGAAGATTGGCAATGACTTTCTCTTACTTTTACTACAACTTTTCATTAAGAAAATTTAATTACTGATATTTCTAGGAAATGGCTTTAATGATTTTGTTTAAATTTTGTACTAAAGCTTCTGTGAAATATTTTTTGTACAAATTCTCTGAAGAGTAGTTATAAGTCAGCCGTCGTTGCAGCAACTCTGGCTTTCAGTCATGCAAGGCGATCTTTGTGTGAGGCTAAGGCAAAATCATTACCCACTCTCTGCAATATTCTAGGCCGATATCAAAATGGGAAATGTGAAAGTTATACTGCACATGCTTAAGGTAGAGAAAGATTTGTGAATGTATCAGATCAGGATTCATTATGGCTTGTGCAGCCTTATAACAATTACAACATATTTATTATATAGTCAATCTAACAACAAATATACTAATATATTCCAAGTCCAATTGAACAAAGCTTAATTTTCTGCCAGATTCGTTAACTGACAAAATATTTTTCTCCTAGAAAGTGTGCAGCAGAATTTCATTTTTTTTTTAAATTATAGCCTACGATATTATAACGGCCTATTGACTCTGAGACCTGCAAATGTGGTATCTTTTAGAGCATATCTAATAAAGGAATATCACTTTGGTTTGAGAATAATGTAGGCCTACGATTAATCAGTATAGTTACCTTTAGTGCACACGTTTGTAAACGTTTGAATATATTTATATATTTTCTAACGTTCAATTATTTTATGATTGAATTGTGGATGTTTCCAGTATAGAGTGAATAAACAATAACTTAAGATCCAGAAGTAAATAAATGATGTAGCCTACTGCAGCAATTACATTAAGATGGTCGTATTCCTTGCAATTAAAACGTCAGCCAATGAGAAATCTCTCAGCGCAACAATTAGGCTTGTATCCATAAGAAATCGAAGCGTTGACTCATAGGCAATAAAGTACTTATGTCACTCAAGAGACAACGCCCTATAGTGTTGTCTCATTTTTATTGGTACCAGTTCATTCCATATTGACTTGTAACCATCACGGGTGTACGTTCATATACAAAATGTTACCATTTCGTCTACGTCACTGACAGAACGATTGGTAGTATAAAAAGAGCTTAGTTGACTTGTAAACAGAGTGAAAGAAGTGAACGCGCTTTCCCCCTCTCCCGTTCTCTTAACATTGTGCGAGCAGCCTTGTGCTCCTATGCGGATGGAACTTTACTTCCGGTTTGAGTGTTCCAGCGAGTGCATGCTGTATAAGCTTGGTAACTAACTCCAAATGGAAATAAACAAAGAGCCTAAGTTTTGCATTATTCTTGGTCAGCTCCGGTGAGTACATTTTGGTAATTTACAGTGTTCTGATTGGTTACGTTTTTGGGGATGAATTCCATGATTGCGAACTATGTTTACTCACGTTTTAAAAAATGAAAATCGGTAGTTATTACCTTATTCTGTTATTCATCAACTATAGAAACCATACAGTCATTTACTTTTTGTGGAAAGTTTCCGAAATACTGGGAAAACGAGAGTGAAGATGTAATTTTTCTAACCTACAAATGGAAGTTTGTGAACAGAAATTACTGCTGGAAGGCGAGAATTACGGCTGGCAGTGAGTTGCGCATGGATCACGGAATCCAGAAACATAGCTGTAAACTTCATCGCGATCAACACTAATATCACAGTTCCTAACCTAACATCCATAACCTAACCTAACATCCTAACCTAACTGACATAAACCTAGTTCCACTTGTCACTAACACTAACTTCACTGTTCCTAGCTTAACTGCATTTTAACTATAATCGAGGGTGAATGGCGCGGGAAACTTATGGCACAAAAGTAGTGTGGTGTGAACGAAACCAGAAGTGTACAAAGTGCATAATCAACCAAACTAGACTGAAATTATTCTCTAGTGCTCACATTTATTTAAGCTAATGGTACTCACCGGGTACATAGTTTGATCCTTCAATCCTTTTGTCATAGTTTGATATAAATTATATATAATTTTTGTAACATAAGTTATTTACTCTACCTCCATGCATTTATTCATGACCATGCAAATGTGAGATGGGTGAATAAGAAAAATACTCACAATAAAACATAATTCAGATATCGGTAGCCATTCTTATCGATAGAAACATAATATTATATCAATATTCAATGGCTAGTTGTGTTTTAAATGTTTTATTTACACTGACATCGTCATGAAGAAATGAATCATTCAAAGCGGGCTAACTATCAATACCAATAACAATTAGCAATTTGTTAGGTTATGTTTATTGTGGACCATTCAAAAATACTGTAGTGTCTAACATAGTTACAAAATTAATACTTATATTAAATTGGAAATGGAAGAATGCTCTTTAATAAGTAATTTCGCCTGTTATTTCTATTTACAGAATTGATTACACTAGATCATTAGTTACAGGAGCTCGGGTGCTGATTGGTCGGCTGCGAGCCAATCAAAATGCTTCGAATTGCCGGAGAACGAAGATTATATTGTAATAGATATGACTGTTAATTACTTTTCATTTCGGTACCGGTCATCCGATTTGGTCCAAATTCAATAGGCTTCTTCCCATTGACGTCATAATTAGGTATACGAAGTTTCATGAAAATCCGATAAAACGTATTTAAGTTATATGTCTTTTCTGATATATTACCATTAAAATTCGCACTAAAATGGGCATTACTGCGATACCGGTCAATCGATTTGGTCCAATATCGACAGGGTACTTTCCATGGACGTTATAAATGTATATACCAAGTTCCATGAAAATCCGATAAAGCGTATTTGAGTTAGACAGACACACGGACGGACAGACAGACAGACAGAGAGACGGACATACATTTTCCCGTCTCCCATACAATCTCATAAAGTACCATACTGGCACTTAATAATATACGAAAGTCCATGCAATGTACTCCGGCAAAATGATTAATACTGTTTATCCTCAATTAACAAAGAAAATATTTTAAAAAATTAACTGTGACGTTCATTACATTACGGAACGTGTAGGTCGCTCATCAATACTACTTCTGCACCATGGTCCAGTTTTATTAGATCAAAGTCATGTTTTTTCGAAGAATAATAATTTTTAATGCGTGGTTCAGTATGAAATGATGACGATTTCAGGAGGGGATGTGCATAAACTGCAAAGACAATCACATATTTCGTCCTTTAGATTTCCAAAGAATCTCGAGAGGCAATTTACTGTAGACTTTCTTTAATTATCACGTGTCAATGCCCAAATTATCATTATATGATTTCCTAGTGTTCATGTGATGGAACCGAATCGCTCCTTCTAAAATTGTAATACTGTACTAGCACAATGAGGATGAAAAGCAGTAAATATTTTGTATTAAAACCTTTAAGAAGTTATGTATACACTTGGGAATGTAAATAGATAAGACTAGATATTAATTCCATGAAAAATTACAACTGAAAGTTGTAATCCATATACAAAAAGTTACTTTACAAAATGTTATCAAAATATGGCTGCAATAGGGAAAATAGTGTAATACTCAAAGTGGAGGAGTAAATTTTCTTGCTGTCACTTCATTACATTCCAATAAAGCAAGAATAATTGTTCGTAAAATAATGTGTATTAATATGTACTGCAACACAGAAAGCATTATATGGATAGCTTGCATATCATCGGAGTCACTACTATCCGTCTCAGATATCTTGAGAAGTGAAGTGAACACTGGTTGTATCGGCGGTTCACCAGCTAGCAAAACTCAGGTTGAAATTTATAGAAATAATTAAAACTGAAGTGCTATTTTCGAAATTAATTGTGGTGATACTGAACGTGCTATGCACACAATACTTTCAAAACTACGTTTGCCTGTCTTTGATCTTAAAACATTTACAAATCACAAGGAAAGAATGTGAAGCGAAAGACTGTGAATTGGGCATAAGGTTTGAGGGTGTGCGTCTGAACGAGGTGGCCGCTGCCCAATAAGGTGTGAGCATTCAAACCGAGTTCGCATACCTTCGTTATCGATCCGCATCTTTTTCTCTCAAGACATATGGCATGGACAGTAGTATTGCGAAAACGTCAAAAGGGTGCCCTTTAGACAGATTAGCCCCTGGAGAGAGGAGGTGGGTTGGAAACGACCCTAAACACTTCTGCTATTCGGCCCATTGTGCCAACCTCCTGTAATAGAATGATGTGCATGACCAAAGGCTCATGTCGGCAACTTAGATAATATTTTAGTCAACAGACTCCACCGCGAGCGCCCATGGAACTCCCCTTTATCCAGCAGATACCTTTACCATGCCACGTGTGCCGCTGCCTCGGCAACTTCATGACAACAAACCACGAAGAGGACGGGAGAGGCCCACAGCAGGTGCTGCAGCAGAGGAATACCGGAAACCGGGAAAGGAAACGGGATGATGATGAGGGGGAAATTAAAATATGAAGTGGAAAGTATTGGAGGGGGAAACAGGAGAATCCCCGAAAATACTTTAAGTTACGGCTTCGTCCACCACAAATGACACGTCCATCTGCCTCGGGATTTGAACCCGGGACATCCTGCACGCCAGGCCCACGCGCTAAGCATGAGTCACCGCGACGGCTGTCCTTTAGTTACAGGGAGAAAGTACAGACTTTCGTGACCATTTAACCTAATCACAATCCACCTCTTTTATAGGCCTACTCAGAGGTAGTTGTATAAATAACGAACTGGTACATGTAGCATTATAGAGATATTAAGAAAAACTTATTTTGACATAGGCCTATTTAGTTACTTCATCAACAGAAAGTAATATGCTTTAAGATGTTACTAAAACGTTTTATTTTTAGTATCTCATCTCGATTCCTTGTGTTAATTTCGTTGCATACTACCGTACAGTATTGAAACGTTGTGTAAATGTTAATGATATTAAGACTTGAATTTATTTTACTACTGTCAGGTTAAATACTTGAAAACGAAAAGCTTTCAATAGTTGACAATATTTCAGTCAAACGTCGATAAAGTTATTTCCATTGTCGCAAAGGAACCAATCGAAAAGCTAAATCTTGCCTGTTGCTCTGGGATGAATCTGGAGAAATTGAATTGTCTTCCCATGGGGGAAACACGCAATGCCACTGAAAATAAGACTTTTGAAGTTGTGAGTGTAATGTAAGTTCTCCGTTACCGTTTTCATGGAGAAAATATCATGTATTTAAAAATGCCCTCCATTCATGGCTAAAGCCTGACCAAAAAGTGAAATTATGCTCACGTTCTTCGAGAATACATTTAAAACGCCTAATCCATTCAAAACTATATGATTTTCTTTAAATAAAATGTATGTACTTATGAGCCAGTAGAAGTAGTGGAATTTTATTTATCAGTTCCAAGTGAATGCCTCAGAAAACCTGTTTTAAGGAGTGCGAAAATTTCGCCCATTCTATCTCCTTCCTGCCCCCAAAAATGATTTAGTCTTTTCTCAAATAATGTAGCAATGTATGTCAGTGGATATTTATTTTACTGACATAGCATACTCGCTAACCATCGTTTGATTAATCTCAGTCTTTTAAGTCCTGCCTTTGCGTCACACAACTGAATACGCACTCCCCGCAATACAGCCTCTTATTATAAATCTATCCTAATGTGAGGGGAGAAAACGAGGTTTGTCATTTACAGGGTAGAGGCTTTTTTTTTTCATTCAAAGTAAATTCCACTTGGTGAGTTCGGTGTAAGGTTTTTATTATGTAATTATATTAACATTTTAAACAAGCAATACGTTAATGTAAATTATGTATTCCATGTCAGAAGCCTGTAAAAATAATATCCACTGATATAACTGATGACTGATGAGATAAGGCATTAATCACGACCTTCGCGGGAATACAGCTTCGAAGCAACTCTACAAACTCATATTGCTACTGCTTATTATCGAACCACGATTCTTGTCTCGACTTCCCGGTTATTCATTGTTGTAGGCTTTGCATTAGTTGAGAAAAATTGATCTTGACAACATAAATAATAATATGAATGTGGTAGAATAAAAGTAGAATAAAAGTAGATCCTCTCCAGAATTTTCTTACCCGTAAAGCGTCATTATGCAAGTACTTAGTGTGTTATTAGGAATATGCGCTTATTAAAATGATAAATATGTAACATGAATTCTGAAATGCTTTCTAGTCGTAATCAATGATGAAGTGTGTTCACAACACGATGACATTGAATTTAAATATGTGCATCTTGGTAATTACTAATTAGCAATAACTACTAGGCACTCTGTGCAGAATATAAATTATTCAATTGATGTAAGTTACATTATTTCAACGTCATGAGATCAATTAATTGAAATTCATCTATAAGCAGGACTAAATCGTTATACCCATGCATTTGAGAACAGTCGATTTGATGCGTTGTTTTTTTTTTAATTGAATTAAAACCGCATGTTCCTTGCTTAAGTGTTGCAATACTACATGCTATGTCTCATTGAATAAAAAAAATTAAGTATATATAAGTATCTACAATGTTAGGTACATTAAATCATTAAGTTAATAGTTTCTTGATGCGTTGTTTGACATCCATTATTTATCACATATGCCGGAATCCCATATGTAACTTCGATCTTCCAGCAATACGGATAAAAGTATGTAGAAAAAATAGTATGTAAGCCGGTTTCACGTCTTTCCTACCGGTACAAACTATATTTTGCATTGTTATTAACATTACACGAGAATCACCACTTCGGATTTGTTTGGAAAAGACAAAGAAGAAACGATTTTCCCAATTGTTAGGGCATAATAATGCAAAATATCGGCAATGAGCATAATCTTGTTGTTGACTGGAAGTTATTAAAACGGCCACCAACTTGAAAATGTGAAATCTTACGAAACAGCTATAGCCTACAATTATGTTCTTTCTGGGAATAAAAACCATGTTCAAGCAGAAATTCAGCTCAATCAATGAGTAGTTTTTGTGTGAAAGCGTAACAGACAGACTCAAAGGAACCGTTATTTTAATTATTAATTTGTATATTATAAGTTGGCCGCGGTGGTGTTGAGATAGGCTAGCGTGCCCGCCTCTAGATTCAAATGTCATGAGATCAAATTCGGCCGCAGTCGATGTTTTTTTTCAGGACGTAAAAATCACGTGCACGGATTCTCCGGGAAGCTAAGAGGATCGTGTCGTTGAGTTACGGTCCGTAAAAGAACTCCGAACCTAAATTAGAATCTCTGGCAAAATTTTCTGGCATCCAAGTATAACTGGAACGCTAGGACCTGAACCAAACACTCGCAAATGGCTTATCGTCCGCCGGTAGCAATCGGTAGCTGGGGACAGAAGAGAATGCATATACTGTACTACTCATTCCAAACTATGCGGTTCATAATAGCCCATAACTATTGAAAACAAAAATTAAGTGAATAAAGCATTTGATTTTTTAGTTAAAATATTATTTAGAGTAAGTAATGGTATGTAACTCGCAGATTATCGCTGTTGGGTCTTCACTATTGAATGCTATAAGGCTAACTAAGATCTTTTTACACGATCTGTACAGCAGGGAACATCACGTGAGATGGTCAGGCAGGTCTAGAATACATCATCGTAGCCTATTGCGCAGCCGTTAGTTAGAGCATGTCTTGGAGCCGTTGTATAGGAGGATGTGGGATCGAGTCCCGCCTCGGGCATGGGTGTTTGTATATGACATAAAAAAATGTAAAAAAAAAGTCAAACAAAACGATAAACATGAAAAATGTGTGCTAAGTTGCTGAGTCGGCATGTTTCAGGACTCAACCAGAATATGCCGTGAAAGCTGAGGCATGTAGCCGTTGTGCTGTGGTGAAAGAAGTTGTTGTTCGAGTGCCGTCTTGGGCACAGGTTTAAGGGTACGAGTAGAGAAAGGGGAACAGAAACACGGGATAATGGGTAATAGGCCTATAGTATTATTTTTTGATATCTATGTTATTTAATAAAACTATCATTTCTTTGCTCATAACATCAGATGAGTTTTTAAAATTGATAATTGAATATTACGAAAGCTGGTCAATAAGTAAGGTCTCCAACACTCTAGCCCAAGCTCACAACGTCGGACGAGAGATTTGGCGCCACTGCTATGTCCCGCTATCTCCCCTTTTTCAAACGAACCATTGCTGCAACCGCTGAACCTTTTAGTGTCCGAGCTGGAGCTGTTTGAAATGGATCTCCCGATTTCCGTCCCCGCCAAGTGCGACTCCGGTTTCTTAACTGCAAAAAAGTTCCGCCGATTGAAATTCACAGACAGCTTTGCGAAGTTTATGGAGAAGGATGTTTGGACATAAAAAATGTGCGTAAATGGGTTCGTGAGTTTAAACAGGTCCGGACAAATATTCATGATGAAGAACGAAGTGGGAGACCAACAACAGCCGTCACAGATGAGATGGTGGCAAAAGTCGATGAATTGGTGCGACAAAATCGACGCGTCACTACTCGAGAATGTATTTCAGAATTTTCGTTATGTTACTCATTTTCCCCCTATTTAAAATTTCTACCAAATTTTAAAAGTTCTCATAATCCCATTTATTACTTACTTTCCTTGTATAGCATACCAGTAGTAATACCTCATCTTGAGCAGGTCCCGCCTTAACCTTGAGCTCCTCCAATCCCAACACCTCCTCAACCCATTTACGCCATCTTGACCATCATGGCTATCATATGAAACCACCCCCACCCCTCCATCATCCCCCTAAACAAAGTTATAGCAAATATAATATTTGGTCGGTAAAGCAGAGACCTGCAATACCAACCTTGAAACAATCAAACTAAAAACAATAAATAAAATTCACAGAAATAAATAAATGTTATACAAATGAGTTAGGCCCTTATGAATTAATTTTCAATCCCCTAAAGGGGTATTTTTTAAGAAATAAAAAATAAAAATAATAATGTTTAGAATATATTATTAATTTGTATATCTGACAGAGTAGTAACAAAATTAAATAAATAAATGTTACACAAAAAAGAGTTATGCCCTTATGAATTAATGTTCAACCCCACTAGAGGGGTAGTTTTAAGAAATAAAAATAAATATAAATTTTAAAATCTAGTAGTATAATGTTTAGGTGATAGAATTAAGACCATATGATCACCCGTAACAAGAGGGTGGTTTTCACCCCAACTACCAATCTAACCCATTTAAAATTGTTTATTCGACATATAAACATCTTACAGACCAATATTAACTATCTGACATGATTTACACCCCAAAATTATTTAATTTTATGAGGGGGGTGGTTTTCAAGGTCACCCATGTTTTTGCCGATATGGACAACTTGAGCCACTGTAAATCGTCTGGAGGGTAGTTTTCACCCCCACTTGCAGTCTAACCCATTTAAAATTATTTTTTCGACATATAAACAACTTACAGAGTTATATTGACTATCTGACATGATTTACACCCCTAAATGATTTAATTTTATGAAGGGGGTAATTTTTCAAGGTCACCCAGATTGTTGCAGATATGAACAACTTGAGCCACTGTAAATCTTCTAGAGGGTAGTTTTCGCCCCTACTTCCAATCTAACCCGTTAAAAATTTATTTTTCAACAATAAAAAATCATACTGAGTGATATCAACCATCTGACATGATTTAAACTCCCAAAAAGGATTGATTTTATGTAAGGGGTGGTTTTAAAGGTTACACAAGTTTTTCCACAGATGGACTAGATAAGCCATTATAAATAATCTAGAGGGTGTTTTTCACCCCACAACCAATCTAACCCACTTAAAAATTATTTTTTAGATATTGATGCTTTAACAAGTGTCTAAGAACAGGATCTCAAACGTTTTATTTTTGCAAAAATGGACATTTTAAGCTATTATAAATGTTTTTTCGCCCCTAACAAACTTGCTTTGTTACGTCAAATGTATGAATAAGTACCACTATAGTCAAAGTTAAACTGGGCAAATCCTAAAAATAAAATAATTTATGACAACTAAGAATTCGTCACAGTTCCAAAGATCTGATTAGTATCCCATATCATTGGAGAGTTATATTTTATAGGATAGGATGAGAGGACACAATATGTATGCAAACAGAAAAAACCATCTGTAAGAAAGAGTATATTGGAACCATTAGGACAAACACAACTGCAATCAATGCAAACTGCTTGTAAAATTTAAAAAAATCACATAATAAATACACAAATTATGATTGAACATATACATAGACAGAGGAAATGAAGCCATTTATACAATAAAATTACGAAACGATCATCCCTAACAAACTCAGAATTTATTGGTTTGTTATAGCAAATGTTAAACAGGGCAAAAATAAACCCCATCCCCACTAAAGCTAAACCCTCAAAATAATAAAATGTTATACCCACCATAACCGGATGAAGGCTCAGCAACTCCTAATTTATGACAATGACGTACAGGATAAAAGGAAAGGTTGAACGTAAAAGGAAAGACAAAGAAAAATGTTAGTAAAGATTGTTTATTTCAAGATTATCAAGTTGTACATTTTTATGTATCATAAGAAAGTTTATTTCATTCACAGATGGAGAATCATACAAACATAAAATGCACAATCTGTAGGATAGCTTGGAGCACAGATGTTCACATAATTAGTAAAAAGACCAACGATCAAAGTTTAGATACAAGTGATTTAATTTCATTAATCAATCCCTTTTTAGGTGGACAATCTATTCCAAATAGTTCAAGACTATTCTTAAAGGTATTAACAACGGTGTTGTTAAATTCACTATATTGTATTACTTTATTATCCTGGAAGAAGTATACAAACCCATCTGTATACCTAAACACGTTATCTATTTTTGGGGGAATCCCGGGGAAAATATTCTTAACGTAATAATAGTTAGCTGGATTTACAGCACAATTGTCAATCTCTAAAACTAAACCATCATCATAAAACAGATATGTTATTCCTCGATACGTGTTGACACCAGCTGTCAAAGAGTTGTTTCTATTATCAAAAGTAGGTACAGGTTTAGGATAGCCGGGTTGAAGCATAAATGTTTGATGTTCAACGAGATACTGTTTAGTACCGACTATCATAACGATGTAGGAATTTGGTTTTTGATAAACAGCTGTCACATTAAACTCCTTAGGTAAGTGCTCTACCCAAGTGGGTATGAAAAAGGGAGAGTTTATTTCCATATCTACTAAATTTATAATCCAAACCCATTCTCTATAAAACACATATAATGCATTATTAACTACCATAAATGTGTTAACGTTTTTCAGTTTACAGAGGTCAGGAACAATACTCGGCACAGGTCTACCGGATTCATACTGAGGAGTTGTTGATGGCGTAGGTCGAGGTGATGATGGCGTAGGTCGAGGTGATGATGGCGTAGGTCGAGGTGATGATGGCGTAGGGCGAGTCGATGAAGGCGTAGGTCGAGGTGATGATGGCGTAGCTCGAGGTGATGATGGCGTAGGTCGAGGTGATGATGGCGTAGGTCTAGGTGTTGAAGGCTTAGGCCGAGGTGTCGAAGAAGGAAGCAGCGGTGGTGCCGGCTGAGGTTTAGGTCGTGACGACGGAGGACCATATCGTTTCTTAGCTTCAGCAATATCATTACCGTTCAAATCGAGTGGTGGATGATAGGGATTGTAAAGTGCATACATTACAGCATTCTTATCGTTTACATGATGTATTCCCAGCGTGTGTCCAATTTCGTGAATGAGTACGTAATACAGACTGTTGATCTCGTCATCACCAGTGAAATTCGTTTTCGTAGACCATTGGAAGTCGTCGTTAATGTGAATTTCAGGACGAAGATCCTTATCGGGATAAAAGGCATGTGCTAAAACACGGTCATTTGTCACGAAATCGTCAGTACAATCCATATTGAGAAGCTGAAATTTATGGTATCCTCTCTGATTAGTTATTAAGATATCTGGTTGTTTTATATCTCTTGAGAAAGTGAGGCCAGATATAGATGCCCATTTTTCAAAAGCCCTATATGCAATTTCTATAGCCTTTAGGTCCATGGTGTTATAATTCCATGTTAAATGTGTTTTGTTCCACTTGTTCAACTCTTCAGAGTACGTTATATCTGCAACTCCGCATCGCGGTGTCCTCATTAAAATCAAAGTGTCATTGTCTAACTTTGAAGATACATTAAGTCCATAATTAGCTTGAAACATGGCAAGAGCTTCTTCGAAAGCTCGTTTGTCTTGTAGTGTGTTGCTCTTACACGATAGATATCCATACTGCTTTAGATAATTAATTGCCATTTCTTGATCGTCGTCGTCGTCCACCATCATCACCTCCGCCCAGCCACAGAGGGCAATCGTTAAAATAATTGCAAGCCGCAACATCTTGAAGTTCCAACAACATTGTCTCGGCAGTGATGCAGCCGCTTATATACCCTATCGATGACGTAAGCTGTTGCAATCGACACCTCCCCTCTCCTCCACTTTCCTCTGATGCGTAGCAATTAACATATCTACAGCCTGAAACCAAAGAAGTGTTGAGAAAAAAGGAAATCCTATTTGGTTGCCATACCAAAAAACTTAACTGTGTTATACCTTTTGTGATGTCCTCTTAAATGTTTCACACTTGGTGTCACATTTTCTGCTCCATATTCCCATCAGAGGATTGGCAGGAATTAAACAAGTTGTGAAATGTTCCTCTCCCGTGCACACTTCCTCGTGGTGATTGAAGTCATGATCAAACTTCCGTTGCTGACCAGCAATCATTTTGTTTGACCGCCCGCATGGAAACACCTGAACTAATTCCTCGTGAATTTGGTCATACCCTTTGATTGTGGTAAATGTAAAGGGATGAACCACCTCCTTGATAACAACACCTCTGTTGTCATACACACGATAGGTGATAGGTTGCTCCTCGCTCTCCAACATTTGCCAACGTTCCATCGTAGCTGATCGTTGTCCAAAAGCAACAAGCCTTTATATATATATATATATATATATATATATATATATATATATATATATATATCCTGGAAAGGGGAAAAAACCTTCACGACCTTGTTACAAGAATAAAACTACGTCACAAAACCTTTATGCACAGTCATGGCCATCTCCCTCATGACGCATGATCATTATCATACTCGTTCAAGGCTAGTTATACTTTAGTGCATTAAAGCCTTAACTTCATTGGCTGAAATAAAATGTCTGTCAGGTGTGGGGTTCGAACCCACGCTCCCCTAAGGGAACCAGATCTTAAATCTAGCGCCTTAGACCTCTCGGCCAACCTGACACTAATACTATATAGTCTTGCAAACAAATAAACCAACGGGTGTATTCTGTCTTACCCAACCTAACACTATATCCCTCAGGTTCAACTAATTTAAACAATATTACAAAAACAGCTCTAAACGTTTCAGAATTCAAACAAAAATACTTTAACTTTGAAGAAATTATGAAAATAGTTATACTTTAGTGCATTAAAGCCTTAACTTCATTGACTAGAATCCGAATAAAATGTCTGCCATTTCACTAAACTGACAGATAACTTTTGTCTTGCTTTAACATTTCCCTCAGGTTCACCAACAGTATTATAAAATAATATGAGAAAGACTGTAAATTATCAAATTTAGGTATGTATCATATCTTACAGACTTTAAACTAACAAAGAAATTATGAAAATGGTTATACTTTAGTGCATTAAAGCCTTAACTTCATTGACTAGAATCCGAATAAAATGTCTGTCATTTCACTAAACTGACAGATAACTTTTGTCTTGCTTTAACATTTCCCTCAGGTTCACCAACAGTATTATAAAATAATATGAGAAAGACTGTAAATTATCAAATTTAGGTATGTATTAATCATATCTTACATGTCATACTTGTTGAGTCATGAATATGTGTCACTAAGAAAGGATTGCAACACAAGTTGAAATATTTAGAATACAGTTTTATTTAACTTTTCTTTCAAAAATGTACAAAATTGTGAGAAACGTTCGTGGTCCCTCCGAGGATCATCTCCCTCATTCCATTGTCCAAGTTCAACCTTGCAAAAAGCACAACGAACAATATCATCGTATCCCGTGTAATAAAATCCCTCGGAGGCCAAAAGCGTTGGATTCATGAAAGACACAGTCCATCTTCCATATGTTTTCAAACGATCACTTTCCTTTTTCATATCGAGAGCACGCCACTTTGTACGAGGACAAGCGTTCGAAGACATGATGACGTTTCTTCTTCACCTTCTGATCTTCAACTCTTCCAAGATGACTACGTATAGGCGATGAAAAGGAATATAAATTTGAACAAAAAACAGAGAATTGGGTTGAAAAGGGTTGTCTAATACTTCTTGTAGAGCTAGTAATCTAATATAAACATGTTGATACATGAGAAGCTCAGGATAGATTACTACAAAACAAGTATGATTATGGCCGGTCGACAGAGGATATGAAGTCTTTTATACATTAAATTGTGCACAAAAATTATGTAACAATATGACAAAAGCAGCTCTTCAATACTGAGTAGAGAGGCTCAGGACAGGTATCACCCGCAAAACATGATTCATCGTGAACAGCAGACAGAGGACTCGAAACCATTTATGCATTTAAAATGGGCAAAAAATAAAGTCAATTGTGCTAAAATGATGAAAAAACTACTAAATTAATCCACAAATCATGCTTGAACATGTCCATCGACACAGGAAATGAAGTTATTTCTACATTTAAAATTACGAAAGTCCTCTGATTGGGTGACGGTAGGAATGAAATAAAGACAAATAAGTGATGAAACAATATTTATTTTGTCACATGATATCGTGAACAAAACTGGAAAAATTAAAATGGGTCTTCATCCAAATTCTTAACACCATCACATTCTGCAGTGCACATGCCATATGTGAAGCAGTATGAAAAAAACATTTGACGTCACATTGTCTTAATTTACTCAGCTTAGGACAGCTGACATCATCAAGGTTAGTAACACTTCTTTGCAGTAGTTTTTCAAAAAATTTTGCTTTTTCTAGTCCCTTGCAATAAAGTTTGTCTTCACACTGTAAAGCACACTCTAGTATAGATTTCAATGCCACATATGGTATGTATCCAAGCTGCCAAGGGATTCCGTGAAGATACGATTCTGCATACTCCTGACACCGAGCGTCCAGAAAAACATCAGCTGGCGGTTCAAGCATAAAGTGTCCAATTCTCCCATCGTGTGAGATCAGTGCCACCTCCTTCGCCACGAACTGCTTGGATTCAGACTGAAATCCCTGGACATCTATGATGACAAAATTATCATAAGACATTGGTAAAGATGTTAGTGAGAGTGGTATTATTCAATACTTCTATCGTGGAGAAGTAAACAGTAGGCTTCTGATTTTAACTCCTCGTTCTGCTACGAGTAGTCAATGACAAAAGACTGGCGTGTGATTGATAAAGTCACTCCTTTTAAGTAGCGGACAGCTGACACGCTTTTGATAACAAAGAGCTATGCAATAATCCTCATTATCAAAAATGTTTTCCAGAGCCTCTCTACTCAGTATTGAAGAGCTGCTTTTGTCATATTGTTACATAATTTTTGTGCACAATTTAATGTATAAAAGACTTCATATCCTCTGTCGACCGGCCATAATCATACTTGTTTTGTAGTAATCTATCCTGAGCTTCTCATGTATCAACATGTTTATATTAGATTACTAGCTCTACAAGAAGTATTAGACAACCCTTTTCAACCCAATTCTCTGTTTTTTGTTCAAATTTATATTCCTTTTCATCGCCTATACGTAGTCATCTTGGAAGAGTTGAAGATCAGAAGGTGAAGAAGAAACGTCATCATGTCTTCGAACGCTTGTCCTCGTACAAAGTGGCGTGCTCTCGATATGAAAAAGGAAAGTGATCGTTTGAAAACATATGGAAGATGGACTGTGTCTTTCATGAATCCAACGCTTTTGGCCTCCGAGGGATTTTATTACACGGGATACGATGATATTGTTCGTTGTGCTTTTTGCAAGGTTGAACTTGGACAATGGAATGAGGGAGATGATCCTCGGAGGGACCACGAACGTTTCTCACAATTTTGTACATTTTTGAAAGAAAAGTTAAATAAAACTGTATTCTAAATATTTCAACTTGTGTTGCAATCCTTTCTTAGTGACACATATTCATGACTCAACAAGTATGACATGTAAGATATGATTAATACATACCTAAATTTGATAATTTACAGTCTTTCTCATATTATTTTATAATACTGTTGGTGAACCTGAGGGAAATGTTAAAGCAAGACAAAAGTTATCTGTCAGTTTAGTGAAATGACAGACATTTTATTCGGATTCTAGTCAATGAAGTTAAGGCTTTAATGCACTAAAGTATAACCATTTTCATAATTTCTTTGTTAGTTTAAAGTCTGTAAGATATGATACATACCTAAATTTGATAATTTACAGTCTTTCTCATATTATTTTATAATACTGTTGGTGAACCTGAGGGAAATGTTAAAGCAAGACAAAAGTTATCTGTCAGTTTAGTGAAATGGCAGACATTTTATTCGGATTCTAGTCAATGAAGTTAAGGCTTTAATGCACTAAAGTATAACTATTTTCATAATTTCTTCAAAGTTAAAGTATTTTTGTTTGAATTCTGAAACGTTTAGAGCTGTTTTTGTAATATTGTTTAAATTAGTTGAACCTGAGGGATATAGTGTTAGGTTGGGTAAGACAGAATACACCCGTTGGTTTATTTGTTTGCAAGACTATATAGTATTAGTGTCAGGTTGGCCGAGAGGTCTAAGGCGCTAGATTTAAGATCTGGTTCCCTTAGGGGAGCGTGGGTTCGAACCCCACACCTGACAGACATTTTATTTCAGCCAATGAAGTTAAGGCTTTAATGCACTAAAGTATAACTAGCCTTGAACGAGTATGATAATGATCATGCGTCATGAGGGAGATGGCCATGACTGTGCATAAAGGTTTTGTGACGTAGTTTTATTCTTGTAACAAGGTCGTGAAGGTTTTTTCCCCTTTCCAGGATATATATATATATATATATATATATATATATATATATATATATATATAAAGGCTTGTTGCTTTTGGACAACGATCAGCTACGATGGAACGTTGGCAAATGTTGGAGAGCGAGGAGCAACCTATCACCTATCGTGTGTATGACAACAGAGGTGTTGTTATCAAGGAGGTGGTTCATCCCTTTACATTTACCACAATCAAAGGGTATGACCAAATTCACGAGGAATTAGTTCAGGTGTTTCCATGCGGGCGGTCAAACAAAATGATTGCTGGTCAGCAACGGAAGTTTGATCATGACTTCAATCACCACGAGGAAGTGTGCACGGGAGAGGAACATTTCACAACTTGTTTAATTCCTGCCAATCCTCTGATGGGAATATGGAGCAGAAAATGTGACACCAAGTGTGAAACATTTAAGAGGACATCACAAAAGGTATAACACAGTTAAGTTTTTTGGTATGGCAACCAAATAGGATTTCCTTTTTTCTCAACACTTCTTTGGTTTCAGGCTGTAGATATGTTAATTGCTACGCATCAGAGGAAAGTGGAGGAGAGGGGAGGTGTCGATTGCAACAGCTTACGTCATCGATAGGGTATATAAGCGGCTGCATCACTGCCGAGACCATGTTGTTGGAACTTCAAGATGTTGCGGCTTGCAATTATTTTAACGATTGCCCTCTGTGGCTGGGCGGAGGTGATGATGGTGGACGACGACGACGATCAAGAAATGGCAATTAATTATCTAAAGCAGTATGGATATCTATCGTGTAAGAGCAACACACTACAAGACAAACGAGCTTTCGAAGAAGCTCTTGCCATGTTTCAAGCTAATTATGGACTTAATGTATCTTCAAAGTTAGACAATGACACTTTGATTTTAATGAGGACACCGCGATGCGGAGTTGCAGATATAACGTACTCTGAAGAGTTGAACAAGTGGAACAAAACACATTTAACATGGAATTATAACACCATGGACCTAAAGGCTATAGAAATTGCATATAGGGCTTTTGAAAAATGGGCATCTATATCTGGCCTCACTTTCTCAAGAGATATAAAACAACCAGATATCTTAATAACTAATCAGAGAGGATACCATAAATTTCAGCTTCTCAATATGGATTGTACTGACGATTTCGTGACAAATGACCGTGTTTTAGCACATGCCTTTTATCCCGATAAGGATCTTCGTCCTGAAATTCACATTAACGACGACTTCCAATGGTCTACGAAAACGAATTTCACTGGTGATGACGAGATCAACAGTCTGTATTACGTACTCATTCACGAAATTGGACACACGCTGGGAATACATCATGTAAACGATAAGAATGCTGTAATGTATGCACTTTACAATCCCTATCATCCACCACTCGATTTGAACGGTAATGATATTGCTGAAGCTAAGAAACGATATGGTCCTCCGTCGTCACGACCTAAACCTCAGCCGGCACCACCGCTGCTTCCTTCTTCGACACCTCGGCCTAAGCCTTCAACACCTAGACCTACGCCATCATCACCTCGACCTACGCCATCATCACCTCGAGCTACGCCATCATCACCTCGACCTACGCCTTCATCGACTCGCCCTACGCCATCATCACCTCGACCTACGCCATCATCACCTCGACCTACGCCATCATCACCTCGACCTACGCCATCAACAACTCCTCAGTATGAATCCGGTAGACCTGTGCCGAGTATTGTTCCTGACCTCTGTAAACTGAAAAACGTTAACACATTTATGGTAGTTAATAATGCATTATATGTGTTTTATAGAGAATGGGTTTGGATTATAAATTTAGTAGATATGGAAATAAACTCTCCCTTTTTCATACCCACTTGGGTAGAGCACTTACCTAAGGAGTTTAATGTGACAGCTGTTTATCAAAAACCAAATTCCTACATCGTTATGATAGTCGGTACTAAACAGTATCTCGTTGAACATCAAACATTTATGCTTCAACCCGGCTATCCTAAACCTGTACCTACTTTTGATAATAGAAACAACTCTTTGACAGCTGGTGTCAACACGTTTCGAGGAATAACATATCTGTTTTATGATGATGGTTTAGTTTTAGAGATTGACAATTGTGCTGTAAATCCAGCTAACTATTATTACGTTAAGAATATTTTCCCCGGGATTCCCCCAAAAATAGATAACGTGTTTAGGTATACAGATGGGTTTGTATACTTCTTCCAGGATAATAAAGTAATACAATATAGTGAATTTAACAACACCGTTGTTAATACCTTTAAGAATAGTCTTGAACTATTTGGAATAGATTGTCCACCTAAAAAGGGATTGATTAATGAAATTAAATCACTTGTATCTAAACTTTGATCGTTGGTCTTTTTACAAATTATGTGAACATCTGTGCTCCAAGCTATCCTACAGATTGTGCATTTTATGTTTGTATGATTCTCCATCTGTGAATGAAATAAACTTTCTTATGATACATAAAAATGTACAACTTGATAATCTTGAAATAAACAATCTTTACTAACATTTTTCTTTGTCTTTCCTTTTACGTTCAACCTTTCCTTTTATCCTGTACGTCATTGTCATAAATTAGGAGTTGCTGAGCCTTCATCCGGTTATGGTGGGTATAACATTTTATTATTTTGAGGGTTTAGCTTTAGTGGGGATGGGGTTTATTTTTGCCCTGTTTAACATTTGCTATAACAAACCAATAAATTCTGAGTTTGTTAGGGATGATCGTTTCGTAATTTTATTGTATAAATGGCTTCATTTCCTCTGTCTATGTATATGTTCAATCATAATTTGTGTATTTATTATGTGATTTTTTTAAATTTTACAAGCAGTTTGCATTGATTGCAGTTGTGTTTGTCCTAATGGTTCCAATATACTCTTTCTTACAGATGGTTTTTTCTGTTTGCATACATATTGTGTCCTCTCATCCTATCCTATAAAATATAACTCTCCAATGATATGGGATACTAATCAGATCTTTGGAACTGTGACGAATTCTTAGTTGTCATAAATTATTTTATTTTTAGGATTTGCCCAGTTTAACTTTGACTATAGTGGTACTTATTCATACATTTGACGTAACAAAGCAAGTTTGTTAGGGGCGAAAAAACATTTATAATAGCTTAAAATGTCCATTTTTGCAAAAATAAAACGTTTGAGATCCTGTTCTTAGACACTTGTTAAAGCATCAATATCTAAAAAATAATTTTTAAGTGGGTTAGATTGGTTGTGGGGTGAAAAACACCCTCTAGATTATTTATAATGGCTTATCTAGTCCATCTGTGGAAAAACTTGTGTAACCTTTAAAACCACCCCTTACATAAAATCAATCCTTTTTGGGAGTTTAAATCATGTCAGATGGTTGATATCACTCAGTATGATTTTTTATTGTTGAAAAATAAATTTTTAACGGGTTAGATTGGAAGTAGGGGCGAAAACTACCCTCTAGAAGATTTACAGTGGCTCAAGTTGTTCATATCTGCAACAATCTGGGTGACCTTGAAAAATTACCCCCTTCATAAAATTAAATCATTTAGGGGTGTAAATCATGTCAGATAGTCAATATAACTCTGTAAGTTGTTTATATGTCGAAAAAATAATTTTAAATGGGTTAGACTGCAAGTGGGGGTGAAAACTACCCTCCAGACGATTTACAGTGGCTCAAGTTGTCCATATCGGCAAAAACATGGGTGACCTTGAAAACCACCCCCCTCATAAAATTAAATAATTTTGGGGTGTAAATCATGTCAGATAGTTAATATTGGTCTGTAAGATGTTTATATGTCGAATAAACAATTTTAAATGGGTTAGATTGGTAGTTGGGGTGAAAACCACCCTCTTGTTACGGGTGATCATATGGTCTTAATTCTATCACCTAAACATTATACTACTAGATTTTAAAATTTATATTTATTTTTATTTCTTAAAACTACCCCTCTAGTGGGGTTGAAAATTAATTCATAAGGGCATAACTCTTTTTTGTGTAACATTTATTTATTTAATTTTGTTACTACTCTGTCAGATATACAAATTAATAATATATTCTAAACATTATTATTTTTATTTTTTATTTCTTAAAAAATACCCCTTTAGGGGATTGAAAATTAATTCATAAGGGCCTAACTCATTTGTATAACATTTATTTATTTCTGTGAATTTTATTTATTGTTTTTAGTTTGATTGTTTCAAGGTTGGTATTGCAGGTCTCTGCTTTACCGACCAAATATTATATTTGCTATAACTTTGTTTAGGGGGATGATGGAGGGGTGGGGGTGGTTTCATATGATAGCCATGATGGTCAAGATGGCGTAAATGGGTTGAGGAGGTGTTGGGATTGGAGGAGCTCAAGGTTAAGGCGGGACCTGCTCAAGATGAGGTATTACTACTCATACCGTATAGCAATAAGTTTTTTTCAATATATTTACGGTAAGAAAACTATATATATTATATATCACAACTCCCACCCCATTTTCATTAAATACATTTGAAAGTTATTTACATTTTTGTATCTCCTAAATGAAAACTTTTAGTAATTTCATCACTTTTTTAAAATTTCGCTAGTACTTATAGTTTAAGAGCATTGTTTTTTAAAAGTTTCCTGTAAAATGTTACATTTTGGACAAAATGGGATTTTAAACGACATCTTTTACGCGACAGCAAACAATAAGTAATATAGCCATAGTATTACAAACCTTAAACGAAAATAATCTTTTACTTGTCTGAAAGGAGAGAGACAGTTTAAATTATACAACTAACTCGGCTGTACCTATTACCGTATAATGCGTTAACAATATATAGAGATATTCTTTCAAGTGATAAATATTTCCTGATTATACTCCACCAGTAGCTATTGTGCGAACCCAAAGCAGTGAATAATCATGACAGCACAGTGTAGACGGTGGTGAAATATCACGAGAGTTTCCGATAATGCGATAATGGAGTGATAGCGTAATGGAATTATTGAAACCTCTATAGAATAACAGGAAAGTACTCCGCGTTAACGTTTCGAGGCTTCTGTATGAAACTCCCGTACAAGCACTCGTGCCATATTCTTTTTTGTAAGCTATTGGACATGGCTGTATTGATCTGGTCTTAATATTTTTTTAACCTGGCGGAGATGAAAGAATAACAAACATTAAAATTCGCACAGCATATATTTGTCGTGACAGAGCTAGCCAGACCTTTCATTGAGCATGTTCAAAGTACAAAGGTTCGCTGAAAAGAGTAGATAAATGAATTTAAACAAGAGACATTTAAACGGATGTTTTTAGTAAATTAGAGCTGCCCTTTCTAAGTAGAAATCATAATGAACTGACACATACATGCTTACAAGATATTATGCAGTATAATGATTCGTTAAACATCAAATGGTTTGACTAAATTACGAAATATGTAAGGACGTAATTAGACAGTTTCTCATTTCTGTAAATTTTTCTTTACATTACTAGCTCAAAATTTATACTAGTAGTTTTGTGGACAGAAGACCTCGCGTTCAAAAACATCTAAGATCAACATTGCCAATTTCACTGTCAAGACAACATTATTTCCGGTTTGGCTAGATTCATTGAAAGAAGCAGTATGTAAAACTGTATCATTAAAACGACCACCATCTTGCAACGGGATAAAAAATAAAAGTCCTTAATACTACGTCGTTTTTAATTACTTCAAGGAACATTTCTGCCAAATTGGAAGAAATCCAACAACGCTTTTCGCCATGACTATGTAACAAACAAATGTACAAACAGATGAAACAATTTTGGTAAAGTAGAGCCATTTTGACTTTTATTGGAGTTTAAAACGCGGTAACTCCTTCTTGTCAATATAAAATGTTAAAAATTCAAATAGCGGCCTATTTCGACCAACTAGAGGCCATCTTCAGTTTATATTTAAAAAAAAAAAAAAATCTAAGCCATGTCGAACCAACATAATGTGGAGTTAAGCAGCTATGTTGGCTTACGCTGGCTATTCCAGCTTCAGTTCAGTCAGTCACCATAGCTGCATTACCACATAACATCTTAGTTTGACTGA
The DNA here is from genome assembly GCA_964059195.1 of Ectobius pallidus. Lineage (NCBI taxonomy): Eukaryota > Metazoa > Arthropoda > Insecta > Blattodea > Ectobiidae > Ectobius > Ectobius pallidus. The sequence continues at coordinate 74,525,121 of CAXKWD010000007.1, read as the reverse complement.
CTATGATTTTAATTTTAATTTAAATTATTCACTGCAGATTGCCACAAATTGGTCGTAAATATATTTGATTTTTATAATTTTCAACTCTTTATATTGAATTGCGAGTTGGGCATTTGAAACTCAAGCAGACGAAATGCCGAGCAGGTCCACTACAGTAGTTATAGGCGAGGTTTAAAGTAAAATGGCCGCCAACCGACGCCGCCCCCAGCGTCGCGACGCCATGACGTCATGGGTATCATATGAAAGCGCGCGATGTGCCCTTTCGTCCTATGGTGTTCCGACGTCTCCGACGCCGCCCCCGACGCCTGAGTTGTGCCCTTTGTACCGGCGACGCCATGACGTTATGGGAGTGGATTCGAATAATGTAATTACGCCCTTTGGCTCTGTGCTATTCCCGATTCATCCAGACTCCTTGTTTAGGATTTAGGCCCTATGGTTAGTATTCCCGTTACGCAACAGGAACAGTCTCTATACTTAAGCCCTTTGATCCGTCACAGTCCCGTGATGTCATGGTAGTCGATTCGAATAATGTAATTAAGCCCTTTGGCTCTGTGCTGTTCCCGATTCATCCAGACGCCCTAGTTGTGCCCTTTTGCCAAAAATACGTCATGGGTGTCATATGAAAGCGTGAGAAGTGCCCTTTCGTCCTGAGATGTTCCGACGCCGCCCCCCGACGCCCTAGTTGTGCCCTTTTGCCAAAAATACGTCATGGGTGTCATATGAAAGCGTGAGAAGTGCCCTTTCGTCCTGAGATGTTCCGACGCCGCCCCCCGACGCCCTAGTTGTGCCCTTTTGGCAAAAATACGTCATGGGTGTCATATGAAAGCGTGAGATGTGCCCTTTCGTCCTGAGATGTTCCGACGCCGCCCCCGACGCCCTAGTTGTGCCCTTTTGCCAAAAATACGTCATGGGTGTCATATGAAAGCGTGAGATGTGCCCTTTCGTCCTGTGGTGTTCCGACGCCGCCCCGACGCCCTAGTTGTGCCCTTTTGGCAAAAATACGTCATGGGTGTCATATGAAAGCGTGAGATGTGCCCTTTCGTCCTGAGATGTTCCGACGCCGCCCCCGACGCCCTAGTTGTGCCCTTTTGACAAAAATTCCCCACACCCATACTTAGGTCCTTTGCTCTATGACGTCATGGGGTTAGAATTGAAACATGTCACGACATGCACCAACGTGACGCTATTATAGCTAGATAGTGTAATAGTGACATACGTACAATATTGCGCAAGGGCACATGATAGTTATGAAAAGATAAAATAGGTTTATACTTACATAATCAATTCTTCTTCCTTTCAGCATCCTTTCTTCTTCTTCCAGATGAACACTGTTACTATTACTATCGACTAAGTGAAATGACTTTGTAAGGAATAGGAATTGTTTAAGGTTATAGTTTCATTTCAGAACGTCACAACCTTATTATTATTATTATTATTGTCAATAAGGTTGTCATGCTCCTATGAAATAAAGTGTATAAACAAATGGTTTCACAGTAATAGAGCTGGATGATTTATTTCATCGGTAACCATGTCTAATAAAGACAGAATTTCACAACTTGCAGGAACACTTTGTTTGTTGTTTATATAGTTAAACACTTCGCTTTGCGTTAGTACCTAGGCATTAACCAAGGATAGGTTATATGTCCTAGAATTCGGGAAAGTTCCTTTATAAATCAGATCAACCCTGATTTCATCACTGTTTATTCCGCAGATCTCTGTTTCGCTAAATACAGCTGTATATTTTTTAGGTAAGAATACCGATAACATATCTATACTTTCGCTCTTTCGAATATGTAATAACACGCAACGGCCATATCGTGTTTCCTTTATGATCGCATAAACAATATTGTAAGGCACGTTCTCTACGAGCTCTGGCATTCCTACACATCTGGGTAAAGATGATGCTGAGTTAAATTTCGCAACTAGAGAGACCATCTGTAAAAAACGAGAACGAAGTCTGATTAACTATTTATTTATATTAATAATAAATGTATCACACAAAGCTGTAAAGATTATATCATAAAATAGTGTAGATGTAGTCTTACCTTATAAGTTTTTAAAGTAGGAGAAGAACAAGATGACTGAACAACTGTAGATCCGCTTACACACTTGACATAACCCTGTAAATACATGTCTTTTATACAAAACTCTCCGAGCAACACTATGACGTAGTCATGCTTTCTAAATAACTTTTCGATGACGTGTATAGATATATGTTTCCGTACATTCCTAAGTTAAGATAAGATCTTGTAAATACATGTCTTTTATACAAAACTCTCCGAGCAACACTAGGATGTAGTCATGCTTTCTAAATAACTTTTCGATGACGTGTATAGATACATGTTTCCGTACATTCCTAAGTTAGGATAAGATCTTGTAAATACATGTCTTTTATACAAAACTCTCCGAGCAACACTAGGATGTAGTCATGCTTTCTAAATAACTTTTCGATGACGTGTATAGATACATGTTTCCGTACATTCCTAAGTTAAGATAAGATCTTGTAAATACATGTCTTTTATACAAAACTCTCCGACCAACACTATGACATGGTTATGCTTTCTAAATAACTTTTCGATGACGTAGTAACAGCTATCTTGAGATATCTTTAAGTAAGTAGACAGATAAAACAAACATAGCAAATACGTTACAACATAGGAAAATTCCAAAGCTTCATACTTTCTAAAAATAACATTTCGACAGCTAGTATAAATAGACACATCTTACTTTTCACTTCTCAGTGTACTACAACGCTTTCTACATATAAGGTGAGTGTTAGTGTGCTTTTAAATACCATACATTTATATGTTAATTATACTGTTACATTCATGTGTTGTATTTTTCCCATTACAGATTCAGTCATATTTGAGTGTAGCAAAAATAATAATAATAATAATGTCAGCCCCTATCTATATTATTTCCTCTGATTCTGAGAGCGAAACGGATAGTGTTACACTATCTGAATCAAGGCCGGAGATTTATACAGTCTCTAGTTCTGATTCAGATGATGGAATAGAGACCGTGACGCTGTCAGACTCGGAGGACGACGCAGTTGAATCTAATGATGAGCTAGCTGCAAGCGAGGAAGAGTTGGATATGATGTCTGACAATGAGGGGGAGGGTACTTCTTCGAATACGGAGAATCGACCCTCCCCATTGTTTACAGTTGTCGAGAGTACTCGTAAAGAGTACAAAAGGTTCAACTCTGCCGGCTTGCAGCTAGTGGTCCGACTCAAAGAACCAGCTGAAAATGCAGGACCCAACCCCTTTGAGACGGCTCTTAAAGCTGTTATAGACCATGCCCTAGTCGATACGAGAGACCATGACATGGTAGGGATCTCGATTTTCAATGAGGAAAACGAGGTCGATAAGCCGATTGGTATCTCCTTTAGGCGTAAAGATCAGAGCAGTGTAGATGTGATTTCAGGCGTCGTAAGTAAAGTATGCCAGTCGAACGCCCGTTTCAATGCCACCGACCGTTTGCGTTTGGTTGTGGACATTGTTCACATGCCTAACGGAAACGGGCGAAATAGAGGTGTAGCTACGAAGGGGCGTACGACTGGTGTACTTGCCCATTTGAAGACAAGCGTAGTCTTCGTACAGGCAGTCGTGAACTGTTTAGCATTTGCAATAATCATCGCTATTGCTAGAGTAAGCGATCGTAAAATTTATAAATCATATATAGATAACAACATGACAAGCAAAAGACTCAAGGCAGAAGTGGATGAGTTAATCAGAAACTCTGGTGTCGATCTCTCGCGAGGTGGAGGTATCCCTGAGCTGGAGAAGATTCAGGCTCATATTAAGGATAGATATAGACTTGTAGTTTACACCGGTTTTAATCTTGACTCCGTACTGTACGACGGTGGTAATGTGGGGAAAGAAATACTTTATTTACTTTATGACAGAGACACCCTCCATTACCATACCATAACAAACTTGACAGGTGCAATGGCTAAAGGTTTTGTTTGTCCGGGCTGTCTTAAAGGCTTCGCTAAAGGTGCGCAACATTCCTGTGATTACGTCTGCTTCAGTTGCCGTACGGTGCCTCCTTGCGATTCTAGTAAGGACTTGGTGCGTTGCGATGTTTGCCTGAGAAAGTTCCGCGGACAAGCATGCTTTGATAATCATAAGCGTACCAAAATTGAGGGGCGCTCTGTATGCATGGCTCTGCAGAATTGCGAAAACTGTGGCAAGTTTAAAGCATATCGGCAGAAGCATGAATGCTTCAAAATTTTTTGTAATATTTGTAATAAATTTCAAGCAGAGACAGGACATGAATGTTACATGGCACCGCTGAAAGAGACTAAGCGTTCAAACAAGGTATTGTATGTGATATTCGACATAGAAACAACACAGAATACCCGTATCAAAGACAATACCTTTCTTCACGTCCCAAATCTGATTTGTGCACAGCAGTTTTGTTCTCTTTGCGAGACGTCGCAAGACGAAGAGTGTGCCAGATGCGGGCAACGCAGTCATTCTTTCTGGGAAGATCCCGTCCGTGAATTCATGGAGTATCTGAGAATGGATAGAGCGTTCGATAGGATCATTGTTATTGCTCACAATGCTCGAGCGTTCGATCTCCAATTCATTCTCGACTACGCTATTAGGCAACAGTGGACTCCCGACTTGATTATGTCTGGATGCAAGATCCTTTGCATGAAGATGCACCATCTAACTTTTCTAGACAGTCTGAACTTCATTCCGCTGCCTCTGCGTAGTTTCCCTCAGACCTTTGACCTAAAAGACGGTGTTAAGGGCTACTTTCCACATTTGTGGAATACGGCACAGAACCTCAACAGTATTCTCCCACAGCACCCGAACCAAGATCTTTACGGGCCTGACACCATGTCTGTGAAAGATAGAGAAGCTTTCAAGACTTGGTTCGAGACCGTTAAAGATCTGCCGTTCAATACCCGTGTAGAACTGGAGAAGTATTGCCAGGCCGATGTTACTGTACTGAGAGAAGCCTGCACTCTCTTTAAAAATCTGTTCAAACAAATTGCCAATATAGATATTTTCCTAGAGTCTATCACTATTGCATCGGCCTGTAACAGAATATTTAGACAGCTATTCCTTAAACCTGAGACCATTGGCATTGCTCCCTCCTGTGGCTATAGAATGGCAGACAGGCATTCCCGTAAATCGTTGATGTGGCTTATCCACGAAGCCAAGGAGAGGAATGTATTTATACGTCATGCAGGTAACGGACGTGAAGTACGGCTTCCCGAACTTCCCCAATGGAAGGTGGACGGTTTCTGTGATGAAACAGGAGAGGTTTTCGAATTTCTCGGCTGTTATTATCATGGATGTCTCTGTCAACCGAACAGAGATGTACCTATGATGGATTCTTCAGAATCCCATGCCGAGAGGTACGAGAACACCATGGGCCGACTGGACAAGATCCGATCAAAGGGTTATGTTGTCAACGTGATGTGGGAATGCAAGTTCGATGTTATTCTCGAACAGTTCCCCGCACTGAGAGACGACCCCTTGGTCTGTGATGTCCCGTTGGTCCTTAGGGACTCTGTCTACGGAGGACGTACAGAAGCCATGCGGCTTTATCGTAAGGCGGATGAGACGAAAGAAGAGAAAATCCTATACAGCGATATAATGTCCCTATACCCATCCGTCTGTAAGTACAACAAGTTTCCTATCGGTCACCCAACTGTTCACGTTAGCGATCAGTGTACAGATATAGATTCAATGATGAAGAAAGAAGGCCTCATTAAATGCACTGTCCTACCACCGCAAGGGCTCTACCATCCCGTTTTACCTTTCAGGTGGAATGGTAGGCTCTTGTTTCCCCTTTGCCGCACCTGTGTTATGACTGTCGAACAAGGTAGCTGCAAACATGCGAAAGAGGAAGAGAGAGTGCTCACTGGTACATGGGTAGTTGATGAAGTGAGACTAGCTGTAAATAAGGGCTATAGGGTGATGGCAATCCACGAATTTCTCGAATACAGTGTCACGCAATACTCGCGTGAAACTCGTGAGGGAGGGTTATTCGTGGATTACATCAACCTTTTCCTCCAGATTAAGACAGAATCCAGCGGATACCCTGGTTGGGTGAAAACAGAGGCCCAGAAACAGGAATATATCGATTTGTTTTACGAGCACGAAGGTGTTAAGTTAGACCCCAAACAAATCGTGAAGAACGCTGGAAAAAGGACCATTAGTAAGCTTTGTTTGAATTCCTTCTGGGGAAAGCTCGTCCAGAGGTCTAACATGGGTAAAACAAAGCTTATTACGGAGCCTAAAGAGCTGTATAGGTTCCTCACGACACCCGGAATTGAAATTCAGAGACTACTTTTTGCAAATGACGAAGTCGTGTGGATTAATTGGATCCCTATAGAGGAGGAACAGGACTCTCTTCCTCATACTAGTGTCGTTCACGGTGCTTATGTGACATCGGGAGGTAGAATGAACCTCTACGGCTACCTGGACAAACTAGATCGTAGAGCCATCTACTGTGACACGGACAGTGTGATTTATACACAGACGCCTGACGATGCTAAAAGGTACACTGTGCCTTTAGGTGACTATTTAGGCGACATGACCAGTGAACTTACAGACTACGGGGAGGACGCGTACATTTCGGAGTTTGCAAGCGGGGGCCCTAAGAACTATGGTTTTAGGGTTACCGTTCCCTCAAACAGCACCGTCGATACCTCTGTGTGTAAAGTCAGAGGTATTACTCTTAATTATAAGACGTTGCAGGATGTCAACTTCGACGCCATTAAGACCATGGTTTTAAATGGTGATCCTGCAGCAACTATCTCTGTGAGGACAGAGAGGAAAATTAAGAGAAAGCCTGGCCCACAGATCGTGTCTGAAGGCGAGAATAAGATATACCGACTCTGTTTTCGAAAAAGACGCAGAGTTGGCGGAGGGTTCGATTCCCTCCCGTTCGGGTATAAATAGAAACGAGATGAGAGCACCATCTCAGTATGGACTCGTCGTCGTCTCTGGAGTGTGCGTCAATTAGAAAATTATTGGATTTTAGAACGCTTATTCATCACACAGGTGAAGAGTTGGAGGTGTTGTCCCCTGAACTTTTAACGGCATGCGGAGCCGAGAGCATATATTTAGTGTATCATAAATTACCTGAAAGTGTGCAACGTAACGATCTTGTAAAAAAAGTGTCTTAGATGCTTAAAACATTACCCTGATTCTCCTTACGATTGCTTGGATGGACCCTCACCTATGATTAAACATTGTTATGGTTGTAATAAAATTTGACCATCCATTTTCTTTGATTGTATCAGGTCCGTCATTCTCAGGGAAGACAACTTTCTGTGTAAAACTTATTAATAATTTACACCATTTGTGTAACGTGAGCAAATACGAAAGTATTCTGTGGTGTTTTAGTGAAAGTAACGCTGTCCCTCCCCAGACAAAATTCAATACTACCGTGACATACCACGAAGGTCTTCCTGACTTTAAACAAGAACATTGTACTAAACCCAGACTCGTTATTCTAGACGACTTACTGGACAAAGCTTATTCGACAGAAGTGAGTTCTATATTTACAAAAGGTTGCCATCATAGAAACATTTCAGTTATTCTCATAACACAAAACCTGTTTCACCAGTCTGCTCACAGCAGAGACATCTCTTTGAACACAAAGTATATGGTTTTGTTTAGAAACCTGAGAGATAAAAATCAAATTACTTTTCTAGCAAGACAAGTGTATCCTGAAGATTGGAGGTCTTTCTACAGAGCTTTCCAAGACGCAACAAGAAAACCTCACGGTTATCTACTAATAGACTTTTGTCAAAGAACAAACGATTTACTTAGATTTAGAACTAAAATATTTCCCTCGGAGGTTACAAAGGTTTACGTCCCTGTAAAGGATGAAAAGGATAAAATCCAATTACCATATGTTACAAGTTCTTAAAAAGGCAACTCCCAAGGTACGAAACGTTATTCTAAAAAGTGCAAACAAAAACCTGATACTTGCTATTATAGACTGTGTTCTTAATGTTTTGAACGGTCAGTGTAAATTATCTTCGTGTTCAAAACGTAAGCTGTTTAAACATAAACATTCCTTAAGACATCTTCTAGATAGGAACGTATCCTTGTCTGAGAAAAAGAAAACTTTGGTACAGAAAGGAGGATTTTTAATTCCTCTCTTGTCCTCCGTGTTATCCGTCTTGGGATCTTTAACATAATGTTACAGAAAATGTTTCTGGTTAGTGCTAAAGAGTACAAACGTTTAAAACGTTGTGTCGAAGGTTCAAACCCGGCAGTTGATGTTACGGATCCGTACAAAGAGTTGGTTAAAATACGCGAGAGTGAGGATCCTATATTCAAGAGAAAACAGAACAGAATACTCGAACAGGAAGTAGCTGAATCGAGGAAAAGAGTTAGAGATTTATCACCCGAGAAAAAACCCATCTCCGAGGACGAATCTAAACGTAACGTTATAGGTGATGTAGCAGGTAAATATTTATCGGCTTATGTAACATCGCCAAAGATTGTAGACACACAGTTTGGAATCTATAAACAGAAAGAGACGGGAGAGTACATGATAGGTAATTTTAAAATTCAATTGTTAAACAATAGTTTGATCATTAACGGTATAAAATACGATGCGAGTGCAGGTTTATGGGAGTTGCTTACTAGGAAGAAGGTGGATATGAATCTTGTTACGCAGGAAGACCTCGACACGTACAAAGACATTTTAACTAGGACCGAAGGACATAAGAGCGATATTAAAACCGCTAAAACAGTTAAATACAAACAAGTCATTTCAAAATTGTTTCCAACGAGAGAGCTTAGGTGGAGTACCTATAAACAACGGAGATGATGAATGAAACATTACACAAGTTGTATTACGACCCTGAGGCATCTACGGGGTTTTCCACTCTTGCTAAACTTTCACAAGCTTCTAGCATTACAGATAAAAATATCGAGGAATGGTTAGTTGAGCAGGATGTTTACTCCTTACATAAACCAATCAGGAGAAAGTTTCCTAGGAATCCGTATTCTGTAAATAACCTTTACGACGTGTTTGAACTTGATCTAGCCGATGTACAAAGCATTGCACAACATAATGACAACGCAAGATATTTACTTGCTGTTATCGATGTGTTTTCCAAATACGTATGGGTTGTACCTTTAAAATCTAAAAGAGGTAAGGATGTGACAGAGGGATTTAAACAGGTGTTGGAGAAGTCCGCTAGGAATCCTGTCGCTGTAAGAACCGATAGGGGTAAAGAATTTCTAAACAAATCTTTTCAAGACTTGTTAAATAAGGAGGAAATCGAGTTTCAAGTGTGTAGGAATCCCGATGTTAAATGTTCCGTCGTGGAAAGGTTTAATAGGACTCTAAAAACTAAAATGTACAAATATTTTACTTTCAAGAACAGTTACAAGTATCTCGACGTGTTGGATAAGTTTGTGAAGGGATATAACGATAGCGTACACAATACAACAGGAATGGCCCCTAATATGGTTAGCGATAAAGATGTTTTGAAAATATGGAAACGTATGACAAGGAAACAAAGTCGTGTGAAACCGAGACCTGTAAAGTTTTCGGTAGGGCAAACGGTAAGAATAGGTAGAGAGAAAATGAAATTCGCTAAAGGTTTCGAGCAAAACTATTCTACAGAAATATTCAGAATCGTCAAGGTCATTAAACATTCTCCTCAACCTGTATATGAACTAGAAGATCTCAAGGCCAGTCCTATTTTCGGACAGTTTTACAGTTATGAGCTCACACCAGTAACTATTGGGAAAGACACTGTTTACAAGATAGATAAAATTCTACGCAGTCGTAAAGTAAGGGGTAGTACCGAACATCTCGTTCGCTGGAGAGGTTACGGTCCTGAGTTTGATTCCTGGGTTAAAGCTAAGGATTTAGCGTAATGGGAGAAGAAGAATTTTACGTTACTCTCCTGAGCGATGCATCGTACAAATCATTTCCTAGTAACACCCTTGCTAGTTTCCAGGTGCAGTTGGCACAGAGCATAAAGCTGGAGAGGAATCATTGGGATGTGGGCTTGTGCGAAATTAGTTACTCTCAAGGGAATGTATCGGAAACGAAAGCTTCGACACCAAATGAAACATCGGAATCGATATCTGTGAAAACAAATCTAAATAGGAAAGAACTTGTTTTTATATACTGTAATATAATAAAACCGCAACTTGTAGGAGATGCGTACGTTAAATGTCTTAGAATTATTCAGTTTCCTTTAAATACAGCAACTCATGTCTTTCCTGAAGTTTATTATGTTCCTGTCGAATCTTCCGAATTTCAGGTGATAGGTATAGAAATGACAACAAAACTAGGAGAACTAGCTAACATAACGGATAGCACTAAACCTACGATGCTCGTTTTACATTTTAAAAAGAGAAGGCAGATGGTGTTATGAGTTAGTTTGCGATGGACCACCTTACAGCATACTACGTGAATCAGTCGGGAGGGCGTCTAGGCAATGTTGGTCCATTCTACAGCGGCAGCCCCTATGTTCAACACGGTAGTGGAATAGGTAGTTTCTTGGGAGGATTATTTAGAATGATAAAACCAATTCTCTTTTCGGGTGCTAAAGCGGTAGGTCGTGAAACTCTTTCGGCAGGAGCATATATTTTAACCGATATAGCTAGTAGAAAGGAAGGTGATAAGGTAAAAGATATTATTGCTAATAGAGTAAACGAATCAACTCAGAAACTCGTGAATAAAATGAAGGGTAGGGGTAGAAAGAGAAAAAGGGCGTCTCCTAAGATGCGAGATATATTTAGCGATGTAAAGAGGAGAAAGTAGTCAGTCGTGTAGAGATGTTTGCCGTGACAAAGTCAGAGTTCGACCTTTTCGAGAGGAGCCCTATTCAAACATCGGTGGTGGGAAATGTTACTACATTATGCAAAGCCATTACTCCGGTGGAACAGAGCGTTCTCGAATTCGTGGTTGCTGCAGACAGCGAACATTATACAGATTTAAATGTACAACTCATGGTGGAGGGAAAATTCGTTAAAAGCGACGGGGCAGATATAGGTGAAGGCGATAAGGTTACAGGAGTAAACAACTTGCTTCATTCACTTTTCAGTCATCTCAGCGTTTCCTTGAACGGGACATCAATCACCCCTTCGGAGGACTTGTACAATTACAGGTCTTACCTTGAAACATTGTTTGCATACGGTGAGGATGCTTCTAAAACTCATCTGACAAACGGTTTCTGGTATGCCGATAAAGCTATCGAAGGTTTGACACAACCTAAAGAATTGGTGGCATTAAACGGAACGTTGGGACCTAATGTTAAAAACGACGGTTGGACCGAAAGGTACAACAAGTCTAAGAATTCTAAAGTATTAGTCATGATAGGTAAACTACACGGTGATATTTTCAATCTGTCTAAACTTTTACTGCCTGGAGTAAACATGCATATAAGACTTACGAAAGCAAAGAGAGAGTTTTATCTCTTGGGTGAAAACGACAATTCAAAAGTCTTCTTTAAGTTTCTCGATGCAGGTCTGTACGTGAGGAAAATTAAAGCTTCGCCCAGCATTCTACTAGCACACATCAAAACTCTAGAGAAAGGTCATAATGCTCACTATCCTATCACAAGAGTGGATTTGAAAACATTTACGTTTAGTTCAGGAGCAAGCTCCATTTCTATAGATAATGCATACATTGGTACTCTACCTAAGCGTCTTCTCTTCTCCATGGTGAAAAATTCTTCTTTCTCCGGCACAGTGGAGTCCAATCCCTACGAGTTTCGACATTTTGCTTTGAGTTCTTTTGCTTTGTACGTTAATGGACAACAGATTCCATCGGAAGGATTACACATTTCCACAGATCATGAGAAGACTACTACTCTAGCTTACGATACACTTTTTAAAGGTTCGGGGATCCATCATAGCAATAGCGGGATGCTAATCACTCACGACATGTATATAAATGGGTATTTCACACTGATGTATGATCTTACGCCTGATGTTTCGGCATCGCATGGTCATAGAAGTTTGCCTTGTAGTGGAAACATTAGAATAGAAGCAAAGTTCGATAAGGCTTTAGAACAAGCCATCACTTGTATCCTCTACTCCGAATACGATAACTCTATCGAGATCACTAAAGATAGAAGAGTGATTACAGATTTTTAGAATAATGAATAGTAACCAAATAAACTATGCTTTACGTCACGTAGAAACATTCGATGGGGTTTACCCTAGCGATATGTTACCATCTGTTGTAACGCATAAACCTAAGATTTATGTCATTAACTTTGATCCTCATTCTTCACCTGGTTCTCATTGGGTTGCCGTGTTTTTCAAAAATCAGAATTTTGCCTATTACTTTGATTCTTTTGGCCTACCACCCATCATTCCCGGGATAACAAAATTTATAAAACAAAACTCTATACAATGGCTGTACAACACTCAAAGACTCCAGGGACCGACAACGGCAGTATGTGGACATTATGCCTGTTTGTTCACATACTTCATGAATAATGGAAGGACGATGCAGGAGTATGTAAACATGTTTACTACGTCTCCAGACATAGAGGTCGTCCGCATCTTCCACAAATTCCTTGGAACTCTCTGTGGAACGAGGAAGGTTGGAGGTCAGAGATGTTTTCCAGGACATGTGCATTGTAAGTATCTATCTACATGGATTTATTGTTAGCTTGGAAAAGTAGGTTGCGCTCAAGTTAAAACTTTTACTTTCTGATTTCAGAACGAAAAGATATAAAGCAGCTCGATTTCATCGGACTAGCTCAGTTTCGTTGCAGTGTCTGGAACGAGAGGTCCTCCTAGTTCTATTGTGATGTCTTCATCATCAGAGACTACTACTACTAGCAAGAGCAAAACCAGCAAATGTAAAAAAGGTATGTATATTCATTACTCATATGCTTGTATTGTATTGTTTGTTTGTTTATTTGATTGTTTTGTTTTCAGGTTTCATCATCAGGCTCTGTATAAAATTAGATTTCTTACGGGTATTGTTTTATGTGTTTCAGGTTTCGTCATCAGGATCTGTAAAGAAACAGAAGAAGATGATGATCGACAAGGTTGTGAAGGAAGCTGTGTCGGCAACACTCCCTAGAGTTGCTCCTACAGTGATAGCCCGCAGAACCTATTTCCTCAACAACAGAAAGGACCGATACATCAGTTTTGGATTCTACTCCATTGTGAATTACACTGGATGTGCGGAGATTGGAACTTCTAACGGTGCTTGTGTTATTTTGTCGCCCTACCTCCTCTCTTCGTTCTTGTTACATTTACCTAAAATGTGTGAAAATATGTGTTATTCTAAACCTTATCTGTTTAAAGAAGACTCTTTCAAATTACAGACACGTAAAGACTTGAAAAAATGTGTGATGCAATACGATAGTGCTCGTATTGTATTACGTAATGATGACATTACTTACCTCGTTATGAATTCTATCATAATAAATGACATTATGAATAAGTTTGTACTAACGCAAAGCGAAGTGTTTAACTATATAAACAATAAACAAAGTGTTCCTGCAAGTTGTGAAATTCTGTCTTTATTAGACATGGTTACCGATGAAATAAATCATCCAGCTCTATTACTCTGAAGCCATTTGTATATACATTTTATTTCATAGGAGCGTGACAACCTTATTGAGAATAATAATAATAATAATAAGGTTGTGACGTTCTGAAATGAAACTATAACCTTAACCAATTCCTATTCCTTACAAAAGTCTTTTCACTTAGTCGATAGTAATAGTAACAGTGTTCATCTGGAAGAAGAAAGGATGCTGAAAGGAAGAAGAATTGGTTATGTAAGTATAAACCTATTTTATCTTTTCATAACTATCATGTGCCCTTGCGCAATATTGTACGTATGTCACTATTACACTATCTAGCTATAATAGCGTCACGTTGGTGCATGTCGTGACATGTTTCAATTCTAACCCCATGACGTCATAGAGCAAAGGACCTAAGTATGGGTGTGGGGAATTTTTGTCAAAAGGGCACAACTAGGGCGTCGGAACACCATAGGACGAAAGGGCACATCTCACGCTTTCATATGACACCCATGACGTATTTTTGCCAAAAGGGCACAACTAGGGCGTCGGGGGCGGCGTCGGAACATCTCAGGACGAAAGGGCACATCTCACGCTTTCATATGACACCCATGACGTATTTTTGCCAAAAGGGCACAACTAGGGCGTCGGGGGGGCGGCGTCGGAACATCTCAGGACGAAAGGGCACTTCTCACGCTTTCATATGACACCCATGACGTGTTTTTGGCAAAAGGGCACAACTAGGGCGTCTGGATGAATCGGGAACAGCACAGAGCCAAAGGGCTTAATTACATTATTCGAATCGACTACCATGACATCACGGGACTGTGACGGATCAAAGGGCTTAAGTATAGAGACTGTTCCTGTTGCGTAACGGGAATACTAACCATAGGGCCTAAATCCTAAACAAGGAGTCTGGATGAATCGGGAATAGCACAGAGCCAAGGGGCGTAATTACATTATTCGAATCCACTCCCATAACGTCATGGCGTCGCCGGTACAAAGGGCACAACTCAGGCGTCGGGGGCGGCGTCGGAGACGTCGGAACACCATAGGACGAAAGGGCACATCGCGCGCTTTCATATGATACCCATGACGTCATGGCGTCGCGACGCTGGGGGCGGCGTCGGTTGGCGGCCATTTTACTTTAAACCTCGCCTATAACTACTCACTACTGCTACTGCGTAACTTTAATGCAGTCAACTGAGATCACATTCCTTCATTTCGGTAGAGGATTATGTAATATAACACTATTATTGTCAAGATATTGTCAAGATATTTACAAATATCTTGACAATTTTAAAATACTGTACGTACTATATTATTACAAAAAATTGTAAAATTTTTACAGTTACGTTTACACAATAATCTGGTATAGTATGGAGCTCGGCAGAAGGAGAGCGGGAGGAATGCATGCCGAAATGCTAGAAGCAATACATTTTCCTATCTTCTTCAGGGCCCGCGCGCTATCTTCTGAGCTCCATACTGCATAAAGACTCCAATAAAGTTAACTCTTTGGAGCATGATATAACCGGGAAGATGAGCAAGAATAATGACCGCGACTTATAGATTGTAGGACTATAGAATGCGCAGTAGCAATATGCGTTTGTGGAGCAGTGGCGGCCAGTCTGCCGCGTGTTCTCGAACTGAGACCATCGGGGTTAATACTGTTCTAGTAACACCGTTCACGTTTTCATTACTGTCTTTTGTCAAATCAGAGAGAACATATGTTCACGACTTCATGAATCAAGAGGCGATGGATGGCATCGAAGAATTGTATCTGTTTTACTCGTATTTCCGGTGAGTAACGGCTTATGTTTTTATTGTGCTATGTATAGGCGAGCGGGTGTGAAGCTTGTTTCTACCTATTCCTTCGATTCTGCAGTCTCGCTCATATTATGACTCTTAATCTTATCAGTAATAGAGAAAACGTTATGCCACCGAATTCTAACATCTGGAAGCATGTTGATCCATGGTCCATTCGAAGTTTACCCATTCTACATGATCTCTTTAACTTGTCCATTATTTCATATTTTTCAGAGTTTTGGTTGAATACCATACTTATATTTTGTCAGTAATTCTTTTCTCAATTTTAATTCTTTTGGAAAATTCTACTTAGACAGCAGACCAAGGGAATATGTTAAATTCACTTCTTAGTGGCAACAGCTATTAGGACCGTTTATACTAGGAATGTAAGTGGAATATTATTTGTAATTTCTTAATTTAAAGAAATTGTGTGCAGCAAACTTAAGATTTCCCACAACTTCCCTGCGCTTTAATTAGTTAATGTAATTTTTTCCCCGTAAAAAATATTTTTATTATTTTTTATTGCTGCAAATTACAATATAAAATATTTTACAAATGTGAATTCGAACGCTACCTGAATAACAAAGCTTGTGCTTGGGAGCAGGCATATTTACAATTTCAATTTATGTTGTACCAGTTACTAACCCATAGGAATAATTGTCTAGAGGTTTACTTTTTCAAGCGAAAAATTACGAACTAAGAAAGAAACAATAGCCCGAGAACAGTGAATTGGTAACAATTTATTGCAATTAGAAAACTGCTATAATTTAAGTATACATATTGAAAGTACAGAAACTCTGAAGACAACAATTAAATCATTAAAAATTAATGTCCCAAAAACATCCTGACATTTAAAATCATAACAGTGAACTTGAGCAGTGGACACTTTAAAATGTTTAAGACACAAATAGAGTCGGCCATCTCATCTCGGCAAAATAAATAGAACGGCATTAGCAAACAATTAAACTTAATGGAAGAAACTTACATCGAATTTAAGTATGTGCTCTATATAATTGCGATGAATAATTTTGAGTACTTTTTACTGTACCAGTATTCGTTAGGTTAGAAGTAGGATGTAATAATATATTGTTTTGTGATTAACAATATATTCATAGTTTCAAGAATATTTTCTGCCCATTTCTAGTAAGATTATTAGAAATGATCGTGTACATACTCTAATGAAAGTATACACATTAAAATTGCCTTGAGCTCGTTTTTAAATTTGCGCTTCTCATTCAAGCATTTCGTCAAATCCCATCGACTTTTACAGATAGAATAGTTGTTTTGCTTCAGACAGGCAAGTTAGGAAACATGCCTGGCTCGTTTTTATTTTCTGCTAGGTCACATCCCACGGCCAAAGGCCACTCAGAGCGGCTAGTGAAGGGAATCTTTCTGGTATAATACCCAGTGGTTTATATTAATAAGTTAATTCTAAACCGGTTCCACCATTCTCCCTCCTCACCCCTGCTCCTTTTTTTTTTTCGCCATGGCGGATACGGCTTTAAGCCTCTAGATTCGTTGAGAGAACATAATAATTTCATAATTAATCCTAAACTTGTTCGATAAGGGAAATAACTTTCGGTTTGTGGCCCACGTCCTTCGTTAACTTCAAATTACTGTATCTATAGTATAGAAGACACTATTTACAAGGCAATTTCATCCAAATCCCCACTGAATGTGTATCTTATTGCCTCAATCCTCCGCTCTTGAACCTGAAACCTATCTGTGTTCATAGTTAATGTTTGAGTGTCAGACTTTTAACATCAAACCAATACGAGTCGGACGCATCCAAGGGCTGGTCTAGACATTCGTTGTGTCTTGTCTTCCAGCCCTTTCACCGGTCATCTCTGCCTGAGCGGTTTTCATAGGCTAATGCATGTGCTCGAGCTTGAGCTCAACCAATAAAAGAATGGCTCACTCAGGGCTGGTGTGGAACACAAATGAGAAGGAGAATCATTGCCAACATTAGGTAAAGGAACACTCGAGTATGCACGAACAATCTGTTGCACCAAGATAGGGAAGGGAGAGGTAGAAAAATCATTAAGATGTACCAACATTTCATGTACAGTAATTACTTATTCAGGATTAAAGTGTTGAAATGCAGGTAACTTGAATGCACGTAGATAAAGGCATATTTATCTACAGACTTGGTTTTAGTATGAAGATTAGTTGCATTGAAACAGCAAGACCAATATTGCAGCGTCTGTAATTTGGACCTCTTAAGCTTATGGTTAATCAGGACAGAGAACCACTCCGCTTCTTGCCCTTATTTGCACAATATATTGCAGGGTGGTATCGGTATCAATATTGTATCTAGCTGATAGCACAAGAAAACCACTGCAGTATTAGGACCCGCCTTCGATCCAATTCTAATTCTACAAGTCAGCACTCTGAACAGACAATGAAAAGTCAAGTCGCTTAATAACAATTTTATCTTAACAAGGGATGTGAAGGTATGTTTCATTTGACCCTCTTTGCATTTGTTCAGCCCTATTCAGTTATTTAAAATTTAGAAAGCTACTTTACAAGTACCAATATTGAAGGAGGCAATCAAGCGCTTAGAAATAGGTCCATGCTTTATTATGAAAGAAAAAAATATGTGATACGCTCATATAACTTTCCCTGTCTTAAGCGCGGGCAATGTAATCTTCTCATTTCACATTCTATAATATAAGGCCTATTGTAATGTGTGCATATTCAGTTGCCCAATCCAAATATAAAGGAGTAGGCCTATTGATCGGTAGGCAAGAGTCTGGGTTCATTTAATAAATGGCTAGCTTATAACTAACCTTCAAAACTGTCTTTTCAAATAAGCGTTCGAATTCTTAGTACAAGCTCTCCCTGTAAGAACAGATTTTAAAAATAAATCGTTAGACCCGTTTTAAACAAAATTGCGAGAAGTGGAATTAGGTTACCGGTACTGGATGATGGGAGTTAGATTTTCCGCCATGAACGGAAAGTGGATGAAAAACACTATTTTTGAAAACTAACCCTCGGAACATTTATTAAATAATGCATACCTTCTATTCCTATGAATACATGGATTCACTCCTTGAATAAACACCGGTAATAATTTACAGAACTTACGACATCTAGGACAGGAAGGAACGTTTGGGAATGAAAGGTGCAACACTTCAGCTCCACGGCTTATTTATTTCCTGAGGCAAATATCTCTTTAGTATACGACACATTTGTGTCACATGCAATATCTAGAAGAATCACGTCTCTGTTTAACAGTCCCAATGAAGTTTTTTATTACGCTTCTAAAAGGGACCGGCAAGTGTGAGCGTAGTAGGCCTATACTTTTACGTTTTTTTCCTCCCTGGCTGAATTCTGGATAGATCCAATGACGTAACTGAATCTTGTAGGTTTGTAGAAAAATCTTTTGTGAAGTACATCATGAACATTGGATCCTGGAATGCGGTGCTCTGCATTAGCGGATTGAGTTGACTTCTTGGGACTTCTTACGAAGGAATCCCTCCCACATTTTCCGCAGACACATTCCTTGCTATGGTTCCCACGAATAGACAAAAGGCTACCAGTTTCTCCTGTCTGTCCCATTTAATAATGCTCACACAGGAAAGAACATGATCATGACGCCCAAGGTTAAATTCACGGCAAAAATTTCGTTGTACTCGCTTGACAGATTTTGTTTCAGCCATTCTAAGAACACAGAACACTTTTTTTTATGGTGTCCACATCGCCATCTTTGATATTCTAAACATGGGATCATTGTTGTCATTGTTGCAAACAAAAATGATAAACGTTTGTAATGTTAAACCTATAAGTCGGGCACGGTGTATGCATTCACGAACCACAGATTATTGTCTCTGTTGGACATTATATGATAATATTAGAGGAGAAAAATTCCTCTGACACTGGGATTTGAACCCAGGACCTTCGGCTATCCGTGCCACTGCTCTACCAACTGAGCTAAACCAGAGTTCACTTCACAGCGCCAGATAGAACCCCTCTCCTAAGACTAATTGCCCTTAATGGTCTACCTCACTGACAGACAAGTTATGTCATAAGCATTATTGTGAGG
Source organism: Ectobius pallidus (assembly GCA_964059195.1). Taxonomy (NCBI): domain Eukaryota; kingdom Metazoa; phylum Arthropoda; class Insecta; order Blattodea; family Ectobiidae; genus Ectobius; species Ectobius pallidus. The sequence goes on along the minus strand of CAXKWD010000007.1, from coordinate 74,505,768 downwards.
CATACTAAATAGTGATTTCTGTGAAGTGAACTCTGGCGTAGCTTAGTTGGTAGAGCAGTGGCACGTATAGCCAAAGGTCCTGGGTTCAAATCCCAGAGTCAGAGGAATTTTTCTAATATAATATTCTCATGTAATGTCCAACAGAGGCATGAGTTTCATCAATGCATATATATCCTCTTGAATGTTAACTGTAAAATAACAGTGAAAGCCCGGTCACAAAAATCACTAAGTAGTGTGCCTCACAGTAGCCTACTGCATAACTTGTCTGTAGGTGAGATAGACCATTAAGGGCAATTAGTCTTAGGAGAGAGGCGCTGTGAAGTGAACTCTGGCTTAGCTCAGTTGGTAGACCAGTGGCACGGATAGCCGAAGGTCCTAGGTTCAAATTCCAGTGTCAGAGGAATTTTTGTCCTATTCCCATGCATTTCATAAATATTCACTGTAATATTTTCAGAAATTATATAATATTTCAAGGAAGGAGTAGTTCGATTGTTTGTTAATGTTGACCGCCTTACTTTCCGGGCTGAACTGGGTAGGTATGTGTGCAGAATTTCGTGGAAATTGCTGAAGAAAATAATGTAGATTTGTATAGGGAACATACATACCCACATATCCACACATCCTCATACCCACACACCCACATTTTATATATTATATTTTTTATTATGTTTTCTATTATTATTATGTTTACTATATTTATTAATGAATGGCTCGTAGCTAAGAAATTATGACATCGCTTTATCTGTAATGTTGAAAAAGTCTATTCTGAAAATGGAAAAGAGGGAAAAAATTCAACGAAAGAAGACCAATTTCCTAGAAATGACCAGTTGAGATTAACATGCCGAAAAATGCAAAATAAAGTAGGCATTTTGTTCAATTTGAGGCGAGACGAATTTATAGTGCATTCTACATTGTGATATATCAGAAAAAACATATTTCATAATCTTCCGAACCCTAATCATAATCTTCAATATTAAAACTGGCTCTTACCAGAAAACAAAAGTCTCATATACTGGTCATGTAAGAGAACACATAATCAAACTATTTCACATGTTGTATATGACATAGTAAGAGGGATATCACATAAATGCACGTGAGGTTCCAGTGAATGTTTATTAACCATAACGGGAGTAAGACTGTTATACCGTTGGTATACACAACCCCACTTCAGCTGCGCTGTTCCCTCTGAGGGAGAATTTACCTTTGCCCATTGAAGGAAATGGACCGTGTTTGCAGTATTTGTTGACCCGGTCATCTCTCACACTACCGGGATCTCTACAAAGAGTAATACAGCTCTTCGCTGTGCTCGAGTCTCCATCTTTACAGAGAGAAACTTCCTTGGAACGGAAGGAAAGTTTCTTTTGAATTCGAGTCGTAAAGCAGAACGTAAAGAGGGACTCATTCCATTACTATTGATGTAATACAGTATCTTGCATTCGGGTGAACGTCACATTTACGTAGAATTTTTTATCGTTTCACCGTTTACAAAACGCGAATAAAAACACTGTGTGAGTACATAATATGAGGTTATATGCCTTTGAACGGAAAATGTCTGGTTAGATTCCATAGTAGGCAGTAGATGAATAAATCCAAAATATAATAAGATTCCAGTGGGGGTTCTCTATTGAAGCGTTTGAATTGAACAATAGTTTTCAAAGTTAATTATTTCGTTCGTAACAAATTTTAGTTGAAAAACAAATCTTGGAATTATCAAAAAATGGCCTCTCAATGTATTGTTCTAAGTATGTGCAGTCAGGAGACTATTTTCAACAACGAAATGAAATGAATAGCATTTTTATCCGTAAACGGCTAAGGCCTCCTCTTGTGAGGGACAGCTCGTTTTATCTCGTGTGGGGAGCTACTCCGCTTGAGTAAAGAGGTTTTGAGTTGTACCTTCCTGTGACGATCCTGGACTTCTCGCTTTCTCTCTTTCTTGTGGTCTCTCACTGGATATATTCTTGTCTTCTTCGGATGTCTCTCCGACTGTTGTGGTCTCTTGCTGCCCTCGTCCGGTGTGATCCTAGTTCTTTTTCAAAGGGTCAGCCATCTGGTTTCCTCTCTGCCGCGGCGTAAAATCTCATTGTAGGTTCCACATTGTATTTCATCTCAGGTTGGTGGCTCGATGAGGCATGTCTTCCAGTTTTGTTTTCCCTTATTCTTGTGTTTGGTACTTCGTCTTTAATGGATACTCCTAGCAGGTTTAGTTTCTTGTCTAATAGAATTAATTTTAGAGCCTAAAATGCTCGTCGGGGTAGTCATATTCTGCGTTTTAATTCGTTGTCTATGTTGCTCTTGATCCCGACCAGTTGTCCTAGAACAATACCTGAAATAAATTGTTTATACGCAAAATACATTTCTAAAATCATTGGAAATACTAATAAGAACGTATCCGATAAGGAATACAGGCTTCGGCCATTCACACTTCCCTAGGGGAGAAATTCACCCACCTCCTGGTGCTACTGCAAGTTTCTCGTAATTGGGTGGAGATGTTTAAATCATAAGAGGCAATAAGACTCGCTTTTCAACCCACAGTATTCTTGAGGGATTAATACAATACAGAAATAATTAATTCAAGTTAGTTAATTATATTATCACTAAAGCATGGTTCCTGAAACGTTAGATAACTATTAGATTGCATTAATTCATTGATAAGCGTTTCTGAAACGTCAAATGACGGTTATCCATTCGATGAAACACTCGACAAATTATCGGTAGACAGATCACTAGATTAATCACATGAAACTTTAGATAAACATTCAATATGGTGGACGTGCAATACATTTATGTGGATGAACGTTTCGTTATTATGTAAGCATTTTATCCTACATGATGTTACTATCGTGTTACCGGTGTGGTATTAAAAATGAAATGTAGTAATGTTGCTGGTACTGGTTACTAATTTCTGAGTGAAGTAATTCATAACACGAGAAAATTTGTATATTATCAGTTAGATGAACTTTGTTATAGCCTATTAATGTATCCATCGTTTACCGGTATTAATTTCATTTTCTGTTGTAACACTTTTATGAATAAAACATTGCCTGTTTGCAGCATAATCAACTTCTTCCTCGTCATCTTCATCGTGAGGTGATAATTAGGCCTGGAGATATATCTGTATCTGTACCCGATTTCCTATACCCCCTACGTTGGGAAGAAGGGCCTCCAAGTGAATGTTTCTGTTACCTATGTGAATTTTGTTACGCTTATTTTCCGAGAGAGGGCAGAGTGACAGGTGGTAAGTCCATCGTCTGGAGATATATACAGCACAGATATTCCATGAAAGAAGTAGTCCGAAATGTAGGTCTACTACGATATTGAGGTTTGGAGAAGGATCAGGCTGTCAAAGCAATGACCTTATGGATAAATAGACCATCATATGGAGTAAGGAACAGCTGGAAGTATACTTTTCTCAGCATTAAAATGACCATCATTAAGAATTGGGAACAAATTGAAACATTCCTTTCTTAGTATAAATAATGTGTTACTTTTATGCATTACGTTTTCTCGAATGCACAAGTCTCGAAGTCGAAATTGCCGAAATTTCTACCACGTTTTAGATTCATTTTACCAGAGGAAAAACAGCAGACAGAAAATTTAGTCATTTTGAACACAATAGGGAGAAGTGCTCCCATTGGTTTCTGTGGCTCTCTGCTCAATCACGGCCAATTTGATTCTACAGTTTGCATCGTGTCTCCATCTACTGAAGTGCTCAACTGATTTACCTGACAGATGGCTATCTAACGAGCGTATTCGCTTTCGGAAACGGGTGGGGATTAATTCAGCAGATGAGGTGTACAAAACAGATAGTTGTCTAATAGGTATCTGAAGCATTATGTAACCGGGCCTAAGATGTTTACTTTCTTTGAGGCCCCATGGACCGCACACAGATAATATTTATCTGTAACGGTCACATTAATTTGAATCTGTTCATTACGGTTTTAAATTTCTTGTTTGTTGTTTGTAGGCTACTCTATAGCTGTCATTTATTCATGCGATGATGAGACTGGATTAAAATATATGTTTATAAAATCCACACAGAGGAAATAATAGTTATTCACGGTACAAGTTACAAAAGTTAAGATTTAAGCTAGTAACGGGTAGAGTGAATACAAAACAGACCCTCGAATTACTGAGGCTTATTTTGTAAACGTGTCTGCTACATTACATTTTTATCTATGTTTCGTATACTTAATGAAATCTATTTACAGAGTTCAGGAGATAAATAACATTTATATAAACTGCACTTTATTCAACTCAACCGAAGCCTATTTCACTATTTACATGACAGAGGAATAGTTTGTCTGGTAACAAGAGAAATTAATATTTTTTTTATTGAAATCTCCATAATACATCTCGCGACATTAAAGGGGAAGATTAATTTAGCAGTTTACCAGCTGTATCAAATATATATAAAAAGTGGAGCATGCAACTTTGGATATTCTTTGTTTAAATAAAAATTGCTTTGACTATATGAGCAATTACACGAAATTCAAGGACTGGGCGTTTAAGTCAGCGATTGCAACATTACTGTTAAATTACTATTTATATGTCGCTTGTCATTAAAGTGTGTCTTAGGTTTTATTACAGGATTTGTTTTACGTTTCAGGCGTGATTTGTGTTTTAATAATAATAATAATAATAATAATAGTAATAATAATAATAATAATAATTATAATAATAATAATAATAATAATAATAATAATAATAATAATAATAATAAGCTTTTGTTGCCTGGAAATGATGAACGAATCGTGCAATTTCATAACGATATTACATTAATATATAATGCTCGCTTTCACGCGAATATTTTAGTTTTAGCATCTTACGGAAGCTCGATATAATTATGATAGCATATTTTAGTAATATGCTTATTTCTACGTTTACTTACTGAATATAAATATAATCTCATATTTTAACAACTGAGAAATATGAACAGGAACAGTATCCTCATCTAGCTTACAAATAAAGGAGAACATAATTCCTGCAGACCACAAGCCTGGCATCCGGTTTGTAAACCGCAAAGTCCCTTAGGAGTTGTGGCGAAAAGGACTCTGCGGACGTTAATGAGAGAAACACAGAATTCCACCGATTTACTTTCACGAAAATGCGATAGTTGAAAAAAAAATAGAAAATAAAAGGCGGAACAGCTGGTTAAATGGAAGATCGGAAGTTTCTCTGAGGGACAGTCCCAATTATAACATTTTCCAGTTGTTCCAGTGATTGAAAAGATTATAAAAATCAAAGAAACATCCGCTTTAGAATTTACAGAATTAAAATAATTGTTTCTTCTCTTTTTAGTATAAAGTATTTACCGGTAGTCTTTTAATTAATTACGTTCACGCGTGATTGTTTTGCCGTGAAACTAAGCATAGCCTACAATTCAGAGAACAACAAAACTAATAATAATATATTAGTAATAATAATAATACTAATATGACGTGATAGCATCTTTCCGTAAAATATTTTTATTTACATAAATATAAATATATTCTAATACATTATTATTGTTATTGTTATTATTATTATCATTATTATTATTATTAATATTATTATTATTATTATTATTATTATTATTATTATTATTATTATGAGTGATACTACCATCAACATCCTCGGTTTTCAACTAAACTCGTTAGAAATAAACAAAATCCAAGACAGGACTTAATTATTTTCATAAATACCATTAGGCTAATTGTTATCCTCGGTTTTCGACTAAACTCATTGGCAATAAAGAAAATTCAGGATGGGACTTTATTATCTTCCAATAAACTGTGTTAGTTATTAAATGCCTGAGACTAAGGGCAGATCATGTTTTGTTTTATTTTAAATAATAATGAGTCATTCGCGCATTGGTTAATTAAACATTCCTTTAATTAATTCATTTATTCATATATGATTTTGTGTACTGGACATATTGCTACAGTTTAAGTTACGTCACGCAAGCTTTATTAGCTTGATTTTTCACTTAATCGTTTATCAATTTTTATTCACTTCTTCAGTACATGATTATTGTGTTATTTCATCCGTTCATCCATATAATCATTCGGCGCCTCATTTTGTACATTTTTTGAAATTCCTCTCTTCGTTTCTTCAATTTTTTTTATTTCACGTTTTTCATTGTCTTATACCTGCAATTTCTGTGTATTTTACCATTTTTACTGTTACACTGTACAATTTCCATAGCTGCTATGCTAACCTCAACTTAAATTTTATAATACGAGTATTTCAGAATAGAATTTTTTAAAATCGTTTTCCCTTTCAGAGCAGAATTTTTATATTAATATAAACATTCAAGTGAAATTATCAGTTGAGTATAAATTTGAAATCAATACGAAAATCTTTAGTGGAATGGCTGGTTTCCATGAACGACAAACATAACACCGAGAATAAAAATCCTCATATTTTAATATAAATTATTATCTACGAATACTAATATAATATTAATTGTAATATGCAATTATTTGTGGTGACTAATTTACACATTAGTAGCAGTGAAAAGGTTAATTATTGATACTTGATTCTTCCATCTATAACGTCAACTGTCTGAGCACTATTTAATAACTTCTAATTCTAAATATAGACCCTACTGTAGTTTGTTTTATTCCAGTCCACAAGCACTTCACTTCATTATCTTTTATTTATTTATGCCGGTTACATAAAAGTGATAAACTAATTGTTATATTGTGCAAGTAATTTTAATACCAGTCGAGATTTTGTGTAATTTCTTCTTGTGTCTGTAATAAAATAAAATATTTGAGATATTTTATTAAAGTATTGATTTGAAGTATTAACTTATCTTAAATATTTACACATTTTTATGTTATCTTTGGAACGAAATATATTGTATTTTTTATTCTATTTTCCTTAAGTTTTATAACCATGTATTCATACTAACTTACTTGAAGAGAGATTTCGATCTCTGGAAGGAAAACGAAACAAAGAAAATTTACAACGAATATTATTATAATGAAGGTAGTGATATTAAGCGATTTATCTTCGTGTCTAACACACATGAAATAATCATCCTGGAGATGCTTTATAACCATTAAGTTCCTACCATTAACCCACTATCCTGTGGTTGCCAAACTCACAGAAACTTGTGAGCTGCTGAGGAGAGCACTGTCAAGAGCAATAAGATATTCTGACCCAAGGGTTTCGTCTGGAACAAAGTTTTAATATTAGGAAATCATGTCATGAAATTCACACCAGGAGCAGAACGGAACGACCATATTCATTATGATACAAATTTTCATTTTATCATTGGTGTAGTATCGATTATTATCGAACACGGAACGATGTTGAAACCTTAAGAGCAGCAAACGAAAACTGTCTAATAAACAACCTGTATCTATAAGAAAATAAATCTGTTCGTTTTAATTTCAATATCATACCAAAGTGAGTTCATTTAGTGTGTTGTTAAATTGGGTTGCTTGCCGTTAAAACTCAAGAGAAACCCTGCATGCCTACCATCTATATAAAAAGATAGAAATACCATCAGCTGTCCGAGAATCGTTTGCTTAATCATTTACGAAATATTCTAAAAACCAAAAGATTCTTTTCTTTTGAGGGCCGCGAACTGTCGGGAGAGGGATTATCTTTGGATCACATACATACTTTTTTGACCAGACAAGGACATGGAGAGCCTCCCCGGATAAGTGATCAGCCCAATGCCGGGGCCACCTCCGAGACAACACGAACACATAGAACGAGACACACCATTCACACACACACTCCAATCAAGGCGAGGATGGGATGAAGATGATAATGACGGCCAGATGGTATCCGGGGACCACAAGGGCCTAAAGTTACCTGACATTTGTCTCATAGGTGAGGAAAAAGCCCGGAAAAAACCTCACCCAGTTAACTTGTCCCGACCAGAAATCGAACCCGGGCTCGCTGCGTGCGAGGAGCGAACGCATCCCCTGAGACACAGTGGTGAACAAAACAAAAAACTTAAACGTTTAATCATAATGAATAGAGGAGAAAGTGTGATGACTGAGGTAGTTCACTGGTTCCGCCGCTAGGTAGCAGTTACTCTGCTTGAGATTCACGGGAGCAAGATTACTACGGGCGGTATAGGAAAAATAGCAAACATTCTTAAACAAAATAATACATTAATCTATTTCAAAATGACTCACCTTATCTAAATTGAATTGTTAGATACTTTTGACAATTTTAGGGCTGCTTTACACGTCTTGGAAGATCTCATCTCCATAAATAAACATGGCCGTGTGTAACAGTAATTTCTCAGATTGCAAGAAGCTTGACCGTAACATTTCGTTCCACATCTTTCCAAAAATCGAATATGTTCACAAGCAATGAACAATTATATAATATAGGTATGAAACAGCTAAGGGATGTTGATCTAATATTTTGTTGCCTAGAAAATAGGGTAGAGGGTATGTTAGTATAATTTGATGAGAATTTGTTAAAGAATGTACATTTGTATAGAAATAACAACGTATAATTAGGGTAGAAAACAGCTAAGGGATATTTTATAAATTAATATTAATATTACATTGTATAAGAATATTACTGAGTATTAATTTGTATTAATATTGTATTAATAGTAATATTATTTATATTAATATTAATTTTCTCCTGGCTGTATGGGGTAAGCTATGTAGGTGAAACACGGTCAAAAGTGTAGATCTGTGTACAAATTATGTGAACAGAGATAATATAAACTAAGGGATGGTTTGTGAATTGCAGGGCACGGAAAATTTCATAAGCAGCACTACAAAAATAGGGCGCGTGATCTTTAAAATTGGCGTCTCAACATCCGATAAAGACGCACATACGCAAAAATTGTTTTGCAATGCATTCTACATATATCACACAATATTTCAATGCATTTTCCCTGATTTTTTCATAAAAAAAATTAAATCCTCTTGCCTTAACTACAGCCCGCTATTTGCTCAAACCCTCGACCATTCGCCGTTCGCTGTAACTGATGTACGTCTTATGTTGTTAAATTATACTATTAAAAAAAGGAACAAGATATTAAACTAATAAGACATTTGCTATGATAATTATACATAAAAATTACTAACATAAGTGAACAGAAAATATGATAAATAATCCAATAAATGCATAAATAAAAGTAGTGCAGCTTTACTAAGTTAGAAAAAAGCTTCATTCACTCCTTTTCCCCAGCGGGTCAATCTTGCAGTATTGGTACAAGTAGTCAGTTAATATAGTATTTATTATTGAGTCCACGAATAAATTATGTAAAAATGTTTACGTTATTGCTGGTATTTTATGGAAAAGATGCCTGCTAATACCTCAATACCATTCTGATAGCTTTAGCTTTAGAGTAATTACTATTACTCGTTAACCATTATAGATATATAGGTGGTACTCGATTTATAATAAGATCCAAATATTTCACTAAATATTTCACACGCTTGATCTCTTTCTGGACACCAAAATAAAATAATAAATTTCGCATAGTCAAAGTTGCTTCACCCTCAACACTTCACGATCGTCCCACATCATTCATTCAGCTGTAGCGCTCAGAATAATTACCACCCAATTACTCGTAAACCATTCAAGATATAAAGGTGGTACTGAATTTAAAATAAAGTTGAAATATTTCACTAAAACTTTCTCGCTTGAAGTTTTTACGGGACACAAAAATAAAAAAATTTTTCGCATAGTCAAATTCCGTTTCACCCTCCATGAATTTTGTGTAATTGGTGATGTTTATATAATGAAATAAAAACACTTATGTCCGCATTTTTTAAGTCTCTGTTTTAACCATCAGAAGGACTGTGTTGTGCAGATTATTTCTGCACAAATTTCACAGAAATAGGACCAAGGGGAAAAAAAATAGATTGCTAGTTTAATCATAATATGCCAAACTATCATGATGCAGCATTGAGAAGTTGAAACGCAAACGAAGGTGCTGCCAGTGTTTCGGTGGACCGCCGCTCTCCCTATACCCACCATTGTATTAGCGGTGGAGTCATCACACTTTCTCATTCTATTCATTATGGTTTAATTATACTCCAACAAAATCAGTCGTATACAACTTCCCTACAATGCAATGGCAAGAAAATAAACGTAAAATAATTATGAAACGAGCAAAGTGAGTTTCATAGAAAAAACTCGTGTCGTAATAAATGACATAATAGGCTCGCTGCATAATGTACTACTTTAGTACCATGTCCTTCATGATAAGCAGAGCTTGGGTTTCGACCGAGCAGCCGTGTTTAGAGTGTATAGACTATAGATTGTGTATATTCATGAAACCACTCACAACACAGAACACCGTTTCCGTTGAACGTTACGAGGGAATTTTTTTAAGAAAAATTCTCATGCAGTGTTCAACAGAAACAATATTCTGTGGTTCTATGAATATAATTATATCTACACCTTAAATGTTATTGAACAATAACGGTGGAAACCTTGGTCACAAAATCACTAAATTAGTTCGCCTCACATTACTTACGTGTGACGTAAAAGTATTTCAGTGATGTGAACCAGTACTCAAAATTTACTATGAATGCAGCAGCTAGCTGAGTCTTTTTAGGTATACATTAGCCGTACACCCCTAATTCCTTACTTCACCGATATTAACATAATATGTTGTATTATATTATACATATTTTATATATTTTTAAATATTTTATTCTACCACTTGGGCAAGGCATTTAATAATTTGTGCATACTTTTTGTATGAAGATTAAAATATATATACAAGTGTGTCATGAAATAATTGATTGATTAAATAAGGGCAATTTGTTTCTGCATCTTTTGTTTTATTTCACATTTTTCGTCTTTTTCAAGAAATGGGTAATTTTTTGGCAATTTTTAGGTCCTTTTCGGCATTTTTAGGTCATGCTTCGGTGGAGGTAGAGGGGAGCTTTTCCATATAGGCTACAAATCGTTACATTCAGGCAACAGACAATAGTTTTTATTTGAGAATCTCTGGCATGTGTTTATACGTGACTGCTTTTATGTTCATTTTAATTCAGGTTTATTGTAAACACCATAGCAGTTTGTCTTCTAGCAATAAATATGCTTTTTTTTATTTATTTTTAAATGGCACACATTTGCTAGAGGAAGTTTGATGGGCATGCCAGTTCAGAAAGAATTTTTTTTCGCTAAGGGTGTCGAAGTAGTATAAATTTAATTACTTCTCTAGCAACAAAATAAGTGTGTTTTATATTGTAAATTCATAATATGCACTGTCTTCCATTATATTGATTTTAGCAATTCATTACTTAAAAAACTAATTATTAGTAATAATCGTAAATTGATTAGCTTTTTTTTAAATTCTGTGCATTTTTTCACTAATGCATTCTTATTTTGCATTTATTTCACTATTTTCTGGTCATTAAATGCCTTGCCCTATATATATCACTCATCATTACATACGAAATGAGATGTGTGCATATTTATGTGCTTGCTTACTACTCCTAGAACCCTTGACCTAGATGACTGAAATGTTCACCATACATTCCTCATGAGTGTGTCATTCTTCAATTCCATGCTGATAGCTCTGTCGGATCGGTAAAAAAAAAAAATAATAATAATTTAAGTTAAGGTTATTTGTCATTGTGCTTTATGCAGTCCTGTACAGTCATGGCATGAACTGCATTCCACATGCTCTTGTGGTGGTGGTATCGATTGAATACTTCGCACTCAAGCTGCGGTGTTGCTAAGTTGTAGCATTTTGAGTGTATCGACCATTCCTTTTTCGGAACCTCTGTGTTGTCATTATTTACATAGCAAGTTTATTTACATGAAGAGCTAAGTGTTGTGAAGAGGTAAAAGTATTTTACCAGTCTGTGCAACGGGATTAATTATCTAGTTATTGTACACAATATATATGTGTGTGTATAAATATATATAACGATATATATATAACGATGGCTTAGTGCACACATGTGTTAAGTATTATACTAGAGGCTAACTTCTAGTAAATCCATTTTAATACCTAACAATACTCACATTTTGACACTGAAAACTGGAACAAGAAACTGGCACTTCAAACTTAGTAAAAGAACATTTAAAGTTTAAAACAAAAAATGAAATTACATATTGAAACAGAAATACAAATTCTTAATTTAAAATGTAACGCCTGAAAATCGATATTACAAATTTAAGAAGGGTGAAGAACCCTGATGTTTCAAGTGTAATCTAGTGAATAAAGTGATTTGCCGTGATGGTGAAACTGACCATACAAATTTCAAATATTTTCAACAAATTTTGCACTGTAAATTTTTAAGTTCACAAGAAGTCGCAAAACAGTCGGTAAATAGTACCAGGAAATAGAAGTATGAGAGTTAACCTGTATGTTAGCCAAAAAAACTTACCTTGTAGGCTACTCAGTAGTATATGCCTACCTTGTTCTATTGATTCCGATTAGAGCAGCTTTTATCGACTTCACCAAGGCCTTCGACTGCGTCAACAGAAATATCGTAATCGAGAAACTACCACTAATATAACACTTAGAATTCACCAGACGCAAACATCAATAGTCATATATGCGGATGACATGGCGCTTATAGCACACTCAAGAATGAACCTGCAAGCGGCCATCAACGAGCTGGAAGCATGGTCAATAGAAAACCAGCTGAATATCAACCCCCAAAAGACCAAAGTAATGATGTTCAGAAATGGGGGGCCCCTTTCAAAGGACGACGTAGTAACCTGTGAAATCCAACAATTAGAATTAGTCAACTCATTCCAATACCTCGGCATCACGATGCAAACAACTGGAACCACATTTTCTAAACACATAGAAAATAGAGCGATCGCAGCGACAAAGGCAACTATGGACTTGAAAATGATACGCTCACTCTCACTAAGTATAGATCTCAAACTATTCGAGCTAAAAGTCGCCATCCGCCCCCCTTAAGGGGATTGATTCTATCCTAAAAGTCGTCCCTATTGCCTCATATGGAATAAAACTCGTCTGACAATATCTAACCCTTCAAGATATTAGAAGACTGGACAAGGTCAAGGCAACATTCATGAGGAAAGCCCTTTATATTTCCAAATACTCACCTATAAGGAAAACCTACATGCTAGCAGATACTGAAACCGTCATAGAATACCTCATGAGAACCTGCAGAACACGCCCGCTAGCGACATCTTCCTGGCGAAAAGAGCACAAGTGGATCCAGCCTTCCTGACAACACCAGCAATGACAGATGATAGTTGGAAAGGTCCCCAGTTCGACATGCGCCTTATCTTCACACGAACAGCAATCCATGGTTTCCATCACCGCATATGCATCCAGACCAGATACCATGAACCCACAGATGAATGCAGATCATTATGTGTGGCCTCCAATGTAACAGGTACCATACACTCAACTTTGAGAAAAGAACTCTACCGCTGTCACAGTACGGAGACGACTGAGCCAATCCTATATTAAGGGCCACTGAACTATTATGCTGAATTATATATAACCTCATCTATAACTGTATGTATGCATTGTGTTTAATTAATCTTACTATTAGAGCAAATGTTCGTATTGCCGTTCATACTGTTGTCAGTTAGAACAGAATGGTCGTTGAAGCAAGCCTTCAATTATCGACAAACCTGCAGAAAATGGCTTGACAAAATACAGAAAACGTTTTGCAAAGTAAATATTACCTGGTTTCTTATGGATATTCAAAGGTGATGAAAGCTTCTAATCTTGGGATATACATTCACCGTACCAGAAACTCGTCTATGTGTATTTTGATTTTGTTAAGTAACTTATCAACAGCATGCTTTATTACATAAACTAAATGGTAAAATGTGTGGTATTTTACCTACACTTATACTAAACAAAACGTCGAAATTTCTGGGATAAATTTGAAAAAATGTCTATGACATCTTCGCTTTGTAACGGTTACAATGCTTTGTTAGTTTCATTTGTAGTTTGTGTGTGTTTTTTTTTTTTTTTTTTTTTTTGTAAGAGAGAGAGAAGAAGGGCGGGAGAGGAGGTGGAAGAAGCAAAAATGATTATTTAAGCAGTTTCCTGCATATAGTGTTGGACTCAGCTGAACTCCTCTGGAATGTGGGGAAAGACCAATACATCCCCTTATCTTTCCCTACATTCCAGAGGAGTTAAGCTGAGTCCAACACTATACCTCTCTTCAGTCCTATTTATATGAAGTGAGTTGGCCTATATAATTCTTTCAAACGATCCAGAACAATAGTGATGATTGTTACTCAGTCGGCTTTTGAATTACTTTACAAGAAGAAGGGACTAACTATTGTAAAAAATGTACTAGAGTGCAATACTCATTTTCGTTTTGAAGAGAGACAAAGGGAAAAAATACAAGCAATACGCTACGTTGAATTACCTATTTTGTTTAAAGAGCTACACAGTTCAACAATACGAGTAATGTGCTTTAATGAGGTAGGCCTACTTACTTTTGTTTCTTCAGGATAGGTTTTTGGAGCGAACAGACTATATAACAGTTTCTAGCCTAGGGTAACTAAAACTTAAAGGGAATTTAAAAAAATTAGGAATTTTTCATAACAACTAGGCTAAGTTATTTAGTTTATAGTTTTAAATATTTACTAACGAACTAAAAGATGTTCAACGTGGGGCTAATGTAAGTTTAAACTGTAAAAAATCAACCTTATACCCTCTTTAGTATACCAGGCCTATACGTAATCCAAGAAGTCCAGGATCTGATAAGGTTTAAATAACTACTTTGCCAGGTAGTGAGGATATTCATTAAATAGGCTATGTTAGGAGTCTTACAATTTAAATTATACGTATTATTTTTATTATAATATACACCGAGTGGTAGTCATTTCTCAAGTAGGCTTACTTAGATACCAATGTCATATACATTGCAATACAAATTATTCAATTAAGGTTGTGAGATGAGGATGCGTTCACTCTCCTCCCGCAACAGGTTCAATTTGAAAAGTTCCATGGGTGGAGTTTTTCTGGGGTTTTCTTCACCTATGAGACGAATGTCGAGAAACCTTATGCCCTCGTGGTCCTTGCCTATCATTTGGCCTCCATTATCATGTTTATCCCATCCTCATCTTGTTCGGAATGAGTGTGTGTGATGTGTATCTCCTGTGTGTTCGGGTTGTCTCTGAGGAAGCCCGGCTTTGGGCTGATCTTTCACCCGGGGAGGCTCTTCATGTCCTTGTTAGGATCCATATCTACTCCCTCCTCCACTGTCGGCGCTATTATTGTTTATCTTTACTTCAACATGTAGAGTGCGATTACTTCCACAAAGTCTCTGGGATTTTAGGTACATAACTTATGAGCGAGTGTCACCGTTCCTGGAGTTCCTGCCTAGGGGAGGTAACTGCACCCTGATTGGCTCAGCTCTTCTATCTCACTCCACGTGTTGTCTGTCGTTTTCTCGCTGCGCCATTATCCCTCCACTCTACTAGTATTTTCTACGACTGGCAACGTGCTGCATGATCTTCACTCTGTGCTCAACAGTAGCTCTCTGATCTTACGCGCATGCGAGTCTGCGCAAGTTGGTAACGAGAAGCTCACTGGCTGAGTTAAGTCTTCAAGGCCAAAAACTTTGTGGAAGTAATCGTACTCTACTCGGCCTTATAAGTATTTGAGTGCAATATTTCCTCTCTAGAGCATTAGTTGGACAGAATTTTTTCGTAAGCCTCACTTCAGTAATAGTCTGTGAGAAAAGGGGAAAAAATGAATTATTTCATTATCATCGCTCTTATTTCATCAACGTTTTTATCTTTGCCCCAACATGAATGTATTCCTGTTAATCAAAGCTATCATTCTCTTGGTACAACAGAGTTGCTTCTTTGTTCTTATGAAGTTGCTCCAACATGTACGAGAGAGAGGCAACAAATTTATGCACGAATGAGGAGAGAAATTGTATTCGGTTCTGTTTGTCAAAACTTTGTTTGAATAAGCCTACGCGTAATAAAATTTAGCACTTGCAGCAATATTGATGAGACAGTCCATCGAAACGTTTCGTGTTATGAGCAGGGAGTTCTCATATAAATTCTTGTCAGGTCAGTAAGGATCATTCATATATCAAATACTTTTTTACACCATGACAGTATGTTTCTTTTGTTACTTCCGTTCGGTTAAAAAGCTAATTCAATGAAAACCATTTCCAGGTTTGAGGGCTTTTGTCAGCATCTGACGACTCACAATGCGGGGTGAAATGATCCTCTCTGGATGGAAATCAATATGCAGCCGGCTCTCATTCAAATGAGCTAAACAGACAAAGTTTGTTGAAGGTCTACCAGAAGTATACAGAGAACGTTTGTTCCAATATCTACAAGCATTTGAATTTACATTGCAATGCTGCTCACACCTCAAGTCTCACGTAACTTATACTTTAAGCAGTGAAGTATATTCGGTATAAAAGAAGATGTATCTTAATCCTTTGAGAGCAGAATTTATCTAATGATATAAGCAATCAAGGAGTGAAATAATCAACGGGCTCTAAGTTTGAATTCGATGAGGAAATTTCAATAAAAGAACTGCTTTACCTGAATGACACTCCTAACACGTATGTATATATATATATATTTTTTATAAGGCTTTTCACAATTAATCTTACTTATCCGCCTTTATATAATTCTTGAAGCGACGAATTTATAAGTTTTTAGCAGTGGAAAGGTTAATCTTTTATTCTACTGACGTATAAATGTGTTACCTCGAAACATGTATGAAACAGACATATAAATATGTCAAGAAGTGCGAATTTTTATCTCACATGTTATGATTGTCAATTATGGAAACCAACTATGTCATTGAAAAATGTCATCTTCAAATTGAAACTCAGCATCCACTGATGTTAATTTTACCCTATTGATAGACTGCTACCAGAGGAGCATTTGTACAAAATTCCTTGACATTCCCCTTGGAGCTTCCTCCTCCAGCCCCCTCAAAGGTCCAAAATTCCAATATTTACGGAACAGCCATTATCGCTGTTACTCAAATCAATATATATATATATAATTTTTTTTTTTTGTGCCCACCCTTACCCCCGGAGTGCCAAGCAATTAAGCCTAAACCTCCGGCCAGACCAAATTTTGGTAACCATATGTGATGTATGTATACCTATTGTGCCCTTATGTACATCCGTAGGGGATGTTGATGGTGTGATGTGTTTGGGCTGTGTACTTGTGTCTTTGTACTTTGGCGCAGGATAGACCTAACTGCAGATAGGTCTTATGTGCAGTATTTCCCCGAGTGTGTTTTTTTTTAGTGACTTGTAGTTATGTATTCTAGAGATTTGTAGTGCGTGTATCTGTTTGAGGGGATTATTGACCAGTCCGGCATTCGCCTAAGAACGAGGGAAACCCCTCAAAAACCTCGTTCGGACTGGAGCAGTGGCCAAATGACCGTCTACTTTGGTGTGTTAATTTACTATAGACTTTTCGAGAAGTGCTGTTTTTGCAAAGGTTTTAAGTGCTGGGAAGGTGTTTTCACGCGTCCAGAACGTGAGGTCCGGTGCCCAGGCTTCCTCTTCTGCCCTAGCGGCTTCGTGGAGGAGTAGTCGAGCTTCTCGATATCGAGGACAAGTATACAGCATATGATACATGGTGTCTGGTTCGCTGTCCTCACAAGCGCATAGATCGTCGTCTGTGAGATTGAAACGGATTAAGTTAGCGGCAAAGTTGCCGTGGCCAGTTAATACCTTTGTGACGAAGTGGTCCAATTTAATCCATGGCATTTTAAGTCTAGATTTCAGAGTCTATATGTATTATCGAACTACTCAGAACGTTAACATGCTGTACATCAAAGGCATTCAATTCATTATTGTTCTTCGCCGCCTTGTAACCCGATAAGAATGTGTTGTTGTCACGAGTAACTTAACGCCCACAGACCAGTCAGATGAAATATACAAACAATCATTACTATAATAACACCGACAAACATCAAGAGAACACTAACATGTTGCAAGAGATCTTGCAACTGTGCTAAACATGTTGCAAGAGATCTTGCAACTGTGCTAAAGTACTCACGCGGAGTTGACATGTAGCTGTAGAAATGCATTCTTAGATTCTGATTGGTTGAAATTCCTGAGGTAACAATCTGATTGGCGCGGCAGGAAATAAAGAACATTGCTATCTCCTGCATTTAATATCAAAGGCATTCCACATGTTAACCATTCCATTAGCTCGATAATACAAGTCTAGTGCACGGAATCTTCACTGATCTATATTGGTGAAGGAATACAACTCGCTCCGCCAAGCCCACTCCTCACTCCTGTTCATATCATTTTTTTGCGTTGGCGGATACGCAACAGACGCTAACCCAGTGTTTGCTTTATTCCCCTCACTCCTTCTCTACTGAACCTGAAACCGACCTGTGTTCATAGGTTAATATTTGAGTGCCAGAATTTTGACAACAAACCTATGATTATTCATTCAAGGCATTCGTTGTGAGACATGCTTCTAGCCAATCAAATGAAATGTTCCCATACTTTACGGCAAACCTAGGCCTGAGCGTTCTTCTTAAGCTAATGTGTGTGTTCGGACTTGAATTCAAACCAACAAGAGATTGGCTCACTAAGGGGTGGTGTGGAACACGGATGTTACGGTGACTGAGTGCCGAATTTAAATGAAGAAATCTCTAGAAGAAACCAGAAGCATGGGAAAGTTTCATTGCGCTCGGCCGTACAGGTTTACAGGTCCCCTGTATCCAAATAGTTTATAGGCCTATTTTTTTCATAAATTTGACTGTTTGTTTGTGTCTGTGTGTACTTGAATAGGCTGACATAATTCAAGAATGAAAAATCGTATAAAACATGTGTTTTATTCGGATTAGATATCTTCTAGGGATGTGGCAAGCACATTGGCGACCACTTTCTCCTTACTGTTACTACTTCATTGCATGTTTATGATTTTCTCTAGCATAAATCTGTCCTAATGATTTTGCATAAATGTTATACACGAGGTGCTTGTACTGAGAGCTAACTTTCTTTTTGCAAAAACCTCTCTGAAGGATAGTATAATCCACACATCGCTTCAAACGACGTTAAAATCTTGCGTGTGGAACAGTATACCTTTGCATGAGGCTGAAACAATGAAATTGCCTACGTACTCCAAAGAATGGCCTTTTATTCTAAATCAGGACTAGAAGTAAGACATTTATATTGCCCATGCTTAAGGTAGAGGAGGTTTTGCAAGTGTATCACATCAGATCTTTTAGTCATTAATATGACAATTAGGTTTGTTTATACGTAGCGGCTTTTATTAAATATAACGTAGGAATATTAGAGTGAAAATTGTTAGAGCCTAAGTAGTATCACTAAATGATGTCAAGGGTACGTACCGGTACTAAAATTGAGGGGTTAAGTCTGTCTGGACTTTAAATAATTAAAACTGAATATAGGTCGGCACTTGTGGCTTTTCGCGGTTAGAGTTGCTGATCACGGATCCGTTGATCTGAGTTCGAATCCCGCTACTTCCTCAGAATTATCTGAGGCAGGGAGGCCTGGAATTCAGACTCGTGAGAACAACCGAGGAACTTTTCCATAACGTATTCTCTAAAGTCATCATTATCGGCCGTGGGTGTCGTCATACTGATCAAATGCCCTTCAATCCTGCCCTCTGTCCATGCTAGATGACGCAGCTGTTGGATGACACACATTTATAAGGGAACAAACGTATCCTTTAATATCTCATTATCTATTTTATTATTTTTCTCCGAAAATGTTTATCGTTATAACGTTCATTTCCGCAGAGGAGACGACCTCCAAATAAAACGAGGTAAACATTTTTGACAAAGTTTTATAGTTTTAGCATATATCTCTCCTATAAGACGATCCCCCAAACTATCAACGGTCTATGAATTTATGTTAACGAAACAACTTCAAAAAGTTTTGTTTTTGTTTCAGTTTTCTGGTTGATCGCTGGTTTTGAGGCAACAATGTTGCCAACCATCACACTATTATAACTTAATCCATAGGGTGGATAATAGAAGTTAGGGCCAAATGACTACAGTTAGTTAAAAAATACTGTTGGCTACTCTTACCGGAACAAAACTTCCTCGATCTTACTTTACACGTTATTTCGGGGCTTACATTATTTGTCCGCAAAAGGTACTTAACATCTTAATATATGAAGATAATATTGTAATATTGAGATCAGAATATATAATTTTATATTGGTTTTATTTTTAAAAAATCAGTTTAATTTTTTATGTCTGCCCTATAAGACAATCCCGGATTTTTGGGGCCTTTTTTATGATTCAACTATCGTCTTATCTACGGAAATATACGGTAATTTGGATAGTAGTTCTCCATTATTTGGAAGGGCCTTGTCTCATAAAGGATGTAGCGCCACGGTGTTAAATCTGAATATACGCATGGAAAGGTTAATAAATAACTGTTTCCTTAAAATAAAACCACTGTTAAAAATATCTTCAAACATGACTCTTTCTGTTAACAAAATTGCATTTACAAAAGGATTGTTACTGTCCTGCAGCATTACTACTACACATTCCCAGTAGAACAGAGCAATTCACTTGAAGTGTATCCCTTGTGAAAGTAAAATAATTATTTTGTTTTCATTTCCACTGGGTAACCATTGCTTTCCAAACAAATGGCAAACAATGAGTGATATGTATTCGGCTGATCAATAACAAGAATTTCTTCCATTTCCAAACGATGTTACAGTAAAACCAAACAACACACAAAATATGCTATACAGCTTTGTTCGTGGGCGTACTTCGATTACCTTCAGTTACTTATTAACTAAAGGTCTCCTTGATCGGTTTGCCATAGCAATCCGAAAAGAAGAGCATTGGATGATTTGGACGAAACTCACTATGCGGGGGTTTTTTGGGCTAGGGAAATCGAATCTGAGGACTTTTCTTGGGGGAGGGGGGGGGGCTTGCATCGCACTTTAATCGTGAAATGCATATCGAAACCTGGACTTTTAATTATCAATCGTTTTAATTGTTTATGCATGATTTGGTTAAGGTTCATGAGTCTCTGGTACAATAAAATAGTTCCATTTCGAATCAGTATGCACATACAGAAGGACAAGATTCGTTCTATTCATTTAATTATTTATATTTAGGTTACGTTAAATTTACATAATTTAATAATTAAATTGTGTAAATCGTGAAATTTATGTAAAAACTGTGTAAGTGTTAATAAATATAACGTTTAATTATTTTTCTGTTATATAAATTATTTAAATAAAACAGCAGTAGAGTAAATAATCGCGGGCGAAGCCTCTGGCACTTGCTAGTACAACACACTCCAGAGTGAAAACTGTAAATATTGTATACATTACCATTTTTTAGATAGTGTTTCACACAAACTGTTTTACAAAATAAGTGTTTAAAAATGGAAAAAGAAGTACGGTCACTTCTTCATGGTGTTCCTCGGTTAACGCCATCAGTAAGAACCCTGCAAAATAATTGTTAGACCCCTTACGAATGACGGGCAACCCCTTTAAATAAGTAGAGAAGCTACGTAACCACAAAGTCCACTCTTAATAATACGTAATAGACCTAGTGTGAGACATACTTATTCTTCAGAGAATAAGACTGGAATCCTCTCGTTTAGGTACTTGTTTTTGTTTACTTTAGCTTAAGTTCTTATGGTAAGAAACTTCATGTACATGGGAAATAAATTGGCATACTTTAATGCTATTTAATTGACTAAGGTACTATCACTATTACATTTATTTCATATATCTGAGTGGAAATACAAATTAAGAAATTAAAGATCATGGTTAGTTCCAGCCCGGCAGAAGGAGTAATACGGTTATCCAAACTCTTAAGTTAGGAGTCTTCTCAATCGGAGTGCGGGACCTTCCATACCTTCGAAGGAGGTATTGTATAATAGTGTATAATGCATTTTTTATAAGTAACTAATTAACAGATTATGAACTATTTGTCGCTTTCAGTACAATTCAAACTTCCTGCCGCTTGTATTTTAGTTTATAGTAGGAAATATTAATTTTAATTCATTTTTGTAAGTTCATAATGTATGATAAATGCAAGAAATCAGGAAACTAAAATTACTTGAAGTTTAAATGTTGTTGTGGATTTTCTTAATTGACAATCTTAATGCATCGAAAACTTCAATTAAGTTTATTTCTATTTTTCAACTTACAAAAAAAAATGCCTTGGCAAAGACCTTAGAATTTATGGTGCAGCCTATGATGGTGCCAAAGTGCACTTGATGTGCTATGCATCGTACCTTGATCCTACATTTTTTCCACCGTGGTTTTCTCGTTTTGGAGCAAAAAATTCTTGCTCTACCTTACCATGAGAAATTTTCGTCCATGCAATCACGAGAAATAAAAATTACGAAAATTTTGTTCAAAAATGGATTAATTCGTCCAAATAATACAGTTTCTGCGAAAAAGCGTCTGAAAGTGGGGCATGTTTACTTTTCGCGGTATTATGTGAATTCGCATTAATTCGTGATTCAGATGTGCTGGTTTTGGGGTTTACTGGAGGCAGTAATATGTAATTCTGCACGCATTTCTAGAGGTTGGAACAATTCGCTTTTCTTCGTTCCGCGAATTTCACGGAGCTCAACCTATAGGCCTACTGGTGTTGAATTTGGCATAGCCTAATTCTGTTTGTTTTGTTTTTTCGAAAAATACCTTATTTTATGAATGGGTTAATGAATGGTGTACTACTAAATTAATGAATGAATGAATGAGACTGGTTTATAACTTTAAATAACATTTTAATCTGTTTATTAATATTGATCCCATTTTCAAGGTTCCTCTTGTTTGCGTGTGTGAAATTAACCTTCAAGATAGGAAATATTACTAATGATCTTATAGCATGGTCTGCGGAGACAAACGGATTTATGCACGCAATTTTACCATTGCCAGGAATAGCGCTAACGAAACACATTACATTAAGAACAAGATTAACATTCTAGTATGTACTGTATCCTTTAAAAGCAACTGTAAATCAGTCCCCTTTTGTCACCATAAATAGAACCCAAAGGTTGTATAAATTAAAAGGATAACCGAATTAATGTGTTAAAAAGCCTATGTTATAATTTTTAGGCACCAAAACTTGAAAGTCATGTTAACCAGGGTGCAATTGATAAGAGAAGAAATCGATTTATGACCATGTCTTCGTTATCTTACTTAACATTATTGGCATTGAATTGGGTCGTTAATCAGTTACTAGACTACTAGACTTTTGTTTCGTTGCAAAGGCACATTACCTAAATCATTATGCCTCGTTTACATTCAGCCATTGCCATTGCCCCTCGTGCTGCTGCAGCCTATTTACTGCCAACAATACTTCCGTGGCATCATTGAAGGCAGTGAGTGTTTATATCGCCGCTTCATAGTACTTCATATTTGACCTCGGACACTGCGCACCCTTGTCTTTTGACTTCCGCACAAAAACCCCCAACTCAGGGAGCATAGGGCAATAGCAGAAGCAGGACGAGTGAGGTGTTTGTATACTCGCTCTGCCCACTTCCCTGCATAATTCCCTGCCTACTGCCACGGAAGTGGGCTGACCATAAACGGGGTTTTAGGAATATCTCAAGAACTTGTTCGTACCATCCTTTTGGGGGTAATAAAGGACTCCTTTAGTATTCTCCACAGACATAAAATGCTAACACATAGCTATGTGCATATGATTGTTCCTTCAAGAGAAGCGAGCGACTAAAATAATCGTTATAGGATTATTTACACCTGTAACAGAGCGGAGAGGCTGAGGCGATAGGTTTGGGACACGCATTTGGGGGGTCACGGTTTCAAATCCCGAGGCCGGCCAATCTGATTGTTTTTCCCCCCGCAGTCGTTGAGGTAAATGCTGGGTTGGATTTTCATTACCACGGCCCTCTACACCTCCCTTTACCCCATTATCATCCTTCATGTCATTCGACAAGATCAGAGGCCGGGAGCTCACGGTGAGGGAGAATCGTCGTAACATCTCACTCCACATTCCGTTCATGTACACAATACGGAGTCACTTCCGTACAGTCATAAGCTGCGTCAGTGGCGTAGAATTATAATTTGAACGTTTAAATTATTAGTTTGGCAAAGTAAATGCAATTGGTAACGTTTAGTGATATCAATTTAACAATTCTTCTCCATACTAAAACAGACCTTGACATTGAAGGGAATTTTCACTGGTTCTTGGCACGATTAGTAGATCTTTGGCACCTCTTGTTTTCCAGTAGTCTGGTTATAAAGCAGTGTTCACCAAACGTAAAGTTAAAACTAAATGGTAATCACCAGGGCCCGGATTCTAATGACATTTCTTTTTATTGATGGTGCATAGACATTGCCAACTTGTAGATAATACATTTTTACTAGGTCATTTTTTGTCATTTTATGTTTTTAGGGCATTTATTTCCATTTTACGTCATTATTTTGTCATTTTCGTGTCATTTGCCTCCTTATTTTGTCATTTTCATGCAATTACATTAAGTGTATTAACTCTTTTTTCATCTAGGTAGCATCGACCCCATCGGTGCTGTCTTTGAATTGTTATTAGATTGGCTTGGCACCATAGTCTGCCACCTGCTTGGATTTTGAGAGTGCAACTACTGAGCCATTTGGGAAATATCCGCCCGGATCAAACCCTTGAGCTTCACGAGGACCTTCTTGAGTACTGATGGGGGGGGGGGGTGGAGTCTGTTGTCGAGCGGCTAAGGAGGTGTTATGCCGGGAAAACACTTCACATTCATCCTTTACATTCATCGGAGTGCATAATAAATCTCTGTGAGGCTGTCGGGATTGTCCGAACGTACTCTAAATCTCTCTACTCTGTACCGGTATTTTTTCTATTATAGCCGCTGAGAAATAGGCTAATAATATTCTTGTGGTCAATTACGTTCGAATGACCGGATGCTATCTTGTTCTGTAAATTTAAAAAATCCTAAAACACAAATTCTGTCTGAACATAATCATATGAATTACGATCCTGCGTTTTAGTTGTGAAATAACCAAAATCCTATTTTACACCAAACACACAATAAAGGCGAAATCATTTGAAGAGTCTTGCTTAGTGTATCCCTAGGTGTGCTTATAGTCTGGCTGTGTACAGAGGTTTTTCCTTAGCCTTGTAACATATTTTCATTTTTTTATAAGTTATAAATTGTAATCCATTCACTGTAGTGTTTGTTTATTTATTTATTTATTCCCCGAACTTTTCCTTGGTGATAAGTTAAATCATTAAATATCTTTTAATAAATCTTTAAATGCACCAGCTGTTGAGTTTAAAATATCTTCTATCTTACTGAACTGCTGTTGTATTTCTTTCAATTGATGTTCACTGTAATATGAGTGTTCACATCGGGTACAGTAGGAAATCGTTATTCTTCTAGGATAGTCTTTGTAATTTTAAAATGTGACTTATTGCCTTATTCGAACTACTATGTTTTTATTCTAGACTTATTTTGATATTTCCAGTCTACAGTCTTCTAGAAGGACTTGTTTTCATTTATGTAAATTAGTTTTCAAGATCACTATTTGTAACCTTTACATCATCCAAGGTTTAGCAAGCTCTTCAACTTTAACAAAGCCAATATGACAATAGGCCTATCTATAATGTTCGATATTGATTTTGATTTCTGCCTAGGTTTTCCGTTGTCTATACATCATTATTAAGAATTCGTCTATAATCATCCCAATGACCAATGAAAGCTAGGGCCCCGTATAGTAAAGTCAGAAAGAATATGCGGTTTTCTGATAGTCAGGGCCGGGTTATCTTGTAATTAACGATAAACGCGAAATGTAACTGAATAATGCAGCAAGAAGTACATGCACGATTTATCACAATTGTGACTGATGTATGGCTGTAACTTTGTCCCAATTTTCGCGGGAACTGATTGTTTCTGCGAAAATCGTAATTTTCACAACAATAACAAAAAAACGGCACTTTAAATGTGTAGGCCTAATGTTTTTTAAGAAGCTGACTTTAAAGGAATGAGAATTCATTTGGAAAGGTACATTAACCTGAAAGTATGGACGATTTTAATACCTGCAGGGCCATCCTTGGCAGCTGAAAGCTATTTTTTTTTAATATCTTGGAACATGCCGAAATCGTAGTTCAAATCCTGGCTATGGCATTGAATTTTTCAGTCTGAATTCTCCTTTCCATCTTAGCCTATACACGGCCAATGTGATAGAATTATCATTCCATTAACACATCAGTTTATCACTTGAAATACCTAAGTTATTAGTTAGATGGATGTAACTCCATATTGCCTATAGTAAAAATATAAAGGTTGCGCACGTTCGCTTATATTGCTGTAAACATAATCAATGATAAAATAAAGTAGATACCTTAACGTTTATATGCAGTTACATCACATTAAATTATTCTGGCTTGCAAGATCATCGTAGTTTATTAAAATTGTCATAAAAGATTTAGGCACAAAAATTCCACTGGTTCTTGGAAGAAAACAAAACGTTTAAATGAATTCCATGATGAAGTATAATGACTTCACAAAATATAATGGCAAGCATATGAGCATGTTAGAAGTACGAAAACGTTTACTTTTGATCTCTGAAGTTACAGATGATGATGATGATTAAAATTATCGTTTTTGCAGTAATTATTATTAGTTCTTCCTTAATACTTTGCAGTTATCATTCTGGTACTCATTTTTGTTTCCTACAGTCCACCAACATCCTCCATATCATACATGTCGAACAAATGAACCCGTAAGGTCGCAAGGGGTAGTATCGAACTGCAAATTAATTAAACGTCCATGTCTGTTTTTCCGTAACCCACCGGGAGATTGCCTGGGAGAGAAAATACATTATGTAATACTTTCTCAAAGCATCGTTCCCTGCCCACCACTTTCTGCAATCCCACCAAAGTCAATATCTACACCCATTCTTAACCGTTGTAACTTTCACAAAAACGTAAGCAGTGTTTACCTCACGAATGGACATATCAAGAATAAAATGAGCTAAATTGATACAACAAAGTGCCAGATGGAGTTAATAGCCATATTTACATGATTCTGATATACATGGCACAAACTTTGTACTATTAATATTGTTATATAGACCTATCTAAAACATAAGTGTTTATTATTAATAGTGTAACCTATTTAAATATTATAATAATACGTTTAAGAAGTAATCCATTAGTAGTAATGTAACTAAATACACTTCACAAACTATAATCACAATTCCACCTATAATGACTTGCTACTACCGTATGGATTTAATAACAAAATACTGACAAATATTTATCATTAAGATGAGTTAGGCCTATCTGAAGGTATACAATTTTCTCTGCGAATAGTAGACATCCATTTAAGCCGTCTGGATTCATTTTGGGAAATTTATACACTTGGACAACACAGAAACACAAAATTTACTAGGCATTTTGCCTGTTTCTGTATAAAATTAAAATTTTCATCTTTCATAACTTATTTATTGCCTTACTCGTGCATTTTTGCTAGCAAACCCGGTCTGCTTTAGATTATATACATATAACTTATTATGACGTCTTAACTATGGTGGGGCCCACCGCTGTGGCTCAGGGGATGCATTCCTCTCACGCAGCGAATCCTGGTCGGGACAGGTTACCTAGGTGGGTTTTTCCTCACCTGTGAGACAAATGTCTTTAACTTTAGGCCCTTGTGGTCCCCAGATATCATCTGGCCGTCATTATCATCTTCATCCCATCCTCGCCTTGTTTAGAGTGTGAGCGTGTCTCGTCCTATGTGTTCGTGTTGTCTCGGAGGTGGCCCCGGCATTGGGCTGATCACTTATCCGGGGAGGCCCTCCATGTCCTTGTCTGGTCAAAAAACTATGTATGTGATCCATAGATAATCCCTCTCCCGACAGGTCGCAGCC
Organism: Ectobius pallidus; assembly: GCA_964059195.1. NCBI lineage: Eukaryota > Metazoa > Arthropoda > Insecta > Blattodea > Ectobiidae > Ectobius > Ectobius pallidus. The sequence continues at coordinate 74,478,030 of CAXKWD010000007.1, read as the reverse complement.
CTGTAAGGCTCGGGCGGCTTGGGTCGCTTAAATCCTAAAAGGGAGAGGTAAAACTACGACAAAGAATGAAAGAAAGAAGAAACTATGATGGGAGGTCGTGGTTATGGTTAGCAAAAGAAGGCAGTGCATCGTGGCTTTGTAGTATAGTGATGATTTGCCATTTAAAAAACATGTGACCGTTAATATAGTCGTTACTCAGGTACCAGTCATCCGATTTGGTCCAATATCAATAGACTTCGTCCTATGGACGTTATACGTGCGTGTATCAAGCTTCATGAAAATCTGATAAGCCTATTCGAGTTATTGCGCGTACGAACACAGAGACAGACATTTTCCCGTCCACCATACTACCTCAGAAAGCATCATTCTGGCACATAAACAACAGTTTTTTCATGTATGTATAACTTCATAGCTACAAAAGTGGCGTAGAGTTCCATTTTTATGATATTTATTGACCAAGCGAAACGAGGTCCTCCGTTGTTTGTAAACTTGTTTGGAACGCAGTTTCCACCAATCGCATGTTTGGATTCTCTTTCATTTTGTCATGAATGTTCCTTGAAGTCATTTAAAACTATGTATGTGTAAGGATTTTTATTTTTGACCCAGTTTCGTAATGGAGGAGGTTTTAATATTATATGTCATGTAATGTTCAGCTTCTTTCAATGATTCCAGCCAAACGGTTCATGTTATAAAAATCTGATGACTACATCTACTCTATAGAGTAAATTATTTTACAACTCTGTTCTAGTACATTTTTCACGTAATTTTAATGATTTACCAACATTTCGTCTGCTTGTCTGTAATTTCATTAGTTACTCACAATCAGACATGACCAAACGCACCGTTCAATTTTCTTCCAGTTTGGTATGAACATTACCTGAAGTAATTAAAAACGACTTATGTGTAAGGATTTTTATTTGTTGATTTCGTTTCAGGAAGAAGAGCAGATCTTCTATTTTTTTTTTGTCGTACGTACTTATGGTACGGGTAGAAAAAGTAAGCCGTGCACCTATTAAGCAAGCAGTGAGCTACTGCAGGCCTATATTTACTGCCTCAACGATTAATTAATGAGTTAGCGTCGAATCCCTTCATTATGGAGCTCTAAATCATAACGCATGGTAAGAGTGCGGAACTATGGTAGCATAGAGCTGGAGCAGTGCTAATATATCCGTCAGACGACCTTTCACCGTTGCCCTAGTTCCAGTAATTGAGAGACTTCCTCCAACGTGGCTAACATTGATTGTACGTCTATGAGTAATATCGAGTTTTGTTTGTGTTCTGCCTTGGCTCATAAAGTGTCAGCCAGAGCAGTGATTAGGCTACGTGGTACGGGTTCTATGGCCGTTATGTTCAGACGCCATTAAGCTGTATTTGCTCGCGTATATTAACAGCAGCACGACGAATCATAAAACCATGTAGCGTGCTGTTTATTTCTCATCATGCAGTATATCCGCTGCTGTAAAACCTAATTTCAGACGTGTAGTATAAAGGCAGCTTCTTGTTTGGTATTCACAAGGGCATGGACATGGTTCTCATTCTTAAAAGAGTTACATAGAGGTTGGTAAATTTCATGTTAATACTTTTAAATATCCATACAACGATTACAGATATAGCGATAATATTCTGTGCAAAGTAAGAATAATTTAGTCCTGGTATTAATTCCCTTAAAATAATGTAACATTACCCTCGATTTTACGATCTACTCTTAATAACGATGAACCTCCCCATTACGATTACATAAAGAATTCCTGTAATCTACGTTTTCCCCGGTACAACAATAAAATAGAGCACGAAAAAATAAATAAGAACAAACAGGCGTAAGAAGAGGAAGAAAAAGAAAAAGAAAGGGAAGAAAAGGAGGAAGCACAAAGAGAGTACCGACCTTAACCCCATTACCTACATTAGGAGCCAATGCCTCTTGCATGTCTCTACAGAAATCTCTATAGTTTGTCCCGTGTGTTCCGGAAAGACAATTAGTGATCCTTGATTCAATAAAGGTTTTGTGTTTTCCTCTCCACGAAAAAGATAAAGCAGATTGTCATAACAACCTTTTTCAAAGTGAGCAAAAAAGTATCCGATTTCTTCATACTTTTCTTGACTGATACTGTAAAGCAAAATATGTTGGCTCAAAATGAGCAAAAATCGAGTGGGCATAGTCCATAGTAGTGTAGTGTGTTATTATTTTAAAGGGTAGAGTGAGAAGATCGTATACTAAAATTTATTAATTTCCCTAAATAGTTGAAAAAACTTCAATTATGGGAGTGGTTCCCTATATAGTCCAACAATAAAAATTAGAATACTTTTTGTAAATTCTCGATATTACATTAACACGTACTACAACAATATTTTTTCTGGTTCATGCAAAGTCGTTCTATCGAGATTTCAGTGTAGCTTTGAGGAGAAGTTATATTATAGCAAATTTCAATTCTTAAGTTTTCACCTTATTCCCTCATATCACTTGAAGTTGAAATCTTGTTTCTGTCATCTACTTAATAAATATAGCGCATGGTTTATAAGAGAACTGATATTTGTTTGTTTGTAACAATAATTATTACAACGCGGCAGTCCGGATACAATTCCCGACAGGGTAGGTTTTTTAGTCATGAAAAACCCTCTCCACGGGTTCAGGACTGGGCGTTTGTCAGTAGGTAAATGGTAATTTTGTGCAATTCCTTAATTATTATAGCCTAACCTTGTGCTATAACTTTCTATAACTTCCTATTTACAAATGTTGCTTACAATTTTCTTTACTGTTTTTATTTATAACATAAGGTATTTTATGACAAAACAATTATACAGAAATTTGTGTTATCATAAAATTAGTTTACATTGTTGATGACTGCAATAGGTCCATGTAATTTTTGCGTATGTCTCCTGTACTGGATGTAAACCTCAATTAACGGCGAAATGCTAGGCTTATAATATTGTGTTAAGATAATAACTTGGACATTGGTACCGGTATGTTTAATGGATGAAATGTAGGTTATGAGTTACAGGTTATTAAAATTTCATAATGTCATTTCATTCTATAAATCGAATCTATGGTTAATTAATTGACTGTGCACAAAATTACTTGGTAATTGCAAAGTTATTGGAATGTCGGAGTTCTAATTGATATAAAATTGAAAATGCTGGTTTGCCATGATTAATAGCAGCTGTGGTATGCTCTCAATATATTGTTTATTGTAGAAAAAAGGAGAGAGAATGAATAGGGCGATGCTGCCGAAGTGCTTTTTTGTGTTCCCATTACGCTGGCCAATATTTAGCACAGAGTGAGTGAATGTGTGTTTGTGGGTTGTGTTAATTTGAGCATGTTTGATGAGCGGAGTACAAAGATGTGCAGTGGATGTAAACCTTATTGAATCTTGATCAGGTTGCAATTGCTCATAGTATGAAATTGATGAGAAAGGGAGAGGGAGAGGGGGAAAGAGAGAGAGAGAGAGAGAGTGAGTGAGTGAGAGATAGGTACAATTACTCTATATTGCCATAAGCAAGCTTAATTTACGAAAGCGCTCTCTAGTATATATTTTATGAATATTGATTTATTGTCAAAGGGGGAAATATAGACATGGTTGGTTCCACCCACATAACTAGCTGATTACACATTTCGTTGCATGGCATTCAAGTTGAGACCAAATACAATGCCAGTATATAATTATGATTGTCCTTCTGTTTGTGTAGCACTCTAGCTTGCAAAGGAATTAGCACGCTTTTCTTCATTTACCACAATTCAAAGTCATATTTAAATAATAATTGAGGTACAAACTGGAAAATATGAGATGTTATGAGCATGAAGTTATATGTAAATTCCGAGAATTCCTTGACACCTTGTAAGCACCTTGGAGTGGAACCAGGTGCACAAAGTTGCCAACATCATAAATATGATTACGTACAGACTTAACTCGGCAGAAGGCAGAGTTGCCTAAGGAGTAAATATAAATGCAGGCGTCTTATTTAGAATGGAATAATACGATGGTAAACACAACGGATTTTTTAAAATTATTAATAGTTTTTTTCTTGTTGATTTCTGTTTATCTTGTCGCCTGTTTTCTTAATATCGCACACCCCTCGAACCCTCAGTCACCTGCACCATGACTACAAGGTAGCTACCACGGGTACAAAGACTCGCATTTTATTCGTTACAGGGATGAATGAAATCAGTGTTAGTAGCAGTGTCCATAGGAAATTATTAGAAACAAAAATGTCGGACTTATTAGTATAATTAGGTTTTGCGAATTGTGTGGAAATGTAACAAAGCTGCTGCATTAAGGTAAAAAGTAAAGTAAAGTGTTCCCTATTACAGGCCATGGAGGCCCAGAGGGTTCCAGGAGGTTGAGGCTCCCAGATTTTTAGACATCGGCACATGAAGGTGGTAAGGTTGTCAGCCTTACGCACCGGCCGCCTTTACCCCCAGGATTGCTCCTGGTACTCATTTCTGTTGGAGGCTGAGTCGACCCCAGGGCCATAGTGCCACCAGAAGGATTAGGCCAATTGAAAAATTCCAACGACCTCATCGGGGATCGAACCCGCGACCTTCCGGTTTGTAGCGCAGCGCCTCAACCACTACGCTACGGCGTACGCTGCATTAAGGTAAGTGGTACCAATTAGATTCTAGGTCAGTGACTTGTAGTGCCAATAATAGGATAGGTTAGGTTAGGTTAGGTTAGAGTAGAATAGAAGTGGGATACTGAATTGCGCGCGTTCGCTACTGCTATAGTAGTTTCTTTCTTGTTTTCCGCAGCTATGTGATTAGTGCCGAGCAAACCCAACTGTTCGCAGGCATGAGCGTTTTCTAGCCATTCCGTGAATTCCATACAAGCCACCACCCTTTATTCTTTTTCCGTTCGTCTGCAGTTCTGGGTTGATAATGGGAACTGACGAGTGAGGAGATACTGAAGTTGTGAAACTCTGATTCTATTTGCCTATGTATGTGATTATGTCAAGTGATTATATATAATGATTATAAATTTAGTGGATCTTTTTGTTTAATATACACATAATAAAAATTATTTTCAAAGTCTTCCTACCCCGTCGTTCTCCAAGTATGTCAACTGCCGCTTATTTAACCTAAACCTATCCTCATCATTTCCATAGACATCCAGAGCCTCACAGTCCCAGAAACTTGCTGGGAACATTGCATTATTTGGCCAGGAAGACGACGAAGATAGGTCTCCCAAAAATTTGTATTTCAGTTTATACATAGCAAATACATTTTGTAAGCGAGAGATATGCTGAAATAATATTTATAAATTTATATACATATACAGTTGACGTCGCGACAGCAGATAAACAAATAATTACCTTTTATTAACTCCTTATTCAGCATTTTTCAACTGGTGTGCCGCAGCACATTGGTGGTCGTGAATGTGTAGCTGGTGTGACGCTATAAATTTAAAATAATGTTATCAATATAACACATACTAAGTAAAGATTGGTGAGGAACCCTTTTGCCCCTCATGCTCTTCATTCATCAGAATTAAATGTCCGTGAAGAAAATGAGTTTGGTGGAGGTGAGGAATGGCTAGCATTCAATGCAAGTCATGGCATCATTCTGGATTTATCTTCGGAAGGAATGTCCAACCATTTCTCTTTTCCTTTTCTACATCATATTTAAATGAAACAGGATTTTCTGCAATCAGTACAGTGAAGTGTAAGAACAGATCACGATCGTTAACTCTGGAAGACGATACGAGGGTGTGTGTGTCAACTATTCGGCCACAAAGAAAAAAGATTTCAAAAGCACACAAAGCCCAAGATTCACGTTAATTTTGTTTCTTGCGTTTACTTCTTAGAATTATTATGGAACATTTGTAACATAAATTGATTAATATAGTATTATTATTGACAAATATTGTAACATATGTGTGCCCATGTAAACAAATTCCAAAATGTGAATCATTATGCTTACATTACTTTGTAATAGTTTTATTTCATTAAATTTCAATAACATAAAATTAATGAAAAATGATACTTCTATTTGAGAATAATGTATAAGATCAATGATTGTGCGGCGTGAATTCAAGGTATAACTCTCGTGCGTCGCAAGTTGAAAAAGGTTGGGAAACGCTGTCCTAAGTGAATCGACATAATGCTGAGCATCCTAGAGAGGGTAGCTATTTCAATGTGGAAGTTGCAGCTGTCATCGTATGATGACATTTTGATGATATTTAATTGCGTTTCCACCAAGATAGACTCATAGACAAAATAATTTTCATGTTAGATGCATAGACCTTGAGAGTGGATGGCACGTTCCCTGCTTTGGGAACTGCTTTGTATGGGAATTTTTCAAAACAGTGTGTTTTCCCATTACCACATTCTGAGCGTTCCGAAACAGCTGCCGCTGCCATAACACCCGCAATGTTTCAGAACTATTTTCGAGTCACTGCTCTACCTGATCGTGATCTTTTCACCTGTTTCTTGCCTATCTTGGTCACAGTATTGCTAAGGAACTGGGTACTTCACTTGAGTTGTTCAACATTTTCATACATTAATACATACCTGAGCAACTATGGGGAAACACTTCAGTCCCCCATCCACTGCTGTGACGCAATGGAACCGCTCTTCATGTTCAGTGTTGAACTGCTTCGCCGTTGAGCATATTTGTGTGTTTACTAAATCGTGAGAAAAGATCGTCCTGCTTGAGTAATTGATTTCATATGAAGTTAAGTTTATTTACTTCTCTGTGATGACATATCTTGCTAGCGTTTGGATCTGGCTAATTCTTCAATAGCAGGGAATAAAGATGTTGTACACAGTCGAAGCAACGAACCTAAATGCTTGTCGGTTAATGTAGACCGTATATCACTTTTAAAGAAATTCATTAAAAAAAAATGTTTGTTCACATAGGCTAAGTATGTCGTGCCAAAATTACATATATCTCCGACAGATAGTTGGTTATACCACTTTTTCAAAGCTATAACAATAAGGAAATAAGTGGAAGCGTGTGTCTGTTTGTCTATGCGCAATACCCAGCAAAATCTACTGCATGCAGAGACCTGAAATTATAATTGTAGATGGACTGAAGGGTGGCCGAATGCACCTCGAAACCGGGTTTTAATTTTCGTTTTCGTTTCGTTCAGTGAAAAAGTGACAGAAAACGTTACTTTTTTGCGCTATCGAAGCATCAGTTTTCGGTAATACATTTCAATTGTCAAATCAATTGCAGGTGATTTTGCTATTTTCTGTCGTAACTTGAACATAAGAGCATCTCGATTTTTTCAACATAGCGCATACATATCGCATGGAATTTGCGATCGTTTCAATTTTGTAAGCCCACCCTGGTCGATTCATTTTTGATTATAATATCAGGGCCCGCAGACATATGAAATTTTAAACATTTACAGAAGAGGGATAATGAATGTAGACTTCAATGGGCAAACATTGATCGATTTGGCCGGAACTCACTATGCAGGTATTTTCTGGGCCAGAGAACTCTATCCTGAGGTCGTTTTCCTAGACGGCGCTTTCTAATGTTAGAATGCACTCCAAAGCAAAATATTTAGCTGCTTTGTTATAATTGTTAATCGTTTAGTTTATGAGTGATTTGCGTGTGAGTGTTAATAAGTATAACGCTTTAATTATTATGCTCTTAATTTTAATAATAGATATTTTTCCAGTTAGCATGGAAAAGTCGTTGCCTTGATGACAAGCTGTTGTGTGCTTTTACGCTCGCTACAGCACTCTTTACTATTGGTGTAGTGAACTGCAGTAAAGACTGAACTTCGAACACTCTCAGTCAGTGCAGCGCTGTCCTCACATCACGTCGAAACTGCTTTATACTGATCTCAAAGGCGACTGTAGTGGGAGACATTATATCACCACACAGTGGCACAATGTGCCCCAGTTGTGCACCCGTGCATTAATACATAGGCTGGTTTGAGTCTGTCTATGGATACATTAACATTCTTGCCTTTAATGATGTTAGTAAAGTATTTGTCTTCCCTTTAATGTTCTTGGTGAAGTATTTGTCTTGACTTTTTACTACTAAAACGTCCTTCATAAGGGGTTCCAGACACTTCTTTACCATATATTCTGTACTCACGAACACATGCGACCTAGAAGATAGATCTTTATGACTAAATCCAGATTTCGATGCATCTGTTCTACTGTTGGAGGCTTAAGTTGCTTCATGTTCTCCCGGAGTTGTCCCGCAAAGGTATCTGGATCCTGTTGCAAAGTGTTGAATAATTAGCTCCAGGGAGTCTGATGGTGATCCCATCATTTCTGCGAGTGAGTATTTGGTGTTCTCTCGAATAGCTGCTCATAGGCCAAGTAGGGCTGTTGTAGAATCTACGTCTGCTTTGAGCGTGCAATGAAACCTTCCTATTTTCCCATTCAATTGAGAATGATAAGAAGTGATATGCTCCACTTTCGCTCCACAGAGCATCACGAAGCTCCTAAATAACCCTGAAGAATAATTTGTTTTCCTTTATCTGTAATATTTATTATGGGATCTCCATAATGAATTATCCAATTACTATAAAAAAAAAGAACTTGCTACTGATTGGGCAGTGATATTAACCATAGGAATTACTTCCATCGAACTACTGAAGCGGTCAATGCAAGTTAGGCAGAACTGTTGCCATCTGACGGTGGTAGTGGTCCGATTATATCAACACGAACAATCTTGAATCTGTCATCAGGTTACTAAAGTGTTTCCAATTGGAGACAATGGCCGGTTCCACCGACAATCTTTAAATATACCCAAACGAAGACTTTAGTAACGCGCTATTACTATATAACGTCTGCGTTAAGTGGACACTGTTCCACCAACACTTTTGTCGTTAAAATAAACACCCGTTTCCAAATGCGCGTTAGAAGGCAGGCAATCTTGGTACACAAGCTTCTCATACATTCACTGTCGCTACTGCCAACATACAATGTTAAACCTGAGAACACACGACTAGTAATTTTCATATTACATCATTCAAAATTATAAATATGTTGAGTGAGTATTGTTTTTTTATATATCGAGATGCAAAAATTGAATGTTATATTGTTTCCATGTCCGATTCCTTCGCCATTCAAAGTCATTTTTCCATTGGCAACGTTGGCTGCTATGTTTAACAGTAGCCAGCAGAAAATAAACATTGGTAGTAGAACGCAATTATTAATGTTATTTATTTTATTAATGCAGTATATTATACAATTTATGATGTTGCACTCGCACTATTAACCTATCATAACTTTATAATAATTTTTTTAAGCTAACCTGTAATTCTTTCGATGCTATTGGTATAAAAAATGTATCAAACATAAAATGTGAATTGGCCTAGGCTATACGCCTACTGCTGGTGTAATATTATTACAATTTATTATACCATATCATAAAATTATTGTAAACTATTACAATGTGATAAGTGCACAGCTTAGCTCTTACCTTAATTTTGTAGTCATAGGAGATACAAAATGGCATTTTCCTGGCTAAACACGGGAATAACAAACACATAACACACTCAATAAACGATTTGACTTAGACCTAATTTTTCTTCAATAACAATAAACATTGTGCACTCTTAATTTATTGAGAAGTAATCCAATACAGATATATTAATCAATTTCACATTTCGTAAACCTACTAGTAATAATACAAGCTAGAAAATGACAAATACACAGCGGCACTTTCGATGGCATATAGGCGTAACTATGAGCGAAATACTTCAGAATACTGTTGTATGTCGTGCAACTGCGAAAAACATTTTATTTTGTAACCACTCGCCTGCTTGTTACAGTGTTAACTGATCCTCCCGTCTGAGTGACTAGTTTTGTCTTGTGGAATTTGAGAAAACCCCAGATCCTGCTTTTGTGTTCATGCTGAGGGTCACATTCCCTTGTATTCGTGTTATTCTTCAGAAACTACAATTAATGCATTAATTTACTGGGTTTATTGTTTAATGTGGATAATACTGCATATTGTAGCATACAACCACATTCGGCCATCTTGTTTTGAAGCAAACGCGAGATTTAACGCAAGGAATTTCTGTCTTTAAGTTAACGCGAGTATTAACGGGCGTGATGAAGTAACCAGGATCGGTGGAACGTAAACATGGTACAAGCAGGAGAAAACGACGCGTTTTAGCCGTAACGAAGGTCGGTGGAACTCGCCATTAGTGTGTCTTGTCAGTTTGTCACGTTGTTCTGTTGACAAATAATGCTAGATTGAACCCATTTTCGCAAATCATTTCTTATTCCTGGCCATAAAAATTAAGAAACTATGTTCTAACACTATTCTTTCACTTAGGCCTATGCTTATCAAACTAGACTGTTAAACTGAGCGATGTGGCCGAGATGGTAACGTCTTGAACTCGCATTCTGGAGGTCCCTCATTCAAATCCCGTAGCAGGCCAATTTGACACTTTTTTATGTGAGTGTTCGATTGTCAAGATATCAAAAATCTGTGTAGGTCCTCTGATGCTGGACGATGTTAATCTGATTTTTGAACAAATTAGACCTTTGTTCTTCCGTAAGTCCAGCTTAATGAATCAATCTGGAGCTTAACTCGGAAATCGAAAAAAATAAAAGATCCTAATTTTCTGCATATCATAATTGCAATTATAACTGATTAAACAAAAGCATTCTGGCACTTTGTTACATCTGTTTACCTGATTTTATTTTGGTAGTCAATAGGCTGTAAGTAGGCCTAAAGAGGAATCATATCAATACATTACATTAAAAGTGATGACTGCTTCTATTATTTGCCGTACTTATGAAATAATAATTAAGATATAAAATTAATGTTATTAAAAACACTAAGTAAGTGAACTGTGTTTCGTAGATTGCTTATAAAGAAAATAATGTTGCCAATACAACTTCCTTGACTGAAGACTAAGGAACTCTTTCAACTTTGTAAGTAATCCTTGTAGCGAGTGTGCTTTGTTAAGGATTTCGAATCTGGCTATTGAAACGAATATGAGAGAAAGCGTATAATAGTACAATATGTAGGAATCTTCAAATCCTTGGGAGACTGATCCGTCTCTTCCATCAGATCAATGATTTCATTGTATTGCTGCAGACCAATCTCTACAGTGTGTTCAGATAGTCTTCGTCTATACACCGCTTCCGTATTGCTTTGGCCTTTATTATTCAATTGTTAAATTTAATTTGCAGTGAGCATCGAGAAGGTGCAAGAGGCCATTTAAAATAGAATCAATTACTAATTATAAATACAAGTAAATAATGACAAATCAAAAAAATACAATACAGCAATATACAAATAAGAAAGCAAGAAATTAATATAGTAAATATATAATATGAAAAATTACTGTTTATTATTATTATTATTATTATTATTATTATTATTATTATTATTATTATTATTATTATTAACGGAATGCATATGTAAAAAATGGATAAAAGAAAAAAAATATATTCCCTTTCCCCCGTTTAAACCGATATTAGGTATACAGTCATGCTATCAGTGTAATCAGGTTTCAGTTTGTGCCTGTAGGCAAGATCCTTAAATTGGCTTTTGAAATGATTGTGCCTATGTATACTTCCGCCCTTACTGAACCTGAAACTGAAATTTTTCTCTTTCTTGCATATTTTGTTCAATGATGAAGTGTTCCTTTTATGCAAGCTGTTAAGATATTAACTTGGAAAATATAAGTTCGCTTAAATTAATTTTATAAAGTGTTTTTTTTTTTTTTTATATTTCTGTTACTAAAATTGATCAAAGCTTCATATTAAAAAATCAGACGATTTTAGCCGTTGAAAAACTTATTTGATCTGTGGAAAATAATTTTGTGATCCATATTGAACACGAGAAAGGTATCTGAACACTATTACAGCGTTTACATCAGGAAAAGTTTTTTTAGAATACTGTTAAATAATATAAAATAATTTTTGCACAAAAACTGTGTGTCTATTAGGGTGCATAAAATTTTCACTTTTTTATAAATTAACTTAACCTTAATTATATCATTTTGCGAAATGGCCCCCCTTATAAAATGTAGAAAATTTCAGGTCGATTGGTCAATTTCTTCAGTTGACACAAACAACCTTAAACTCTTTAAAAATATTAAAAAATGAATTAAAAAAATTAAATATCTATGTTTATTAAATCAGCTTACCCTTAGTAGGATTCTTTGTTAGAAAGGTCTATATTTACGTGAAAAAATCTCAGCTTGATCATCATGAAGTTCTACGCGCCACTCTAGTACGCTGCGATCCGTGATTCATCGCATGCAGTGGGAGCTCATCTGTGACAACTTATCACGACTTCTCGGCGCATGGAAGCAAAATAACAAAAATAAATAAATAAAATAATAATTGACCCAATGATCCGTAGAAACGCATGGTGCGGCCATCCCGAGAACCTACTTCTGTCAATGTTAACTGATCAGGATGGTACAGCCTGTACATTTAGACGAGAGCACTTACATGCACCGCAGAGATAGGGCGGAACGGAAGGGGAGTGTGTTGCTAGTATGAATCACGTGATGACCGATTCAACTGCGCATTGTTTTTACAGTGCTCTCGTCTAAATGCACGGACAGTACAATTCGGGAGCAAGATTTGGAGGCGAGTCTTAAAGCAAGACAAACGAGCCACCTAGTGATCGAGAACCGGTACGTGAATTCGTAGTTCCTGAAATCAACTTAAAGCGACAAACTATGTTAATATGATTAATTGGTCAACGTGCACGCTCACGGAGCCACCACTTGAGTCTAGATAAACTAAACGAAAGTGTGAAGGCGGCTCCTATGGCTGATGAAACTGTTACATCCTTTCCCTGTTACACTTGTGCTGAAAAAAGAATGGTGAAGCGGTATGTGGAAAAGAGTTTCAAGATGGATTTATCCTAGTAACACTGAAATCTAGAAAGAATATGCCAGAATTCAACACACACAAAAAAAAAGGGAAAAGAGTAACTTGCACCATAAAATTAGTATTTGCGAGTGGACGGGTGTGCAGAACTTCTACTGCAGTCACCTCCCCGTGGTGAGTTCTAGGTTATTTCCAACATTATTTGGAAATAAGCGAAGAACTGCAGACATAAAAGACTTATTTCTTACCTACTTAAACTTTCAAATGACATAGAGACTTTAAAACTTAATTCTACAAAACAAGAAAGCCGTACTTCTTGGGCATTCTTGCTCAAATTTTAAGACACTTGTAGTACCTGAAGGAATTGACCGATCAAACTGAGATTCTTTCACGTTAAATATAGAACTATCTAAAAAAAAAAAAAACACTAAGTCTATGCTGATTTAATAAACATAATTATTTAACAATTTTTGAACAAATAATGCATTTTTAAATAATTTTTTGGAACTTTACACTGTTAAATCAACTTAAGAAATTGACCAATCGACCTGCAATTTTATAATTTTATACGTAACCCCATTAAAAAGAAAGTGGAAATTCGATGCACTCTAGTGTCTATATATGATTGAAATTTTACCACATTATTGCTCTGTATACGATGATTGTGTGATGTAATTTCCATTATATCAACATAATAACACAATGATTGAAAATTTCTCAGGTGAATTCCTTTAAAAGAAAGCTCAGCGAGCAATGCCAATGCCCGGGGTCAGGGGGAGGCAGCGACACCCTTCCTCTCAGGGAAAGAAAAGATGTATATTAATAACTATAGTCAAGTGTTTTTCTTTTAAGACAATTATTTAAAAGTCAGTAGAGACATACAAAATTTGCAGAAGTTTTACCAAATATACAACATCTAAGTAGAAGTCACATTGGCGTAGGGAAGGGGGTTCCTGGGGGTCCGGACCCCCGAAACATCAAAACCTAAAATTATATTTTTGTATTCATTAAAAAAAAATATTTATTAAATTATTAGTACGTGATTTATGCAAGAAAGAGTGTGAACTCCCTTTTTCAGGGTTATTCCATACCCCCTAAATCACCCGGCACTTTCGATCCTCCCCGAAATTATTTTCTGGCTACGCCATTGAGAAGCCAGATTAAGGTATGACGTCTGGACAAATTGTTTGGAAAGGAGAAAGAAAAGAAGATGTAGCATTCCGTCAGCACACTGTGTACAGTGAAGACGTGGCTGGGAAGTTTTATTAGCGAGGACTATCTGTCAAGTTTGTGCCTTCTTAGTGTCCACATTTGTCGAGGAAAAAGTGATTGACTTGTTCGGCAAGAAGGAAATAATTTTACAGTTTGCTTTTTCATATAAATATTAGTGTCAAATCCATAGCATAACTTAAGCATAATACAATAATTTTTCTCCTTCGTGTCTCGTTGGTGATATTGATTTGTTGTAAATGTGGTGAGTGTCCAGACAAAAACGCATATATGATGTACGACATTTTTTTTTATATTCAACCAGTTTCGAAGTCAATTCCAACTTCATCTTCACGAAGTAAGTCGAAAGCAAACTATGGACGATTTCTTCGAACTTACAATATCGCACATTTATGGCTCCCTCTAGAAAATATCACATCATATGAGTCTTTTCCTGAGGGATTTATTTGTGTAGCTCAAAGGGAATTTCCATATCTGACAATTACCACAATTTTCTTGGCACAGCTGTCAGACTTCCATTCTTTATTTATCCGATTTTGCCAGCCAATTCCCTGGGGAGGAAGTAAAGTGACGTGAGACACACCTGTTTCTAAGTCTCCGTGCTCTCAGCGCCAGGTAGCATAGAAGGTAGCGTCAGTGGGAATCTATACCCTAGAATATACTTTTCTATTAAAAAATAGTGTAACACCGTTAATATTTCAAATATACGTAATACATCTCTTTTCAAATTCTTCTTAATTTGATTCGAATAGAGCCAGATTTCTTGCAATGGACCTAAGCGAAAAGTAATCAGGAGCATGGCTTAGTACAATTTCTTCTCCCAATATTGGAAACTTAAGACAACATGTCGTTTAGAATCGCTATTTTTATACGTCTTGGATAAATGCATGATTATGTGGTGCTATTGTGGACGCCTATGGACATCATGGCTTGAGTTGTCCCAAAAACGCAGGGAGGATTTCAGGACATTTCATGATTAATGATATAATTAAGAGAGCACTGGTATCTGCAGGATTTCCTTCTGTTCTCGAATCTGTCGGAATTAAGCGATCAGCGGTTACTGCAAATAAAAAAAAAGTTAAATAAATATAATAGAAAATTCTGTCTTTGCCACAAGGAATTATGATGAAAAAGCCTTAATATCTGAAATAGGAAGGAAGTTAGAGTCTCTTATTGCAGAGGTGCCCACCCTCCCGTGGCATCATGACTCACTCTCTCCCAGTTTCATAAGTAACCCCCAACTTCGTAAAACACCAAGCTCATTAAAAGTAACAACCCCTTACACATAATGGACTAACAGCAAGCTTAAAACTTCTTCCCAAGGAAAACTAAAATGACATTAAAGCTATAGGCCTACGCCTTTCTTCCGATTTATAATAAAAATAGTGTCAATTGAACAAAAATATGTTTAATGAGGTTACTTTTGCATTATATATATATATACAAAACTCACAAAAAAAATGATATACAGAATACATTCTAAGAGAGAGGCGCCGAACTGAAATTTTTTTTTGTGGGGGGGGGGGCAAGAATGGGATTTTATTAGTTATACATAGGCATCATAAGATAAAAACTTAAATGTTGGGGGCAGAAATTACCTCTCCCCCAAAGTCGGCGCCCATGTTCTAAGACAAGTTTAAGAAGAATTGAATGTTTTAATTGGTTATAATTATGTAAATGAGTTTTCCTAAGTATGATTACTAACTATGATTACAACTTTAGATCTACTAGTTGTATAATATATTTTATTCACTTCTAAAAATTAGAAGAGTATTTTTACCTAGTGAAGTTAAAACTTGACATTCTTTTTATTTTTAACATATACCGGTAACTAGGCCGATAAATGCTAATTTTGCATAATTTTCACCCATCAGAATTTCAATGACGCAGTCAGCGTCTTAAACCCCCCCTTGTGAGCACCCCTGCTTAATGGCATTTCTTGGTCGATTGAATTCCTACAACAATGGACATAAGCATTACTATCCAACAAGGTAATGATGCAAGTGTTACGACACATTTCCATAGGCGATAGACTTTGATGTCTCTTATTTTCTGTTAGAAGTATTTTATTATTGCCTCTTGTAATATGCTTTGTTGTTAAATAATTATTGTGATCCACAATTGTCATAATAATACCATATCTAATTTATACATGTACACATGTATGCATGCTCGTTATGAGCGAAACGTAATTTTGAACGCTTATCGACGCACAGCTGATCATGTAGTGCCTATGTAGGCCTAATTGTTGAGCGCTTCAATTTTACTAGCACACTCTGATTATTAATTTATTTATAAGGTTAATGCATTATGTAGAAAGTAAGTTACATTTATTATGGTTGGAAATTTATGGATACACTCCATTACTGAATTTCCCGCTGTTGTGCAACGAATTTTAAATACTTTACCAGTCATCCAATCTAGCGTAAGGTCTTATTGCTTTTCAAAAGTTTGATTATTTTCTTTAGTAGGAAAGTTCATTTCATTCGCAAATCAAGAACACGGTTTCCTTTGACAGATGAGATGTTTCCTTAGATTTCATTAACTTATAAGCAGAATTTTCTAAAAATTAATTAGCATTTTTAATTTAACTATTTAAAAAAAAATTACAATTATATCTACGTTTCAAAAATAACATCTTATGAGAACACTACTTTCAATCAGGAAATTGAGACCGAATATTTTTACACGTAAACAATGCTCTTACCTTTAGTTACTATCAGGGAACAAAGGAACAGTACATTGACGACATTCGCTTTGGTTAGAAATTATTTCAATAATGGCATAACTGTAACCCCAGATTTGTTTATTTCACCTGTGTTTATACTCCTTTTAGCTTCGAGGCTATATCAGGAGTTCGGGATCTGTGTCTGTACAGTAGGGTAGGCCATGGAACTATTGCTTGTCAATTGTTTCTATTGTCGGTGTATTAAATGGAATAAATTTCAACTGATATTAATTTAAATGGATATGATACAGGATGAAATGGTACGGATGATTTATGGTATGTAAATATCCTATTCGGCATTTGCCTCTGACTAGGGAAACCGCCGGAAAACTCCCACATTTAAATTTTCCTTCTTCATGGTTGCAGGGAGCCACAAACTCCATAAGATAGGGATCCTTATCAGCGTATCTGTGAATAAGAGTAGGCTACGCTCCATTAATATCGCCGTAGGTCTATGTGTATTAAACCCGTATTAATGCTTTAAATTATTCATAATAGCATTGGTGATTTGTGATTTTAACAAGGAACAAGATCTCTGCTTACCGTATTTCCTTCTTCAGCTTCAGTTTTATTTTGACAGATGTCTTCTGTCCTGCGCCAATTGAATTTGAATCGATTGGCACCCCCAGTATTAATTTTAAGTGCATACACGATGAACTCTCACTGCTGAATGCCTCAATCCTCCTTTGAATAGGCGAGATATGGATGGTTATGATAGGTATGCAAACATTAGGGAAGTTAAGCATGAATTAAATACGTTTAGAACCGATCAGTTTTTAGCACTAAAAACGATTTGACCCGTAACCTATTTCAACGCGTTAAAAATATAGGAAAAACATTAAATGAACCGATCTCTCTATGTAGTCAATTAGAGAAGGCACTAAATAGTAAGAAAGCTTAAACTCAATTTCTATTTTTGCAGCATATAATAAGTTTTGCAATAACACTTCTCAGATATCCTACTATCGTTCGGCATCAATGGCATTAGTATCAACTGGAGACACAGAGCAGATGATGCTCAAGATGGCTCTTGCTTGAAAATCTTCGGGCGCAACCAGATAGATGGATGCTACAACCGGAAAATGCAATGTGGAAATGAAATGGGAGACTGTCACATTACTTTTTTCCTGAAAGACTAGTCAAAGACCAGATGGATGGGTGTAACGACCGGGTACTGCAATGTGGAAAGGAAGTGAGAAGACTACCATATTTTTTCCCCTGAAAGACTGGTCAGCAAATTGATGGCAGCTGTTACACTATTTAAAGGAGCAGAGAAAACACTGGTTACAGAAAGAGGAAGTCAAGGATAGGATGGTTGGCTACCCAGGTTTAGATAAGGAAAGGGATATAGGCCTACTGCAGTTTTGACCTGTGCCGGAATGCCGGAATTTCGTCCAGCTGGAATCTATGTCTACAGAATATAGACCAATCACATTTATGCATATAAAAATGTCACTTCCCTAGGCCGGAAAAGAACCTGCGACCTTAATTAAGTCAGCTACATACTCACTGTGCTACCCAGACTGATACCAAGTACAGTGGGAAATGTAGAGTGTAGTTTGCAGACCAAGTTCAAGGACTTGCCCGCGAGGAGAACACTTAATAATAATTTAGCTTTCATTTAGTTCTCTCCCTACAGTTAAGTACTATATCTACAGCAGTCTAATACAACAAGTTAACTAATAACAACACTAACAACATCACACAGAGACTATGCATCATTCCATGAATTTTGTGTAAGTGTTAATTCAAACACTCAGCACTCCAACTTGTGAAATTCAGTTATGTAATGAAGAAGCTTTCACTCACGCTAAATTGGACGGCAAGGAAATGGGAAGGAACTATGATAAAAACACGAACCCTAGGCCAGGAAAAAGAACCTTGTAACAAGAGTCTGGTTTTGGTAGCATAAGGTTTTTGCGCTTAAGGAAGAAGCGCTGGAATTTGGTCTGATCTAGACTTAACACTAATACTGAATGCTATAAGTTTTGTTTACTTGCTGAAACGCAATTTATAAGAATTGCAAGTCGCCTCTATACAGGCCGTGAAGGCCCCTAGGGTTCCTGGAGCTTGTGGAAAAGAGGATTGGCTTCCACGAAAAAAATTATCAATGAAAGATTTCATCTTGTGTTTATGAGCATTTAGTATATAAAGAATAAACAAAATCATTGATACCTTCTGTCTTCCAAACTACGGTATGTAGTTGCTAGAGAGAATCATAAACGCGACCGACGATACGAAAGAAAATAATATTCAAACAATCTTTTGTTTAAACATTTCGCTAAAAGTAAATTCAATAAAAACATTTTCAATGAACAGTGGCTGAAGGATTCATTCCAGTAACTACATCCCTCCTTTCGCATTGTTTCCTTGTCTTTTCTTGCAACTAGATAATAGTTAGCCATTAACTGCTGGTAATTTAGACCCAGGAAAGCGCTTCTCGGAATATGGACTTCTTTAATGGATCGTAACCCTACTACATGGAATCAACGACTTTAATTTCCTCTTTAAGAAAAGCAATCAGCTGGTGTTTACCCTGAAAATCCTCATTCGCAGTTAGTTTGGTTTAAACTGAAAGCCTCACATCCAAATATGTTATTATATTAAATCTTAATGAAATACTGGGTTTAATATCTAACGTTCGATTATTTGATTTATTTGTTTTGTCTGTATATTAGCTTCTTCTTCCAGCTTAAATAGGTCAGGCCTACTACCCTAACAAGGTACATTAAGTTAATAAGTAAAATGCGTACATATTTTGGCTTCTTACTGTGGAATGACAAGGGAATTAGCTTTTTTGTTTTATTGATAAAAATTTTTGTTAGAAAATCAAAATTGCATCATAAAATTAACTTTACAATTCCTGTCTTAATACTGTATTACATCAATTTTATTGTAAAAGTCAGTCGTAAACCGTTAATATATCATTTAAGACCTGTGTCTTATGTGTACAATATTCATTTTTATTTTCCTCATTGGATACAATTTATTTAATGGTGAATGGTAGTAATGAATACACAAATCTATATTAATAAAAATTAATTCCAAAATGTATGTTGCCGCATCACTTAAAAACGGCTCGACCGATTTGCCTGATTTCTTTTTTGTTGTGTTTGTAATTGTCAGGACAAGGTTTGTATGAAAGAAATTTTTTGGAAAATCCACGGAAAAAGTCGGAAGTTAGAGAGAGCTGCTGTCAATTGTTTACATAAAAAGATTAAAAAAATTGTGTGACAAAAGAAGTGTGACATATTCACAGATTGAGAGTTCCGCTGTCACATGTTTTCATAACAAAACAAAATAAAAGAAGTGTGAGTCTTGCAACCAAGTCAAATCGAAAGTGTGTATGTATCTATGTAAGTATGTATGTTCCCTATACAAATATACATTTATTGACCAATTTGCACGAAATTTTGCACACATACCCAGTTAAGCCCGGGAAGTAACGCGGTACAGGCTTCTTCTCCGAAAGCCGTGTACTGCGTGTTATCTAAACACAATCCGCAAGGCGCTATTTACCATATTCAGTGCTGTTGAGACGTAAGTTGTATGTGAAATAATATAATTTATTTTGTATTTTATTGAAGCTAAATTCTGGAGTTAAAAATGGTTCAGTTAGTAGGCCTATTAAATTATTGCAATTTGACCTGAATTTAGTTTAGTGAGAAAATCCACAAGGGATAGCAGCCCCAATTATAAGGAAACCCCTGAGGGTTCAACTTACTATTAAATATACACGACACACACACACACAAATATATATATTAATAAAAATGAATTTCCAATATGTATGTTGCCGCATCACTTGAGAACGGCTCGACCGATCTGGCTGATTTCATTTTTGTTGTGTCCGTAATTGTTAGGACAAGGTTTGTATGAAAGAAAATTTTTGGAAATTCCATGGAAAAAGTCGGAAATGTGAAATGAGGCACAGTTAGAGAGTTCTGCTGTCAACTGTTTACATAAAAAAAGATTTAAAAAATTGAAGTGTGACAAAAGAAGTGTGACATATTCACAGTTTCAAAGTTCCGCTGTCACAGGTTTTCATAACAAATCAAACAAACAAACAAAAAAAGAAGTGTGAGTCTTGCAACCAAGTGTGTATGTATGAATGTGGGTATGTATGTTCCCTATACAAATCTACATTTCTTGACCAATTTTCACGAAATTTTGCACACATACCCAGTTAAGCCCGGGAAGTAACGCGGTGAACACTAAAATTCAAACAAACCACTTATTCCCTTGAAAATTTATGTAATTTCTGAAAATATTATACTGAAAAGTGAAATGCAGTTCAGTTATCATGACAACAGTGTACTGTTTATAGTGTTCACATAGAGCTTTGGGAACTATATAATACTGGGCTTCAACAGATTCTGATGCTATCGATGTAATACATTGGTGAAAATAATTAATGGAAAATGAAATCCACGAAAATAAAGCACAGTGTGATGCAGTCCTAAAACTTTCTCTACCCTCAACATGGAAAATATCATTTTCTCACTTCACATTTTGATGTAGAATAAGCGGTCGTATTGCAGGGACAGCTTAAGTGTGTGCCAGTGAGTATGCTATATCAGAAGTCGGTAAAAAATCCTATCCACTGATTCGTCACTCATAGCAGTAGGCTTTGTACAGGGATGTTTATCATAGGCCCTAAACTTCTACAAGAAAACAAAATAGGATGGAACATTTTCAGTCCTGTGCCCGCAGTATATCATGTCCCAGGTTTTGGGGGAGGAAAGTATGCAAGAGATATTGAATATATATATATACATATTTTAATTTTCAGCTCCGAAACGGTTGTATGGTAACAAGAAAGTGAGAAATAAAATTTTCCATAAAGACAATACAATCTTATGTAATCGGAATTTATGTTTCTTCTTATTTCAACCACTCCCAGACATGGTGTATAGAAGCAACGGAATGCAACATTCGACAACCTCTGTGAGCCATAAAAAGCTGTAGGCCTATCTAGCGTTTCCTGAGGGAATAGTTTGAGTGTGATAAGTCGTTCTTCCGCAAGTTCTATGTAGGCCTACATATTACACAAGGCCCTAGAGTTTGAGAATCGAAAGTCCTTCATAAGTTAATTTCAAATTACATTTTCTCATTTTTGAGAAGAATGTGTGAAAGTGATATTGACTGTCTTGATTTTATCCCTGAAATGGTTGCATGTCAACATGGAAATGGGACCAAATGTCTCGTAAAGACAGTAAAATGTTATGTTGTACATTATTAATAAGTGACATAACTTTTATTTATGCAAAGGAAGTTATGTGTTTCACATTAATCATTCTCTCTCTCTTTTTTTGTTTGTTTGTTGTAATTGAATGTTTTTTTTTTTAAATTCACGAATCGGTCTGGATTAAGTTTAATGTTGTATGCTGTCCACCTAGTGCATGTTACTGAGTCGTAGCTTGAAGTCAATTACTTTGCAATGTTTTGTACGGAATATCGTTATGTCCCATATGTGCCATCATTCATTTAAAATAGATGACGGTTAGGTCATGTAAATGTTGAGTCTATGTTCTTCTGTTTTCCACACAAACTATTGAATTTTAGTAGACTAGACGGAAGGCGATTCATTTGTTAGCCTACTACTGCGCAGAAAGGGACAGAGCTTGAATGCTTCTTGGTTCATGCGTATCCAATTACAAGCCGTATTTCGAGCTACGTTCTACTCCTACTGGTTAAGAATGGAAGAGAAGAGAAGGGCTCCCATCCTCGCTGTGCTTCTTGGTTCACGCGCATCCATTTCGAAGCCGCCTTCCGAAATGCATTTAACTTTAGTAAATATTGATTTACAGAGCACTTTCCACGTAGGCCTAAGTAATTTTATTTTTTGCACTCTGCTAGCCACTTTTAACAAATATTTATGAATTTACAAATTCAGATGAGACTAAATACGAACAATCCACCAATCTTAATAAAATCTATTAATAGTCTATTTCTCTCTATAGGCTACCTCGTATTACACTTACGCGGCCCCGGGCCTTGCAGGACCACGACCCTTGAGGAGGGAATTTCTATGGACCACATACAAACTTTTTTCACCAAACAAGGACATAGAGGGCCTCCCCAGATGAGTGATCGGCCCAAAGCCGGGGTCACCTCAGAGACAACAAGAACACATAGGACGATACACACCAGTCATACACACTCATCCCGAACAAGGCGAGGATAATTAAAGGTGATAATGACGGCTAGATTATATCCGGGGACCAGGAGGTCTAAAGTTTCCCGACTTTCGTCACACAGGTGACTAAAAAGCCCGGAAAACCCCACCTAGAAAACTTGTCTCGACCAGGAATCAAACCCGGGCCCTCGGCTTGAGGAGAGCGAACGCATCCCCTACGCCACAGTGGTGGACTCAAAACTATTTCCTACTGATAACTATGTAATGCCGTGATGCATATGGGGTACAGTAACTAATGAAAATTCAATAATAGATCCCGTATATTAGTTAATTATTACTAGGGAAAAACTGTACCCTAATGGCACAGTTAGTATTTCTTGTAATGAATACACCACATATCTGCGACGCATAAAGAATGAAATACTGTGTATCTTAATAAATTTGTGAACATTTAAAATTTTGAAATCCAACGTTATCTTTAATCGACAATTTGTTAAACACTGCAAATTTCTTCTTAAACTAGATGGTGTAAAAGTTTTGCTACACCTTAAGTGTAAGCTAACACAATAATTTCATTTAATACCTCTCAGACGACCTGCTTTTTCCGCCAATCCCAATTAATTGCGAACAATTCCTTACATTACCAAATAAAACAACAATAATTTATTTCCGCTTTAGAGCAAATTATTATTTTATTTAACTAATGACCTATTATTATTATTATTATTAGTAGTAGTAGTATTATTATTACTATTATTATTACTATTATTATTATTATTATATGTAGACTTTCTCTATTGCTGCTTGAAAACCTTCTAACTTCAATTATTCATTTACCTTTAAGTTTACGATTGAAGTTAGCCTACCATAAAACGTACAATATTCGACCGGTCCTCACTCCACAACCCGCTGGCCCTCCCTCATGCAATATAACATGCGACGTCGGGCTTTTATTATTATTATTATTATTATTAATGGAACACAGTAACGAGAAGCGTAACGTGAAGGTAGTCTCAATTAACATAAATAATCATTTTCACTACTATCTCGGGGAATGATAATTAAACAAATTAAAAAATCGTTATCTTTAGAAACTCATGAGTATGGCAAGGCATTTGATGATTTTGCATATTTTTTATATGAAGGTTAAAAGATAGCTCGGAAATATATAAATATGTATAATGAAATAAGTTATGAAATAAGGGCAATTTGTTTTTGCATTTTTTATTTATTTTGCATTTTCGTCATTTTCAGGAGATTAGTAGGTCATTTTCGTCATTTTTAGGTCATGTTTCAGTGGAGGTAGAGAGAAGCTTTTCCATGTACAAATCGTTATTTTCAGACAACAGACAATCGCGTTTTTTTCAGAATCTCTACCAAGTGTTCATAGTTCATTTTAATTCAGGTTTATTGTAAATACCACAGTAGTTTCTCTTGCAGCAATTAAGAATTATTTCTTTTTAAATGGCACATATTTGCTAGGGGCAAATTTTTGGGCATGCCAGTTCAGAAAGAAATTTTTTCACTAAGGGTTTCCAAGTGGTATAAATATACTTGCTTCTTTAGTGACAACATAAGTGTGTTTTATATTGTAATATTATATATAGCGCACTGTTATCCATTAAATTGCTTTTAGCAATTCATTACTTTAAAAAAGCTAATCATAAGGAATAATGGTAAATTTATTGGTTATTGTTTTATATTTTGGGTCATTTTTTCACTATTTTTAGGTCATAAATGCATTTTTATTTTGCATTTTTTCACTATTTTATGGTCATTAATTGCCTTACCTTAGTAATACAAAAAATTCAGTACACACAAGAAAAAACAATACTATATTTGTCAGAACATAACAAAGGTCTGATAACATAAAAAAGTTAGTATCTGAAACGTAATTGATCTTACAATCGTTTTCTTGAAAATGAAGCCTATTTCCGAACTGACTTAAACAAATGCCTGCTTCCAGACTCACCTGAATTTTTCTTTTTTGCCAACTGTGTGGATGTTTTAAACTTTGAAATATATTCTCGTGAAACTTATACGTTTGTAGCTAGAGGAAGGATATAATTTGTAGTCATTGTTTGTGTTATCATCTCTTGTTAAGCCCTTTGCATTTCGATATACCCACAAAGAATCATTTCGGTACACAAAGGAGGCATCACTTGACTTGAATCTTCTTATAAGCACTTGGGGCATCAATTGTAGTTATTGCATGAGGGATCAAAGCACTGGGTCAGCGTTACCAACCCACGTCTCATACACAGCATAGCCTACCATGGGGCTGATACGATATTTAATGTTTGTTATATGAATATAATTCTTGTATTTCCACCAGTCTTTCTTAAACAACAAAGGAATACATATTCCTTGTGGCACTAAGAAAGATTCTTCTGTTGCCATCCATTATGAAACTCAGTAGCAGTAGAAGTAATTTATTTACAAGAAAAACAACAGTAGGCCTACGAGTACAGTGTGTTGCAAAATGATAACAAAGAAGTAACTTAAAAAATAATATCAATCAAAAAGCTAGTAAATTAATAGAATATGGTGTGTTCGAAAATGACAGATTTATAAAAATAATATTGTAAGTAATAAATATTAACAAAACAGATTTAATAAATATCCCCGAAGGATACTCAACCCAATAAAACCTGATTAATGCACTCACGTAACATTCCTTACCTTAAACATGGGTAACATACATTTCTCACTTCACATTCTGATATAGAATAAGATACCGTATTGCAAAGAGCGCGTATTCAGTTGTTTCAAACTTCCAGAGAATTTCTGCAATAAAATGTTCAAATGAACATTTTAACTCTTAAGTATAAGCACCTTGTATAAGTACAAAATTTAAACAAAATCGTTAGTGCATTTTTGAACAAATTCGGAAAAACGAAATTTTTATTAATGTAAATTAGGATTACAAGTAGAGAAAGTCGTAGCCAATCTTCGTATCGCATCCACAGAAGTTACCTAACCCAAAAATTTATTTTCATATGATTTTTCGATCTGGAGCTAAACTGTTCACACATACACATACACATACACTGACACACACACATACAGACATGCTTAAAATAGTAGTTTTGGATTCAGGGGACTTCAACTAGTGTATTTATGTTAAAACCCAACTTCTGATTTCAGGGAATAACACAATGCTTACTCTCTCTGTAGACCGCATTAGATAAAACCAGTCGTTTTTAATCAAATTAATGTTTATTTAATGCTTGGTGAAAGAATTCTGTCAATAAATCCTCTTAATGAGTCGGGGAAGGCCAACTATAGCCCTTTTCTAATTATAATGGTATTCGATGCTGTCGTAATTCCAGTTTAATATTGATTAACATTTTGGTAAGTAGTAGGGACAAAAGGCTGACAACAAAATTCATACTGACATGAGGATTACTGTCATTATACGAGCTATCTGATTAGTTTTGTGAAATTGAGAATTAATGAGTCTTCTCATCCCTGATGGCTAAATATTCATGTGTTATAATTAGCAGGCTTTTTCCGTATTTACAGATTTTACTTAATATTGCGAAAGCCAAATTCCAAAATAATTTCAACGAGAGAAGAATACACGTATTGATGAAACCACAATAAATGCGAAGATTTACATTTAAGAACCGCATCTCATAAAATAGACCCCTGAAGAGAAATATGAGTTTTAACATCGTCTGAAGTCTAAGGATCTTTATATAGATTAATCACTATAAACCCGTCTGAAGAAGCTTGACATTCACGTGGGTTAAGTCAGATATCTTAACTAAACTCCAGGGTGATATAATCCGTTTCAAGGAGGGAAAGGTCGTCAACTCCATCTTTCGACTTCATTGATAAAAGACAGAACTGGAGCATATGGTTGCCGGGATTACTAATTAATTATTACAGTTAAATAATTCTATACTGTCATTCACCTATAGATATTGTCTTCTTCTTCTCTTCATGGAGTAGGAGAGTCTCCTGTTCCGTCCTCAGCTTGCCACCTTGCTCTTGGCCAACCAACATCCCTTCTCCCTCCTGGTTTATACAACAGTGCTTGCTTCGGAAGTCGTGCTTCATTCATTCTGTTCAGATGGTTTAACCAAAGAATCCTATATTCTTTTATATTTTCTCTAAATAGGATTAGGTTTAGCTCCTTCCTTATATCTTCGTTTTTATATGTATCCAATTTTTCACATCCTTTTACCCTTCTGAAGAATTTCATTTCCTCTGACTGCATTCTCTTAACATCGTTTTCCTTAGAGTCCATGTTTCGCATCCATAGAGCAAAATTGGTACATCCATCGTCTTATAAAATTGTATTTGTGTTTCTTTCCTTGTCTTGTTTTTTAGGCTCCTAGCAATTGTACCACATATGTTCTCAAAGGGTTGTGTTTTAATATTAAGGTCTTTGTCATAATCATATGTGATGTCACATCCTAAATATTTTAAATGGTTCACTTGTTCTTAACTCGTGTTATTTATTATTGATTTGCTTCTGATTGGATGTTTCCCTATGAAAGCCATAACTTTAGTCTTCTGTAGTGAAATTTTAAATTTATTTTCTTCGCATATTATATTTAGTTTATGTATGGCCTTTTGTAAATCGTCTCCTTTTTTGGATAATTATCTGGTCGTCCGCAAATAAAAGAGTATTTATGGTATTTTCTGGGTTTAATTCAACTCCGTCCGTAAAATGTTTCTTCCATTCTCTAAGAATGTCGTCCAAATATGTATTAAAAAAACTTGGAGAGAGGCTACATCCCTGTCTAACACCTTTTGTTATTTATAAATTCTTCCTATAATTTTCCATTCTTTGACAATTTATTCGTCGTTTTAAAGTACAGCGATTTTATAACTTGAATCAGATGAAGTGGAATACCTCTTTTGTGCAGTGTGTTCCAGTGCACCGAAGGTTTTCCCATGGCCAATGAAACCAATATACTCTCTAAATTCACTGATTCCGGAATTTGGGAACAAGGAGCGACTCTCATTAAAAGGGGAACACATTGTAAAACCATTCCTCAAAGATTCCCCGGTCCTCGGAAGGCTGGTGAGACGAGGCTTTCATGCTCTGGAAGAAACGACAATAGTCGGTTCTTGCTTATTTTCTAGCTACAGTATTTTAATTTTAAATTAATGTTTGCAGAGCTAATTTAATTTATTTGTGTGTCTCTGTGTGTGAATGTCCATCTAATAATTTATTCATGGAATATATCCCCAAATATACGAAAAACGACCAGTTAAGTGGTCTCGTGGTTAACACCGATTGGCTACGGATCAACAGGCATGTGCTCTCTCTCCCCGGTATAACTCATAGGATTTTTCTGCGCTAGGGAGACCTAGTGATTAAAACTGGGGAGCAACTTGAGAAGAAGTGGCTCCTGTGACAGAAACCACATTATCAGCCGTGGATGTCGGTATGCTGACCACATGCCTCAATCTTGCCCTCTGCCCATGGTAGATTACGTAGCGGTCTGTTGGTAGATCTAGTTCCTTCAGAAATTCAGTGTCATGAAGGAAAAGTAATATATTCGAAAAATACTTTAAATAAAACGCTTATCGAAGCGTTTTTTTACAGAAGAATGCAAGAGTATTTTAAAATTATCACGATATACATTTTTCGTAGTGAAGTGTTGTATCCCTATTAAGCCTATACGGGTATGAAGTATGGCTTTAATTAAACTTTTATAGTTTGTTTTCTAGTCTTCATAGGCACGGGTTTTCTGTCACCTAATAATCATAATTGTGCATTTACAGGACCTGAAAACATGGCTTATTTTTGCTAAAACTGTACATTTAATTTCTAATATTTAAATTATTTTCAATTTACAATTGAGCTTTATAATGTGTTAAAATAAGTTCTCCTCCTATGCTAAACTATAAAATATAATATATATAACCTAATCTAAAAGAATAACTTATTATAATATTACAGTGCAAGTAACAAAAGTTAGGCATACTAGTCAAAATATCAATTTATATACAAACAAAATGTTAGAAGTTATTATTAAAATTCCTTAGAAGTGCTTAAAAATTATCTCAAAATCCATTAAAATGCAGACTCTGGCTTATGCTAATATATAGTTTCGTCTTCTTTTATGACGCATTTCTGCGTTAATTCACCATCTTCAGGTGTATAGTCTTCCATTCTGTGGGGAGTGAAATAAAGTGAGCTCCATGTTGTTCCTTGTGTAGCCAGATGTAGACTCTATGAGTCTTTATATTGCTTTGTAATGTAATAGGACTACTATAAAAGACTAAGGCATGATGCGTAGACATCGTCTACACCTTTATGGATTTTAAGATCTTTTTAAACAATTTTAAGACATTTTAACAGTAATTTATACTAACTTATTGTTTGAATAAGGTTATATTTTCACGGGTAACTCGTTTTTCTTGTAATGTAGTATTATAATAAGGTATGTTTTACATTAAGTTATGTATGTAATATTCTGTAATTGAGCTTACGTCGAGAACCTATTTTAACACATGTAATTTCAGAGTCTGATACAATATTTTATAATGCAGATATAGTTAGAGAAAATAATTGTATTCACCATATTTGTGCTTGATTCTTAGGAGGCTGTAATATCAATCATATTATACAACAAAGAGAAATGAAAGAATGAGATGAAAGAATGAAATGAAAGAAAAATAATTATGGTTTTCAATAGCCACATGTCATTTTTCTTCTTGTGAAATTGTTCTTTGTCTAAGCTGATGACAATAAAAGGAGAGAAGAGGGAGGAGTGCCACAATTCCATTTGCATTATGCCGAGAAAGACGCCAGATTACGGATTTAATACTGCGCCATGCTTACTGTGCTCCAAAGCTGGAAGCAGCGACTCATATACTAAGGAACATAGAAGAGTGCTTTGTTTCCGCGTATAACTTATTAGAATAGATGGTGCGAAGTACAGGCCACATTTCATTCCCACTTTTCTCATTATTCTCTGCATTATTTTGAAACTACAAAAGTGACCTATATAACTTAACTTAACACGATAAGATCAAATAAGTTGTACAACATCTAATTATAAATTTGCTACCTCCAATGTATTTAAAACAATTGATGTTAAACAAATCTTTAATAAACTTGAAGATGAACATATAAGCTAATATTACAACACATTATTATATAAAAAGTATAACAGTTCATCTCAGGGCATAATCCAGCGACGCAAGCCCAATTCACGCGATATTATTTGTACGGGTGATGTGATTTGTTTTGTTTCTGAGCGAAGCAGGGTGACCAACTGTCCTTCGGTCCTTCCCTGGGACAGACCCACCTCTGCATTAAGGTAAGTAGTGACATGTAGATTCTACTTTGAAGGGAGTTATGTTGGGTTAGATTCGTTTGGTTAGGTTGGGTTCGGTTCGTTTGGTTTGGTTAGGTTAGGTTCGTTTGGTTTGGTTAGGTTAGGTTCGTTTGGTTTGGATAGGTTGGGTTAGGTTCGTTTGGTTTGGTTAGGTTGGGTTAGGTTCGTTTGGTTTGGTTAAGTAAAGAATTGCAATATTAATGTAGTAGGGTAAATAGAATTCTCGCATCTCCCGCGAGGTTTGTCATGTTGGTCAACCCGTTTCCCAGAATTCTACCTGCTCCGCTGGTATGACGTCAGCGCTCTGACGACCAATCACGAAAATTTGTATCGTTTCGGGAAGGTAATTTGACGGAGATTCCACTACTTTTTGCTAGATCGTGATGTAAGAGAAAGTGTAACATTTAGGGCAGATGGGTCGGACCAAATTATTGGCTTTGCTCATCTAGGGGCATACCTTATATTTTAAATCCTAAAATAGAAATAGTTTTTTCTGTTGGTATTTGTTTTTATTTGTACTAAATGTGAAGTAATGTATATAATGCAATGTATTAATGTGTATATGTTACAATAAATAAATAAAATAATAATTACAAAATAAAATAAAGACTAATTATCATGACTATTCCACTCATACGCCGCGTGTTTGATATTAACCAATAACGTTTGGCAATTCCTCGGGTATAGATCAATCACAATCGTTTATCTTATAAAATGCTTGCTATTAATATGACGATGAGATTTTATCTGATAAAACCGTCGGCTCGTTACCGGACACGTAAGCATCAACGTGCCGTGATTAATACGTCGCATGCTGCCATTCAGCAGTACAAAAACAGATTATTTTATACAACATAACTTGTTTGGAAATTGAAATAATATAAAGGACATTTGTTTAAAACACAATTTCGAATCGGTGCATGCCAGTTCGTGTGCTTTTATTCTGTTCTGCTGTTAGCTTACCTGAATTAAGTCAACTATGTCTTATAAGCACCATTGGTAGCCCTGGTCACAACATGGTAACTGGAATTGATTCATGGATGGTTGATTCATAGTAT
The DNA here is from genome assembly GCA_964059195.1 of Ectobius pallidus. NCBI lineage: Eukaryota > Metazoa > Arthropoda > Insecta > Blattodea > Ectobiidae > Ectobius > Ectobius pallidus. Next base: position 74,446,803 of record CAXKWD010000007.1, on the reverse strand, counting down.
GTCGTGATCTCGCAGCTGTTAGTTTTGTTTTTATATAACAAAGCATGAAAGTAATTATTAATTGTATAATCCGTTGCATTTTTATTCAAGGAATAGTCTTAATAAATCCAACTCGAGTTGACGAGTCGCAAATCTATCGATAAACTCGTAAACGAGAAAAGAAACAGTCACTAAAAGTTATGTGTTTCTTTAGCTGAATTGAAACATGGTTTCAATTTTGGTATGTGATTGTACAATACTATAGGAGAAAATAATATAGGTTCAGGAATATATAAGGGGGTACGCCGTAGCGTAGTGGTTGAGGCGCCGCGCTACAAACCGGAAGGTCGCGGGTTCGATTCAAGTTGAGGTCGTTGAGATTTTTCAATTCTCCTAATCCTTCTGGTGGAACTATGGCCCTGGGGTCGACTCAGCCTCCAACAGAAATGAGTACCAGGAGCAATCCTGGGGGTAAAGGCGGCCAGTGCGTAAGGCTGACAACCTTACCACCTTCATGTGCCGAATGTCCAAAATCTGGGAGCCTCAACCTCCTGGAACCCTCTGGGCCTCCGTGGCCTGTATAGGGATCACTTTACCTTTACCTTCACCTATAAATTACACTGATAAACAAGCTGTAGATATCTGATATGCTGTATACTTTTTTTAATGCAGTTTTTTATGCTGATTTCAATTCTGGAAACCGTTTCGCTCTATCACGTCAGGTTTTGAAGATATCAACAAAAAACAATTTTCATTGAACATCGTTCATCAAAATCTTTATGTAGTTTTTAGTAATTTTTCATGCAACGTCATAGGCCTACACTGTTGTGTCATTTGTGAAATCAGTTATACTTAATGTAAAATATCAAAATATTTTCCATATCGCGAATCCATGTCGCTACTTCTTGAAAAAATACGCTATCACAAGTATAAATGCGGTGATTTAAAAGTTATCACAATTCTCATGGGAATGCAGACGGGATACACCAAGTATTGCTGTTTTATCTGCGAATGGGACAGAAGAGATAGAAAACACCACTACATAAAGAAAAATTGGCCGATCAGAGACAGAATGCAGCCAAGAAATAAAAATGTCCTTCGTGTACCGTTGATTGACTGTGACTAAGTTATCATGCCACCGCTTCACATCAAGCTGGGGCTCATGAAGAATTTCGTGAAGGCACTAGACAACAATTCAGATGCTTTTTGGTGCTTGTGCAACACGTTTCCGGAGTTGAGTTATGCAAAAGTGAAAGCAGGTGTGTTCATAGGTCCACAAATAAGGAAGATATTTGCTGACAGCCACTTCCAAGATTTACTGAATGGTACTGAAAGACATGCATGGATAGCATTCAAATCAGTCGTGGCCGATTTCCTTGGAAATTCTAAATCTGGTGACTATGTGAATGTTGTGTAGAAGTGCATTAGTGCATACAAACAGCTGGATTACAACATGTCCCTCAAAATTCATCTCCTTGATTCACATCTTGACTGAACATAGGTTCAGTTAGTGACGAACATGGTGAACGTTTTCATCAGGACATTTCGGTGACTCCATCGACCCTGATACTGTGGTATCAGGGTCGATGGAGTGCAGCAACATTGGCTGACTACTGCTGGACGCTTCAGCGTGACACTCCAAATGCTCATCACAAACGCAAGTCTATAGTCAAGAAATTCAAACCAAACACAGTTTACATGAAGAAAGTATAGCAATTTTCTTGGATTTTATGTGTGTATTGTGCCTTTAACTACATATTTATGTACAGAATATGTGTCCTGTGACTCAATCAAACTATTTCCTTAGCTAACGCCATGTTCATTAGTACTCTCTGTATCAGTAAGTGTTCTAATGATATATAAATAGTTGAAGATGTATATTTAAAAAACCATGGGTGATAGAGACAAATGGTTTGCATATTCTGAATCAGCACGTTTCAATTGTCTTAGAACAAGTGTTGGATACCAAGATATCCTCCGATTCTATTTTTTTGTTTTTCAGTGTTATATAATTATGCCTACTTAGAGAATTTAAGACACTAATTATAATATTACTAAGTGTTTGAGTGTGTGATTGCATGAATGGGTATTCATGAATCCTCCTCCGGACAAGTGTAATTGCTCAGAGATATAATTGGTTCTTACGTATTATGTACTTATAACTTATTTACATAATATTTTCCTGAAAATAATATGTATTTTACATTTACTGTATATCTGCACTTCGCATGCGTCCGTATAAATAAATAAATCCAATGTTTCAGAAAACTGTCTATTGAAAATAAGTGGAATAAGAAAATGTATTTCTACTTAGCTGCGTGATGGTTCTGTTATTTTCTTTATACCGCACTGCTAAATGCTTCAGTACTAGATCAGAAAAGAAGAGCATAAGCGAAACTATCAATATTGTTTGCTTATTACTTTTAATGTCGTCAAAACTGCATTTACCCTTGTTGTCTCTTGTTAATTAAGGATATAAATCTGACTATTTACACACTCGGTATATTATGAATTTGAATTTTTTAAGTAAAATAGTCATAAACGCAAATTCCTTTTGAACGATTCCGGAGAAATTTATTCTTGATTAATTTTACCTAATATAACTTTAAGCCAATTTTCTCCTGACCAAAAATAATCGCAGGATTAAAGTCTCTTTGATATAGCTAATCTACGCGTATGACCACCATATTGCTGTGCTGCTGTTGCTGATTATCATGATTGATTCCGCTTATATTGATGACTGTGCTTCTATTCTTGCTGAAGATATTAACACTTCTGGGTGCGTAGGATGGAATCTGGTACCAATTGATTGACTCCAACTCAAAGTTTGTAGCTGGAGCTAACATGATGCTGTATCAGTTGTCATGTTGTTCTACTTCCCTCCTTACATCAAAATACACGAATGCGATACCTCGCAGATGTTCTCTAACTTTGTATTGACATAACTCCCAGATATCTTGATATTGGAAATTCATTTCCAGAAATCAATGATGACAGTTTGGTGGAGAATCTGCAACAGGAGAAGTTGTGATTTATGCATACGATTCAAGTTTCGGCTTTATCATATTTGCTTACATCACCTTGTTTCTGCCAGTTACACGTATCTTCAAAGGAAGATAAATGCAGTAGCACGTGTCTATGGAGAGAAGTGTTAGAAAGGGATATAAAGATGGAATCAAGCCCAAAGAATGAGATAATACATCAAGACAACTGGAATGACATAGTTGATTTGAAAATGGGAGTATAGGAGATAAGAGAAAGAAGCCTAACTGTGGAAAATAATAGCCTATTTATTTCTTCTCTTGAGAATATAACAGACACATTGCTTAGTTACAATATCCTCTTATATTAATACAACTCCGTTCATAACACTATTTTAAAAACACTATAGGTCTAGGTATTCTGCCGCAGAAATAAAACTTCGAAATAGTCAAGTCTAAAAATTCGATTTTGAAGAACTGTTTATTCTCAGTAAGTAATAACAGGGCAATGCAATTTACAAGGGCCTATTAAAGGATTTTTATTGGGTCACTGATTTCTTAATACTGCAAACAGTCCATACCAAGAAGATTTAAAAATCGAACAGTCGAATACAATAGGAACTCCATAGCCTTGTAACCGTTGGTGGTGTTTCCATATCTCAATAACTTTTGTAGTGTCGGAATTTTTTAGTTAGTACTACTTTCGTTCTTATAATTGTATTTCTTTAATTCGTGTAAAACTTCTATTTTGATATAAATTGCGGAAACTGTTCCAGGGGCAACAGAAGCAACCCTAGGAACTTCAAGAGGAAAAAATAATCGTGGTTATGGAGTTTGTAAGATTGAGAAACGGAAAAAGGAACCTCTTATAACATAAGTTCTTTTTATGAGTTTCTGTAGACTATAAAAGGGGATAAAATACATTACTGCAATTAAAGGTATATAGGAGTTTAAATCGGTGCACTCTCGAGAGAATCGACTTGAAAGCTGAGATTCATAGTACCAGTTCCACTTCCCTTTAGAAATTAGGTTAATGTCAATTCACTGCCTTCTATTTTAAAAATATCTTATATTGCGAACAATATATGCCCCTTTACCCGGCATTTGAGAGCTCAGGAGGGTGTCGAAAGATATTCTAATGAAATATGGAAATGATTGATATCTACGATGAATTATGAACTATTAGACTTATGAGTTAAAAGGATATATATAACTACAAGGTACCGTCTCATGAAAAAAAATAGCCTAGGTAAAACAAACAGCCGTTTCAAGTCCGTGTTGCTCCTTCACTTCATCTGGTAGTAAATATCACCTTCATCATACCCGCCTTGATCAGACTGAGTGTCTGTTGAGCGACCGTCTGTCCGTTGTGTTCATGTTGTCTCGGAAATAGCATTGGGCGGATCACTCATCCGGGGTGGGGGGCGACATGTCCTTCTCTGGTCATAAAAGTCTTTATGTGGTCCAATATCTCATCCTTCTTCCACAGGTCACGGTCCAATGGGCCGCATAAACAGTTTCATCAAAGAGTTAGGTAAAACTGAGAGTCAGAAGAAGAAGAAGAAGAAGAAGAAGAAGAAGAAGAAGAAGAAGAAGTGGAAGAAGAGGAAGAAGAAGAAGAAGATGGCAGATGAAGTAGGAGGTATTGTCAGCTATGCTGTTAGCACACCCACACACACAGAGACATATACGTCACAGACACACATGTCACAAACAAACACAACACAACACATTAGACATGACATTGCACACAGAACGCACAAAGAGATGAACACAGACATGTTTCGGAAAGAAATAAGCTTTTTTTATGGGGTAAAGGGAGACCGGGGAACCCAAAAAGTGTATTAACGCCGAAAATTCTACATTGAATTTTAAAAGTGGAAATACATAATGGGCCAAGTGGCAAAATAAAATAATATTAGATTACTAATGGACTTCGGAATATTGCCCCCGATTGTTATGTGGTTTGTTGTAAAGCGTGCTTTGAATCAGCAAAACTAGCCAAGTTGAAATATGACTTCTAAGTAATTTAAATTTCCACCGGAAGATGTATAGTGCAGAAACACAAATCACTTAGCCTATTATATATATATATTTTCATTCTTCATTTGATGATTGATCACAATACTTCCTCTATGTATAATACAGGTAGAGTACGCAACAACGAGAAATTAAGTATAAGAGTTTTAAGGAAAAGGGCTTAATTGAGGCAGGACGAAGCCAGTATGATTAATCCTTTAATGCAAACTTCCAGTTGGAAATATTCCGAATGTAGGGTGTGGAAAAGGATTGGTTTAAGCCTGCTGCTCATTGGATTTGTATGTGGAAACTTTTGTTTCACAAGAGTTATATCAATTGCACCTACAGGCTTTAGTTGTTTTTAACTGAACAAACATGCGTGTATGCCTACTGATAGGATACATGTATGTGTACCTTATGTTGTACATTTACTACACCCGTGGGGTTCTGTTTTGTTTGCCTGTAATTCCGATGACACCTGGCGTTAACAAATGCGTGTGTTCAATACTATAAACACAATAAATTACATGAGCAAAATATGCCTAAGGCTAAGAGTAGGAGTGGAGTCTTTAAAACAAAGGAATTCGTAGAGCTTTCTTCATTAGAACTGTCTTTAGCACGCTTCAATCCCTGCAGGAACAGTGACTTGAATAATGTACAAAATATATAAATAGGCCTACCCGTGATATTATGCTAATAAGTGAAACACTTTGTTCAATAAAAATTCAATATGATACGCAACATTCTTTACACCAAGACGTGTGATCATTTAACTTTCTTATTTCACTCTTCTACAGAATAAGATACTATTGCAGGGAGTGAGTATTCTGTTGCCTCAGGTGCTTTTATGTAACGTCGCCATACATAGTCCAGGCAAGATACTAAAAACAAAATGCGTATTGTTTTAAAAATCCAAGTGCCCGCTTTCTCTACGTGATAACTTGGAGAAAAATAGGAGGTATTCGTTGAATATGTTTTGGGGAAAAAAACGGTCTGTAGCATCAAGGTAAAGAAAATGTTAAAGGTGTGAACTTTTTTATTTTAGGGTATCAATAACACAAAATGTAAATGTTTATAAAACAAGCAAGCTAGTTTAATAATTTTCATACGAGTGTCTTAATTGCCGATATAGGCAAGTTGATCATAATTAAATGTCTGAGATTTTTAAAACCATAACAAATCGGCTGGCCGGAGCAATCTGTTGTTAGAAATTTCTCGTATTTCTTCTCGTCTGCTGTAGATGGCAGTTGATAGCGTAAGGTCAAGTCGAATCTTGTTCTTGTTCGTTTTCTTGAAACTGATTTTTACAATATGAAGTAAACTCTATTTACTGTAATATTACATTTAACACGATCATAATTGATTTTATTTTAAATAAAGGCAGTGCATTACGCAGTTTCATTTGCTGCTCTCAAGGTTTCAAGATCGTTCCGTGTTAGATAATAATCTTTACTAATCTAATGTTAATCTAACACCTGTGTTTTAATGAAAATCTGTATCTGTATCATCAAATTTAATAGGCGTATTATGGTATGTTGGAACACGCGTTTCCCTTCATCTCCTTATCATTACTCTCTTTATTATTGTCATAGGAAGTGCAAAAGATGCATTTGCATACTGTAACCATACTGTTTGCACATTTGTTAGGCTATATTGTTATTTAAACAGGTTGAACTTATATTCTTAGGACCTTCAAAACTGTTCAGAAAATTACAGTTTACGTTACTGCAAGGTGCCGAAGTAACTTATCAAATCCATTTTCACCAGCATAAAAGAAAAATTCCTAGGATCACGCAATCACGTATATGCATACACATACAACTTTATTTTATTTACACAACTTTATTTTTCACACTTATTCATTCTACATGTTATCAATTGCATCCTGCAAACATTATAAATCTTAATATGAACCTCATTTGAAAGCCCCCAGATAAGCAAAGCTCGTATTTAGGAGCTTCAGTAAACACATTCATTAAAAACGGAGAAAAGAAAATATACTGATATCTACTTAATTCTATATTACATATTATATTGACAATCGTACCTCATGTAGAGACTATTTCATACATTTTGGGATACTTACAGTCTATGGGTTGTGTTACCGCCAGGCGACGCTTCCTCTGATAGTGGACCGTATTGAAAATTATTTGTGTGTTCGATTCCCGGCGATAACATGCGGGGGGTAGAGATATGAGGAGAAGAATTGGATTGCATTTCCAATCTTCAAATGGGTAAATTGATATACAAGAATTATGCACACTTGGGCGATGACGTTGCTTGATTAACATAAGCTTGAGGTTTGGAATTAAATGCACTTCTTGAATCCTGCAGTTCTAGTTGTATCCAGGTACACATATAGATGCACTGGTAGACTGTATTATTCGGAGGCCCATTTGATGACGTAATAAAATATAGCTTGTAGAGATTGTTATTTCAAAAGCTGAAAGGTTGTATTGAATGCTGAATTTAAAGCTATTCACAGCACTAGCTCCAAAGCAAGATCGTACAAATAAGCTATTAACACTTTATTTTCCAAGTATAAATGTCTGTATTTATTTTTCAATTCACAGTTGCATAAAATCCATTTATGACTAATAATCTCATCGAATTAAAAGACTAATCGTAGTCCTTGGAAAAACGTACCTTGGTTTGTGAATTATATTACTCACAGAAATTGAATGATTGATATCTCCTTTTGATGGTACAATGTCCAGAGATAGAACGAAGCACTTTTAGCGACGTTGTAGATGAATCCTTGTGATGAAAATTATGTTGAATACGATGTAAGATAATTGGATCTCTTAATCCAACACAAAATGAAGTTGAAAAGGCTTTTCGCCCGAATTTAACACTGTATGATGTGCTAAACAATTTGTAGAATAGAGCACATTGCCCTTGAGAATGAGAATGGAACAACCAAATCGTTTTCCATTTTTTGAAGAAGAAGTAGTGAAGAATAATAGAGACAACTGAAGGTTGAAACAATAAAAAAATCGCTAACCCAATGATAATAGCTTGACTTAAAGATTAGATTAATTAATCAATACATTAAAACACACTATACTAAATATATAATAAATAAAATAAAACAGAATTGATAAATTAGTAGTTATTTAAAAAATAAATAAATCATTTTGGAGTTGAGAATAAAATAACAATTGTCAAGACCACCGCCGTCTCGAGAATTACACTGCCTGTCCTATGCTTTATTTTAACATGGAGTTCAGAGTATTGTTAAATTGCCTAATTTATCCAGTAGAGGCGACACAGTTCACACCCAGATTGCAGCAATCACTAATGAAAATAAGCATTAAACAGACACAGATACTTGTGTTATTTGTTTAGAACGTAATATTATTCCAGTATATGACACTTACCTTGAAATGGAATTTTGGAGCAATAATTAAAATAAATGTAAATTAATTAGACGCATTGATAGACTATATTATGAGCACCGCCGTCTCGAGGAGTAATACAGTTTAGAAGGCAGTGATTATGAGACGGCGGTGACAGCACTACATAATCAACAATGTCGTAGCAAAAAACAAGAAGCAGTCTGGGTGTGAAAGGTGCTGCCATCTGTAATGTCGCCGAGTACGCAAAATTAGCCGTATAGGACAGGCAGTGTATACACGATTAATACAGTTTAGAAGGCAGTGGTCAAGACATACATTGAATGGATTGAACTGTAAGCATATAAATGACAAATGAAAAATCAAAGCCATCTGAACTAAATTCAAGGCAAGCAAGAGAAAAGGTATTACATGACGTAACAGGTTGTACGTCTTCAAACTATTAGAATTTGTCCACATTCATAGAAATGAATTTAGTTGCAATAGTGATTTTCATTCCTACAATACTCGAAATAGAAATAAGTTTAGCATTCCTCAACATAATTTAAACAGTTTCAACAAATCCATCATGATGTATGGTTTGAAGATGTACAATAATCTGCCTGTTGGCATTAGAGTCATTAATGACCTGAAAGTTTTTAAAAGACGTAGGCCTATCAGAAAGATTTTAATTCAATTGTGTCCATACAGTATTAATTAAGTAAATGTGGGTAATGTATGATTTATATTTAATCTTAGATATAATGACAAGTCTTATGGCTTTATGCTCAAACAGACGATTATTATTATTATTAATATTATTATTATTATCATTATTATTATCATTATACTTACATTCGAATAAAGGTGTGTCTGTTCCCTTTCAATATACGCCGTTCAGAAGGATATGCCATATAGGCTTATTTTAAATAGAAGTTGTAGTTGGACTCGGTAAACTCGCAATTTACATCTCAATCTTCCTCCATGAGTTTCGGTGTGTCTGCTGATCGATCAACTCTCAACTACGTTGGACTTCTAGTGCACATTATCTGTAGGTCTACCTTCATCTTTTAAATAAATAATGTTTAATGAAAATAACGAAATTTAATATAGTATGACATAATATATTGTGCATAACATCTATGAAAGTTATATTTTATGTGTTATGCAAGTGTATTATTTTAATATACTAGTAACTGTTATAGAAAAGATTTCAAACGTTCGCAATGGTCTGCAAGGACCATACTAGTGTATTCAATACATCATCTTCTTTGCCTGCCATATAATGTGTTGCACCATATTCCGATATTTATTTATTTAACCTGACGGAGTTACGGCCATAAATCCTTCTCTACCACTCAGCCAGGGCAGAAACATGAAATTAATAATAATAATAATAATAATAATAATAATAATAATAATAATAAATGAAAACAAGAAATGACATACCTGAGTACAGGAAACGTACATTAAATGCAAGGGAAAAAAATTCAAACATTTGAATAATTTATAATACAAATGACTAAAATAAAGAAATAAGAATAAAATATGAAAGACTATAACTACATTCTTAGTTATTACAAATAATGAAATTTTTAAAAAAAAAAATCTACTAATTAGCATCAATGCCTAATGTTATTGTGTACTAAATGTATTAAATCATGCTTGAACTGTGAAGTGTGGCTAGCTTACATGGTAGGGTAGAACGTCAATTACAAACATCCTGAGTTCGAATCCGGTGACAGAGGAATTGTTCTCCTGATTATTTTCATACGATATCAACAGATATTATACAATAATGTATGCAAACATAAATTTAACTGAAGATTATCTTTTACTGTGCTGCTCAAAGGGCCTGTATAGTGGGAACCAGGACACAAAATCACTATAAATTACTGTGTGTGTCATAGTATCTAGTTTATAAAAAAAAAGGTACTTCAGTGAGATTGATCATTAAGACTCCAAGGTCCATTAAGAGAAAGTTTCCATCTTCTACGGTGTCCTAAACTCTTGGTACATGGCAAGAACATTTGGTATGGCGTCAGAGGAATTGAGGGTTCCGGCTTCGAGTCCAGGTGTCAGAGGATGTTTTCTTCTAATTATTCACATGTAATTTCAATGCGAGCCAGAGTCTTCTTAGCCGCGGTAAAGGAGGCTGCGGGTTCGAGTCCCGTCTCGGGCGTGTGTGTGAAATAATGGGAAATAATAAATCATGTAAACAAAACGATTAACAAGAAAAAAAATTTCAGGAAAATTATAATAAAACGCGCATGTATACTGATATATACATATGTATAAATACGTATATAATATATGTGTATATAAATGTATATATATGTAGGCCTATATATGCATATATGAATATATTTGCGTATATATGTATATATACATATGTATATTTAAGTATAGGAAAATAAATCCAGAATTCTATAAAACCCCACCCACGACCAACAATGAATGGAATGAAGGAATTTCGAGTTGCGTCACATAGCTTATACACGAGGGGTGCAATACACGGGTTTGACTACCGCATTTTTAATAGGAAAGGCTTTCATGAAGTATCCTGTGACTGCGAGTGTGAAATCTGTGGTTGGCATTGTTCATTGTATCACGCAAAAGACAGTGATCTTGTAGTGATTTGAACAATTCAATCAGCCTATACACATTGTGTTTATTAAATAAATATATATATATTGAATTGTTCAATATATACATATGTATATATACACATATTTATAGATTTATAGAGTTATATAGCTGTATTTAATCGGTATGATACTTTTAACTCCATTTATATTATCGGAATGAAATCTCTCTCCAATTCCAATAAAGTTATGGTTGATTGTTATTAAAGAATCGTATTATTAATCATGGTATGTAACGAGATCATTTATCAAAGAATCTTAAGCTCTTCATCGTATACATGGAAGATGTCACTGAAAATTTAATCTTGTAGAGAGAAAGGACAAAGCTGCTTAGAAGCCATTTTTTCTGTGGAAGTACGTGCTTGTAGAAAGCACTTTTAAGTGCAACTGTCGAACCCAGTTAACTCGCCACGCCTTTCTCTTCCACAAGTGATGACGCCTGTAAAGAAAACACTACTTTCAACAACCCAATCATCTTTCTTTTAGCTTTGTTTCCAGACGAAAACATCTTTCTCGTGTTTCTTTCAGAAACAGAATCGTTTCTTTATAATATTGAGTATCACGTCTTTATCGGCCTATATATATATAGTAAAAACTTATATAGAGGCTGTTGCTATTGTTTGAAATAATAAATAATAACTAAAACAATTAAAAGATTTACGATTAATTAGGATAGGTCATCCTGAGATGCTGTTATTAATTGACTTTCGCATGAATAGCCTCTCCGAAGCCCTTGTTGACCTCATATAACCAATCACAGTCAATCCAATATTCTTTCAAATATTCTGGAATTAAAGCTTCATCTGTTTGCATACTACAGAGGTGAGACTAATTGGTCTGTAATTTTTTTGCACCGGATCAGGACCCTGACTTGTAAATAGTCTCTACAGCAGCCTCCTTCCAATCATTGGCTATAACCCCGTTATTTGTCGATATTTCAAATATAAGCGTGAGGTATGAGATCATGGCTTCTCCTCCTGTATTCAACATTTCTCCAGCTATACCATCAGGTCCTACTGAATGATGAATGTATATCTAGCTTTTAGTTGTAAAGGACTCTTAAAGTAATTATACTTGAATTTAAAGCAAACTAAAATGCATGACTTGCAACACAATACTAATAGAACTTTATGATATTGTACATTTTTAGGTGTTTATTCACATAGTGGTATATTATCATAGAATGTATTCCAATTTTTAAATTTAAAAAATGGAACACCAATCAAGTTAATAAAGAAAAACACCGTTCCTAAGCAGTAAATTTCACTTGTAAAGAGAGAAAGGTGAAATGAATCATAGTTTATCCATCAAATACCTGGACTCCCATCGGTCTTCCATTTTCTCAGATAACTTATTGTTAAACGCAAATATAACAGGACTTTTAGTGTCATGAACAAAAGTGTAACTATATGTATACACACAAACCGTGATGAGTTGCTTTAACGGATGGTGTTAAAATCTAAAAATAATAAAAATTGGACCTTCATCTTATCCCCCCTTATCTCCATATGAATTAATTTAAATCAAGTCCTTAATATTATAGGATACGCAGTTATTTATACCTATGTTTAAGTTACGCATATTAGTATGAAAACTGGCCTACAAACTACATGAACTAGTATTTGAATGCACTGCTTTCTCTCTCAGGGTGTACCGTATATGATCCGGTCGGACGTGCTCGTGTGAAGTTGGTAGAATTCACAGGTGCTCCATGAATCTTCTGCCATCTAGCTCTTTCCCCACGAGCGTCATCAGTTTTACTACATCTCCTTCCGAAAGTCCCTGTCTCTTTTAGTGGGGCAATCCATCTTTGATGCATGCAAAGTTAAAAGTGGTCAAGTCCATGAGAATAGAATAGTTGTGAGTAGTTCGTTATTCATAAGACAACATAACATTAACTAAATATTTCAAATACATTTTTATTAAGTCGATTGCTTAATTATAAAGTTTTGCCACGATTTTATGCTTCGATAACTAATAATATTAGCCACTACTTGCACTACTTACTACTTCTGTTCGAAGAAGATTTTATAATAATTTGAATGTTAATCCTGGTAATAGCGGATGAATTTAGTTTGACAATAATAAAATTTCATAAATAAAAAATCACATTAACTAGACAAAAGGATTATTGAAATTAAAGTTTAGTTTCGGGGGTTTGTGACCACCGGCGTGGTCTTGTGGTTAGCGTCGCTGACTACGGATCCGTTCGATCCCCTGTACCTCCTCGGAGGTAGGGAGGTCTGGTAGGGGTGCACGCAGCCTCGTGATTCAAATTGAGGAGCTACTTGATAAAGAAGTAGCTGCTCCGGTCATGGAAACCACCATTAACGGCCGTGGGTGTCGGCATGCTGACCACATGCCCCCCAATCCTGCCATCTGCCTATAGGTAGATGACTCAGCGGTCGGGTGGTAGGCCTTGTCCCTTTAGGGATGTCGCGCCACGGAGTTTCGGGGTTTGTAAATATAACGAAATGTAATAAATCGAATCGAAGAAAGGAAAAATAACAAATAATAGTAGAAGAAAATACTTTTGGTAAGGGAAGAAGTAAATGGAAAGGAAATAAATACGAAAACAATACAAAATAAAGATAAATGGCAGGGATGTGAGGCGGTCAGGAAAACACGAGAGTTAAAGAATGAAGAAAAAAATTACAAAAAGCTATGTTTAGTTTCTTACTAATTTCATGGGATACACTCACATTTCTCCCTTTCTTAAGCCTAGATAGTACTATTCAGTAGCTTCATTTCCCTACATAAAGTGACTCAGGGATGTGAGTAATCAATAGGGCAAGACATTTGATGATTTTACATCTTTTTTATATGGAAGCTAAAAGATAGCTCGAATATAGCCTATAAGCCTATAAATGTGTATTATGAAATAATTGATTAAATAAGGGCAATTTGTTTTTTTCTCTTTATTTTGCATTTTTCGTCATTTTCAAGAGATATGTCATTTGTTGGCAATTTTTAGGTCATTTTCTGCCTTTTTAGGTCATTTTTGGCATATTCAGGTCATTTTCGGCGTTTTAGGTCATGTTTCAATGAGGGTGGAGAGGAGTTTTTCCTTGTACAAATTTTTACTTTCAGACAACAGACAATCGTTTTTATTTGAAAATCTCCGCCAAGTAGGCCTATTCATAGTTAATCTTAATTTCGGTTTATTGTAAACACCATAGTTTGTCTTGTACCAATGAAAATTATTTTTTCTTTCTTTTTAAATGACACATATTAATTTGCTATGGGCAATTTGATGGGCATGCCAGTTCATAAAGATTTCTTTCCTTCGCTAAGGGTGTCCAAGTAGTAATGATTTACTTCTTTATTTAGTAATAAAATATGTGTGTTTTATGTTGTTAATTCATATAAAGCGAATTGTCATCCGTTAAATTGCTTTTAGCAATTCATTACTTTAAAAAAACTAAATGTAAGTAATAATGGAAATTTTTTTTTTTTAATTGTGTGTATTTTTTTCACAATGTTCAGGTCATAAATGCATTTTTATTTGCGTTTTTTACTATTTTATGGCCATTAAATGCCTTGCCCTAGTAATCAGTAGTCTCAGCCTCATGCAAAACTTTTGCTAGCCAGGCATGATTTAAATCCTTCATTCATAGTCTGCTTGTAACTACGCTCCAGAGGATTTCTAAATAAAAGGTTTTAAATAAAATATTTAGTTCTTTATTTTTCTCAGTTAGTATAATATACAACTTAAAGTTACGTCGTAGGCAGTTGGTTAAAGAACTGCACTGAAAACCGGGATTCAATCTTCTGTGAGGTCGTTGGAACTTTTTAATAATGACATTGTTCTGGTGTCACTATGGTCCTGACATCGACTCAGCCTCTAACATAAATGAGTAGACCTACTTACCAATCCTGGTGGTAAAGGCGGTCGGTAGGTAGTTTTAAGCGCCGCAATTTGGTGATGATTGCTGAAATTATAAAATTATTGTTTATTTCTTTTGCCTCGGCTGTATGAGTCTCTGCCTAAAAGGACTGCGACATGAACAAATAAAAAAAAATACTTAAGAAAATGTTTATTAAATGGCGTTTATTCACACGAGTTATTATTCACAACACGAGTTATTCACAGTTTATCAGGTAGGCCTAACATTATTTAATCATGTCCGCAGTCACATGCTTTCTCTTGGTTTGCCTAATTTTGTAAGAAATTTGTATTCGTAATAATTGTTAATATTTATTTTTTATTTATATAACCCTCTGGTTTAGTTGTCAATTGTATTGTTCAACAGTTCAGCAGCAGTGTGCGTGTAAATCTGTAAATCGTCTGCAAAAGGTTAGTTTTCAATGGTTAATAGTGTCTATAATGTTATTTATGTAGATAGTAAACAGCAGAGGGCCCAGAAAGGACCCCTGCGGGACACATGGCCAAACAATCTCTCCAGGGAGAACGAACAGAGCTAATTAAACCTAAAACTGATTGTCGGTACCCACAAAGGTAAGATCCCGAACCAATGAGTAATACTGTCCGATAAATTAAGAGATTTTAGCTTGAGTAAGAATAGGTCAATGTCTACAGAGTCGAATGCTTTAGTCTGATTAGCAGATTCAATACTGTAGTTGTCGATTGTAAATTGCCTCACGTATGTCTTCAGCTTATACATGTAGCGCAGTAGTATACTCCGTTAAGCCGGCATATTATTTATTTTTCTCAAAACATTCAAATCGAAAATGAGACCAAGTCCAAAAATGTGTGATCCACATGAGGCTGAAAACCTTACCACCTTTATGTTCCGAATGCCTAAAAGTAAAGTGGGAGCCTCAATATTCTGGAACCCTAAGGACCTTCGCTCCCAGTAAAAGGACCACTTTACTTTTATATTTCTATGTACAATTAAAAGCGAAATGATTTGGTGCATTTTCGAGAAAATCGTGAAAAACTAAGTTTTTACGTGTAATGTGAATGTAAGAGTAAGGGAAAGTTGTCAGTGTCTACGTGTCACATCCTGAAAGGATGCTTAGGATAAGTGAGGAGCTTTGAAACAAAAGCCACCAAGTCATAAAATCATAGGCCAAAATTTTTAGGACAGGCGAAAACTTATAACTGAAAAGTTTTAATATTTTGAAAATAATAAAATATGATTGTGTAAAGTTTTTCTTCAGCATATTAATTGGCTCAAGTCAATTGTTTATTTCTTATATGTGATAAAGCAATTTTAGGGATGAAAACTGGAAAACTTGTTTTGTTTTGTTCCAAAACAGTGACCCTTGAAACTTGCTTTTGACCTTTGATGCTCACGAACAAAATGGACAAACAGGAATCCTAGCTTGATTATATCCTATAAATAAATTATAATTAGGCCTAGTTACATATCGAGAGAGCAGTAACGCAGCAGTTCCGTATTAATTTCATGGGATAGGTCGAAAATGACCGGAAGCTGTCTTATTTTGTTCATAGTAGTGTACTTGAATTATTAAAATGACTGCTATCTCCCATTTTCAAAATGTTATTCAAGTAATTATATAAAGTGACTGCCTGGGTGGTCTCGTGATTAGCGTCGCTGTCTACGGATCCGCAGGCCCATGTTCGATTCCCGGTATCTCCCTGGATTTTCCCAAGGTAGGAATGTCTGGAACGGAGTGCACTCAGCCTCGTGTATAAACTTAGGACCTTACTTGATTCAGAAGTAAAGGATCCGGTCACAGCCATAGGTGACGGCATGCTGACCACATGCTCCCAATCCTGCCATCTGCCTATGGTAGTTGACTCAGCGGTCTGATGGTAGACCTAGTTCCTCCAGGGATGTAGCCCCACAGACTTTAGTTTGTATTTTTTATTTTTTATTTTTATTTGTTTTATTGTATGAAGTCAAACATTATTTGTTGTCATATTCTCTATTCTGTTTCGTATTTCCATCCTCTTCCTCTTTCGACAGCCTTCTGATGGCTCATTAATATTACACTTAACTCGGGGGCGAAACTAAAATTATGCCAGTCCAGCACATGTCTGTTTGTTATGTACTTGGGTCCCCATACACGCTGCAACTCCTTGTGTAGTTTTTAGTTTGCTAAAATTAGTTAAGAAGCATGTATCGCTATAGTAATACAAGTTTCCTTATTTACATTTTGTTCTATTTCCTTCGGTTTTCAACCATTATGTGATTTATTATATAATAATCTGATTTTTAAAAATGTGTATTTTCATAGCTCTTACTTACAGTAATTATTGCACACTTTGTTCTAGATAGAAAATTGTTATAGATAATAAACAGTATTAACAATGTAAATACAATTAGATAATAGGGTATAGAATTAGGCTAATAGAATTAATATATTAAACTATAGAATTAGCTAATGTTATGGATACACCGGTAGTTTAAATGTAAGCTTAAGCTAAATATTAAGAAATGACGATACCTCTGGTAGCATGCATATAAAACCGAGAATAAACGAAGTAGCTTCTTCACCTTCCTCAACGCCGGTAACCTTCTGAATAGCTCAATAAACTACAGAAAAACTATTGACTCCGATATGTTGACGTCATCATACCTTTGACGAAGTGAAGGTGCAAGCAGACCAGCGCAGAAATTTAAAACACGTTTGATTTTATACTCTTACAACAGCACAAATGTTCAATCACCGCAAAATGTTTGATCGTCTGTGGGATGCTTTATGGATTGAAAATATTTGATTCGAACGGCGAAATGCACTGAATGGATTTTGCATCAAACACAAAATTTCTGCTTCGTATAACACATAGAAATAATGGTAATTAAAAGGTAGGCCTACTCTGAGTGTAGCTAGATGCAGCACGTCAGAAAACCCCTCCCAAAAATTCACCCAATAAACACACACATATATATTTATTCGAAAATGGTATTTTTGGGATGTACGGGCATTAAAAACGTTAAAAACGTAACAATTACTGAAAACTCGGGCACGAATTACAAGGTCGAACACAATACATCCTCTACCTACAGTACAATACATAATGGTAGAAAAAGTAAAAAGTGAGAAAATGAAAGAAAAGCAAAGTTGATACAAGAAAAGAAAAGCAATGGAAATTTGTCAGTTCCCAGAATTCCGCTGCAGAACTCAGCTTAATAAGGTAAATAACATAAATCTGTTGTATCCCTCACGCCACTCATCCAGTTTGTGCTGCTTCGCTGATCTAATAAGCACAGGAGTAGAATGTTAATCTAAGTAATGCTGTTTATATTGATTTGCGATTTTGTGTCGTG
Source organism: Ectobius pallidus (assembly GCA_964059195.1). Lineage (NCBI taxonomy): Eukaryota > Metazoa > Arthropoda > Insecta > Blattodea > Ectobiidae > Ectobius > Ectobius pallidus. The sequence continues at coordinate 74,428,642 of CAXKWD010000007.1, read as the reverse complement.
AGTAAGAAATCTGCTCCTTGTGTCCTTTTAGAACTGAATTTGTTAACTTCGCCTGATGAGAAGAATTAGATTTTAACTTTATTTTCTCGTCTAGATGGCGTTTCACGCACCCTATCTTCCTCGAGTCGTCTTCTCTCCTTTTATCTCTCGTTTTCCTGACCTGTAGTAATTCCAGCTGTTTTTTCATGCATCTGTAATAGAAAGAGTGATGTTTAGTTGAGCGGGGGTAATGTTTTAGTTCTCTATATCTTACAAGAGAACGTCCAGATGATCTAGAAAGGGGACTTAAATGTAGATAGAAAATACAATATAGGGGTATAAAAGATCTTTTTTTTTTTTTAGTTCATCCTCCGTTAAACAGAAAGATAAAAAGAGAATGCAACTTGAAAGGGAATGAAAAGAAGAGTGGGAGAAAAGAACCCTACACTCATAGCCTAATACACGGATCCACCAACTCATTTTAAACGGCTTTGTTTGGCTATACTGTGTGTTCATTACATAAAAAGATCGAGAATTGATATTATCGTTTTGAAAAAAAAAAATAATACAATAAAGTGTTTTTAATGTTCATGTTCTCGAAACATCTTCTGCAAGCTCGAAATGTTTGATGTTCTCTGTTTTCGGTAAGAATACTTTTAATTTTCCCAGTAAGGGTATATTAGTCGTTAAAGTCTTCATAAAATGTACAAACTTAATCCTTCTCTTTGCTTGTTTGATTCCAGATCACAATCCAGCATTCAAAAATAAATTAATAAAATACAACACACATGAAAATACACAAATACAGTTTTGTCACAACCTTCAAAGTCACAAGGTGGTAAGTTTCGTTTCTTTTTTATGGTTCCCAGACGTGTCATTTATTCACCCAAGATGAATTTCGGTACTAAGATGTGCCATATGCAGTTCTTTTTAAGGAGTTGCCCTCTTGTCGTCATCTGCGTACAGGTAATTTATTCATGAATGCTGAGTTGTAATCTGGTCCCAGACAAGCAAAGTAACGGGTTAAAGGGTTTGTATTTTATCAAGACTTTAACGTCAGTTAACAGTTTGCAGATTTTGTTGGTCTGAATAACGCCCGAGTGCGCCATACGCCGGTATTCTGAGCTGTTTCGTAACCTGGGTAAAAGTAATATCGGGGTATTCTAAGAAAACCTGTGCACCATCACTATATTACCGCGGTTTCCAAACGTTCAAATGTTTCGCGGTTACTCTGCTATGAAGCCATTCCCATGGAGGAATTTGTGCTGATTTCTTCCAGGTTCTCTCTCGGCCGCTAGGTTCTCCCTCTCCCTGCTCGTCTGCCAGTCACGGTGACACAATAAGATGCAATGTTTACAACGTTTCTGCTCTTTATTTGTGTTAATTTAATCCTTTTTAACAGACTGTACATTCAAATAAATAATACTTATGTTTTAAAGAATAACTCTCACACATGGGCAACCAAGGCAAAGCAAACACCACGAAATCTCTGTTCTGGGTTCGACGTAGCCTCGCTTTTATTCCCGTTCGAAAAATGGAAATTTTAGGTGCAAAGTCATGTACATAGCCATGAAAGGGCTGTTATAATTATGTTCGTGTACGTGCAAGTATGATAAATTGACCACAAACCCTATATATCGATATACAGGCTATATCGTGATGCTTGCAGCCCTTCACTGTAAATTTGGCCTAGGCCCACTGGTATTCCATATTTCGTTTATTTGTTGCCTTGTTGTTCAGTAATAAATATTCATAAGGATAAAATGGAATATTATATTGCGTACATATGTCTGAATTCAAATATCATACAGATACTGTACCAATCGTGAAATTGAGTCGGTTACGCCTACTACTAAATGGACCTGGTTTGGTTGAGGGAAGAAAGGAAGGTCATTTCAATCGATGCTACATCACAGTATTTGCAGAGATATGTACCATCGTTCATTCTTCAAATAGATCCCTCCTTTCTCTCGTTATTTATTATGTTCAATTAGCTTTTGGCCTAGATATCGTAAATATGACACATTACGCTGATCTCAATCTTGGAAAGAAGACCGTGGGTTTCTCACTTTACAGCTCCTTCACGGCCGCGGTAAAAGTCGAAAACGAGCACGGTGCAAAGAAAGTATGACTTTACCGGGGTAAACTAAGCAATTTTACCGCGGTATTCATAATACCGAGGTTGGTGCACTCGGCCATTAGTCAGTTATGAAACCATGTGTGAATCTGATGAAATATCAATGTTTATAAATTGTTTTCCTCTAATGCTGAGAATCGGCATAGAAGAAATACGCATGTCAGAAAGCTAAAAGTTATCTGGAAATCGTTTCTGTCTGGCTCTTTTTCTTTCTTTCTTTCTTTCTTTCTTTCTTTCTTTCTTTCTTTCTTTCTTCGTACTTTTCTCTTTCTCTTTCTTCCATTCTTAATTAATTTTATGAATCTGCATTTATTTATTTACTTTTCTCTTCTTTCTACCTTCTCTTTATCTCTCTTTCGCCCTATCTCATTCTCTAACGATTTCTTTCTTCCTTCCTTTATTTATTTCCTTTATTTATTTCTCTCTATCGTTATTTCTCTTTTTTACTTTTAGTTTGTCTTTCCTCTCTTTACTTCTTTATTTCTTCTTTCTCTCTTTAATACTTTCTTCTTTCTTTCTTTTTTGTCTAATTCTCTTTTCTTCTCTTCCTTTCGTTCTCGCTCACTCACTACCGCTCACTCACTACCGCTCACTCTCTAGGCTACCTCTTTCAAAACTTGACTCGTATGGATATTTATAAAAAATATTATGTTGCAAATGCGCAAGAATATCCAATGACTTTGCAGGGAGAAAACTACTTGCAAATAATACAAGATATTACAAGATAGTACAATATATTATAATAAAAGAACAAAATTTTGGACACATTTCATAGATATCGTTATTAGACTACAACTATATGAAAAGTTGATTGCAATTACTGTTTCTTTATACGGAGCACATTTATTCGACTGAGGAAGAACTGAGGAAGAAATATTCAACGATTTCGCATGAAAAATAATATTTCTAAAATCAGATGAAACGAGAATTTTGTCACGAAATCTCCCACAAAGATATCCTCATAACTGAATACAGAACTTGTGTTGTAATACCGCACTCGAAAAAATGTATTGAATATTTAATTCTTATAAAAGTTTAATAATATAAATACAATGTTTACTATAAACGATCCAAGCCTGGCGAAATGAAGTATTTTCTTCGAAGTTGATTTTCTGTCTCAAGGATAATCGCATAGCCTATAGAAATGTTGATGAAAGGAATTTCTCCAATTATTTGATAGTAAATCAGTTTGACGTTTATTTCATATTACTATTATTGCTATTTTCTATTCAAATTGAGATTCGTAAACTTTTTTCACAAGAACATTTCTCAGTAGCAATGCTTTCCCACAAATGGCTCAATAACTGTAGCTTCAAAAACAATTATATCGTAAGAAAACGATATAATTGCTATATAGTGTCATAATTTGTGTATTGTGATCGACCATAATACAATATAATAAATATTACATGTGACGTAAGGTATCATGATGATACTCATTTCGAATACAGATATTCATTATAACTAGGGACCGGATTCTTAGGTTTTTACCTATTTTTTTCCTTACTTCCAAAACAAAAAACGATCACACACTTTTTCGAATCATGTCCATAGGATTCACCCACATTAATTCTGTGGCACCTAAAAATACCTAAAGGGGGTATAAAAACCTAAATGTACCTAAACTGGATAAAAAACCTAAAATATCTAATTTAGGCTACTTTTTTTTGTCTGTTTTGTTTGTGAGTTGAGAAATCGATATTTTGCGGAGAGACAATTTTTGTCGGGTTGAAATTAATACCACCAGCGTTTCGTTCAACCCAATGTCGTCTAGGATGACATTATCAAGAGAGGAAGTGTAAGAGTACCTGCGTATTCCTTTTAAAACATTCGTACGAACAACCATTGTTGATGTCATGTGAGGTTGAAAGGACATTTTCTGCTTTCAAATGTATTCTAAGAGATAACAGGAAGAACTTCACAGTTGAGAATCTTGAAAGATATTTAGTGATATACTGTAACCAGGATATGTGAGGCAATCTTATTTTCACTGCTTCTTTTGATTGTTTATGCTTTCTTTCTTCAATTCTTTAATATTGTCCTAAAGCAAGTTTACACAAATTTAATTAAATTTTGTTAAGTTAAACTTTACAAGTATTATGTATTGAATCCTATGTAGCACATTCAAATTCATTAAACCAATTATACTACCCAAAAACTATATTTTGGACAAAAAACCTAAAAAAAAACTATTTCACCTAATGGAAAACCTAAAACAGTGTTTTTAAAAACCTAGAAATCCGGTCCCTAATTATAACACAGGTGTGGTATCGGTTACTATACGGTAGATCACGGAACGATCTTGAAATCTTCTGAGCAGACAAATTAAATTGCCTTATAAATATTTAAATTTTAAATATTACCAATATTTAACGTCAACTATAAAATAACATAAAATAAATATTTAAATTAAATATTAAACTAAATACATTAATATGAAATATAAGCTATATAATATATTGGTTATTTAATATTATTTAAAATAAAATCAATTCTGTTCGTGTTCCTTTTAATATTATACTAAATTGAGTAAATTTCGTATTTTAAAAACCTTCGGCTTTACCATACACCATCTGCTACCATCTATCCCATAAGACAAAAACTGCTAGAACTTGCTAACAGCAAAAACTAAAAACTAAAATATTTAATTATGGTGGAACAAAAGCAGTCGTATGCAACTTGCCTATAATGATAATTAGGACACTCGTTTGAAAACTATGGCACTTGTCTTTCTTGTTTCATAAATATGCTCGTATATTATTAAATACCATTATAGGCTCATTTCATAATTGTTGAACATTAATGCAATAATTTTGTATCTTACACCATAAAAATACCGTATAAATTTTATAAAAGAAAAATGCAAATTAAGGAAAAATACCCTAATACTAGGCTATTTATCTCTTCTAAATTATATATTTTAAGCTATTAACCAATCATTCTTACAATTATAGTATTTACTCTACTAAATCTTTAGTAAAAATTATATATTTCTAGTTGTACCTAAGTTACTGTGTCCTGGGTATTCGGTCAATACAGCCTAGGGCTTTAGTGTGATAGCTGAAAGCGCAGCAAACTACAAAGGTAAAAAAAAGCAGGAAGAAAATAAAAACTTGTTTCCCAATTCTCTGCAGCGACTGATGAATAGAGACTTTGCTAGATAGGCCTATTATTTACTTGAAAGTTGACGCAACCGAAGCATCTTACTGGTTTGTTCACACAGTAACTGCAGTGGTAAGAGTGGTCTCTCGCTCTGGACATACACTAATTTAGGTCCTTTGTTGAGAAATCCTTAGTTAGGAATGATACCTGACTCAATATTACCAAATAATGCATTGATCGGTATGCCCTGACACAAAAGGAAACTGAAACGGGCTGCGAAGGGAAGCCCATTTTCATACTTACTGAGAAAACAAACTGGCTTGCGAGCACTCGATTTCTGTCAATTACTGAAATCTAAATTGACACTGGAATGCCCCCAGATTTTGTCAATTTTGCCACAAGACAAATCTGTCAAGATGCGCTGGGACCCTGGCACCAAGACATAGAAGAAAATGCTGATGAACAGGCTAAAATAGGAGCGAATAGCACGCAGAACTCTCATACAAACCTAGGAAGAGGCTAGAGGATAAGAAAAGTTTATTAAGTTTATTAAGGAAGAGAGATTTGCTGTAACTACGTCGCTTCTACATTTGGGCAGAGGAAAAGTTAGAAACGTAAATTCGGTACCAAGTGGACATGGCCATTTCAAGAAGCACCAACAAATTATAGGACTTCTACAACTAGGATGTATTATTTGTGGATTGTGTAAAGAAGATCGTAAGACTACTGAACACAATACTCCAAGGTCGTGTCGTTAATAATTCCCACTATTTAATTCTTGCGAGGGATAAAAGGTTCCATAAATAGGCCTACTACCGGTACTTTAATTTTTGTCTGGATCATTTTAGTAAAACCAGTAGCGTACAGTGTTAAGCGAGATATATCTATTTATCTTTCCATTCCCTTTATAATTCTCCTTATTCAATGCCTTAGATTTGTGCGTAACGCCTTCTCGGGAATGTACGATTTCAGAACATAAACTTTTCATTAATTTGTGTGAAAACATTTGGATGTGTTTGAGAGCACTGGAGACACAGACCGATTTGATCGACAGGACGAAACCCGAAAATCACAGAATCGATCGTCCCCTACCAATTCTATAATCATTTCATAAATCTTCGGAATAGGACCAAATTGAAGAAATCCTTCTCTCCATAAAAATCGCTACCGGCACTTTAGGTCTTTCGCTGGATTATTACATTCCCAGTTCTGATATTCTCAGTCTTGCCTGCTTTTAACTGTTAACCGTAACTTGCATATAAGGCCTTCTTGTCTGGAAAACAGGAATACCGGAACAAATTAAAATTTAATTTAATTCTTACTTCGCAGATAGGTCTGGCAGTTACCTCAAACTTTCATTTTCTTCTTCACGGCATCCCTTGTGCTTCCCTCTTCTCTGCTTCACGAAACTTTCTTCCATTCCTTGATGCATTTCTTATTATGTTCCTGTACATCATTTCATATTACATGCATGCAGCGTTCTGAAATTTCTGTACTGTAGAAATGTTTATATGAGGAAATTCTGAATTAAATTCTTATTCATTTAGAAAAGCAAAGCTCTCAGGCTAATATAATCAAGATTTTATTTTATATTCCAGCAGTACTTTAGACTGCTTTGATCTAGTTAAAATACTTGTCAGAACCGTGCGAACAAACTGCTAGAAATTGTTATATACATTTCCTGCCACACTTTCAGTCTTCGAGAATACAGTATAAAACAGTATAGGCTATTCAAAAAATACTCTGGTTCTAGACGTACCTCAAGGGTTTAATGACTTTCAATTTTGGCATGACACACAATTTTCATAATTGAGATATTCTGGGAAAAACGCAAAGGGTTGTACGCGTTAGCTCCGTAATAAATAAGTAATAATCTATGACCACGTTCTGCTAATGTTGAAGTCTTAATTATACCTTGCAAAAAGTCATACGTGAAACACATAATTTCTTTAACCCTTAATATGTTCCAGGATAGGATAAATGACCGTATGGCAGTAGTGCGCACTCAGTTGGCTTAATCCCTTTCAAAGTTGCATTATTCGTGAGGCAAGACTTTAACCTAAGTTGTGTATGAAATCAGTGGTTTAATTATAACTACCCTTCAGATATAGTGGCGCACGTCATGGTTTGCCGCGCCTATGGGGCTCTTGTAGGAGGGACCCTGGGTACGGTGCACGTGGAGTGGTACCTGGTCTTAGCTGGATGTAGGGGAGCTCCGTGTGGGCTGGTGGTGGAGTCTGTTGACAGGGGGGCCTTGGGGCATGCACATCATTCCGTCTCCTAGGGGGGTTCAAAAAGGGCCCGCCTATGTGGCCTACTTGCGCGAGCCCGTCTGGGCTCAGCCCCTGAACCATACCATATAACTACCCTAAAGATAACTTGTTAGAAACATTTCAAATAAAATTATTAGCTCTTTATAAAATATACTATGCATGTTATGCAATTCGTGTAGGAAATTTAAACAAAATCGTTATAGCCGTTTACGAGAAAGTCGCGAAAAAAAATGAAATTACCTTTATAGTAGGGTACCTTATGTAAGAAAATCACATCCCGTGGGCTCCTTCGTGAAGAAAGCAACACACCTATATTTTCAGTTTCTATGAAGTCTAAGGATACCCGAACCACTTGATGCTACTCTGGGGGTCGCGTCTGAGTCGCGTGATGACGTCATCAAAATGGCGGACGTCGCGTTTCACAGAAATGGCCATAACGTGAAACCTATTTGAGATAGAGACTTGCAAAAAACGGTTTTGAAATCACAATAAAATGCTCTACGTTATTGTTTCTTACACGTATGGAGCTAAGACGGCATATTCTACCCAAAAATTACACTTTTTGTTGGAAAATTGAAAAAAATGGTCCTGTAGAATGTGTTCTCTTGAAATTTCAATAGAAGATGATGCCGTGCTATAAATTACATGCAAATAAATTTTTTGAAGAGTTTGATAAGGATTCTACTCCCGTTTACCAGAAGTTTCCAATGTCAATAGTTTTAATTCTGTGATAGTTTTTGTAAAAGGGTCATTCCATAAGAAATCATCCAAATTTTTAAAAATTGGTTGCATGACCATTTTAGAAAAAAATTATTTTTTGTATATGAGTTCATACATGTTTCAAGATGTCAAAAAAAGTTTTCAAAAAAATATTGTGTTCTTGGTTTCCCAGGGGTGTCCATTTTTCAATCCTGGTGTAACACATTTTTTGCGAATGTAGCTGATTACAAAATATATTTTCATAAGTCAACAACCATAAGAGTTAGAAATTTGAATTATGAACCATTTTGTAACTGTTGAAGCGTGCTTTCATAAATATTTTATTGTTTTCTTAAACAAAAAATGTTTCATATTAAAATATGAGTTTGAAATTGGGGGTAAATTTTTCCAAAAAAAATCACTTTTTGGGTCAAATTTTATGTGAGAAGGAAGTGATTGTAAACATTCAAATTTTTTTTGTGTTCAAACCTGCATGTTTTTTTGTCTGTGACGAAAAAATCAGCTTCCAAAAATACATCCCTTATTTCTAAACTGGCCTCAAATATTATCGTTTTTCAAATTTTGACTATTTTTGGGCTTAAATATCTCTGAAGGGCACCCTTCAAAAAATCTGAAAAATTGTATAAAAGAAGTCTTTCATGAGCCTAACTCATAGTTAAAATTTCTATTTCTAGAAACAACTCCTTCTATTAATTTGATAGAACTGAAATATCACACCTTTTAGGGTGCCGTATTTTGAAGAAACTACATATAACTCAACAACCATAAGAGATAGAAATTTGAATTATGAGTCATTTTATAACTATTGAAGCTTGCTTTTAGAAATATTTTAGTAATTTCTTCAACACAAAATTTTTTATGAAAATATGATTTTGAAATTGGGGTAAATTTTTCCAAGAAAATCACTTTTTGGGTCAAATTTTATGTGAGAAGGAAGTGATTGTAAACATTCAAATTTTTTTTATGTTCAAACCTGCATGTGATTTGTCTGTGAGGAAAAAATCAGCTTCCAAAAATACATCCCTTATTTCAAAACCGGCCTTAAATATGATCGTTTTTCAGATTTTGACTATTTTTGGGCTTAAATATCTCTGATGGATACCCTTCGAAAAATCTGAAAAATTGCATAAAAGAAGCCTTTCTTATGCCTAACTCACAGTTAAAATTTCTATTTATAGAAACAACTCCTTCTATTAATTTGATAGAACTGAAATATCACACTATCACATGTATGTAGTTTCTCCCAAATACGCTACCCTAAAAAGAGTGACATTTGAAACTTCTGGTAAACGGGAATAGTATCATTATTAAACTCTTCAAAAAATTTGTTTGCGTGTAATTTATGGCACGGCATCATCTTCTATTGAAATTTCAAGAGAATACATTCTACAGGACCATTTTTTTTCAATTTTCCAACAAAAAGTGTAATTTTTCGGTAGAATATGCCGTCTTAGCTCCATACGTGTAAGAAACAATAACGTAGAGCATTTTATTGTGATTTCAAAACCGTTTTTTGCAAGTCTCTATCTCAAATAGGTTTCACGTTATGGCCATTTCTGTGAAACGCGACGTCCGCCATTTTGATGACGTCATCACGCGACTCAGACGCGACCCCCAGAGTAGCATCAAGTGGTTCGGGTATCCTTAGACTTCATAGAAACTGAAAATATAGGTGTGTTGCTTTCTTCACGAAGGAGCCCACGGGATGACATAAGGTACCCCACTATTATGTAAATTGGTGGTAAAAATGACCAGAAACCGGTCGTTGTATTGCAAGGAGTATGCAGTTGTATCAACCTGATCCAAAGATGTATTGTTCACCAAGACTGAGTGTCCATAAACAATGCTGGCTTATAACTACTCTTCAGAGTAATTGTGAAGCAATTTTTATTTTCAAATGGAAGTGTTAACTCTTAATATACTGTATGCATCCCGTGTGCAAAGTGTGAACAAAATCGTAAGAGCCGATTTCGAGAAAATATCAAAACCTATATATATATATATATTTTTTTAAGTGGCATTAAAAGTAAAAAGTTTGCCAGCCATCGTGTCACATACATAGAAAATACCTAATCCAAATATAATGTTTTTGTACGATTATTTGCTCTCGAGCTAGCCTGTTCACACACACACAGATGTTTCAGAAAATATATATATTTTTTTTTATTATTCAGAGTACCTCAAAACGTGTATTTATGTTAAAAACTCCACATCGAATTCTGGGGTCGAACACAATAATTACTCTACCTAGGCCTACTGTAACTATCGTACGAGCAGAAGGAAAAAACGTACTCCTAGGAAAAATACATACGTAGCTACTCGGTTCATACACTGCTCCGAAGTGACTCAACTGAGTAATGTTTTATGAACGCATCTATCTGAAAATTTACACTAATTTACTATTCAGTTTGGGATTAAATTTATCTTCGTGATCAAATGGTACATTAAGTATCTAAATATTCATTTTGTCTCCCCTGAACAATTTCATAGTGTTTTATCTGATACATGTTGTATGGGGCTATGAAAACAGTCGACATGGAGGTAGTATTCTATCTCTGCTGTAGGTCCCAACTTTCACTTCATTAAACAAAACCCGATCCAGTTGCGTTTTGTCCTTGAGTGAAGCGAGCGAGTGGGGTCAGCTACAGAAGATTCCGTATGAATTAGTGTTTAATTAGTGTGTTTATAGTGATTTTAAGTGTTGTGTGACTTAGAAAAAACTAAAAGGAGACATATGTTAGTGCTTCAGGCTCAGGATTGCTTAAGGAAAGGTAAAAATTGCATTACATTATATACAACGCCAGGAAAGGGTGTTGGTAATAATGAAATGGCTTTCGCGACCTCGGCTTGCGTTGATTAACCCTTAAGTAGGCTATCTATGGAGGTATCTCATACATTAAAAATTATCCTGTGTGCTAACTGCTGTATGGCCACTTTATTGTCTTGAACACTTCATTTTGCTAAATAACGAAACTATTTAAACGTGATATTTTATTGAAAGAAAGTCAAATAGCTAGCGGGGTTTATATAGCTCATATCTGGGTCATCTTTCTTCTTCCTTCATCAGAATGACCACATTTCCCGTTATCTTGTTCTTCAAAACCTATAGAATCCATATGTAAGCACATTTATTGTAGGAATATTCTAAATGTAATAAAATCGCTAAGAAATTGACACAAAATTAACCTAAAATGGCGGTATGAACTAATGCGTATACACGAGAATGGTCTGCTCAGTAGTGAAAGGGGAGAAAGTCGTTCGGTCATGTGATCCAAAAACATTGCTGATGGCGGTCATTACTATATCACTGTCCCTGAGTTAACTGCCACAAATCTAGCTCTGCATGTCGCTAACACTAATATCACTAGTTCTAACCTGCCACTTACGTAGAATCTGTAAAGTAGTTTGCGCGAGGAAAATGGGCCATTGCCGGTAATAGTCCAGTAGTGTTGTCACATGAATAAAATAATTGCCCAACCTATACGTCAAGGAACAATGAGACCAAAAGTGCGTCGGTATCTAATGGGAGTGTTCGTATGCAAGCTTAAACACCTCGTGTAGAAACCCAAATTTGAGCTATAGTATCTGACAAGCTGAACTGTGTGTTGTTTATCATATACATAAATTAAACCTTATCTCCCATTATTTCCTGAACTACTAATGCTACCAAAATATAATGAACATCAATTTTGTAGGATATTTTAGAATTTAGATAGTTTAATTTTGTTCGTAAACTGTTTTTTGTTAGAACTGTTTTGTTTGTTTTGGGGGTATTTACTATTCAGGGAAAACTGAGAAAAACCACATTTAAATGTGCACACATCCATGGGTACATTCAGTATATTGTTTAGGAAACTTCCTCCACATCTCTAGCAAATTCAAAACTACTCGATTTCCCCCAATTTTTCTTTTATTGCCTGGTCAATAATGTATTATCATTTTCCTTTACGAATAGACCCTACTGTGCTTTCACCGTGATCGGATTTTCAATAAATGCAACTTAATGATTGTGTAATATTTCTCCTCTTGTTTCACGATGTAAATAAAGTACAAAAATAGGCTTATAACCCTAAATAAAGACAAACTGCGATGTACGATTTTCCTTCGAAATCTCGAAATTTGTCCGAAAATTAAAATTACATTAACATTTGAACATTTAAAAACAAAATAACAAATGAATATAGTTTTAAAGGTAATTTATTTCCAACTTTTATGAGGGCATTGCTATATACCTAAGGCTTGAAGCTCTAGAAGGCAAGGTGTGTCTGAAAGCATGAGGGGATAGAGCGTTTTTCGAAAATTTGCTGTTTTCTCTGGTGGATATCTCAAAAGCTTTTGGGAATAGAAAAAATGTAAATCAAACGTGTATGAAATTTTATCAGTTTGAGTTTTGAATACAGTAGCTTTTCCTCTACGATGCACCGTTGTTTAGATATAGCCTAAGCGAGAAACCAATACGGGCCTCCTGCCCCCGCTCACCTCCACCCACGGAGACTTTTAGTATGTTGTTCAGGACACTCTCCCCGACAACATTGCCAAATTTCAAAACTACACGATTTTTTCCTAACCAGTGTTTCTTTTTTTACCTCAATTAACTGGACATAGATGTCATGTGAGTTCGTAATGCTCTTTAAATCTTACAGAATTCATAAATAAACTGAGTTTGTTCCTAAACATACGTGAAATGTAAGGAAATTCCCGACGAAATGGAAATTTGTATAACCTAAAATGGCCTGGGCCTACGCTATGAATAAATTATCATATAATTTTCCCAATCTGAACAGTTAACATTAGGTATGAGTAGTTGTACTTATAAATCAATAAAATTAATTAGAAGATTGTTCATAAACAGCAGAGAAAATTTAAAATAGTCTAAAGAAATAAACAAGTCTTTATTATGTCTTCTTCAATATTGGTGAAAGATCATACTTAAGTGGAGCAAGATGGAACTAACATTTCGGAAGAAATGTTTTCAGAGAATACTATAAAATAATCATCACCAAGATGGCTATACATTTTGCTGATAAGTAAACCTTCATCCAATTCTTCCATAGGTCACCAGGATATTTTCTTTTCCGATTATTGTAACAGGCGGTGGTCTAGAGGTAGCGTGCCCGCCTCTAGATCCAAAGGTTGCGGGATCAGGAGGAACTAAGCTGGAGGGGGCCGTGTCGAAGATTTACGACAAGCGAAAGAACTCCAAGCCTAAATTAGAGTTTCTGGACAAAATTCATCGGCTCTTTCACGTCCTTAGTTTCCGAAGGGGGGTTGAGAGGCGATGGGCTTACTACCTGTCCCTCTGCCCGCTCTCGGAAAATAAGCGTAACAGAATTAGTATAGGTAATGAAACCTCCACTTGGAGGCCCTATGCCCCCCATAGGAACAAGTCAGTCACTATTATAATAAGAGAGCCTTCGTTTGGATGATTGGCCGGTTTAACAGGGTTTGCTTGCTTGCCGCTGCACTGCTTCTAACCGGTTTTGTTCTCCCTTCACTTTCCTTCCTCTCCGTGTGTTCCTTTGGGCTTTACACACCAGACAACGTGTGTCAGTGTAGGGCTGTTATGATGCTAAAAAGTCCATATACTTTAGAATACAGAGTTTTCATGTATGATTCCTATGTGACAACAAAATCTTGTAGAGAAGTTAGACAGCTACAGTATTTGCATGCAGATTCCCCGTTGTTCGTGCGAATCTCAGAGAAATCATTCGTATTCTTATGTACTGATTTAGGGAAACGGGATCTGTTCTTGATAAGAAACAGAGAGAACATCAGCGTGTTCTTAGAATGGAAAAACTCGATGACATCAGACAAAAGTTAGAAACAGGTTCTAAGAAATCTCTGAGAAACCTTGCGAAACAGGAAACAGGAATTTCGCTAACCTCTGCTTGGTATGCGCACAAACTTTTCAAATGAAAACCTATAAGATAATTGTAGGAATGATAACTATAGATAGCTGTAGTTCAGGAATTTCAACCACACGTTAACCACACGTTAGGTCAGAGTTAACGAAGGTATGTGCTTACTGCATAGTTATAATTGCATGAGAAATGTATGCGCTTGAATTTAAGGGGTATGAATATCCAACTGCGCCGGCAAACAGCGTACTTCCCGCTGCCAATAGGCCTACACTTCAGCCGCCCAAGCGTCCAAACAAAGGTTCTGTTGTAAATTGTAGACATACATTTTTTAATTCATTTAGGACATTTTAAAGCTATTGGATCGATTTTAACGAAATCGGATTCAAAATGGTCTACTTAAAAGTCATAGTCCAGTTAAAACAATGGTTTTCTTGAATCTTCGATGTTTGAACTTTGTAGGACAAAACTACAGTTGGCCTAAATTATGGTAACAATGAGAGGAAGACTGGGGGATTCTTCGACACGCTACACGCCATACTTTTTTTAGAAACACGAGAAATGGCAATATTTGAGGGTGCTTTAGAATGTATAGAATTCATATATAAATTCACTCTGTTCCTAAAAATATGGGAAATTAAAGAAAAATTGTGTGAAATGGACGCTTATATAACATAATTGGCGTAATTTGTAGTGGTTAACCAGATTCGACAGGTGGTTATGATATGGGAAACGGTGCGCAGAATAGATTTCATCGTGAAACAGAGTAGGCAACCTGACGATGTTCACGGTGGCTATGGTGTTGTCGCTAGAGCTACCTGCCATTATTCTAAACTAATCTAACTTAACCTGACACAAAGCTCGTCTACCTGTCACTAACCTAACCTGTCAGAAACCTCGTGCAACCTTTTACTAACTCTCCCCGTGTTTAAAGATATTGACAGCATCATACAGTGCCGTAAGTCGAACGATCCTAGCCAGTCAATTAGAGTTAGGAGGTGTAACCCGGTCAAAGTTCGTCGAGTGTCGAAGAAGACCCGAAGGGCGAAAACCGGACGGAAATATACTGTAGGACATTATGCAAAACATTGAAAGTCTCAGATTTCAAAAGGGGCAGATCAGGCAGGTGGTCATGGAAGTGGATAAATTCTAACTAACTTGCAGTATTGCGTGCTCTCTGGCCATAACAGTGGGAGCATCATATATCTGAGTGCAATCAAAACAACGTACCATTTGTATTGAGTGCGTGTACCTGTATATATCGCTGGCACTCCGATCATTATACAAATCCTCCTTACCAAGTCTATCTTTCACTTTATATCTGAGAATGTGGGTCTGAGTAAGCTTAATTAAGCTAATGAAATTTGCATAATCCATAAGCTAATTACATTATATGAGACCCATTTAAATATCTTTTTATGCTATTTTGGATGATAAACATTGTTTAAAAAACTAGGCTCCGCTAGTTGTATTTTAAGGACTTAGCCCATGAAGGTAAAGAAAATGGTGCTTGTTTGTTGTAGAAATTTTAGAGGATATCCCAGATGTCACTGCCGTTCTCTTCTTTTTCGTACAAATTAGTAACCATCCATTTTATTAATTTTAAGCACTATAAATACAGTTATTCCTACTGTACTATTAACATTTACCTACAAGCATTTACTAATCAAAATAACATTTAAATAATTATTTTGGCAATAAAAAATTGGTCCATATACTAGATACCGGCAGTTGGAAAAAATACACAAGCAAACACTATATATAGTTTCGCTCAAAACATTACTTACGATTTTAATGTTAGTTTCTTATTGCCTTTTCTACATTTATACATTTATTTAGACCTACAAATAGGTAAAATTTTTATGCAATTGTTTCTGCGATGTTAAACTGTTTCAAGCAGCGATTTGTTTTAAAACAAATTGTTGTCAAACAAAGGAGCCTGAATTCCGCTATGTACGAAATTACCAAAAAGGTGTTTGATTAACATTGTAAGCACCAGCGAAGTGCAATTGATTTCTTATTAAATTTACAATTCAAAATAATGGGGATAGTTTCCCACTGTACTGGAATCGTTAATGCTTTTTCTACACACGAGAAACGGCCAAATTTCATGTAATATTATTTTCCAGAAGTTTTAGAATCCATATATAGGCACATTTTGTTTCTAAGAATATTTTTAATATAGGTAAAATTGGTAAGAAGTTCACAGAAAACTAACCTAAAATAGCGCTCGGAAAGAAAGTCACACACCAGAATCGGCTGCTCGAGATAGCACCGGTGAATGCTGGGAAGAAGCCGATGGGTCACGTGGTGCTGGAATCAGGGCTGCCAACAAGATAAGGGTCTGACAAATCTCCGGTAGATATATATAATATGCCACATTTTCGAAACCTACAAACATTGTATCGTACATTATTCGAAAATGCAAGAGCGCTTCGCTACGGCTGCCGTCTCCGCTTCACTCACTTAACTATGTGGTTAGTGTTATGCAATTTTAGCTATATCTAGAGATTGGCAACCAATGGGAGTGTTGGTCTGCAAGCCAGAGCCCGCATACCAACGCCGAACGTCGCGTGTGGAAATCCAATACAGTGGCAAACTAAACCCAAAATAACATAAAACGTCGGACGATATTTCACCGTTTTAATAACTTAACAGTCTTACATCTAAATAACTATAAAAGTTTTAACATAGACCTATCAAAATATCGAAAAGAAGCAGTCAATAACGCAACTTTAATGATATTATTATTATTATTATTATTATAACATGCACTATTGTATTATTTATTATCATACATATTACGTACATAAACATAATTATGTAATTAAATTTTGTAGACATGTAAGTACAAAAAGGTTTGATTAGGTGGCGCTGTCAGTGTGGAACTAGCATCCTGTGCACTAGGATTTAATTGCGGCCTATGTCGATGCACATATTTGTGGATATATAATAATAATAATAATAATAATAATAATAATAATAATAATAATAATGTTTTTTTTTGCCTCTCAGAGTTAAGGTCATAGGTTCTTATCTTCCTCTGAACCAGGATAAATACCAAACTCATTAAATTAATATCTTAAAAAAATTAAAAATAAATAAAAAAATAAATAAATAAAAAATAAAAAAACATACTATAATAATACAAAATACTAGCAATAAACGATACAATTGGTATGTCTGCAATGAACCATGAGACAAAAATGCGTCCAATAATAATACAGAAGAAAAAACAAAATGAATTAAAAATTATATATAATTATGTGTGTTTGTGATTGTTTGTAGACTATATTGTGTACACTATAAATACATACAGGCCTACTTTAATGTATATAATACTACTAAGGTCAGTAGGTCAGTGGTCCTATACAAAACTAAAGTTCAGTGAGATTGTTTTATTACTTCCAAACTTTCCTGCGGTTTTCCCTCTCCTGTGAGACGAAGGTCGGGAAATCATCTGACCGTCAGTATCATTTTTAGCCAGCCCTTTTAGAATCTTTTACGTTCTTACTTACTTACGTATTTATTTACATAGTTGTTTACTTACGTACCAACCCATTCAATCGTATGTTTCATCATACGCTTCACAGTACCTCTTGCGTATAGAGTCCTCGTTACATTATCAGGATCTGGCAGTTCCCTGAGAGGCAGGCACATTACTAGGTCCACTGACTGTACATTTGAGAACGTTTTTCTTGAAAACGTTAGTGAGGCGACGTCGGCATTATTGCTTCAATAGTTATTTATGATAAAAGTTTAAGTGTACATAATTATTTACGGAACGAGGGTGTTTGCCTTGCTTCTTATGTACGTTCACATTAAGGAATTTGTTCCCTCTCGGAGCGAAAACAAGAACTTGTAGCAGAACCGTGTTTCTCGTGCATTTTATTCAACTGTTCGTGCCCGGTGACTGGGAATTATGTTCAATAGGTTTCCGATATGTAGAAAACAGGTTGCGATACAAGTACCCGCACACATGTCCCAGCATTAAATTCCTCAGTGTGAACATAGTTTTAAATGTACGAGTTCCAGAAACATGGTTTAGGAACTTACAAATTTTTCATAAATAAACATTTAAATAAATAGTAATCAAATATTTAAAATTGAGATTTTATAACTTAATGAACTAAGGTAACACTGTCTAAGAAATAGGATATCAATTGCATTTATTCAGGTCAAGGTTGTGGAAGAATTTAGTTTATCATAATTAAACTAATTACTTATTTATTAGAATTGAATATTTACATTAATAAATATTTAATTAATTCCAAATTTTATTTCGATCCTTATAAATTATCTTGTTAAATTATATTTTTCTATGTAGAAGTAATACAACTACTTAAAATTGTGGAAATATACCATTTTGACCTAGAACTTATTTTAAAGCGTAACTAATTTTTATTAAGGCATGACAAATTTTTCTCGCCTTGAAGAACATATAGAGACGGAATCCCTGTTTCATGTGCACTCAAAAACCGTGAGAATAGAGTAACGCGAAGGCTAGTGTCCCTAAGTAAAAATTTTCCGTAATAACGCTAACTATTTCAACCAACCTGAATTCAGAATCATATTTTGAGCGGGAAATAATCCCTAAAATTCACTATTTTCTGTGAATTTTCGAGAGGCGTGTGAATATTTCCCTATAGTATAAAACGACGACATCCCCTCATGGACTCATGGTCAGATATCACTTGGAATACATAAAGCATAGTGACGTATGCTGACAAGGGATTACATAAGTAGCGTGGAAACTACTTAAATAACGGGCATATATATTTTTTAGAGGTAAGCGACCATCTTAATTGAAGACTAAAACTAAAGTTAAATAATTTTAAGAAAAGGCCCTTCCATCCATTCAACTTCTAAAACATACAATTATTATTGAACTAATCAAGTGGTTCATTTAAAAGTTTGCAAACTGTAGTTATTCCATCAGAACTTTGGTACTGGATATAAAATTTTCATATCCACGATTCCACACCAATTTTTCTTAAAGTTTGTACGTCAACCACGATTCTACTTGAAAAAAAGAGGAAGTTTTGCTGACTGGATGCCAGGGAAAATAGCATATCAAGGTATATGATTTAAGGATTACTGGTGTCCATTAACATATTGTTTTATTCTATAAATTTGTAGTCCTCAGTGACAAATTAATCTACTCAACATAAACTGTTATAAAATCACTACCCTCCGAGTAAACTGTTATAAAATCACTACCCTTCGCGAAGCCTAAAAACAGACACACTGCTATAAAATTACTGCCCATCGTAGAGCTGCTATAAGGTAAAAGTTTCATGACCGTTTGTACCTGGAATCGTCAATTATTCGATTTATTGTTTCGTGTGTAAAAATAATAACAGCTTGACTTTTTTGTCACTTGCGTTTTAAATGCTCACCTTGGGTAATAACAATATTTGCAATATTTCAACTTCTTTCACTATCGTAGAAAAAGTAATATGCAACTCTGAACTATACCCTGGGCTGTGGTTACTTTAGCATCTTGGTGAAGAAATGGTAAAAGAGCCGGTATGGGTTGTTTATGTAAACCAGGGTCAGTGGGCAAAACCAAATTGTCCTCAAAGTGTCGTCACCTGCTAGACGTTTAATAAGATGTCCGAAATAGTTTCTGAACAATTAAGTATATTACTTTTTATCATACAATATTTGACGCATTTGTGAGAGAACACAAAACTATCATTGTCATCAGCGTGCATAATGCACATATAACAAATAGCCTATCTCTGCCGGAGACATGTTTACGACCTATCTTCCGCAATACACTGCACGAAATATCAGTCGCCTAACATAATGAATGGTCATCGTGTCGTGCTACGGACAGCCCTTACTGTCTTAGTGTACGTAACTCATGATATCAGTAATTCCACTTCAGGATTAAAAGGTAGATCAATATAGCAAGTATTTCTAAAACACGGCACACTACTGTGGCTGACTTCTGTCACGGATGCTAAGGACCTATATGCGAACGTAAACATCGACAGAGGCGCTCTTTTCCCAGCGGCATTCGTATATGTCCTGCGTTATATGTTCTTTTTGTATCACTTTAACAAATAATTTATGTTGTTATAAATAAGATACTAAAGAATGGGGGCAGACAATGTGCATTTCTGCAGTCTGTCCCCTTTTGTAATAGCAATCAACAGTGATGTCTGATCCAAGTGGGTTTCATTTCTCCGAGTATCCAGATATAAGGTA
Source organism: Ectobius pallidus (assembly GCA_964059195.1). NCBI lineage: Eukaryota > Metazoa > Arthropoda > Insecta > Blattodea > Ectobiidae > Ectobius > Ectobius pallidus. The sequence goes on along the minus strand of CAXKWD010000007.1, from coordinate 74,408,357 downwards.
AAGCTAGGAGAGTTTGCGCACAATTAAAAAAATAATAATTAGGAAGGTAGTATTATTTATTTTTCTAATTTATCTGTGTGTCTAATAACTTTGGTCATTTGTTTATAAATTATAATTTTTGTTTGGCTGTTTTACTTATTTTTAACATGGCAACGGTGAAGAACAAAAAAAGAATATTTTGCGCAATCTCTCCTCACTGGTAAGGTGAGATTGCGCAGCATGGGTAGGAGAGATTGTAGACAATAATAACACACTTAGAATGCACTTTAACATGATGTATCAATACAAATACAAACAATTCGTTATTAGAATGTGAAAACTCTACTTTTTCTTATTTTTTTGACGAATCTCTCGACGTCCACAGTCGATGCACTTTACTTTATAAATGGTGCAGCTTTCATGCATCCACTTGCCGCAGATCACACATTTTACCCAATCAGACATTGAAGTCGTTTCTTGGTACAGTTCAAGGCATTCAGTGCATTCGTCTTCATTGTCTTCACTGACGTGGTCCGAAAGTAGTTCCATTTCGTCGTTGTCTTCCTCTGATGTGGAAGATGCCTCAAAATCCAACCGTTTCTTCGTTTTCAAGATGTTAGTTTTTTGTGTTTGAGAAGTTTTCAATGAGTCTTTGCTTACAGGTTGCTTATCCTGACCTGCTGTTTTCTTCTTTTTTGTTGCTGCTTCCTTTTTAATCCTTTTTTCGCTTATATTGTGTGGATCAGTAACATTCATTGCACTCTGTTTCCTCCTCGATTTTGAGGGTATCAAACTTCTTGGAATAGGTGAAAGCTTTTCCAGAACTTTTGTCGGGGTTTCTTTGGTTGTAACATTGGATTGCTGAGAGGTTGATGGTTGAGGAGTGAATGAGGTTAATGGATCTGGAGGGGCTGGTTGGTCGACAACAGGTAAATTGTTGGTTTCATTTGATGGATTCAGATGATCAACTGCTGTTGAGATGGATTGGAGATTGTTGAGTTCTACCTCTGAAATATTTTGATTCACTTCTTGGTCACAACTTAAGAGATAAGCGTGCTCTGGAATCATGTCGATATTCAACGGATGAATTCCTGTTGCACGAAATGCAGAAGTGGCAAGTTGAACATTAGCAGAGCGAGACCATGCTGAATTTAACAGGCTGCCAAAATCCTCTCTTGAAATTTTTCCTGTCCCACATCGAGCTGTTACCATTTTCCTACAAGCGTCTTTGAAATAAGTTTTGAAGGGCTTGAAGACTACTCGATCTAAAGGTTGCAAATAATGAGTTGTATGACTCGGTAGACACAAGATAATGAGGTCGTTATCAGAAGCCATTTGCAGCATGTTTGGGCAATTCATGTGCGACGCATGACCATCTAGGATCAACAAATTTTTTCCAGCAGGCTTCCGTGGAATAAAATGCTCAGTAAGCCACTCCATGAAAAGTTCACCATTTATGTAAGCACTTTCTCTTCTCATCTTCAGTACTGTTCCTGGTGGAGCATCTTTGATGTATTGTTGTTTAGCATACACCCCTTTAAAAATACAAAAAGGTGGCAGGAACTGCCCCTCTGCGTTGCAACAAGCTAAAATGGTAACAGTTTCTCCTTTTTCGGCACTAGTAACAACGTGAACATCTTTACTCCCTTTCTCTGCTATCACTTTCCCAGGCTCATTGTTCAGCTGTATTCCAATCTCGTCACAATTCCAAATGCAATTGGGCTTTTCCAAAAGATCATTCTCTGTTAATATGGAAGTGAGAAGAGTAAAATAATCTTTGACCTCCTCTCTGTTCATTCCTTCAGTTCTTGCCCTGCTAATACCTTGGGCTTTTCTTACACTTAAGTCAGGACGTCTTCGCATAAAGGAGGAAAACCAAACTTTTCCAGCAATCTGTTGTTCTTTGTTGAAAGTGTGTTTTTTACCCAGTGTTTCAGCAAGATTATATGCTAGCATTCTTACATTCCTTTGTGTTGGTGCGAACCCAACTGACTGGAGTTTTTTAATATGAGCAGCCAATTTGTTCTCTGCTTCAATTCCTAGTTGTGAATCTGGACCCATTGATCGCTTCTTAAAATCTTTTTTCTTGAGCCTATGTCTCAAGGTAGATTCCGGAATACTGAATCTCTTGCTAGCTCCTCGAATTGTCATGGATTCATCTTGAATAGCTTGAACAGCCGCCGACAGGTTTTCTTCGCTCCAGCTTCCTTTGTTTGACTTCCTCTTGTAGAGGTTCGGCATTTTAACCTAAAGCAAAGAAACAAAAAATCTGATAGGTCTAAGTATAAAATCTAATACTATTAAGTCTAATAGTAGTATAAAATAAAAACAACATTTAATCATATCCAAATACGTGTTTATTACTATTCGTGCGCAATCTCTCCTACAATGGTAATCAATAGAAGTAATGCGCCATCTCTCCTACGCAGTGAATGCGTAATCTGTCCTATTTGGGTAGGAGAGATCGCGCAACCTTCAAAGCAACATTGCCGTTACGAGAACCAAACAATGGTGTATCGTACGGTTGGCCTATGTTACTAGCTAACTCAGAAATTGATTACTTTTGAAATATTGTGATCGATTGTCATTCTATAAAAGTTAAGAGCAACTGTGATGAAAATTCAGACACTTACCTGGAAAAACAAAGAAGTATACCAGTCACAAATGCCAGACGAACGAACGTAGAGGCCCACAAATTTAAACAGACACTGAGCTACTGAAGCGGTAAAGCGTCCTCAAGTGAAGGCGCGCGCACTCTACCCCCTCCCATTGAAACAATGAGTGCGCAATCTCTCCGCCCGCGTAATCTCTCCTAGCTTTACCTTACGTATATACGAAGAGAAGGAGGCAGAGAGACAAAATGACTTCCTCACAGTATTAAGAGCCTGGTGGATATACGGATGCGGAACTGATGAGAAAATCGAAATTCCTTACCACTTTATGGCATTAGGGCTCGAGCGCGCCAGTTTTTTAAGTCAACCTGCGAAACTTTAAAAGTGAGGAATTCAGAAGGTCAGGAATGAACTTTGAATTCCCGAGTTTGGTAAGACAACTGTGAATTTCAGTTCGTAGGTATGGCGTTTACTGGGAATAAGCTGAATTATTCAATTAGAGACTGAATAATGAAGTTATGTTATATAGATCTGTGTATAAACTACAACAAAATTTCACCGTATTGCAACCCAGTTAGTGTATTTTATCATTATAACTTTGGTTTTCTTTTGTTCTAAAAAGTGTTTCTAAAAACTAAACAGATTTCTTGGTAAACATATTTTTCAGCATCGTGACTTGTTTATAAAACAGTGTACTTATAGGTTATACTGTAGAAGGGACTCGTAGGATTCAATAAGAAATGCACCATTTTTTATCTCGGCCGCTTTTCATTGGAGAATGAGAAAATTTCATGTAAAGTATCTTGAAGCCTTTCTTCACAAATCTTCACCATTTTCCTTTAGATGTCAATGATATACCACATGCAGTATGAACAATGCCGAGATCTGTAATTGTATTTCTTTTAGCGTAGGAGTAGACCATTCCTAACATTCACAAGAACTTATATATTTATGAAGATCAGGCAATGGGTAGGATTGTTATTACATCATAACGAGGTAAAGAGAGACTTCCAGATCTTCCATGCACTGTTGTGGCATCGGAGACAGTTCAAGACAGACAGACTTATTGCCTTACTTGAAACGAAAGGCGAATAACAACCAAGGAACTTTTTGCTCAACTTGACATATTTGTGAGAAGTGCCAGCACGATAATCAGGCGATAGGTTAAGTCAGGGTATGGGTCGGAGAGAGACCAGCTCCGCTTTCACATTTCGGTACAGGAAAGCCATATATTTGTCGGAGACAATGTGGAATAAGAATGAACTCTACCAGAACTTTATTTCTGGACGACAAAGGGAGCTAATGCTGCTTTCGAAACATTCACACAACACGTGATAGAAAGCAGAAAAGGACAAGAACAAGATGATGCCTAAGACACATCGAATTTGAGACGAATTCACCTAGGGGAAATGCTCAGATCCCGAGGACCCTACCAAGCAAGACGGATATGGACAATAATCGAATTAACTGAATAAAATACCAAATTATATTCGTCAAACATTTCCCTGTGTTCTATGATCAAGAGAAGGTGACGCGGCGATCTTAGAACAAATGCGAAATCGGTTGTTAAACCAGAGATGTAGTCCGTGGCTCAAGTAATCCGAGGATGGAAGGCGGGGCTAAGAAAAACGTTGCTAGGCAGTTTGAGAAAATTGTGATTTTTTTATAATAAAACTGACATTGAATTAATTAAAAACGCTGGTTAATTAGTTCTTGAACAATCCCTGCAGAACACGGAAGTGTTTTTTAAAGTTAATTAGCATGACGTGCAGATTTATTATGTAGATTTGAAGTGACCCATAGAGGTTAGACACGTCATTCATAGCGCTTACATACCGATGCATTATTTATTAATTCTATTCGATAGTTAGGGTTGACGCTGGCATTTATGTTTGATAATCACGATGAAATTTTGAACGTTGAATGACGGCTCAATATTGTCTAGCTGGTTGACTGGAGCGATATTATATGCTCCCGTACAGGAATTTAGATTGTTGTTTGAGGTATTAATAATACCATGTTGGATTTTCCGCCCCTATACAAATATTCTGTACGCGCATCCAATTCTCTATCTCTGCTTTATATAAGCTGTCAAGAAAGGTGACAATCTCGTAATGTGTACACAATATGACTGCAGGCCTATTGAATTGGAAATCATGCATGTGTTTGTATCTCTGGAGCATGGAGTTAGTATTAGATGTGTTACGGAGATTGAAGTAATGACATATCTTCATTGATAAAACATAAAGCTAATCATCTTGCTTCTACAATGGTGGTTCCATACTCCCACCAGCAAATTTTAAGACAAAATCGGGTGAGTAATCTGTTAATTATTTTGATATAAATTGTCGTTATAGCCATTTAATGTAGATTCTATTTTTCTTTGTAAGATTGTACATTAAGTAACTACGAGAACAATTGATACCAAATAAAAACAGATTATGTCTTTACCTAGTCCAATTTTGTAAACATTTGTATTAATTGACCCATGATGAACATACACTAACATAGATAGATAGATACTATAGTTTGGCCGAGACATATAAAATATGCATAGCACCGTCATAAGTCATAAGATATTAAAAGACATTCAGATTATAAAACTCATCAACAGAATACAGAGGGTTAGATCTCAGTGCTGTTAAAACCGTTCTCCTAAATGTCAGGAAAGAAAGGTTTATAATTTGAGACGGAATTGTGTTAAATAGTTCAAGCGATGTATGTTGAAAACTTTTCTGAGTAAGGGTATACTTACATTTACGGATATATAAATTAGAGTTTCCACGTGTGGGATAACTATGGATTTGAGAATGAGTTGTGAAGCTGTTTACATGTTTCCTGACATAGAGAAGAGAGGCTAAAACAAACATTGAGGGTACTGTAAGAGTACCAGTTTTAATAAAAAAGTGGTTTACAGTGATCACCTGGCTTAGCTCCACACATTAACCTTACAGCTTTAATTTAAAATCTGATTTCTTATGATGATTAATGTAAACTGATTGGTTTCTATTAGTGAGATATGATTTCAATAATTCAATAGTAGTATTTGAAAATCCATAAAATTTAAATTTTCGTAATAAAATTGAGTGAGAGACTGTATCAAAGGCTTTGGTCAAGTCAAAAAACCTGCTGAACACTTTATCACCTTTCACAATGCCTTCTAATCTTCTCTTTACGAATGATAAAACTGCATCAATAGTACTATGTGAAGATCTAAAACCGAACTGACTGTTAGAGAAAAGAAGATTCTGTTCAAAGTAAGTATAAATTTGGTTATGTAACAACATCTCTAAAACCTTTGACACAGTAGGAATTATGCTGATTGGCCTATAATTCGCATACTCATTCTTGTTGCCCTTTTTATATACAGGAATAACTCTTACATATTTGAAGGCTTCAGGAAAAAATATTAGAATCAACACATGCATTAAAAATATGCGTGAGAAGTTCACAAATAAAATCAACTGCAAGTTTGATAATTCTTGCATTAAGACCAAAGACGTCAAGACAAGAACTATTACTGAGTTTTAATATTGCTGCGGAAACTTCTTCAACTCTGACATGTCTAATTTCAAAATTGCTTTGTGGTTTATTAAGATTATGTAAATAATTTATTGCATCGTTGTTTTGGACTACACTATTTACAATTTCATCAACTTGATCAATAAAGTAAGAGTTGAATTCTTCTGCATTTAATTCTGTATCTGTCATATTGAATTTAGTGTTATTAATTAAAGAAGAAATTACCGACCAAGTAGACTTAGATTTATTTTTGGAACTATTAATTAAATTGGAGTAATATTTAATTTTTGTCGTTCTAAGTAAGTTCTTGTATTGACGCTGAAGTTCGCTGTATTTACCTTTTAATTCACGTAGTCCATGGTTATAATAATATAGATTGTAATAGAGAAGACATTTCTGTTTAAGATTCTTGAGCTCGCCATTGTACCACTTATTATTAAAATCCCTCTTATTAGCAGATCTTAAATGAGTTAAAGGAAATACACTATCTACAACTTGTAGTAAAATTAATATAAATAAATGTACCTTGTCATTGATACAATGGGTACTATACAACTGAAACCAGTTTTTGTTTCTTAAAACTTGTATAAAATAACATTTACTAATATCATTCATTGGTCGATATAGTTTAAAAGTATTACTAGAAGATTTGATTTCAGTAATAGCAGTATTTAAAAGTATGGGATCATGGTCAGAAAATATAGTAGGTATAACCCTCGCTGAACTATTGTCATTATGAATATTGGTAAAGATATTGTCAATACATGTTCCTGAGCAAGGACTAGTTGGACATGAAACAGTGGGATGTTACCCGAAAATAGAACATACATTGATAAGATCTCTGACATTATTGTTACACAGGAAGTCAACATTAAAGTCAGCAGCCAAAACTATATTAATATTAACATTAGTATTAATGATTAAGTTTAAAAGATCATATAGTTTGTATAAAAATATTTCAAAACTAGCTTTGCTATTGTCAGGTATTCTGTAGATAGATATTAGCAAGATATTAATATCGCAGAGGAAAGTGGTACAAATTTCAAATAGATTTTGTATAACAAAATTAGAAACATCAGTAAATTGTTTAACCTGAATCCTATGTTTTACAAAAATAGCTGTACCCCCATGAAGACCTTTGTGGGGTCTACAATAATAATGAACCAAATAATATCCAGGGATACATATTAATGACAATTCATCACGAGTGAGCCAATGCTCAACTATACTCAATGCATCAACATTGTTTCCCTGGCAATAACAGATACATAACTAACCTTGTTCGTAATGCATTGGACGTTATAATGTAAAATGTTTGTACCATCAGTGGAAAGTAGTCCTGATTCTTGTTTGTCGTGTTCAGATCCTCTCTTCGTTAGGTTGGATTTTTCCTCCTCATATCCTTTTCGTTAAAAGATTTTTTTAGGAAATCTAAATTTACTTATAAAAGATCCAGATGGCCGAAAAATCAGAAGAATAATGTCATCAAATATAGAATATGGAATTCCCACTTTAAAAGAGCTATAGTTGGGGTATTTAGTCGCGAGTTTCTCAACATGATATTCTGCTGGTTTGAACTCCTTCAGATATTCTAGGATATTACCACATTCCCTGCTAGGATTTAACCTGGAGACAAACAGAAAATTAAGTTTTTATACTGTGCTTAATGTCTTCTTACTTGATGAGCCTGTAATGTAATCTTTATTTCGTTTGTTACTGCCATTATTACTTAGTTCAATTTTCCTCTTCTTCCTGTACGACTTAATGGTCCACTCATCTTCATTTTTATCGTTAGATTCATCAACATTACATTCACCTAGTATATCCAAAGATGGATATAACGAACTTTTATTGTTTACTTCACCTGAAGTTCATATTTGAACTACATCACTGTAGAGAGCAGGTGCAGGTGCAGCCTTCAGAAGCAGTGAGTCTTGTTTGTTACAGTCCGACTTTGAGGGGTCAAGATACAGTTTTTCATGTTCACAAGTGCGGGCAATTCTTCAGTCAACATTACTTTCACACAAGTCTCTGTTTCCAGAATTTTTAGCACAAATATTTCCCTCTTTACTTGAAGCAGTACTAGCATTCATCTTCTTACATTTCTGTTTGATATTTGAGGTTACGTGATTAGGTGGCTGTGCTGAGTTTACTACACATTCAGCTTGAAGACTTTCAATTTTTTCAAGTAAATTAATTTTGTCTTTCAATAATTCAATTTCATAGCGTAACTCTTTTATTATAATGTCCTTTTGTTCCAGAACATAGTTCAACATACGATAACTTACCTTCTCATCAGCAGTATCTATAGCATTTAGTTCATCTGCCTCGTTTGTTTTATCAGCATTACAACACACAATTACATCATCACTAACATACTGAATATTATTACTTAATTTTGCACAACTAGGATGATACATAATTGGCATTTCAATCCATTAACTGTTTTATTCTTGCACCTCTTACAAAAACGAAAAGAACTGGAGTCTTCACCCATCATAACCTCAATTGCAGCAGGAGCCTCAGAACACGTCCTCTCACTACAACAGCCAACTACCCCCTTATATATATCAGGCCTACCAACTATCAGTCCTTGAAAGCTATTGCGGCCCGCAGAACAAGGAGAGAAGAAAACTATATCTTATAAGTATTTTAGTATCAAGTTTTATTAGCGAGCGTTACCGTAGGCACAAGTTACAAATCTGTTAAGGCCAAAGTTAGAATTAAAAAAATGTTCACGTCTTCCAGCTTGTCAAGAGTTTTTTACTTAACGAGCCCTTGAAAGTGAAGAACAAGCATCAGCTATCAAAGTTTAACAAAATTACTTTTACAGACTTCTTTGGGATGAAAGTTTCCCACGCTAAGAGAGTTTGATCTTCAGATCATGCCCATGCTTGGAACCACATACCTTCACATAACTTTCGAATATGAAATATAAAAAAGTAGACACAAATAAGTAGCCTTGCCTCAGTAGATTGGAGATTATGAACTACCAAGCTCGCAAATCAGCTAACTTTTCAGAGAATAAATTGTATTACTGTTATTTTCATTGAGAGCTGATGTGTCAAAAACTATATTTTAAAAATCTCCTTATTTGTCATACTACTATAAAATCGTTTTCTACATTTACGAATGAATCAGTAATAACTATAATAGTCTTCCTGGATTACATTTCTAAGTGATAAGCCAACTGGTTAAGTTAATATGAATCAAAATTAAGCAATTTTTCAATTAAGCAAATCAAAATTAAGCCCTCAAGACGACTTGTCTAAATATATTTGGCCACCAGTTCCTCTAATGTTGGACAGGCCTCATATAATATATCTACGTATATAAAAGAGGCTTTGTCCTAACTGACTGACTGACTGACTTAATGACTGACAGAGAATCAACGTAGAGCCTAAATTATAATAGGTAGAGACTTGGAATTTTGACAGTACCTTCGTTTCATAATGTAAGTGCACACTAAGAAAGGATTTTGATTACTTTATTTTAAATGCCAAAAATCAAATGATTTTGAGGATACTTGATACCTTTTTTACACAGAATTATCAAATCCAAATAACATTCTATGCAAAGTTCTCTTGACAATAGTGTATTGTTAGCAGTGTTCACAGGTAGCTTTGGAAATAAATGATACGGGAATTTGACAAATTAGAGAAGCTATCGATATAATTCATTGGTGTAAATAAATATTGAAGAGTGAAATTCATGAAAATAATGCACAATGCGATGCAGTCACATAACTTTCTCTGCCCTGGACATACAGAATATCATTTTCTCAATTCACTTTTTTTTTTGTAGACTAAGAGTAAGAAATTTGTGGGACAGCATTTTCAGTTTTCTCAGCTTTGAGTGCGCCAACGAGTATGCCATATTAGAAGTCTGATACGTTATTCAAAGCTGTAGGTTTTGTATCTTTAGTTTAAAAATATAGATGCCCTAAGCATGTAAAAGGAGAGAAAACAGGATGGAACATTCTTAGTGTTATGCGCGCAGTACATTACCATGTCCCAGGTTTTTGATCAGGAAAGTATGAAAGTGATACTGAATTTATTTTTGATTTCAGCCCCGAAACGGTTGTATGGTAACATAAGAGTGAGAAATAAAAATATTCCGTAAAGACAATATAGTTTTATGTTATCGGAAATTCAGTTTCTTCTTATCTCAACCCCTACCAGGCTTGGTGTGTAGAATCAATGGAGTGCAAAATTCTACATCCTCTATGAGCCATAAAAAGCTATATCAAGCGTTTTCTGAGGGGATATTTTGAGTGTGATAAGTCGTTCTACCACATTTCAAATTTTACATATTTATTTCAGGACCTAGAGTTTGAAAATCGAAAGTCCTTCATAAGTTAATTTCGAATGTCAAAATACAAGACGCGAGCGACGTCGGGCCTTTTAAGCTAGTATAATTATATATATATGACTGTGTCTATGTGTGTGTATGTGTGTGTGTATGTGTGTGTGTAAAGCTGTCCTTGGTTTTCAACGTCGTAAGTACATGAGGATATAGGGCGAAATATCACACTTACATTAATTTATAATATATTGTATCACCCTCATAGACAATCATAAAATTAATTAACGTGAATAATTATGCTTTAAAAAAGACCTAGTTAGACTGATATATTATTATCAGTCTATACGATAAACCAACACTGATGATGCCTTATAGGCTACTGAAGTAATGAGGAGATTGTTAAATTAGGGTCAAATAATTTGAGTGCTGGGAGCCGAAGAGTGGTTTCAGTGTAACGGAACGTTTTCATCATGAGTTTACTACTGTTTGTTGTCTGCTGTGCATGCGGTACAGGAATTTCCTGGGATTCACCGTGTGCTGCGGTATACGCCCTGCTTGTTTTAAACACGTCGTATTGTTGCTCATGTGGGTTGTTGAGCGTAACATCTCTTTGAGCTGTTGAATGCTGTGCAGTATCATGAGCCAATGCGGTGTGTCGAATTAATTCCACTTGCAGAAAAAAAACTATTTTATACTTCTGACTCTCTCCATTCTTAACTATAAACACCTACATTATTCGCTTTCGGTTATGATTTATGTTTTACTTTATCTCTTTTTTATGGGAATTGAAAAAGACAAAAGTAAAGCGAAGTAACAATTCATTGCTTTAAAAAATATTCATTCTTTAGAAAATCTTATAGTTCTCCGCTCTAGACGGCTCCCCTAACGTTTCAGGGCTAAGTGAGTTTTCTCCGGAGGGTTTCCTCATCTATGAGCATGTGAAGGAAATAGAAAGAAACACACCACTTAGTGTAGTTTCACCATAACACTTAGGGTGGCGTGCACCATCCAGGAGTAAATCTTACTAAAGTAGTAAATTTAAGACGGAGACCTGGAGTATACAAGAACCAGTACATCTGTCTCACTCTTAAGTCATACTAATGTATGTGCTAGAGTGAGACAGACAAACCGGTTTTTGTTACGTAAGGTTCCCTTCCTAAATTTACTACTTTAGTGCTACTCTTTTAGTAACTTACTCTTTTAGTTGGTGTTGGAGAGCTCAATTGATAGTTACTTCTTTAGTTGTTACTAAAGTAGTAAGCGATTTTTACTAAAGAAGTAGTCGAATTCTGCGCAGAACACGTGCATTTCAATTGCCAGTATTATTCAAGTGCCAGATAATGAAAAGGAAAGGTTCGCTGAAACAATGAATATATGAATTTGGGTTGTTCCAAATATTACTAATGACAATCTTCATGTTTTAAAATAGGTCTAATAGTAATGTTTTATTCATTACTAATTTTAATTCCTTCAATTGAGTATTTTCAGTTTAGTAGCCTACGTATGGGTACGTATTTTTGTGCAAACTATTTCTGTATTATAATGCAAACAATTGGAATTTCCAGTTGATTTTCATAATTGATTCACTGTCAATATTATAATTATTTCTCTCATAATAATAATAATAAAGTTCTAAAATATATTAAAATATTTATACTTCCTAAAGTTACATATTCTTCCCCAAAAACGATAAATCAATTATTCTATAGTTGTTTATCATAAATCTCACTATAATGAATTATTAATACTTATTGACTGTTTAACAATATTAATAAGAAGTATTACACAAAATCATGAAAAAGGGGGGATAAAAAGGATAACAAAACTAATAAGGGGCATTATGTTTCTGTCCTTTTTCAAATGCACAGAACATTTACTTAAAAAATATTACCTTATAAAAATAATAATATTACAACTGAGAAATGTAATATTTAAACAAAAAATGGCGGTACAATATTTCGGAAGCTATGAACTCCAATAATAATTATGTTGATGGTTGTGTGTTTAAAAATAATTTCAGTGACTACTTCTCTAGATCCTGTGCAGCTTCAACCTCCGGGCCCCTCCTTAAAATTTTCTTTCGGCACTCATGTTGGCATTTTTTTTCTATATAGTTTATAATGCTTCTCACTTTCCTGTCCACAGGGTTAATTAAATAGTTAGCAGCATACTACAGACCTGCAGCATCTGTTATAGTTTATTCCCAAACATGCAAGTCTCGTCTCACTCCACCATTCGAGACTTGGGGAGTCTTTAAGGAATGGTTTTACAATGTGTCCCCTTCTCAATGTACGCTAATCCCAGAGTCAGTCAAATTTTCTTCCGATGTGGCCTGTTTGGACATTTTTACACCTGGGTTTGAAAAAAGGACATATTATTCATTAACACTGCGGGTGCAACTATTGAACTTTTAGCTCTTATAATTATTATTATAATCTGGCATTCGCAATGTTGTGCTTTAAGTTAAGCTATAGAAGTGTAATGTAATAAAATTAATTTACAATAATTACATTAAATCGTTTAACAATGAGAATCACCTATTGTTCAGTAATTCTATGGTTATGTAGCAGGGGGAAGTGTTTTCTGGGTAGCTCCAAGAACGGAGGCTTTCATTTTTTGGAATGTACTATACCTCGCCGATATCTGTATCCATGTGATTAGCTTGAAATACATCGTCGTTTTCTGACCCAAAGTTAGGGAGAACTGCAACATCTAAAGGCCGATCCAGCTAGGAAGATATTTGAGAGCACATGCGCTGCTTGTACCGTGCAATGCAAACGTCCCTTCCACTCACTCTCCCCCTCACCTTTGGTGGACGTCTTCCTAGTTGGACCGATCTCCGCAATGATATTTCCACATTTGACTGGCTGAAATCACATGGATGTAGTGAGAATCTGACATCGTTTCTTCCAAACGCCAAAATTTCATGTAAGGATTTATGAGCTTAATTATTTACGTTATTAAATGCCCTACTAGGTATGGTTTGCTTAATATTTATTAAATCACCTGCCACAACTCTCATTTTTGGTATACAACCTTCTTCATCTCAATAACTTATCCTCAGTTTGAACTATGTAATCCATTTAATGTGATATGTAACTCATAACTCACGCAAATGCCACAGAACACATTTACTCCACAACTTACTCCACCCCCTGAGTAGGAGTAAATATTGGCCTTATTTACTCCACAACTTACTACGTTAGTAACGTACTCCGTGTTGGTGCTCTCCACCACTTGTGGAGTAAGTTCATTTACTCTGGGAGTAAATAAAATTTTTACTTCTTTAGTACATTCCTCTGTGTTGAAAGCCGCCGAGTTTAGTTTACTCCTGGTTGGTGCACGCCGTCCTTACTAAAAGAGTACGGTTACTAAAAGAGTAGCTTACTAAAGTAGTTAGAACTAAAGAAGTAAGGCTTACTAAAAGAGTAAATGGCATGAGTTTGGTGCACGCCACCCTTAGTCTCCAAATAAAATATTAGTAACCTATTATGAGAGGAACGGTTGTACGACGTCTAGGAAGCTATTTTTGTGTGGGACTTTCTTAAATAACATGTGTTGGGACAGTCTCTTTGCAAGTTCCAGATGTAATCTGCGACTGTGTGTATACCCCATCTTCCTTGACACCAGTCATCTATTGTTTTGATGTTCGGTGATATCTTACACCTTGTTTTTTTGCAAGTATGAACCCAGATTCAGAAAAAAACTTTCAAATGACTGTGTAAATAATGTAACTTCATGCACGGCTTTGTGGCTTCCCAGAAAGCAAATATGTCTGTTACCCAGCCTGATTATAATTAATTCGTGGCAGTCCTTTACTAAGTCCATATTTTCTACGAATTCATAATTAACTGCAGGATACTTGTCACATTATTAGAAAACTCACTAGGCTTACAGCTGGTTGTAGAGTACAAATGCATGATTATTAAACTTCTATGTAGTGAACAAACAAACAAACAAACAAACAAACAAACAAACAAAAGATAAAATATATCGGAGAAAGCAGGTGCTCGTGTTCGGGTTCAGTTCAGTTATTTATAATACACAGTACACAATTAAACACAAATATATAAAACAAAATGTATCTCTAACTTAAAATCAAATACCTATCAAAACTGCAATTTGGGAATAACAATATTGAATCCCTGTGGTATAACTAATCAGACGGTTCCTTAAATATCTGCTAATTACAGGTTGAAATAAATTATAGGCTAATCTATGAAACAAGATTTTTTTATTTACTTATAAAATTTTTTGCTATTCATATTTACTATTCCTGGATGTGACCTAATTATGGAGTTATAGAGTCTTGGACCATAATATTAGCTACGTGAAATATTTTTGTTCTAATGAAGGCAAGGTTTTATTTCTTCTTGTGCTGTAGCTGTATGAATCAGATATGTGTACGTTTCGGTATTTGTGAAAGTGTTTTAGAAGTGCGATCTTATAAATCTGTTCTATTAGACCATGGGCTGCCAATATGAAACCCTCCCCCCCCCCCCGTGGGAATTTCCGACACATATATTTTTTTGTTGGTATTGTCATCTAGTTTAAGATTTTAGTTGTTTGCCCCTTATCAATTACAGCATTTAGCCGGAAACCCCGGAAAACCCCGGAAATTCGCAGAAAATGAATTTGTTTTAATTTTTCATTGTTCTTTGCTCCTAATATTCCCAGGGAATTTCTGACTCACACATTTTTGTTGGTATTGGCATCTAGTTTAATGCTCCAGTTGTTTGCCCCTTACAAATTACAACATATCCCCGGAAAGCCCGGAAAACCACGTATATACGGAGAAAATTACTATGTATTATTTTTTAAATCTTTGTTCTTTGCTCCTAATATTCAAAGGGAGTTTCTGATTCGTATGTTTTTTTGTTGGTATTGCCATCTAGATTAAGGTTTCAGTTGTTTGCCCCCTTATGAATTATAGCATATCTCCAGAAAACTCCGAAAACCACGGAAATCCGGAGGAATTGACTTTTTAAAAATTTCTTTAAAATCTTTGTTCTTTGCTCCTAATATTCCCAGGGAATTTCTGACTCATATGTTTTTTTGTTGGTATTGCCATCTAGTTTAAGGTTTAAGTTGTTTTCCCCTTATCAATTACAGCATATCCACGTAAACCCTGAAAACCACGAAAATCCGCTGAAAATGAGATTGTTTTAATTTTTTTTTAATATTTGCTCTTCGATACTAATATTCCCAGGGAATTTCCTGAATCACATAATTTTTGTTGCTATTGCCATATAGTTTAAGGTTTCAGTTGTTTTCCCCTTACCAATTACAGCATGACAAAGAATACTGGAAAAATCCTGATGCTGAAGGAATGAAGGCGATTGGAAACCTGACAGAACACACTTCATATTCTAATTTGACATCTGTGTATGATAATTAATTTAACTTACCAAACCTTCCACAGTCACTACCAAACTTTCTTGACTGAAGTTAGAGAAGGGACATTCGGTAATACAGCACAATTTTGGAATGGTAATATGGACAAAGTGTCATTGATTTTGAGATTTCAGCGAGTAACTAAAGAAAACAACTTTGACTTACACTTGGCATGTTTAGAAGATATGATTCCCCTTTTCTTTGCATGTGACCATCACAATTAATGCAGATATCTCGTAGTCCATATACTCACCCTTTTGAACCTGCAAGGGACACACTTGAAGCAGAAGAATTACTTCGCAATAACGGTTTCAGTGACCGTAGATCACAAGTTCCGAGTTCTAGAAATTCTATGGATTTCCGTGGTTTTCCGGGTTTTACGGGGATATGTTGTAATTGATAATGGGCAAACAGCTGAAACCTTAATCTAGATTACAATGCCAACAACAACAAAAATATGTATGTCAGAAGTTCCCTGGGAATATTAGGATCAAAGAACAAAGGTTTTTGAAAAATTAAAACGAACTCATTTTCTTCGGATTTTTTAGGTTTCCGGAGTTTTCCGGGGATATGCTGTAATTAATTAGGGGCAAACAACTGAAACCTTAATCTACATGGCAATACCAACACAAAACCATATGAGTCACCAATTCCCTTTGAATACTAGGAGCAAAGAACTAAGATTTAAAAAATTAATCAAAGTCATTTTCTCCGGGATTCCGTGGTTTTCGGAGTTTTCTGGGGATTTTCTGTAATTGATAAGGGGCAAACAACTGAAACCTTAATCTACATGGCAATACCAACACAAAACCATATGAGTCACCAATTCCCTTTGAATACTAGGAGCAAAGAACTAAGATTTAAAAAATTAAAACGAAGTCATTTTCTCCGAGCTTCCGTGGTTTTCGGAGTTTTCTGGGGATTTGCTGTAATTGATAAGGGGCAAACAACTGAAAACTTAATCTACATGGCAATACGAACACAAAACCATATTAGTCACTAATTCCCTTTGAATACTAGAAGTAAAAAACTAAGATTTAAAAAATTAAAACAAAGTCATTTACTCCGGGCTTCCATGGTTTACGGAGTTTTCTGGGGATTTGCTGTAATTGATAAGGGGCAAACAACTGAAACCTTAATCTGGATGGCAATACCAACAAAAGAACATATGATTCAGAAATTCCCTTTGAATATTAGAAGCAAAGAACAAAGATTTAAAAAATCAAACATTGTCATTTTCTCCGTATAAAAGTGGTTTTTCGGGTTTTCCGGGGATATGTTGTAATTTGTAAGGGGCAATAAATGAAAACTTAAACTAGATGACAATACCAACAAAAAATATGTGAGTCAGAAATTCCCTGGGCATATTAGGAACAAAGAACAAAGAAAAATTAAATCAAACTCATTTTCTCCAGATTTCCGTAGTTTTCCGGGGTTTCCGGGTAAATGCTGTAATTGATAAGGGGCAAACAACTGAAGACATAATCTAGATGGTAATACCAACAAAAAATATGTGAACCAGAAATTCCCTGGGCATATTAGGAGCAAAGAACAAAGAAAAATTAAAACAAACTCATTTTCTCCGGATTTCCGGGGTTTCCGGGTAAATGCTGCAATTGATAAGGGGCAAACAACTGAAAACTGAACTAGATGGGAATACCAACAAAAAAATATATGTGTCGGAAATTCCCACGGGGGGGGGGATGGGGGGTATACAGTAGCCTACGCTCTACATATATATGTCGCTGACAGCGACCCTAGACTACACGAAAACCACTAAAGCTTTGACAGACAAGGCAGGAAGAAACAGACCGGACATAAATAGGGACAAAGAATGCAGATGAAATATAGATGGGGAGGAAGAGTAAGGAAAATGTCGTCTGTTTCTAGGCAACACTCCACTGCAAATTACATCACTAAAACTAATTGTGGATCACTTTCCATGTGACAAGCATATGATTCAGTATGCAATTGGATAATATGTAGCAGCAATCAGGCTTTTCAGTGACATCCAACCCCTTGACTGATTCTCAATAGAAATTGCAAAAGGATTCTTCACAGCAAAGATATATTCCGTTCTTTCGTGTGGGATCTAAATTATCTGTAATGAGCTCAGCATGAGATATATGAAGGAAATAGATAAAGTAAAATCAACATCTTTTTAAAAGTTCCCATTAAGTGCCGAAACTCGCATACTCCATACTGGTTTACGTGCTATCACGACTGACGTTCCTAATGGACTGATTATGGCTAATGTATGATATGCGGTCAACCAACACTTTTTATAAGTTCAAAATTCGATGCAAGTGAAGTTATGAGCAATCGTATTTGGGCAAAATCGGATCAAGAATACGCCAAGTAGTCACCAACTATAGTATTCTTGGTTTCCAAATTAAATATTAGACAGTGAAGACTCCACCAACCCGATGAAGAATATTTATGTGTGATTTGTAACAGATGCTTTTGATCCATACTATCTGGAATTCTCGACAAAATGGACACTAAAACTGAGATCGTACAGCAGGGACGACACTATATAACTTCCATGTGCACATTTGTGCACATCCATTTACTTGTGTTTATAATGTCCACATTGGAAGAAAAGCCCATTACAGGAGTACATTATCAAACAGCCACACTTATTTTCTTAGGGGAGGTATTATCTGTAACTTCTTACCTTTCTATTCCTGCCTCTAATATTGTTTTAATCGTCGGCTCGTAACATTGGTACTAATGATGGAAAGAGCATTGTGTTCGAACACGAAATTCGAAGTTGAGTTTGCTTTGAGGTTCCCTGAATACATAAATACAATTTTCAGAAAGATGTTTCTCTGTAAGTGTGTCTGGGAACAGCGTAGCACCGGAACGAAAAATGGTATGAAAGCGAAATTTTGTACTCGCGCTAGGTACCTTTTGAGGATGTGACAATATTACAGACGATTTTATCTTACTCTTAATGCCCTGTAATTTTACGAAAATTGAATTCTCCTGGAAAAAGACTTTAACGATTTAGTTTTAAAGTTTGTACTTTTATGAAGCATTTTTCGTTTAAAAAACTGAAGAAGGCTTCTTATAAACTGCCCACTGTTTGTAGAAACTTAATCTTTCTCTGTGAACAACGAAGCTTTGATAGGTTTAAACAACAGAAAACGAGCTCTTTCCAATTCAGCCTCTTATTCAATATGAGGATGTGATGTTTCTGTGTTTGAGGTAAACAAAGCTACTTGAGTGCACTAGTTAGATTATATTTAGGTTCTGTATCATTCGGATGTCCATGTCTTCACTTTTGCGATCAATTTATATAGAGACTATGTCATACAGCCATCATACATTATACTTAGAGGAAACCCCTTTATTTGGTAGAGGAAGTTGTGTTTGATATCACATTTTGTCCACAAGATAACACCGTGTACCTCCACAATGTCTACTTTAGCTATGACGGAAGAGCTGATTATAACGAAAAGATGTAAATAGCCAAGAAGTATTTGTAAACCTAGCATTCAGGTAATTCTCGGAATACACTAGTAGTTTATATTATATGTCCTCATTTCAGCCAATATCATCCACTATTACTATTACGTTAATACTCGATATTACACATTACAAAATTGCGTTTACTCTTAATAGGTGTTTTCAAATGAATGTCAACAATTCAAGAATGATCAAGAGAGACAACAATATAAGTGAGAAGGCGAAACATGAATGCCAGCATTTACGGCAACGTGCAAATGGAAGTAACTCTAGAGACTATACAAGATACTACGGTTCAATGGGATCCTTGACACAGAAAATCAGCCCTCTTCGTCCTGATGATTGGATCCAATCGACGACAGAATATAATCTGAGTATTACACAAATTTTTGATAGGTTAAAGATTATTTCTGTGTGTTTCCTTCCCCCTATCTTAATCCGATTTCACACGTTCAGACCGTGCACTTTGACAATAACAACATCAAGACGGGCTATCGCATAATATCCTGGAGTACATGGTGACTCTTAATGTATAATCCAAAAACATTAGCAGTGACGCTAACGACGGATAGAACACGGGGCAGTACACAGCGAAGACGTTATTGATAGTTGGGCATTGATGATTTGCTCGGTTCAATTATGTTCCGCTCTTTTTCTCATCTTTATCCTTGTTTCATTTATTTCTATTATGTCTCATCTGTCTCCATGTGTTCTACTTATTTCTATTGTAGCACTGCTACTGTATAGTGACTGTTTGTTATTTGACAATAAAAAATGTGTTTAATTTTTACAGGTACTTTCAAAGGAACGTGTCTGTAACATAAAAGATGTTAAGGAGAAATTACATTGGTGAACATCTATAACAAAAATGGCGCTGGCATGTATGTTACGATGACTTGCAAGAGGAAGTTCTTCTAGAGGCGATACCCATTATCCCAGGAGAGGCCCACGAGTTAATGAGAGACTCGACCCTGAAAATCGTATCTATTCGTGCAGGTGATTGAAAAACTATACGGCAGATTATATTATACTCAGAGTGCCACATGGAAGACAATCCACCTACAACATTAATTTCCTCCGCAATGAAATCTGCTTTATTATTCCCTAACTTTAGCAAAGATTCCAAAAATGGATGGAGACGTCAACATAACATATATGTGGTAGTGAAAGACGCGTTAAGAATTTTCCCAGGAAACAAAGACAGATTTGGTTAGGACGTCATATCAGCCGCTCCTCATTCTCGTCTGTCGCCATGTCTTCACCTATTATAAGTATCTTATGAATACTACCAAGGTATTGCTCAGTATTTGACAATAACCAAAGCGTGTCCTTGAAACAGATACTTCCTAATGAATTGGTCTATAATCCAGTAATGAATGAAAGATATTCCATAGGTCAGTAACAGATTGTATCTGACGAGGTGAAATAAATGTAAGCATATGCAGTAATGTACCTCTCGATATCCAATCAGTTAGCACCTTTCACTAATAGCTGAAATAAAATGGGTAAAAACACTGAAAAGTATGGCCTTAACCACAAACAGAACTAGAAAACGCCTGGACACAACGTTCCTAGAAGAAAGTATGGGCACAAAAGACACTAAAGTGGAAGTAACACACAATGCTGCATCCGGTCTGGAACGTATTACTAAAGCAGCATAAAAAGGAGACACTACTTTTCATTACAAATCCAAATCACGCAGTGTTATCGGAAAAACAATTTTTTTTAAACCTTACACAGTGAGAAGTGCGTGCACCTTCCACTACACTATAAAGCTATAACACGGACAAATGATGTACGGCTGGTATATCACATAATCCCCCATATATTTAATATTACCACAGCATATTTATTTATTTTATTTATTTATTTAATAATAACGAACATTACAGGTATAAAACCCAATTACAATGTCCATGCCAAAAATACAATGCATGCATACAAAATAATTAAAACATAAGATACAAAAGATAAGAATACACAAAAGATAAAAGTAAAAAGTACACAAAAAAAACTTTACAAGCAGAAAAATAAATTCCTAGCTACTTCTGGGTTCCAGCAGTTGCCAGGTTATAATCACAGTACATAATGCCTTTGAGAATTAAGATAAGAAAGAAAGAAAGAAAGAGTGAGGAGAATGTTTGGCATGATACATTAAACCAATACACTAACTACAATTGATTGTAACTACGTTTAGTGATTTTAATTCAGTATTAAATCAACTTCAACTAAAGCTTTTTTGAATTCATTTTCGGACATGCTAAGTATATCAAAATTTAAAAAGTGAATTTTATTATACAAAGTGGTTACTTTATTTAAAGGTGAATTTTTATGAATATCAGTATTTACCCTGGGGGTAAAAAATAGCTTCCTGTGTCTACTTAGTTTACATGGCACGTAAAAATAAATCTTCTTAACAATATTATTATCATCAATTTTTGAATGCAATAATTTGTGAAGAAATATTAAACCTTGACTATTTCTTCTAAATTTTAAACTTTTAATATCATATAGTTCTAAAAGCGTTTGGTAATTCAAATATGTTGGATAATGGCCAGTACTTCTGAATATCAAAAATTTGTAAAACTTCGATTGTATTTTTTCTATTGAATCAGAAAGTTTAATAGTCATTGGATTCCATATGACTGTACCATATTCGAGGTTTTGTCTGACCAATGAATTATAAAGTCTGATTAATGTATTTTCGCTAAATGTGCATGAATTCCTTATAATAAAACCTAGATTTCTTAACGCTATTAAAACTATTGTTTCAATGTGGCTGTTAAACCTGAGATCCTTGGTAAATGTTATCCCTAAATCTCTAGTTTCCATTACTTCATCAAGTTTAACATTATTTATATTATAGGCGTATGATATAGTCTTTTTACATCTATTGAATGTCATTTTAACACATTTCTTAATGTTAAATGGAAGTTTATATTTATTACTCCATGTATATAATTTATTTAAGTCGTTTTGGAGTTGAAAACAATCTGAAACTGAAGCAATAGATTTATATATTTTAATGTCATCAGCAAATAATAAAATATTGGAGTTGTTCACCACGTTCGGTAAATCATTTATGAAACATAGAAACAATAAAGGGCCTAAGTTTGATCCTTGAGGAATTCCAGAATTAACCACAAACTGATCAGATAAGTGATTTTGATAACTCACTACCTGTGTTCTATTTCTTAAGTATGAGCACATAATTTTCATAAAGTGAGTGGAAAAAGAAAGTTGAGCTAATTTGTTAAGTAAGAAGTCATGATCAACTTTATCAAATGCCTTTTGAAAATCTGTATATATTACGTCAACCTGTTTATGTTGGTCTAATTCCAATGATACGTATTCAGTGAAGTTCCATAAGTTTGTAACAGTTGATCTTTTTGGCATGAAGCCATGTTGAAGTGGAGAAATCGCTAACTTAATATGATTGAAAATGTGTGTGTAAAAAATACTTTCCAGAATTTTAGCTGGTGTAGATAGAATAGCAATGGGTCTATAATTTTGTACCATTTTCGAACTCCCCGATTTATGTATGGGGACTATTTTTGTCATTTTCCAAACATCCGGAAAAACGCCTTGTTTAATTATTTGGTTAAAAATTATAGTTAATGGATACACTAAGTGTTCACCACATCCTTTGAAAATATATGTTGGTATTTTATCCGGTCCAGCAGAACGTTTAGATTTTAATTTTTTAATTGCTAATTCAACTTCTTTTGACTCTATTACAGATATGTTGAAGGAGTCTAGTATGTTTATACTGTTATCGGTTTCATAATCGTATTTTGATTGATCCCTTGTATAAACAGATTTAAAATAATTAGCGTAGCCATTAGCAATTTCATGTGGAGTTTTTAATATTTGCCCATTATATTCCATCTCCGTTTGAGACTTGAGTTGTTTCCGTTTGCTTTTAATAAAATTCCAAAAGTTATTTACATCGTGCATTAAATTTTTTTCAATTTCTTGAAGATGACTTATGTAGGCTGTTTTAATTTGTTTCTTCAAACTTGCTCTAGTGTTTTTGAATACTGACATATTATATTCTGATAAATGTTTATTTTTACGATATTTTTCTTTAAGTTTAATATTTCCTATGATCTCTTTTGTGAACCATACTGGATACCTGTGTCGACATTGTCTTCTTTTCGGTACACATTTATCTAGTATTGAGTAAATTGTGTCATAAAAAGCAGTTACAGAAGAATTAACATCTTTATAATCAGTTAAATTGTTCCATGTACAGTCTCTTATAAGATTATAAAGTTTATTAAAGTCGGCTTTGCAAAAATTGTAACTACACTTACCTACGATGTTCTTTTTTACTTCTTTCTGTATTTTATATATATAAGCATTCATGAGCCACAGATTATTGTCTCTGTTGGACACTACATGAGAATATTATAGGAGAAAAATTCCTCCGGCACTGGGACTTGAACCCAGGACCTTTGGCTATTCGCGCCAATGATCTACCAACTGAGCTAAGCCGGAGCTCAATTCACAGCGCCAGATGGAACTTCTCTCCTATGACTGATTGCCCTAATGGTCTACCTCACAGACAGACAAGTTATGTCATATGCAGTACTGTGAGGCACACTAAGAAGTGATTTTTGTGACCGGGCTCCCACTGTTATTGTACAGTTAACATTCAAGACAGATATATAAGCATTCATGAGCCACAGATTATTGTCTCTGTTGGACACTACATCTGGCGCTGTGAATTGAGCTCCGGCTTAGCTCAGTTGGTAGATCATTGGCGCGAATAGCCAAAGGTCCTGGGTTCAAGTCCCAGTGCCGGAGGAATTTTTCTCCTATAATATTCTCATGTAGTGTCCAACAGAGACAATAATCTGTGGCTCATGAATGCTTATATATCTGTCTTGAATGTTAACTGTACAATAACAGTGGGAGCCCGGTCACAAAAATCACTTCTTAGTGTGCCTCACAGTACTGCATATGACATAACTTGTCTGTCTGTGAGGTAGACCATTAGGGCAATCAGTCATAGGAGAGAAGTTCCATCTGGCGCTGTGAATTGAGCTCCGGCTTAGCTCAGTTGGTAGATCATTGGCGCGAATAGCCAAAGGTCCTGGGTTCAAGTCCCAGTGCCGGAGGAATTTTTCTCCTATAATATTCTCATGTATTTTATATGTTATATTTAAAGCAGGGTGGTATAGGTCTATAGGTACCAGAGAATTACTTTCTTCCTCTACTTTGAGTTCTGAGATATTTGTCAAAACTAAGTCCAGTGTTCTATTACTGTTATTTCTCACAGTGTTAATGGATTGCATATTTAAAAACTTTAACATGTTATTCAGACGTTTTGCTTTACTGCTGCCTTTGCTGAGGTCATACATATTACTGGATATTTCTGGCAAATTGAAGTCGCCTGTGAAAATGATGTGAGAATTACATGTTGCAAAATTTTGTTCCATTTGTTCAAAAAATTCACTAAATGATTCAGTGTTTGAATTTGGAGGAGAATATACTGATCCAATAATAATTTTAATATTATTGTAATAACATTTTATCCAAATTGATTCGTTCGTTGTAATGGTGGAATCAAACTGTATAGGATTAAGTGAGGATTTAATAGCCAGTAATACGCCACCTCCTCGGCTGTTGGATTGTCTGTCTTTACGAAAAACGGAATATCTATCATCAAAAAATTCAGAATTAAATATGCCTTCTGTTAACCAAGTTTCACTTAAGCTAATAACATCATAATTAGAAGAAATTACATTAGTATAAAATATTTGTGATTTTGATCTCATTCCTCTGACATTTTGGTAATAAATATTTAAAAATTTTGTGTTAATCATTGTTATGAATTAAAGCAATGAACTCAAGTTTACAGGGAGTTACCAAACTTTTCGAGATCCTCTTCAGAAGTTATGTTGTAGACCAGTGATGTGTCTTCTTTCCTCATAAAGATTTTCCCATTCCGTGTCCACAGGAATTTGATGTCAGCAGATCTGCGCAGCTGGCGACATTTTGCCAACAGACGTCTTCTTGCAGGACAGAGGCTCTCATTTATGTAAATTTGGCTACTGAGTGTAAAACCGATGTCCAGGGTGTTCAAATTTCTCTTGACACGTCGTCTGTGAAGTAGCTCTTCTTTGGTTGATCTCCTGCAGAATTTGACGACAATGGGACTTGGCAGTTGAGACGTGGGGTGTGTGTTGATTCGATGACATGCGTCTATATCACAATCTTGTAGGTTTACATCAAGCGCGTTTCCAACTTTTTTTATGAGTTCCGCAGGGTTATCTTGAGGCTGGACAGGTATCCCATGGATTTCCAACATGTTAATTCTTGAATATTGTTCAAGGTCTTCTATTCGTATTTTGAGTTCTTTATTTTCTTTTTGGAGCATCAGATTGTCTCTTTTTACCTCTTCAAGCCTGTTGAGGGTTTCTTCTAATTTTTTTGCGTAATTTTCTTGGTTTTTTAAGCAGGCATCCAATTTTTCATGACAGAATTCTATTGATTTTCCCAATTCAACTTCAAGGGTTCGTTGAGTTTCTTTTATTCCAATGATTTCACTTTTTATTTCCTGGAGCATTGTTATTAGTCCTGAATTAGATTTCTCAATAATTGCAGCTGGCTCAATAAGATGAACATCACTTTTTCTACGTGTACAGCCCTGGCATTTGAATGACGATTCGCTTTTTAGGAAGTCTAGATCTTCTTTTCTGATATTCAAACATTTCAGATGAGCTGTTTCCAAACATGCTATACATTGTATTTTGTCTGTTTTTCTACGCATTATCAGTCTTACTAATAATCCAGTTGTAACATTTATACCAGGAATATACACAGCTGAGGAGAAAAAGTGTACTAATAATCCTTACATAAGGCTGATTGTGTGCAACACTTTACATAGCCTGGCCCTTTTGTATAAACTAGACGTAAACAATCAAGATGGCCGATATCCGTAACAGCCGGTCGTTTCGTAGATGTCTGATATTGAATTTTGAGGCTACGCATATTCTGAGCTGCTTTTGCGGAATTATAAACATTGTTCCTTGTTTGCGGGACATATTTGCATACGTGTACCCATGATTGAAGCTTTCTGAAAACAATATAATGAAAGGCTGAAATGTCGGCAGACCACGTGTTGCTATTTGTTCACGGCTCCGATAGATGGCGTTCAGCAGTGCACATAGCCAGGGACTAGTGACGTCACAACTAGAGTGACGTATTTGATGACGTTGGATGTACAAACCCAGTGTAAACCTCGGTGTTACACTCCCTTTATTGGTAATACGGCTTATGCAGAAATTGCACGGTGAACAACCAAACAACCGTTCAACGCAGACATAAGCAGCTTTTATTAGTAAGGCTGTTAGTCTATATCGAAAGACGGAACCATATATATGTCGCTGACAGCGACCCTAGACTACACGAAAACCACTAAAGCTTTGACAGACAAGGCAGGAAGAAACAGACCGGACATAAATAGGGACAAAGAATGCAGATGAAATATAGATGGGGAGGAAGAGTAAGGAAAATGTCGTCTGTTTCTAGGCAACACTCCACTGCAAATTACATCACTAAAACTAATTGTGGATCACTTTCCATGTGACAAGCATATGATTCAGTATGCAATTGGATAATATGTAGCAGCAATCAGGCTTTTCAGTGACATCCAACCCCTTGACTGATTCTCAATAGAAACTGCAAAAGGATTCTTCACAGCAAAGATATATTCCGTTCTTTCGTGTGGGATCTAAATTATCTGTAATGAGCTCAGCATGAGATATATGAAGGAAATAGATAAAGTAAAATCAACATCTTTTTAAAAGTTCCCATTAAGTGCCGAAACTCGCATACTCCATACTGGTTTACGTGCTATCACGACTGACGTTCCTAATGGAGTGATTATGGCTAATGTATGATATGCGGTCAACCAACACTTTTTATAAGTTCAAAATTCTATGCAAGTGAAGTTATGAGCAATCGTATTTGGGCAAAATCGGATCAAGAATACGCCAAGTAGTCACCAACTATAGTATTCTTGGTTTCCAAATTAAATATTAGACAGTGAAGACTCCACCAACCCGATGAAGAATATTTATGTGTGATTTGTAACAGATGCTTTTGATCCATACTATCTGGAATTCTCGACAAAAAGGACACTAAAACTGAGATCGTACAGCAGGGACGACACTATATAACTTCCATGTGCACATTTGTGCACATCCATTTACTTATGTTTATAATGTCCACATTGGAAGAAAAGCCCATTACAGGAGTACATTATCTAACAGCCACACTTATTTTCTTAGGGGAGGTATTATCTGTAACTTCTTACCTTTCTATTCCTGCCTCTAATATTGTTTTAATCGTCGGCTCGTAACATTGGTACTAATGATGGAAAGAGCATTGTGTTCGAACACGAAATTCGAAGTTGAGTTTGCTTTGAGGTTCCCTGAATACATAAATACAATTTTCAGAAAGATGTTTCTCTGTAAGTGTATCTGGGAACAACGTAGCACCGGAACGAAAAATGGTATGAAAGCGAAATTTTGTACTCGCGTTAGGTACCTTTTGAGGATGTGACAATATTACAGACGATTTTATCTTACTCTTAATGCCCTGTAATTTTACGAAAATTGAATTATCCTGGAAAAAGACTTTAACGATTTAGTTTTAAAGTTTGTACTTTTATGAAGCATTTTTCGTTTAAAAAACTGAAGAAGGCTTCTTATAAACTGCCCACTGTTTGTAGAAACTTAATCTTTCTCTGTGAACAACGAAGCTTTGATAGGTTTAAACAACAGAAAACGAGCTCTTTCCAATGCAGCCTCTTATTCAATATCAGGATGTGATGTTTCTGTGTTTGAGGTAAACAAAGCTACTTGAGTGCTCTAGTTAGATTATATTTAGGTTCTGTATCATTCGGATGTCAATGTCTTCACATTTGCGATCAATTTATATAGAGACTATGTAATACAGCCATCATACATTATACTTAGAGGAAACCCCTTTATTAGGTAGAGGAAGTTGTGTTTGATATCACATTTTGTCCACAAGATAACACCGTGTACCTCCACAATGTCTACATTAGCTATGACGGAAGAGCTGTTTACAACGAAAAGATGTAAATAGCCAAGAAGTATTTGTAAACCTAGCATTCAGGTAATTCTCGGAATACACTAGTAGTTTATATTATAGGTCCTCATTTCACCCAATATCATCCACTATTACCATTACGTTAATACTCGATATTACACATTAAAAAATTGCGTTTACTTCTTAATAGGTGTTTTCAAATGAATGTCAACAACTCAAGAATGATCAAGAGAGACAACAATATAAGTGAGAAGGCGAAACATGAATGCCAGCATTTACGGCAACGTGCAAGTGGAAGTAACTCTAGAGACTATACAAGATACTACGGTTCAATGGGATCCTTGACACAGAAAATCAGCCCTCTTCGTCCTGATGATTGGATCCAATCGACGACAGAATATAATCTGAGTATTACACAAATTTTTGATAGGTTAAAGATTATTTCTGTGTGTTTCCTTCCCCCTATCTTAATCCGATTTCACACGTTCAGACCGTGCACTTTGACAATAACAACATCAAGACGGGCTATCGCATAGTATCCTGGAGTACATGGTGACTCTTAATGTATAATCCAAAAACATTAGCAGTGACGCTAACGACGGATAGAACACGGGGCAGTACACAGCGAAGACGTTATTGATAGTTGGGCATTGATGATTTGCTCGGTTCAATTATGTTCCGCTCTTTTTCTCATCTTTATCCTTGTTTCATTTATTTCTACTATATGTCTCATCTGTCTCCATGTGTTCTACTTATTTCTATTGTAGCACTGCTACTGTATAGTGACTGTTTGTTATTTGACAATAAAAACTGTGTTTAATTTTACAGGTACTATCAAAGGAACGTGTCTGTAACATAAAAGATGTTAAGGAGAAATTACATTGGAGAACATCAATAACAAAAATGGCGCTGGCATGTATGTTACGATGACTTGCAAGAGGAAGTTCTTCTAGAGGCGATACCCACTATCCCAGGAGAGGCCCACGAGTTAATGAGAGACTCGACCCTGAAAATCGTATCTATTCGTGCAGGTGATTGAAAAACTATACGGCAGATTATATTATACTCAGAGTGCCACATGGAAGACAATCCACCTACAACATTAATTTCCTCCGCAATGAAATCTGCTTTATTATTCCCTAACTTTAGCAAAGATTCCAAAAATGGATGGAGACGTCAACATAACATATATGTGGTAGTGAAAGTCGCGTTAAGAATTTTCCCAGGAAACAAAGACAGTTTTTGGTTAGGACGTCATATCAGCCGCTCCTCATTCTCGTCTGTCGCCATGTCTTTACCTATTATAAGTATCTTATGAATACTACCAAGGTATTGCTCAGTATTTGACAATAACCAAAGCGTGTACCTTGAAACAGATACTTCCTAATGAATTGGTCTATAATCCAGTAATGAACGGAAGATATTCCATAGGCCAATAACAGATTGTAACTGACGAGGTGAAATAAATGTAAGCATATGCAGTAATGTACCTCTCGATCTCCAATCAGTTAGCACCTTTCACTAATAGCTGAAATAAAATGGGTAAAAACACTGAAAAGTATGGCCTTAACCACAAACAGAACTAGAAAACGCCTGGACACAACGTTCCTAGAAGAAAGTATGGGCACAAAAGACACTAAAGTGGAAGTAATACACAATGCTGCATCCGGTCTGGAACGTATTACTAAAGCAGCATAAAAAGGAGTCACTACTTTTCATTACAAATCCAAATCAGGCAGTGTTATCGGAAAAACAACTTTTTTGAAACCTTACACAGTGAGGAGTGCGTGCACCTTCCACTACACTATAAAGCTATAACACGGACAAATGATGTACGGCTGGTATATCAAATAATCCCCCATATATTTAATATTACCACAGCATATGTTTTTCTACGCATTAACAGTCTTACTAATAATCCAGTTGTAACATTTATACCAGGAATATACACAGCTGAGGAGAAAAAGTGTACTAATAATCCTTACATAAGGCTGATTGTGTGCAACACTTTACATAGCCTGGTCCTTTTGTATAAACTACACGTAAACAATTAAGATGGCCGATATCCGTAACAGCCGGTCGTTTCGTAGATATCTGAGATTGAATTTTGAGGCTACGCATATTCTGAGCTGCTTTTGCGGAATTATAAACATTGTTCCTTGTTTGCGGGACATATTTGCATACTTGTACCCATGATTAAAGCTTTCTGAAAACAATATAATGAAAGGCTGAAATGTCGGCAGACCACGTGTTGCTATTTGTTTACGGCTCCGATAGATGGCGTTCAGCAGTGCACATAGCCAGGGACTAGTGACGTCACAACTAGAGTGACGTATTTGATGACGTTGGACGTACAAACCCCGTGTAAACCTCGGTGTTACACTCCCTTTATTGGTAATACGGCTTATGCAGAATTTGCAAGGTGATCAACCAAACAACCGTTCAACGCAGACATAAGCAGCTTTTATTAGTAAGGCTGTTAGTCTATATCGAAAGACGGAACCATATACATGTCGCTGACAGCGACCCTAGACTACACGAAAACCACTAAAGCTTTGACAGACAAGGCAGGAAGAAACAGACCGGACATAAATAGGGACAAAGAATGCAGATGAAATATAGATGGGGAGGAAGAGTAAGGAAAATGTCGTCTGTTTCTAGGCAACACTCCACTGCAAATTACATCACTAAAACTAATTGTGGATCACTTTCCATGTGACAAGCATATGATTCAGTATGCAATTGGATAATATGTAGCAGCAATCAGGCTTTTCAGTGACATCCAACCCCTTGACTGATTCTCAATAGAAACTGCAAAAGGATTCTTCACAGCAAAGATATATTCCGTTCTTTCGTGTGGGATCTAAATTATCTGTAATGAGCTCAGCATGAGATATATGAAGGAAATAGATAAAGTAAAATCAACATCTTTTTAAAAGTTCCCATTAAGTGCCGAAACTCGCATACTCCATACTGGTTTACGTGCTATCACGACTGACGTTCCTAATGGACTGATTATGGCTAATGTATGATATGCGGTCAACCAACACTTTTTATAAGTTCAAAATTCGATGCAAGTGAAGTTATGAGCAATCGTATTTGGGCAAAATCGGATCAAGAATACGCCAAGTAGTCACCAACTATAGTATTCTTGGTTTCCAAATTAAATATTAGACAGTGAAGACTCCACCAACCCGATGAAGAATATTTATGTGTGATTTGTAACAGATGCTTTTGATCCATACTATCTGGAATTCTCGACAAAAAGGACACTAAAACTGAGATCGTACAGCAGGGACGACACTATATAACTTCCATGTGCACATTTGTGCACATCCATTTACTTGTGTTTATAATGTCCACATTGGAAGAAAAGCCCATTACAGGAGTACATTATCTAACAGCCACACTTATTTTCTTAGGGGAGGTATTATCTGTAACTTCTTACCTTTCTATTCCTGCCTCTAATATTGTTTTAATCGTCGGCTCGTAACATTGGTACTAATGATGGAAAGAGCATTGTGTTCGAACACGAAATTCGAAGTTGAGTTTGCTTTGAGGTTCCCTGAATACATAAATACAATTTTCAGAAAGATGTTTCTCTGTAAGTGTGTCTGGGAACAGCGTAGCACCGGAACGAAAAATGGTATGAAAGCGAAATTTTGTACTCGCGTTAGGTACCTTTTGAGGATGTGACAATATTACAGACGATTTTATCTTACTCTTAATGCCCTGTAATTTTACGAAAATTGAATTATCCTGGAAAAAGACTTTAACGATTTAGTTTTAAAGTTTGTACTTTTATGAAGCATTTTTCGTTTAAAAAACTGAAGAAGGCTTCTTATAAACTGCCCACTGTTTGTAGAAACTTAATCTTTCTCTGTGAACAACGAAGCTTTGATAGGTTTAAACAACAGAAAACGAGCTCTTTCCAATGCAGCCTCTTATTCAATATCAGGATGTGATGTTTCTGTGTTTGAGGTAAACAAAGCTACTTGAGTGCTCTAGTTAGATTATATTTAGGTTCTGTATCATTCGGATGTCAATGTCTTCACATTTGCGATCAATTTATATAGAGACTATGTAA
Source organism: Ectobius pallidus (assembly GCA_964059195.1). Classification (NCBI taxonomy): domain Eukaryota; kingdom Metazoa; phylum Arthropoda; class Insecta; order Blattodea; family Ectobiidae; genus Ectobius; species Ectobius pallidus. Next base: position 74,375,900 of record CAXKWD010000007.1, on the reverse strand, counting down.
TACAGCCATCATACATTATACTTAGAGGAAACCCCTTTATTAGGTAGAGGAAGTTGTGTTTGATATCACATTTTGTCCACAAGATAACACCGTGTACCTCCACAATGTCTACATTAGCTATGACGGAAGAGCTGTTTACAACGAAAAGATGTAAATAGCCAAGAAGTATTTGTAAACCTAGCATTCAGGTAATTCTCGGAATACACTAGTAGTTTATATTATAGGTCCTCATTTCACCCAATATCATCCACTATTACCATTACGTTAATACTCGATATTACACATTAAAAAATTGCGTTTACTTCTTAATAGGTGTTTTCAAATGAATGTCAACAACTCAAGAATGATCAAGAGAGACAACAATATAAGTGAGAAGGCGAAACATGAATGCCAGCATTTACGGCAACGTGCAAGTGGAAGTAACTCTAGAGACTATACAAGATACTACGGTTCAATGGGATCCTTGACACAGAAAATCAGCCCTCTTCGTCCTGATGATTGGATCCAATCGACGACAGAATATAATCTGAGTATTACACAAATTTTTGATAGGTTAAAGATTATTTCTGTGTGTTTCCTTCCCCCTATCTTAATCCGATTTCACACGTTCAGACCGTGCACTTTGACAATAACAACATCAAGACGGGCTATCGCATAGTATCCTGGAGTACATGGTGACTCTTAATGTATAATCCAAAAACATTAGCAGTGACGCTAACGACGGATAGAACACGGGGCAGTACACAGCGAAGACGTTATTGATAGTTGGGCATTGATGATTTGCTCGGTTCAATTATGTTCCGCTCTTTTTCTCATCTTTATCCTTGTTTCATTTATTTCTACTATATGTCTCATCTGTCTCCATGTGTTCTACTTATTTCTATTGTAGCACTGCTACTGTATAGTGACTGTTTGTTATTTGACAATAAAAACTGTGTTTAATTTTACAGGTACTATCAAAGGAACGTGTCTGTAACATAAAAGATGTTAAGGAGAAATTACATTGGAGAACATCAATAACAAAAATGGCGCTGGCATGTATGTTACGATGACTTGCAAGAGGAAGTTCTTCTAGAGGCGATACCCATTATCCCAGGAGAGGCCCACGAGTTAATGAGAGACTCGACCCTGAAAATCGTATCTATTCGTGCAGGTGATTGAAAAACTATACGGCAGATTATATTATACTCAGAGTGCCACATGGAAGACAATCCACCTACAACATTAATTTCCTCCGCAATGAAATCTGCTTTATTATTCCCTAACTTTAGCAAAGATTCCAAAAATGGATGGAGACGTCAACATAACATATATGTGGTAGTGAAAGTCGCGTTAAGAATTTTCCCAGGAAACAAAGACAGTTTTTGGTTAGGACGTCATATCAGCCGCTCCTCATTCTCGTCTGTCGCCATGTCTTTACCTATTATAAGTATCTTATGAATACTACCAAGGTATTGCTCAGTATTTGACAATAACCAAAGCGTGTACCTTGAAACAGATACTTCCTAATGAATTGGTCTATAATCCAGTAATGAACGGAAGATATTCCATAGGCCAATAACAGATTGTAACTGACGAGGTGAAATAAATGTAAGCATATGCAGTAATGTACCTCTCGATCTCCAATCAGTTAGCACCTTTCACTAATAGCTGAAATAAAATGGGTAAAAACACTGAAAAGTATGGCCTTAACCACAAACAGAACTAGAAAACGCCTGGACACAACGTTCCTAGAAGAAAGTATGGGCACAAAAGACACTAAAGTGGAAGTAATACACAATGCTGCATCCGGTCTGGAACGTATTACTAAAGCAGCATAAAAAGGAGTCACTACTTTTCATTACAAATCCAAATCAGGCAGTGTTATCGGAAAAACAACTTTTTTGAAACCTTACACAGTGAGGAGTGCGTGCACCTTCCACTACACTATAAAGCTATAACACGGACAAATGATGTACGGCTGGTATATCAAATAATCCCCCATATATTTAATATTACCACAGCATATGTTTTTCTACGCATTAACAGTCTTACTAATAATCCAGTTGTAACATTTATACCAGGAATATACACAGCTGAGGAGAAAAAGTGTACTAATAATCCTTACATAAGGCTGATTGTGTGCAACACTTTACATAGCCTGGTCCTTTTGTATAAACTACACGTAAACAATTAAGATGGCCGATATCCGTAACAGCCGGTCGTTTCGTAGATATCTGAGATTGAATTTTGAGGCTACGCATATTCTGAGCTGCTTTTGCGGAATTATAAACATTGTTCCTTGTTTGCGGGACATATTTGCATACTTGTACCCATGATTAAAGCTTTCTGAAAACAATATAATGAAAGGCTGAAATGTCGGCAGACCACGTGTTGCTATTTGTTTACGGCTCCGATAGATGGCGTTCAGCAGTGCACATAGCCAGGGACTAGTGACGTCACAACTAGAGTGACGTATTTGATGACGTTGGACGTACAAACCCCGTGTAAACCTCGGTGTTTCACTCCCTTTATTGGTAATACGGCTTATGCAGAATTTGCAAGGTGATCAACCAAACAACCGTTCAACGCAGACATAAGCAGCTTTTATTAGTAAGGCTGTTAGTCTATATCGAAAGACGGAACCATATACATGTCGCTGACAGCGACCCTAGACTACACGAAAACCACTAAAGCTTTGACAGACAAGGCAGGAAGAAACAGACCGGACATAAATAGGGACAAAGAATGCAGATGAAATATAGATGGGGAGGAAGAGTAAGGAAAATGTCGTCTGTTTCTAGGCAACACTCCACTGCAAATTACATCACTAAAACTAATTGTGGATCACTTTCCATGTGACAAGCATATGATTCAGTATGCAATTGGATAATATGTAGCAGCAATCAGGCTTTTCAGTGACATCCAACCCCTTGACTGATTCTCAATAGAAACTGCAAAAGGATTCTTCACAGCAAAGATATATTCCGTTCTTTCGTGTGGGATCTAAATTATCTGTAATGAGCTCAGCATGAGATATATGAAGGAAATAGATAAAGTAAAATCAACATCTTTTTAAAAGTTCCCATTAAGTGCCGAAACTCGCATACTCCATACTGGTTTACGTGCTATCACGACTGACGTTCCTAATGGACTGATTATGGCTAATGTATGATATGCGGTCAACCAACACTTTTTATAAGTTCAAAATTCGATGCAAGTGAAGTTATGAGCAATCGTATTTGGGCAAAATCGGATCAAGAATACGCCAAGTAGTCACCAACTATAGTATTCTTGGTTTCCAAATTAAATATTAGACAGTGAAGACTCCACCAACCCGATGAAGAATATTTATGTGTGATTTGTAACAGATGCTTTTGATCCATACTATCTGGAATTCTCGACAAAAAGGACACTAAAACTGAGATCGTACAGCAGGGACGACACTATATAACTTCCATGTGCACATTTGTGCACATCCATTTACTTGTGTTTATAATGTCCACATTGGAAGAAAAGCCCATTACAGGAGTACATTATCTAACAGCCACACTTATTTTCTTAGGGGAGGTATTATCTGTAACTTCTTACCTTTCTATTCCTGCCTCTAATATTGTTTTAATCGTCGGCTCGTAACATTGGTACTAATGATGGAAAGAGCATTGTGTTCGAACACGAAATTCGAAGTTGAGTTTGCTTTGAGGTTCCCTGAATACATAAATACAATTTTCAGAAAGATGTTTCTCTGTAAGTGTGTCTGGGAACAGCGTAGCACCGGAACGAAAAATGGTATGAAAGCGAAATTTTGTACTCGCGTTAGGTACCTTTTGAGGATGTGACAATATTACAGACGATTTTATCTTACTCTTAATGCCCTGTAATTTTACGAAAATTGAATTATCCTGGAAAAAGACTTTAACGATTTAGTTTTAAAGTTTGTACTTTTATGAAGCATTTTTCGTTTAAAAAACTGAAGAAGGCTTCTTATAAACTGCCCACTGTTTGTAGAAACTTAATCTTTCTCTGTGAACAACGAAGCTTTGATAGGTTTAAACAACAGAAAACGAGCTCTTTCCAATGCAGCCTCTTATTCAATATCAGGATGTGATGTTTCTGTGTTTGAGGTAAACAAAGCTACTTGAGTGCTCTAGTTAGATTATATTTAGGTTCTGTATCATTCGGATGTCAATGTCTTCACATTTGCGATCAATTTATATAGAGACTATGTAATACAGCCATCATACATTATACTTAGAGGAAACCCCTTTATTAGGTAGAGGAAGTTGTGTTTGATATCACATTTTGTCCACAAGATAACACCGTGTACCTCCACAATGTCTACATTAGCTATGACGGAAGAGCTGTTTACAACGAAAAGATGTAAATAGCCAAGAAGTATTTGTAAACCTAGCATTCAGGTAATTCTCGGAATACACTAGTAGTTTATATTATAGGTCCTCATTTCACCCAATATCATCCACTATTACCATTACGTTAATACTCGATATTACACATTAAAAAATTGCGTTTACTTCTTAATAGGTGTTTTCAAATGAATGTCAACAACTCAAGAATGATCAAGAGAGACAACAATATAAGTGAGAAGGCGAAACATGAATGCCAGCATTTACGGCAACGTGCAAGTGGAAGTAACTCTAGAGACTATACAAGATACTACGGTTCAATGGGATCCTTGACACAGAAAATCAGCCCTCTTCGTCCTGATGATTGGATCCAATCGACGACAGAATATAATCTGAGTATTACACAAATTTTTGATAGGTTAAAGATTATTTCTGTGTGTTTCCTTCCCCCTATCTTAATCCGATTTCACACGTTCAGACCGTGCACTTTGACAATAACAACATCAAGACGGGCTATCGCATAGTATCCTGGAGTACATGGTGACTCTTAATGTATAATCCAAAAACATTAGCAGTGACGCTAACGACGGATAGAACACGGGGCAGTACACAGCGAAGACGTTATTGATAGTTGGGCATTGATGATTTGCTCGGTTCAATTATGTTCCGCTCTTTTTCTCATCTTTATCCTTGTTTCATTTATTTCTACTATATGTCTCATCTGTCTCCATGTGTTCTACTTATTTCTATTGTAGCACTGCTACTGTATAGTGACTGTTTGTTATTTGACAATAAAAACTGTGTTTAATTTTACAGGTACTATCAAAGGAACGTGTCTGTAACATAAAAGATGTTAAGGAGAAATTACATTGGAGAACATCAATAACAAAAATGGCGCTGGCATGTATGTTACGATGACTTGCAAGAGGAAGTTCTTCTAGAGGCGATACCCATTATCCCAGGAGAGGCCCACGAGTTAATGAGAGACTCGACCCTGAAAATCGTATCTATTCGTGCAGGTGATTGAAAAACTATACGGCAGATTATATTATACTCAGAGTGCCACATGGAAGACAATCCACCTACAACATTAATTTCCTCCGCAATGAAATCTGCTTTATTATTCCCTAACTTTAGCAAAGATTCCAAAAATGGATGGAGACGTCAACATAACATATATGTGGTAGTGAAAGTCGCGTTAAGAATTTTCCCAGGAAACAAAGACAGTTTTTGGTTAGGACGTCATATCAGCCGCTCCTCATTCTCGTCTGTCGCCATGTCTTTACCTATTATAAGTATCTTATGAATACTACCAAGGTATTGCTCAGTATTTGACAATAACCAAAGCGTGTACCTTGAAACAGATACTTCCTAATGAATTGGTCTATAATCCAGTAATGAACGGAAGATATTCCATAGGCCAATAACAGATTGTAACTGACGAGGTGAAATAAATGTAAGCATATGCAGTAATGTACCTCTCGATCTCCAATCAGTTAGCACCTTTCACTAATAGCTGAAATAAAATGGGTAAAAACACTGAAAAGTATGGCCTTAACCACAAACAGAACTAGAAAACGCCTGGACACAACGTTCCTAGAAGAAAGTATGGGCACAAAAGACACTAAAGTGGAAGTAATACACAATGCTGCATCCGGTCTGGAACGTATTACTAAAGCAGCATAAAAAGGAGTCACTACTTTTCATTACAAATCCAAATCAGGCAGTGTTATCGGAAAAACAACTTTTTTGAAACCTTACACAGTGAGGAGTGCGTGCACCTTCCACTACACTATAAAGCTATAACACGGACAAATGATGTACGGCTGGTATATCAAATAATCCCCCATATATTTAATATTACCACAGCATATGTTTTTCTACGCATTAACAGTCTTACTAATAATCCAGTTGTAACATTTATACCAGGAATATACACAGCTGAGGAGAAAAAGTGTACTAATAATCCTTACATAAGGCTGATTGTGTGCAACACTTTACATAGCCTGGTCCTTTTGTATAAACTACACGTAAACAATTAAGATGGCCGATATCCGTAACAGCCGGTCGTTTCGTAGATATCTGAGATTGAATTTTGAGGCTACGCATATTCTGAGCTGCTTTTGCGGAATTATAAACATTGTTCCTTGTTTGCGGGACATATTTGCATACTTGTACCCATGATTAAAGCTTTCTGAAAACAATATAATGAAAGGCTGAAATGTCGGCAGACCACGTGTTGCTATTTGTTTACGGCTCCGATAGATGGCGTTCAGCAGTGCACATAGCCAGGGACTAGTGACGTCACAACTAGAGTGACGTATTTGATGACGTTGGACGTACAAACCCCGTGTAAACCTCGGTGTTTCACTCCCTTTATTGGTAATACGGCTTATGCAGAATTTGCAAGGTGATCAACCAAACAACCGTTCAACGCAGACATAAGCAGCTTTTATTAGTAAGGCTGTTAGTCTATATCGAAAGACGGAACCATATACATGTCGCTGACAGCGACCCTAGACTACACGAAAACCACTAAAGCTTTGACAGACAAGGCAGGAAGAAACAGACCGGACATAAATAGGGACAAAGAATGCAGATGAAATATAGATGGGGAGGAAGAGTAAGGAAAATGTCGTCTGTTTCTAGGCAACACTCCACTGCAAATTACATCACTAAAACTAATTGTGGATCACTTTCCATGTGACAAGCATATGATTCAGTATGCAATTGGATAATATGTAGCAGCAATCAGGCTTTTCAGTGACATCCAACCCCTTGACTGATTCTCAATAGAAACTGCAAAAGGATTCTTCACAGCAAAGATATATTCCGTTCTTTCGTGTGGGATCTAAATTATCTGTAATGAGCTCAGCATGAGATATATGAAGGAAATAGATAAAGTAAAATCAACATCTTTTTAAAAGTTCCCATTAAGTGCCGAAACTCGCATACTCCATACTGGTTTACGTGCTATCACGACTGACGTTCCTAATGGACTGATTATGGCTAATGTATGATATGCGGTCAACCAACACTTTTTATAAGTTCAAAATTCGATGCAAGTGAAGTTATGAGCAATCGTATTTGGGCAAAATCGGATCAAGAATACGCCAAGTAGTCACCAACTATAGTATTCTTGGTTTCCAAATTAAATATTAGACAGTGAAGACTCCACCAACCCGATGAAGAATATTTATGTGTGATTTGTAACAGATGCTTTTGATCCATACTATCTGGAATTCTCGACAAAAAGGACACTAAAACTGAGATCGTACAGCAGGGACGACACTATATAACTTCCATGTGCACATTTGTGCACATCCATTTACTTGTGTTTATAATGTCCACATTGGAAGAAAAGCCCATTACAGGAGTACATTATCTAACAGCCACACTTATTTTCTTAGGGGAGGTATTATCTGTAACTTCTTACCTTTCTATTCCTGCCTCTAATATTGTTTTAATCGTCGGCTCGTAACATTGGTACTAATGATGGAAAGAGCATTGTGTTCGAACACGAAATTCGAAGTTGAGTTTGCTTTGAGGTTCCCTGAATACATAAATACAATTTTCAGAAAGATGTTTCTCTGTAAGTGTGTCTGGGAACAGCGTAGCACCGGAACGAAAAATGGTATGAAAGCGAAATTTTGTACTCGCGTTAGGTACCTTTTGAGGATGTGACAATATTACAGACGATTTTATCTTACTCTTAATGCCCTGTAATTTTACGAAAATTGAATTATCCTGGAAAAAGACTTTAACGATTTAGTTTTAAAGTTTGTACTTTTATGAAGCATTTTTCGTTTAAAAAACTGAAGAAGGCTTCTTATAAACTGCCCACTGTTTGTAGAAACTTAATCTTTCTCTGTGAACAACGAAGCTTTGATAGGTTTAAACAACAGAAAACGAGCTCTTTCCAATGCAGCCTCTTATTCAATATCAGGATGTGATGTTTCTGTGTTTGAGGTAAACAAAGCTACTTGAGTGCTCTAGTTAGATTATATTTAGGTTCTGTATCATTCGGATGTCAATGTCTTCACATTTGCGATCAATTTATATAGAGACTATGTAATACAGCCATCATACATTATACTTAGAGGAAACCCCTTTATTAGGTAGAGGAAGTTGTGTTTGATATCACATTTTGTCCACAAGATAACACCGTGTACCTCCACAATGTCTACATTAGCTATGACGGAAGAGCTGTTTACAACGAAAAGATGTAAATAGCCAAGAAGTATTTGTAAACCTAGCATTCAGGTAATTCTCGGAATACACTAGTAGTTTATATTATAGGTCCTCATTTCACCCAATATCATCCACTATTACCATTACGTTAATACTCGATATTACACATTAAAAAATTGCGTTTACTTCTTAATAGGTGTTTTCAAATGAATGTCAACAACTCAAGAATGATCAAGAGAGACAACAATATAAGTGAGAAGGCGAAACATGAATGCCAGCATTTACGGCAACGTGCAAGTGGAAGTAACTCTAGAGACTATACAAGATACTACGGTTCAATGGGATCCTTGACACAGAAAATCAGCCCTCTTCGTCCTGATGATTGGATCCAATCGACGACAGAATATAATCTGAGTATTACACAAATTTTTGATAGGTTAAAGATTATTTCTGTGTGTTTCCTTCCCCCTATCTTAATCCGATTTCACACGTTCAGACCGTGCACTTTGACAATAACAACATCAAGACGGGCTATCGCATAGTATCCTGGAGTACATGGTGACTCTTAATGTATAATCCAAAAACATTAGCAGTGACGCTAACGACGGATAGAACACGGGGCAGTACACAGCGAAGACGTTATTGATAGTTGGGCATTGATGATTTGCTCGGTTCAATTATGTTCCGCTCTTTTTCTCATCTTTATCCTTGTTTCATTTATTTCTACTATATGTCTCATCTGTCTCCATGTGTTCTACTTATTTCTATTGTAGCACTGCTACTGTATAGTGACTGTTTGTTATTTGACAATAAAAACTGTGTTTAATTTTACAGGTACTATCAAAGGAACGTGTCTGTAACATAAAAGATGTTAAGGAGAAATTACATTGGAGAACATCAATAACAAAAATGGCGCTGGCATGTATGTTACGATGACTTGCAAGAGGAAGTTCTTCTAGAGGCGATACCCATTATCCCAGGAGAGGCCCACGAGTTAATGAGAGACTCGACCCTGAAAATCGTATCTATTCGTGCAGGTGATTGAAAAACTATACGGCAGATTATATTATACTCAGAGTGCCACATGGAAGACAATCCACCTACAACATTAATTTCCTCCGCAATGAAATCTGCTTTATTATTCCCTAACTTTAGCAAAGATTCCAAAAATGGATGGAGACGTCAACATAACATATATGTGGTAGTGAAAGTCGCGTTAAGAATTTTCCCAGGAAACAAAGACAGTTTTTGGTTAGGACGTCATATCAGCCGCTCCTCATTCTCGTCTGTCGCCATGTCTTTACCTATTATAAGTATCTTATGAATACTACCAAGGTATTGCTCAGTATTTGACAATAACCAAAGCGTGTACCTTGAAACAGATACTTCCTAATGAATTGGTCTATAATCCAGTAATGAACGGAAGATATTCCATAGGCCAATAACAGATTGTAACTGACGAGGTGAAATAAATGTAAGCATATGCAGTAATGTACCTCTCGATCTCCAATCAGTTAGCACCTTTCACTAATAGCTGAAATAAAATGGGTAAAAACACTGAAAAGTATGGCCTTAACCACAAACAGAACTAGAAAACGCCTGGACACAACGTTCCTAGAAGAAAGTATGGGCACAAAAGACACTAAAGTGGAAGTAATACACAATGCTGCATCCGGTCTGGAACGTATTACTAAAGCAGCATAAAAAGGAGTCACTACTTTTCATTACAAATCCAAATCAGGCAGTGTTATCGGAAAAACAACTTTTTTGAAACCTTACACAGTGAGGAGTGCGTGCACCTTCCACTACACTATAAAGCTATAACACGGACAAATGATGTACGGCTGGTATATCAAATAATCCCCCATATATTTAATATTACCACAGCATATGTTTTTCTACGCATTAACAGTCTTACTAATAATCCAGTTGTAACATTTATACCAGGAATATACACAGCTGAGGAGAAAAAGTGTACTAATAATCCTTACATAAGGCTGATTGTGTGCAACACTTTACATAGCCTGGTCCTTTTGTATAAACTACACGTAAACAATTAAGATGGCCGATATCCGTAACAGCCGGTCGTTTCGTAGATATCTGAGATTGAATTTTGAGGCTACGCATATTCTGAGCTGCTTTTGCGGAATTATAAACATTGTTCCTTGTTTGCGGGACATATTTGCATACTTGTACCCATGATTAAAGCTTTCTGAAAACAATATAATGAAAGGCTGAAATGTCGGCAGACCACGTGTTGCTATTTGTTTACGGCTCCGATAGATGGCGTTCAGCAGTGCACATAGCCAGGGACTAGTGACGTCACAACTAGAGTGACGTATTTGATGACGTTGGACGTACAAACCCCGTGTAAACCTCGGTGTTACACTCCCTTTATTGGTAATACGGCTTATGCAGAATTTGCAAGGTGATCAACCAAACAACCGTTCAACGCAGACATAAGCAGCTTTTATTAGTAAGGCTGTTAGTCTATATCGAAAGACGGAACCATATACATGTCGCTGACAGCGACCCTAGACTACACGAAAACCACTAAAGCTTTGACAGACAAGGCAGGAAGAAACAGACCGGACATAAATAGGGACAAAGAATGCAGATGAAATATAGATGGGGAGGAAGAGTAAGGAAAATGTCGTCTGTTTCTAGGCAACACTCCACTGCAAATTACATCACTAAAACTAATTGTGGATCACTTTCCATGTGACAAGCATATGATTCAGTATGCAATTGGATAATATGTAGCAGCAATCAGGCTTTTCAGTGACATCCAACCCCTTGACTGATTCTCAATAGAAACTGCAAAAGGATTCTTCACAGCAAAGATATATTCCGTTCTTTCGTGTGGGATCTAAATTATCTGTAATGAGCTCAGCATGAGATATATGAAGGAAATAGATAAAGTAAAATCAACATCTTTTTAAAAGTTCCCATTAAGTGCCGAAACTCGCATACTCCATACTGGTTTACGTGCTATCACGACTGACGTTCCTAATGGACTGATTATGGCTAATGTATGATATGCGGTCAACCAACACTTTTTATAAGTTCAAAATTCGATGCAAGTGAAGTTATGAGCAATCGTATTTGGGCAAAATCGGATCAAGAATACGCCAAGTAGTCACCAACTATAGTATTCTTGGTTTCCAAATTAAATATTAGACAGTGAAGACTCCACCAACCCGATGAAGAATATTTATGTGTGATTTGTAACAGATGCTTTTGATCCATACTATCTGGAATTCTCGACAAAAAGGACACTAAAACTGAGATCGTACAGCAGGGACGACACTATATAACTTCCATGTGCACATTTGTGCACATCCATTTACTTGTGTTTATAATGTCCACATTGGAAGAAAAGCCCATTACAGGAGTACATTATCTAACAGCCACACTTATTTTCTTAGGGGAGGTATTATCTGTAACTTCTTACCTTTCTATTCCTGCCTCTAATACTGTTTTAATCGTCGGCTCGTAACATTGGTACTAATGATGGAAAGAGCATTGTGTTCGAACACGAAATTCGAAGTTGAGTTTGCTTTGAGGTTCCCTGAATACATAAATACAATTTTCAGAAAGATGTTTCTCTGTAAGTGTGTCTGGGAACAGCGTAGCACCGGAACGAAAAATGGTATGAAAGCGAAATTTTGTACTCGCGTTAGGTACCTTTTGAGGATGTGACAATATTACAGACGATTTTATCTTACTCTTAATGCCCTGTAATTTTACGAAAATTGAATTATCCTGGAAAAAGACTTTAACGATTTAGTTTTAAAGTTTGTACTTTTATGAAGCATTTTTCGTTTAAAAAACTGAAGAAGGCTTCTTATAAACTGCCCACTGTTTGTAGAAACTTAATCTTTCTCTGTGAACAACGAAGCTTTGATAGGTTTAAACAACAGAAAACGAGCTCTTTCCAATGCAGCCTCTTATTCAATATCAGGATGTGATGTTTCTGTGTTTGAGGTAAACAAAGCTACTTGAGTGCTCTAGTTAGATTATATTTAGGTTCTGTATCATTCGGATGTCAATGTCTTCACATTTGCGATCAATTTATATAGAGACTATGTAATACAGCCATCATACATTATACTTAGAGGAAACCCCTTTATTAGGTAGAGGAAGTTGTGTTTGATATCACATTTTGTCCACAAGATAACACCGTGTACCTCCACAATGTCTACATTAGCTATGACGGAAGAGCTGTTTACAACGAAAAGATGTAAATAGCCAAGAAGTATTTGTAAACCTAGCATTCAGGTAATTCTCGGAATACACTAGTAGTTTATATTATAGGTCCTCATTTCACCCAATATCATCCACTATTACCATTACGTTAATACTCGATATTACACATTAAAAAATTGCGTTTACTTCTTAATAGGTGTTTTCAAATGAATGTCAACAACTCAAGAATGATCAAGAGAGACAACAATATAAGTGAGAAGGCGAAACATGAATGCCAGCATTTACGGCAACGTGCAAGTGGAAGTAACTCTAGAGACTATACAAGATACTACGGTTCAATGGGATCCTTGACACAGAAAATCAGCCCTCTTCGTCCTGATGATTGGATCCAATCGACGACAGAATATAATCTGAGTATTACACAAATTTTTGATAGGTTAAAGATTATTTCTGTGTGTTTCCTTCCCCCTATCTTAATCCGATTTCACACGTTCAGACCGTGCACTTTGACAATAACAACATCAAGACGGGCTATCGCATAGTATCCTGGAGTACATGGTGACTCTTAATGTATAATCCAAAAACATTAGCAGTGACGCTAACGACGGATAGAACACGGGGCAGTACACAGCGAAGACGTTATTGATAGTTGGGCATTGATGATTTGCTCGGTTCAATTATGTTCCGCTCTTTTTCTCATCTTTATCCTTGTTTCATTTATTTCTACTATATGTCTCATCTGTCTCCATGTGTTCTACTTATTTCTATTGTAGCACTGCTACTGTATAGTGACTGTTTGTTATTTGACAATAAAAACTGTGTTTAATTTTACAGGTACTATCAAAGGAACGTGTCTGTAACATAAAAGATGTTAAGGAGAAATTACATTGGAGAACATCAATAACAAAAATGGCGCTGGCATGTATGTTACGATGACTTGCAAGAGGAAGTTCTTCTAGAGGCGATACCCATTATCCCAGGAGAGGCCCACGAGTTAATGAGAGACTCGACCCTGAAAATCGTATCTATTCGTGCAGGTGATTGAAAAACTATACGGCAGATTATATTATACTCAGAGTGCCACATGGAAGACAATCCACCTACAACATTAATTTCCTCCGCAATGAAATCTGCTTTATTATTCCCTAACTTTAGCAAAGATTCCAAAAATGGATGGAGACGTCAACATAACATATATGTGGTAGTGAAAGTCGCGTTAAGAATTTTCCCAGGAAACAAAGACAGTTTTTGGTTAGGACGTCATATCAGCCGCTCCTCATTCTCGTCTGTCGCCATGTCTTTACCTATTATAAGTATCTTATGAATACTACCAAGGTATTGCTCAGTATTTGACAATAACCAAAGCGTGTACCTTGAAACAGATACTTCCTAATGAATTGGTCTATAATCCAGTAATGAACGGAAGATATTCCATAGGCCAATAACAGATTGTAACTGACGAGGTGAAATAAATGTAAGCATATGCAGTAATGTACCTCTCGATCTCCAATCAGTTAGCACCTTTCACTAATAGCTGAAATAAAATGGGTAAAAACACTGAAAAGTATGGCCTTAACCACAAACAGAACTAGAAAACGCCTGGACACAACGTTCCTAGAAGAAAGTATGGGCACAAAAGACACTAAAGTGGAAGTAATACACAATGCTGCATCCGGTCTGGAACGTATTACTAAAGCAGCATAAAAAGGAGTCACTACTTTTCATTACAAATCCAAATCAGGCAGTGTTATCGGAAAAACAACTTTTTTGAAACCTTACACAGTGAGGAGTGCGTGCACCTTCCACTACACTATAAAGCTATAACACGGACAAATGATGTACGGCTGGTATATCAAATAATCCCCCATATATTTAATATTACCACAGCATATGTTTTTCTACGCATTAACAGTCTTACTAATAATCCAGTTGTAACATTTATACCAGGAATATACACAGCTGAGGAGAAAAAGTGTACTAATAATCCTTACATAAGGCTGATTGTGTGCAACACTTTACATAGCCTGGTCCTTTTGTATAAACTACACGTAAACAATTAAGATGGCCGATATCCGTAACAGCCGGTCGTTTCGTAGATATCTGAGATTGAATTTTGAGGCTACGCATATTCTGAGCTGCTTTTGCGGAATTATAAACATTGTTCCTTGTTTGCGGGACATATTTGCATACTTGTACCCATGATTAAAGCTTTCTGAAAACAATATAATGAAAGGCTGAAATGTCGGCAGACCACGTGTTGCTATTTGTTTACGGCTCCGATAGATGGCGTTCAGCAGTGCACATAGCCAGGGACTAGTGACGTCACAACTAGAGTGACGTATTTGATGACGTTGGACGTACAAACCCCGTGTAAACCTCGGTGTTACACTCCCTTTATTGGTAATACGGCTTATGCAGAATTTGCAAGGTGATCAACCAAACAACCGTTCAACGCAGACATAAGCAGCTTTTATTAGTAAGGCTGTTAGTCTATATCGAAAGACGGAACCATATACATGTCGCTGACAGCGACCCTAGACTACACGAAAACCACTAAAGCTTTGACAGACAAGGCAGGAAGAAACAGACCGGACATAAATAGGGACAAAGAATGCAGATGAAATATAGATGGGGAGGAAGAGTAAGGAAAATGTCGTCTGTTTCTAGGCAACACTCCACTGCAAATTACATCACTAAAACTAATTGTGGATCACTTTCCATGTGACAAGCATATGATTCAGTATGCAATTGGATAATATGTAGCAGCAATCAGGCTTTTCAGTGACATCCAACCCCTTGACTGATTCTCAATAGAAACTGCAAAAGGATTCTTCACAGCAAAGATATATTCCGTTCTTTCGTGTGGGATCTAAATTATCTGTAATGAGCTCAGCATGAGATATATGAAGGAAATAGATAAAGTAAAATCAACATCTTTTTAAAAGTTCCCATTAAGTGCCGAAACTCGCATACTCCATACTGGTTTACGTGCTATCACGACTGACGTTCCTAATGGACTGATTATGGCTAATGTATGATATGCGGTCAACCAACACTTTTTATAAGTTCAAAATTCGATGCAAGTGAAGTTATGAGCAATCGTATTTGGGCAAAATCGGATCAAGAATACGCCAAGTAGTCACCAACTATAGTATTCTTGGTTTCCAAATTAAATATTAGACAGTGAAGACTCCACCAACCCGATGAAGAATATTTATGTGTGATTTGTAACAGATGCTTTTGATCCATACTATCTGGAATTCTCGACAAAAAGGACACTAAAACTGAGATCGTACAGCAGGGACGACACTATATAACTTCCATGTGCACATTTGTGCACATCCATTTACTTGTGTTTATAATGTCCACATTGGAAGAAAAGCCCATTACAGGAGTACATTATCTAACAGCCACACTTATTTTCTTAGGGGAGGTATTATCTGTAACTTCTTACCTTTCTATTCCTGCCTCTAATATTGTTTTAATCGTCGGCTCGTAACATTGGTACTAATGATGGAAAGAGCATTGTGTTCGAACACGAAATTCGAAGTTGAGTTTGCTTTGAGGTTCCCTGAATACATAAATACAATTTTCAGAAAGATGTTTCTCTGTAAGTGTGTCTGGGAACAGCGTAGCACCGGAACGAAAAATGGTATGAAAGCGAAATTTTGTACTCGCGTTAGGTACCTTTTGAGGATGTGACAATATTGCAGACGATTTTATCTTACTCTTAATGCCCTGTAATTTTACGAAAATTGAATTATCCTGGAAAAAGACTTTAACGATTTAGTTTTAAAGTTTGTACTTTTATGAAGCATTTTTCGTTTAAAAAACTGAAGAAGGCTTCTTATAAACTGCCCACTGTTTGTAGAAACTTAATCTTTCTCTGTGAACAACGAAGCTTTGATAGGTTTAAACAACAGAAAACGAGCTCTTTCCAATGCAGCCTCTTATTCAATATCAGGATGTGATGTTTCTGTGTTTGAGGTAAACAAAGCTACTTGAGTGCTCTAGTTAGATTATATTTAGGTTCTGTATCATTCGGATGTCAATGTCTTCACATTTGCGATCAATTTATATAGAGACTATGTAATACAGCCATCATACATTATACTTAGAGGAAACCCCTTTATTAGGTAGAGGAAGTTGTGTTTGATATCACATTTTGTCCACAAGATAACACCGTGTACCTCCACAATGTCTACATTAGCTATGACGGAAGAGCTGTTTACAACGAAAAGATGTAAATAGCCAAGAAGTATTTGTAAACCTAGCATTCAGGTAATTCTCGGAATACACTAGTAGTTTATATTATAGGTCCTCATTTCACCCAATATCATCCACTATTACCATTACGTTAATACTCGATATTACACATTAAAAAATTGCGTTTACTTCTTAATAGGTGTTTTCAAATGAATGTCAACAACTCAAGAATGATCAAGAGAGACAACAATATAAGTGAGAAGGCGAAACATGAATGCCAGCATTTACGGCAACGTGCAAGTGGAAGTAACTCTAGAGACTATACAAGATACTACGGTTCAATGGGATCCTTGACACAGAAAATCAGCCCTCTTCGTCCTGATGATTGGATCCAATCGACGACAGAATATAATCTGAGTATTACACAAATTTTTGATAGGTTAAAGATTATTTCTGTGTGTTTCCTTCCCCCTATCTTAATCCGATTTCACACGTTCAGACCGTGCACTTTGACAATAACAACATCAAGACGGGCTATCGCATAGTATCCTGGAGTACATGGTGACTCTTAATGTATAATCCAAAAACATTAGCAGTGACGCTAACGACGGATAGAACACGGGGCAGTACACAGCGAAGACGTTATTGATAGTTGGGCATTGATGATTTGCTCGGTTCAATTATGTTCCGCTCTTTTTCTCATCTTTATCCTTGTTTCATTTATTTCTACTATATGTCTCATCTGTCTCCATGTGTTCTACTTATTTCTATTGTAGCACTGCTACTGTATAGTGACTGTTTGTTATTTGACAATAAAAACTGTGTTTAATTTTACAGGTACTATCAAAGGAACGTGTCTGTAACATAAAAGATGTTAAGGAGAAATTACATTGGAGAACATCAATAACAAAAATGGCGCTGGCATGTATGTTACGATGACTTGCAAGAGGAAGTTCTTCTAGAGGCGATACCCATTATCCCAGGAGAGGCCCACGAGTTAATGAGAGACTCGACCCTGAAAATCGTATCTATTCGTGCAGGTGATTGAAAAACTATACGGCAGATTATATTATACTCAGAGTGCCACATGGAAGACAATCCACCTACAACATTAATTTCCTCCGCAATGAAATCTGCTTTATTATTCCCTAACTTTAGCAAAGATTCCAAAAATGGATGGAGACGTCAACATAACATATATGTGGTAGTGAAAGTCGCGTTAAGAATTTTCCCAGGAAACAAAGACAGTTTTTGGTTAGGACGTCATATCAGCCGCTCCTCATTCTCGTCTGTCGCCATGTCTTTACCTATTATAAGTATCTTATGAATACTACCAAGGTATTGCTCAGTATTTGACAATAACCAAAGCGTGTACCTTGAAACAGATACTTCCTAATGAATTGGTCTATAATCCAGTAATGAACGGAAGATATTCCATAGGCCAATAACAGATTGTAACTGACGAGGTGAAATAAATGTAAGCATATGCAGTAATGTACCTCTCGATCTCCAATCAGTTAGCACCTTTCACTAATAGCTGAAATAAAATGGGTAAAAACACTGAAAAGTATGGCCTTAACCACAAACAGAACTAGAAAACGCCTGGACACAACGTTCCTAGAAGAAAGTATGGGCACAAAAGACACTAAAGTGGAAGTAATACACAATGCTGCATCCGGTCTGGAACGTATTACTAAAGCAGCATAAAAAGGAGTCACTACTTTTCATTACAAATCCAAATCAGGCAGTGTTATCGGAAAAACAACTTTTTTGAAACCTTACACAGTGAGGAGTGCGTGCACCTTCCACTACACTATAAAGCTATAACACGGACAAATGATGTACGGCTGGTATATCAAATAATCCCCCATATATTTAATATTACCACAGCATATGTTTTTCTACGCATTAACAGTCTTACTAATAATCCAGTTGTAACATTTATACCAGGAATATACACAGCTGAGGAGAAAAAGTGTACTAATAATCCTTACATAAGGCTGATTGTGTGCAACACTTTACATAGCCTGGTCCTTTTGTATAAACTACACGTAAACAATTAAGATGGCCGATATCCGTAACAGCCGGTCGTTTCGTAGATATCTGAGATTGAATTTTGAGGCTACGCATATTCTGAGCTGCTTTTGCGGAATTATAAACATTGTTCCTTGTTTGCGGGACATATTTGCATACTTGTACCCATGATTAAAGCTTTCTGAAAACAATATAATGAAAGGCTGAAATGTCGGCAGACCACGTGTTGCTATTTGTTTACGGCTCCGATAGATGGCGTTCAGCAGTGCACATAGCCAGGGACTAGTGACGTCACAACTAGAGTGACGTATTTGATGACGTTGGACGTACAAACCCCGTGTAAACCTCGGTGTTACACTCCCTTTATTGGTAATACGGCTTATGCAGAATTTGCAAGGTGATCAACCAAACAACCGTTCAACGCAGACATAAGCAGCTTTTATTAGTAAGGCTGTTAGTCTATATCGAAAGACGGAACCATATACATGTCGCTGACAGCGACCCTAGACTACACGAAAACCACTAAAGCTTTGACAGACAAGGCAGGAAGAAACAGACCGGACATAAATAGGGACAAAGAATGCAGATGAAATATAGATGGGGAGGAAGAGTAAGGAAAATGTCGTCTGTTTCTAGGCAACACTCCACTGCAAATTACATCACTAAAACTAATTGTGGATCACTTTCCATGTGACAAGCATATGATTCAGTATGCAATTGGATAATATGTAGCAGCAATCAGGCTTTTCAGTGACATCCAACCCCTTGACTGATTCTCAATAGAAACTGCAAAAGGATTCTTCACAGCAAAGATATATTCCGTTCTTTCGTGTGGGATCTAAATTATCTGTAATGAGCTCAGCATGAGATATATGAAGGAAATAGATAAAGTAAAATCAACATCTTTTTAAAAGTTCCCATTAAGTGCCGAAACTCGCATACTCCATACTGGTTTACGTGCTATCACGACTGACGTTCCTAATGGACTGATTATGGCTAATGTATGATATGCGGTCAACCAACACTTTTTATAAGTTCAAAATTCGATGCAAGTGAAGTTATGAGCAATCGTATTTGGGCAAAATCGGATCAAGAATACGCCAAGTAGTCACCAACTATAGTATTCTTGGTTTCCAAATTAAATATTAGACAGTGAAGACTCCACCAACCCGATGAAGAATATTTATGTGTGATTTGTAACAGATGCTTTTGATCCATACTATCTGGAATTCTCGACAAAAAGGACACTAAAACTGAGATCGTACAGCAGGGACGACACTATATAACTTCCATGTGCACATTTGTGCACATCCATTTACTTGTGTTTATAATGTCCACATTGGAAGAAAAGCCCATTACAGGAGTACATTATCTAACAGCCACACTTATTTTCTTAGGGGAGGTATTATCTGTAACTTCTTACCTTTCTATTCCTGCCTCTAATACTGTTTTAATCGTCGGCTCGTAACATTGGTACTAATGATGGAAAGAGCATTGTGTTCGAACACGAAATTCGAAGTTGAGTTTGCTTTGAGGTTCCCTGAATACATAAATACAATTTTCAGAAAGATGTTTCTCTGTAAGTGTGTCTGGGAACAGCGTAGCACCGGAACGAAAAATGGTATGAAAGCGAAATTTTGTACTCGCGTTAGGTACCTTTTGAGGATGTGACAATATTACAGACGATTTTATCTTACTCTTAATGCCCTGTAATTTTACGAAAATTGAATTATCCTGGAAAAAGACTTTAACGATTTAGTTTTAAAGTTTGTACTTTTATGAAGCATTTTTCGTTTAAAAAACTGAAGAAGGCTTCTTATAAACTGCCCACTGTTTGTAGAAACTTAATCTTTCTCTGTGAACAACGAAGCTTTGATAGGTTTAAACAACAGAAAACGAGCTCTTTCCAATGCAGCCTCTTATTCAATATCAGGATGTGATGTTTCTGTGTTTGAGGTAAACAAAGCTACTTGAGTGCACTAGTTAGATTATATTTAGGTTCTGTATCATTCGGATGTCCATGTCTTCACTTTTGCGATCAATTTATATAGAGACTATGTCATACAGCCATCATACATTATACTTAGAGGAAACCCCTTTATTTGGTAGAGGAAGTTGTGTTTGATATCACATTTTGTCCACAAGATAACACCGTGTACCTCCACAATGTCTACTTTAGCTATGACGGAAGAGCTGATTACAACGAAAAGATGTAAATAGCCAAGAAGTATTTGTAAACCTAGCATTCAGGTAATTCTCGGAATACACTAGTAGTTTATATTATATGTCCTCATTTCAGCCAATATAATCCACTATTACTATTACGTTAATACTCGATATTACACATTAAAAAATTGCGTTTACTCTTAATAGGTGTTTTCAAATGAATGTCAACAATTCAAGAATGATCAAGAGAGACAACAATATAAGTGAGAAGGCGAAACATGAATGCCAGCATTTACGGCAACGTGCAAATGGAAGTAACTCTAGAGACTATACAAGATACTACGGTTCAATGGGATCCTTGACACAGAAAATCAGCCCTCTTCGTCCTGATGATTGGATCCAATCGACGACAGAATATAATCTGAGTATTACACAAATTTTTGATAGGTTAAAGATTATTTCTGTGTGTTTCCTTCCCCCTATCTTAATCCGATTTCACACGTTCAGACCGTGCACTTTGACAATAACAACATCAAGACGGGCTATCGCATAGTATCCTGGAGTACATGGTGACTCTTAATGTATAATCCAAA
The DNA here is from genome assembly GCA_964059195.1 of Ectobius pallidus. Lineage (NCBI taxonomy): Eukaryota > Metazoa > Arthropoda > Insecta > Blattodea > Ectobiidae > Ectobius > Ectobius pallidus. Next base: position 74,354,158 of record CAXKWD010000007.1, on the reverse strand, counting down.
AACATTAGCAGTGACGCTAACGACGGATAGAACACGGGGCAGTACACAGCGAAGACGTTATTGATAGTTGGGCATTGATGATTTGCTCGGTTCAATTATGTTCCGCTCTTTTTCTCATCTTTATCCTTGTTTCATTTATTTCTACTATATGTCTCATCTGTCTCCATGTGTTCTACTTATTTCTATTGTAGCACTGCTACTGTATAGTGACTGTTTGTTATTTGACAATAAAAACTGTGTTTAATTTTACAGGTACTATCAAAGGAACGTGTCTGTAACATAAAAGATGTTAAGGAGAAATTACATTGGAGAACATCAATAACAAAAATGGCGCTGGCATGTATGTTACGATGACTTGCAAGAGGAAGTTCTTCTAGAGGCGATACCCATTATCCCAGGAGAGGCCCACGAGTTAATGAGAGACTCGACCCTGAAAATCGTATCTATTCGTGCAGGTGATTGAAAAACTATACGGCAGATTATATTATACTCAGAGTGCCACATGGAAGACAATCCACCTACAACATTAATTTCCTCCGCAATGAAATCTGCTTTATTATTCCCTAACTTTAGCAAAGATTCCAAAAATGGATGGAGACGTCAACATAACATATATGTGGTAGTGAAAGTCGCGTTAAGAATTTTCCCAGGAAACAAAGACAGTTTTTGGTTAGGACGTCATATCAGCCGCTCCTCATTCTCGTCTGTCGCCATGTCTTTACCTATTATAAGTATCTTATGAATACTACCAAGGTATTGCTCAGTATTTGACAATAACCAAAGCGTGTACCTTGAAACAGATACTTCCTAATGAATTGGTCTATAATCCAGTAATGAACGGAAGATATTCCATAGGCCAATAACAGATTGTAACTGACGAGGTGAAATAAATGTAAGCATATGCAGTAATGTACCTCTCGATCTCCAATCAGTTAGCACCTTTCACTAATAGCTGAAATAAAATGGGTAAAAACACTGAAAAGTATGGCCTTAACCACAAACAGAACTAGAAAACGCCTGGACACAACGTTCCTAGAAGAAAGTATGGGCACAAAAGACACTAAAGTGGAAGTAATACACAATGCTGCATCCGGTCTGGAACGTATTACTAAAGCAGCATAAAAAGGAGTCACTACTTTTCATTACAAATCCAAATCAGGCAGTGTTATCGGAAAAACAACTTTTTTGAAACCTTACACAGTGAGGAGTGCGTGCACCTTCCACTACACTATAAAGCTATAACACGGACAAATGATGTACGGCTGGTATATCAAATAATCCCCCATATATTTAATATTACCACAGCATATGTTTTTCTACGCATTAACAGTCTTACTAATAATCCAGTTGTAACATTTATACCAGGAATATACACAGCTGAGGAGAAAAAGTGTACTAATAATCCTTACATAAGGCTGATTGTGTGCAACACTTTACATAGCCTGGTCCTTTTGTATAAACTACACGTAAACAATTAAGATGGCCGATATCCGTAACAGCCGGTCGTTTCGTAGATATCTGAGATTGAATTTTGAGGCTACGCATATTCTGAGCTGCTTTTGCGGAATTATAAACATTGTTCCTTGTTTGCGGGACATATTTGCATACTTGTACCCATGATTAAAGCTTTCTGAAAACAATATAATGAAAGGCTGAAATGTCGGCAGACCACGTGTTGCTATTTGTTTACGGCTCCGATAGATGGCGTTCAGCAGTGCACATAGCCAGGGACTAGTGACGTCACAACTAGAGTGACGTATTTGATGACGTTGGACGTACAAACCCCGTGTAAACCTCGGTGTTACACTCCCTTTATTGGTAATACGGCTTATGCAGAATTTGCAAGGTGATCAACCAAACAACCGTTCAACGCAGACATAAGCAGCTTTTATTAGTAAGGCTGTTAGTCTATATCGAAAGACGGAACCATATACATGTCGCTGACAGCGACCCTAGACTACACGAAAACCACTAAAGCTTTGACAGACAAGGCAGGAAGAAACAGACCGGACATAAATAGGGACAAAGAATGCAGATGAAATATAGATGGGGAGGAAGAGTAAGGAAAATGTCGTCTGTTTCTAGGCAACACTCCACTGCAAATTACATCACTAAAACTAATTGTGGATCACTTTCCATGTGACAAGCATATGATTCAGTATGCAATTGGATAATATGTAGCAGCAATCAGGCTTTTCAGTGACATCCAACCCCTTGACTGATTCTCAATAGAAACTGCAAAAGGATTCTTCACAGCAAAGATATATTCCGTTCTTTCGTGTGGGATCTAAATTATCTGTAATGAGCTCAGCATGAGATATATGAAGGAAATAGATAAAGTAAAATCAACATCTTTTTAAAAGTTCCCATTAAGTGCCGAAACTCGCATACTCCATACTGGTTTACGTGCTATCACGACTGACGTTCCTAATGGACTGATTATGGCTAATGTATGATATGCGGTCAACCAACACTTTTTATAAGTTCAAAATTCGATGCAAGTGAAGTTATGAGCAATCGTATTTGGGCAAAATCGGATCAAGAATACGCCAAGTAGTCACCAACTATAGTATTCTTGGTTTCCAAATTAAATATTAGACAGTGAAGACTCCACCAACCCGATGAAGAATATTTATGTGTGATTTGTAACAGATGCTTTTGATCCATACTATCTGGAATTCTCGACAAAAAGGACACTAAAACTGAGATCGTACAGCAGGGACGACACTATATAACTTCCATGTGCACATTTGTGCACATCCATTTACTTGTGTTTATAATGTCCACATTGGAAGAAAAGCCCATTACAGGAGTACATTATCTAACAGCCACACTTATTTTCTTAGGGGAGGTATTATCTGTAACTTCTTACCTTTCTATTCCTGCCTCTAATATTGTTTTAATCGTCGGCTCGTAACATTGGTACTAATGATGGAAAGAGCATTGTGTTCGAACACGAAATTCGAAGTTGAGTTTGCTTTGAGGTTCCCTGAATACATAAATACAATTTTCAGAAAGATGTTTCTCTGTAAGTGTGTCTGGGAACAGCGTAGCACCGGAACGAAAAATGGTATGAAAGCGAAATTTTGTACTCGCGTTAGGTACCTTTTGAGGATGTGACAATATTACAGACGATTTTATCTTACTCTTAATGCCCTGTAATTTTACGAAAATTGAATTATCCTGGAAAAAGACTTTAACGATTTAGTTTTAAAGTTTGTACTTTTATGAAGCATTTTTCGTTTAAAAAACTGAAGAAGGCTTCTTATAAACTGCCCACTGTTTGTAGAAACTTAATCTTTCTCTGTGAACAACGAAGCTTTGATAGGTTTAAACAACAGAAAACGAGCTCTTTCCAATGCAGCCTCTTATTCAATATCAGGATGTGATGTTTCTGTGTTTGAGGTAAACAAAGCTACTTGAGTGCTCTAGTTAGATTATATTTAGGTTCTGTATCATTCGGATGTCAATGTCTTCACATTTGCGATCAATTTATATAGAGACTATGTAATACAGCCATCATACATTATACTTAGAGGAAACCCCTTTATTAGGTAGAGGAAGTTGTGTTTGATATCACATTTTGTCCACAAGATAACACCGTGTACCTCCACAATGTCTACATTAGCTATGACGGAAGAGCTGTTTACAACGAAAAGATGTAAATAGCCAAGAAGTATTTGTAAACCTAGCATTCAGGTAATTCTCGGAATACACTAGTAGTTTATATTATAGGTCCTCATTTCACCCAATATCATCCACTATTACCATTACGTTAATACTCGATATTACACATTAAAAAATTGCGTTTACTTCTTAATAGGTGTTTTCAAATGAATGTCAACAACTCAAGAATGATCAAGAGAGACAACAATATAAGTGAGAAGGCGAAACATGAATGCCAGCATTTACGGCAACGTGCAAGTGGAAGTAACTCTAGAGACTATACAAGATACTACGGTTCAATGGGATCCTTGACACAGAAAATCAGCCCTCTTCGTCCTGATGATTGGATCCAATCGACGACAGAATATAATCTGAGTATTACACAAATTTTTGATAGGTTAAAGATTATTTCTGTGTGTTTCCTTCCCCCTATCTTAATCCGATTTCACACGTTCAGACCGTGCACTTTGACAATAACAACATCAAGACGGGCTATCGCATAGTATCCTGGAGTACATGGTGACTCTTAATGTATAATCCAAAAACATTAGCAGTGACGCTAACGACGGATAGAACACGGGGCAGTACACAGCGAAGACGTTATTGATAGTTGGGCATTGATGATTTGCTCGGTTCAATTATGTTCCGCTCTTTTTCTCATCTTTATCCTTGTTTCATTTATTTCTACTATATGTCTCATCTGTCTCCATGTGTTCTACTTATTTCTATTGTAGCACTGCTACTGTATAGTGACTGTTTGTTATTTGACAATAAAAACTGTGTTTAATTTTACAGGTACTATCAAAGGAACGTGTCTGTAACATAAAAGATGTTAAGGAGAAATTACATTGGAGAACATCAATAACAAAAATGGCGCTGGCATGTATGTTACGATGACTTGCAAGAGGAAGTTCTTCTAGAGGCGATACCCATTATCCCAGGAGAGGCCCACGAGTTAATGAGAGACTCGACCCTGAAAATCGTATCTATTCGTGCAGGTGATTGAAAAACTATACGGCAGATTATATTATACTCAGAGTGCCACATGGAAGACAATCCACCTACAACATTAATTTCCTCCGCAATGAAATCTGCTTTATTATTCCCTAACTTTAGCAAAGATTCCAAAAATGGATGGAGACGTCAACATAACATATATGTGGTAGTGAAAGTCGCGTTAAGAATTTTCCCAGGAAACAAAGACAGTTTTTGGTTAGGACGTCATATCAGCCGCTCCTCATTCTCGTCTGTCGCCATGTCTTTACCTATTATAAGTATCTTATGAATACTACCAAGGTATTGCTCAGTATTTGACAATAACCAAAGCGTGTACCTTGAAACAGATACTTCCTAATGAATTGGTCTATAATCCAGTAATGAACGGAAGATATTCCATAGGCCAATAACAGATTGTAACTGACGAGGTGAAATAAATGTAAGCATATGCAGTAATGTACCTCTCGATCTCCAATCAGTTAGCACCTTTCACTAATAGCTGAAATAAAATGGGTAAAAACACTGAAAAGTATGGCCTTAACCACAAACAGAACTAGAAAACGCCTGGACACAACGTTCCTAGAAGAAAGTATGGGCACAAAAGACACTAAAGTGGAAGTAATACACAATGCTGCATCCGGTCTGGAACGTATTACTAAAGCAGCATAAAAAGGAGTCACTACTTTTCATTACAAATCCAAATCAGGCAGTGTTATCGGAAAAACAACTTTTTTGAAACCTTACACAGTGAGGAGTGCGTGCACCTTCCACTACACTATAAAGCTATAACACGGACAAATGATGTACGGCTGGTATATCAAATAATCCCCCATATATTTAATATTACCACAGCATATGTTTTTCTACGCATTAACAGTCTTACTAATAATCCAGTTGTAACATTTATACCAGGAATATACACAGCTGAGGAGAAAAAGTGTACTAATAATCCTTACATAAGGCTGATTGTGTGCAACACTTTACATAGCCTGGTCCTTTTGTATAAACTACACGTAAACAATTAAGATGGCCGATATCCGTAACAGCCGGTCGTTTCGTAGATATCTGAGATTGAATTTTGAGGCTACGCATATTCTGAGCTGCTTTTGCGGAATTATAAACATTGTTCCTTGTTTGCGGGACATATTTGCATACTTGTACCCATGATTAAAGCTTTCTGAAAACAATATAATGAAAGGCTGAAATGTCGGCAGACCACGTGTTGCTATTTGTTTACGGCTCCGATAGATGGCGTTCAGCAGTGCACATAGCCAGGGACTAGTGACGTCACAACTAGAGTGACGTATTTGATGACGTTGGACGTACAAACCCCGTGTAAACCTCGGTGTTACACTCCCTTTATTGGTAATACGGCTTATGCAGAATTTGCAAGGTGATCAACCAAACAACCGTTCAACGCAGACATAAGCAGCTTTTATTAGTAAGGCTGTTAGTCTATATCGAAAGACGGAACCATATACATGTCGCTGACAGCGACCCTAGACTACACGAAAACCACTAAAGCTTTGACAGACAAGGCAGGAAGAAACAGACCGGACATAAATAGGGACAAAGAATGCAGATGAAATATAGATGGGGAGGAAGAGTAAGGAAAATGTCGTCTGTTTCTAGGCAACACTCCACTGCAAATTACATCACTAAAACTAATTGTGGATCACTTTCCATGTGACAAGCATATGATTCAGTATGCAATTGGATAATATGTAGCAGCAATCAGGCTTTTCAGTGACATCCAACCCCTTGACTGATTCTCAATAGAAACTGCAAAAGGATTCTTCACAGCAAAGATATATTCCGTTCTTTCGTGTGGGATCTAAATTATCTGTAATGAGCTCAGCATGAGATATATGAAGGAAATAGATAAAGTAAAATCAACATCTTTTTAAAAGTTCCCATTAAGTGCCGAAACTCGCATACTCCATACTGGTTTACGTGCTATCACGACTGACGTTCCTAATGGACTGATTATGGCTAATGTATGATATGCGGTCAACCAACACTTTTTATAAGTTCAAAATTCGATGCAAGTGAAGTTATGAGCAATCGTATTTGGGCAAAATCGGATCAAGAATACGCCAAGTAGTCACCAACTATAGTATTCTTGGTTTCCAAATTAAATATTAGACAGTGAAGACTCCACCAACCCGATGAAGAATATTTATGTGTGATTTGTAACAGATGCTTTTGATCCATACTATCTGGAATTCTCGACAAAAAGGACACTAAAACTGAGATCGTACAGCAGGGACGACACTATATAACTTCCATGTGCACATTTGTGCACATCCATTTACTTGTGTTTATAATGTCCACATTGGAAGAAAAGCCCATTACAGGAGTACATTATCTAACAGCCACACTTATTTTCTTAGGGGAGGTATTATCTGTAACTTCTTACCTTTCTATTCCTGCCTCTAATACTGTTTTAATCGTCGGCTCGTAACATTGGTACTAATGATGGAAAGAGCATTGTGTTCGAACACGAAATTCGAAGTTGAGTTTGCTTTGAGGTTCCCTGAATACATAAATACAATTTTCAGAAAGATGTTTCTCTGTAAGTGTGTCTGGGAACAGCGTAGCACCGGAACGAAAAATGGTATGAAAGCGAAATTTTGTACTCGCGTTAGGTACCTTTTGAGGATGTGACAATATTACAGACGATTTTATCTTACTCTTAATGCCCTGTAATTTTACGAAAATTGAATTATCCTGGAAAAAGACTTTAACGATTTAGTTTTAAAGTTTGTACTTTTATGAAGCATTTTTCGTTTAAAAAACTGAAGAAGGCTTCTTATAAACTGCCCACTGTTTGTAGAAACTTAATCTTTCTCTGTGAACAACGAAGCTTTGATAGGTTTAAACAACAGAAAACGAGCTCTTTCCAATGCAGCCTCTTATTCAATATCAGGATGTGATGTTTCTGTGTTTGAGGTAAACAAAGCTACTTGAGTGCACTAGTTAGATTATATTTAGGTTCTGTATCATTCGGATGTCCATGTCTTCACTTTTGCGATCAATTTATATAGAGACTATGTCATACAGCCATCATACATTATACTTAGAGGAAACCCCTTTATTTGGTAGAGGAAGTTGTGTTTGATATCACATTTTGTCCACAAGATAACACCGTGTACCTCCACAATGTCTACTTTAGCTATGACGGAAGAGCTGATTACAACGAAAAGATGTAAATAGCCAAGAAGTATTTGTAAACCTAGCATTCAGGTAATTCTCGGAATACACTAGTAGTTTATATTATATGTCCTCATTTCAGCCAATATAATCCACTATTACTATTACGTTAATACTCGATATTACACATTAAAAAATTGCGTTTACTCTTAATAGGTGTTTTCAAATGAATGTCAACAATTCAAGAATGATCAAGAGAGACAACAATATAAGTGAGAAGGCGAAACATGAATGCCAGCATTTACGGCAACGTGCAAATGGAAGTAACTCTAGAGACTATACAAGATACTACGGTTCAATGGGATCCTTGACACAGAAAATCAGCCCTCTTCGTCCTGATGATTGGATCCAATCGACGACAGAATATAATCTGAGTATTACACAAATTTTTGATAGGTTAAAGATTATTTCTGTGTGTTTCCTTCCCCCTATCTTAATCCGATTTCACACGTTCAGACCGTGCACTTTGACAATAACAACATCAAGACGGGCTATCGCATAGTATCCTGGAGTACATGGTGACTCTTAATGTATAATCCAAAAACATTAGCAGTGACGCTAACGACGGATAGAACACGGGGCAGTACACAGCGAAGACGTTATTGATAGTTGGGCATTGATGATTTGCTCGGTTCAATTATGTTCCGCTCTTTTTCTCATCTTTATCCTTGTTTCATTTATTTCTACTATATGTCTCATCTGTCTCCATGTGTTCTACTTATTTCTATTGTAGCACTGCTACTGTATAGTGACTGTTTGTTATTTGACAATAAAAACTGTGTTTAATTTTACAGGTACTATCAAAGGAACGTGTCTGTAACATAAAAGATGTTAAGGAGAAATTACATTGGAGAACATCAATAACAAAAATGGCGCTGGCATGTATGTTACGATGACTTGCAAGAGGAAGTTCTTCTAGAGGCGATACCCATTATCCCAGGAGAGGCCCACGAGTTAATGAGAGACTCGACCCTGAAAATCGTATCTATTCGTGCAGGTGATTGAAAAACTATACGGCAGATTATATTATACTCAGAGTGCCACATGGAAGACAATCCACCTACAACATTAATTTCCTCCGCAATGAAATCTGCTTTATTATTCCCTAACTTTAGCAAAGATTCCAAAAATGGATGGAGACGTCAACATAACATATATGTGGTAGTGAAAGTCGCGTTAAGAATTTTCCCAGGAAACAAAGACAGTTTTTGGTTAGGACGTCATATCAGCCGCTCCTCATTCTCGTCTGTCGCCATGTCTTTACCTATTATAAGTATCTTATGAATACTACCAAGGTATTGCTCAGTATTTGACAATAACCAAAGCGTGTACCTTGAAACAGATACTTCCTAATGAATTGGTCTATAATCCAGTAATGAACGGAAGATATTCCATAGGCCAATAACAGATTGTAACTGACGAGGTGAAATAAATGTAAGCATATGCAGTAATGTACCTCTCGATCTCCAATCAGTTAGCACCTTTCACTAATAGCTGAAATAAAATGGGTAAAAACACTGAAAAGTATGGCCTTAACCACAAACAGAACTAGAAAACGCCTGGACACAACGTTCCTAGAAGAAAGTATGGGCACAAAAGACACTAAAGTGGAAGTAATACACAATGCTGCATCCGGTCTGGAACGTATTACTAAAGCAGCATAAAAAGGAGTCACTACTTTTCATTACAAATCCAAATCAGGCAGTGTTATCGGAAAAACAACTTTTTTGAAACCTTACACAGTGAGGAGTGCGTGCACCTTCCACTACACTATAAAGCTATAACACGGACAAATGATGTACGGCTGGTATATCAAATAATCCCCCATATATTTAATATTACCACAGCATATGTTTTTCTACGCATTAACAGTCTTACTAATAATCCAGTTGTAACATTTATACCAGGAATATACACAGCTGAGGAGAAAAAGTGTACTAATAATCCTTACATAAGGCTGATTGTGTGCAACACTTTACATAGCCTGGTCCTTTTGTATAAACTACACGTAAACAATTAAGATGGCCGATATCCGTAACAGCCGGTCGTTTCGTAGATATCTGAGATTGAATTTTGAGGCTACGCATATTCTGAGCTGCTTTTGCGGAATTATAAACATTGTTCCTTGTTTGCGGGACATATTTGCATACTTGTACCCATGATTAAAGCTTTCTGAAAACAATATAATGAAAGGCTGAAATGTCGGCAGACCACGTGTTGCTATTTGTTTACGGCTCCGATAGATGGCGTTCAGCAGTGCACATAGCCAGGGACTAGTGACGTCACAACTAGAGTGACGTATTTGATGACGTTGGACGTACAAACCCCGTGTAAACCTCGGTGTTACACTCCCTTTATTGGTAATACGGCTTATGCAGAATTTGCAAGGTGATCAACCAAACAACCGTTCAACGCAGACATAAGCAGCTTTTATTAGTAAGGCTGTTAGTCTATATCGAAAGACGGAACCATATACATGTCGCTGACAGCGACCCTAGACTACACGAAAACCACTAAAGCTTTGACAGACAAGGCAGGAAGAAACAGACCGGACATAAATAGGGACAAAGAATGCAGATGAAATATAGATGGGGAGGAAGAGTAAGGAAAATGTCGTCTGTTTCTAGGCAACACTCCACTGCAAATTACATCACTAAAACTAATTGTGGATCACTTTCCATGTGACAAGCATATGATTCAGTATGCAATTGGATAATATGTAGCAGCAATCAGGCTTTTCAGTGACATCCAACCCCTTGACTGATTCTCAATAGAAACTGCAAAAGGATTCTTCACAGCAAAGATATATTCCGTTCTTTCGTGTGGGATCTAAATTATCTGTAATGAGCTCAGCATGAGATATATGAAGGAAATAGATAAAGTAAAATCAACATCTTTTTAAAAGTTCCCATTAAGTGCCGAAACTCGCATACTCCATACTGGTTTACGTGCTATCACGACTGACGTTCCTAATGGACTGATTATGGCTAATGTATGATATGCGGTCAACCAACACTTTTTATAAGTTCAAAATTCGATGCAAGTGAAGTTATGAGCAATCGTATTTGGGCAAAATCGGATCAAGAATACGCCAAGTAGTCACCAACTATAGTATTCTTGGTTTCCAAATTAAATATTAGACAGTGAAGACTCCACCAACCCGATGAAGAATATTTATGTGTGATTTGTAACAGATGCTTTTGATCCATACTATCTGGAATTCTCGACAAAAAGGACACTAAAACTGAGATCGTACAGCAGGGACGACACTATATAACTTCCATGTGCACATTTGTGCACATCCATTTACTTGTGTTTATAATGTCCACATTGGAAGAAAAGCCCATTACAGGAGTACATTATCTAACAGCCACACTTATTTTCTTAGGGGAGGTATTATCTGTAACTTCTTACCTTTCTATTCCTGCCTCTAATATTGTTTTAATCGTCGGCTCGTAACATTGGTACTAATGATGGAAAGAGCATTGTGTTCGAACACGAAATTCGAAGTTGAGTTTGCTTTGAGGTTCCCTGAATACATAAATACAATTTTCAGAAAGATGTTTCTCTGTAAGTGTGTCTGGGAACAGCGTAGCACCGGAACGAAAAATGGTATGAAAGCGAAATTTTGTACTCGCGTTAGGTACCTTTTGAGGATGTGACAATATTACAGACGATTTTATCTTACTCTTAATGCCCTGTAATTTTACGAAAATTGAATTATCCTGGAAAAAGACTTTAACGATTTAGTTTTAAAGTTTGTACTTTTATGAAGCATTTTTCGTTTAAAAAACTGAAGAAGGCTTCTTATAAACTGCCCACTGTTTGTAGAAACTTAATCTTTCTCTGTGAACAACGAAGCTTTGATAGGTTTAAACAACAGAAAACGAGCTCTTTCCAATGCAGCCTCTTATTCAATATCAGGATGTGATGTTTCTGTGTTTGAGGTAAACAAAGCTACTTGAGTGCTCTAGTTAGATTATATTTAGGTTCTGTATCATTCGGATGTCAATGTCTTCACATTTGCGATCAATTTATATAGAGACTATGTAATACAGCCATCATACATTATACTTAGAGGAAACCCCTTTATTAGGTAGAGGAAGTTGTGTTTGATATCACATTTTGTCCACAAGATAACACCGTGTACCTCCACAATGTCTACATTAGCTATGACGGAAGAGCTGTTTACAACGAAAAGATGTAAATAGCCAAGAAGTATTTGTAAACCTAGCATTCAGGTAATTCTCGGAATACACTAGTAGTTTATATTATAGGTCCTCATTTCACCCAATATCATCCACTATTACCATTACGTTAATACTCGATATTACACATTAAAAAATTGCGTTTACTTCTTAATAGGTGTTTTCAAATGAATGTCAACAACTCAAGAATGATCAAGAGAGACAACAATATAAGTGAGAAGGCGAAACATGAATGCCAGCATTTACGGCAACGTGCAAGTGGAAGTAACTCTAGAGACTATACAAGATACTACGGTTCAATGGGATCCTTGACACAGAAAATCAGCCCTCTTCGTCCTGATGATTGGATCCAATCGACGACAGAATATAATCTGAGTATTACACAAATTTTTGATAGGTTAAAGATTATTTCTGTGTGTTTCCTTCCCCCTATCTTAATCCGATTTCACACGTTCAGACCGTGCACTTTGACAATAACAACATCAAGACGGGCTATCGCATAGTATCCTGGAGTACATGGTGACTCTTAATGTATAATCCAAAAACATTAGCAGTGACGCTAACGACGGATAGAACACGGGGCAGTACACAGCGAAGACGTTATTGATAGTTGGGCATTGATGATTTGCTCGGTTCAATTATGTTCCGCTCTTTTTCTCATCTTTATCCTTGTTTCATTTATTTCTACTATATGTCTCATCTGTCTCCATGTGTTCTACTTATTTCTATTGTAGCACTGCTACTGTATAGTGACTGTTTGTTATTTGACAATAAAAACTGTGTTTAATTTTACAGGTACTATCAAAGGAACGTGTCTGTAACATAAAAGATGTTAAGGAGAAATTACATTGGAGAACATCAATAACAAAAATGGCGCTGGCATGTATGTTACGATGACTTGCAAGAGGAAGTTCTTCTAGAGGCGATACCCATTATCCCAGGAGAGGCCCACGAGTTAATGAGAGACTCGACCCTGAAAATCGTATCTATTCGTGCAGGTGATTGAAAAACTATACGGCAGATTATATTATACTCAGAGTGCCACATGGAAGACAATCCACCTACAACATTAATTTCCTCCGCAATGAAATCTGCTTTATTATTCCCTAACTTTAGCAAAGATTCCAAAAATGGATGGAGACGTCAACATAACATATATGTGGTAGTGAAAGTCGCGTTAAGAATTTTCCCAGGAAACAAAGACAGTTTTTGGTTAGGACGTCATATCAGCCGCTCCTCATTCTCGTCTGTCGCCATGTCTTTACCTATTATAAGTATCTTATGAATACTACCAAGGTATTGCTCAGTATTTGACAATAACCAAAGCGTGTACCTTGAAACAGATACTTCCTAATGAATTGGTCTATAATCCAGTAATGAACGGAAGATATTCCATAGGCCAATAACAGATTGTAACTGACGAGGTGAAATAAATGTAAGCATATGCAGTAATGTACCTCTCGATCTCCAATCAGTTAGCACCTTTCACTAATAGCTGAAATAAAATGGGTAAAAACACTGAAAAGTATGGCCTTAACCACAAACAGAACTAGAAAACGCCTGGACACAACGTTCCTAGAAGAAAGTATGGGCACAAAAGACACTAAAGTGGAAGTAATACACAATGCTGCATCCGGTCTGGAACGTATTACTAAAGCAGCATAAAAAGGAGTCACTACTTTTCATTACAAATCCAAATCAGGCAGTGTTATCGGAAAAACAACTTTTTTGAAACCTTACACAGTGAGGAGTGCGTGCACCTTCCACTACACTATAAAGCTATAACACGGACAAATGATGTACGGCTGGTATATCAAATAATCCCCCATATATTTAATATTACCACAGCATATGTTTTTCTACGCATTAACAGTCTTACTAATAATCCAGTTGTAACATTTATACCAGGAATATACACAGCTGAGGAGAAAAAGTGTACTAATAATCCTTACATAAGGCTGATTGTGTGCAACACTTTACATAGCCTGGTCCTTTTGTATAAACTACACGTAAACAATTAAGATGGCCGATATCCGTAACAGCCGGTCGTTTCGTAGATATCTGAGATTGAATTTTGAGGCTACGCATATTCTGAGCTGCTTTTGCGGAATTATAAACATTGTTCCTTGTTTGCGGGACATATTTGCATACTTGTACCCATGATTAAAGCTTTCTGAAAACAATATAATGAAAGGCTGAAATGTCGGCAGACCACGTGTTGCTATTTGTTTACGGCTCCGATAGATGGCGTTCAGCAGTGCACATAGCCAGGGACTAGTGACGTCACAACTAGAGTGACGTATTTGATGACGTTGGACGTACAAACCCCGTGTAAACCTCGGTGTTACACTCCCTTTATTGGTAATACGGCTTATGCAGAATTTGCAAGGTGATCAACCAAACAACCGTTCAACGCAGACATAAGCAGCTTTTATTAGTAAGGCTGTTAGTCTATATCGAAAGACGGAACCATATACATGTCGCTGACAGCGACCCTAGACTACACGAAAACCACTAAAGCTTTGACAGACAAGGCAGGAAGAAACAGACCGGACATAAATAGGGACAAAGAATGCAGATGAAATATAGATGGGGAGGAAGAGTAAGGAAAATGTCGTCTGTTTCTAGGCAACACTCCACTGCAAATTACATCACTAAAACTAATTGTGGATCACTTTCCATGTGACAAGCATATGATTCAGTATGCAATTGGATAATATGTAGCAGCAATCAGGCTTTTCAGTGACATCCAACCCCTTGACTGATTCTCAATAGAAACTGCAAAAGGATTCTTCACAGCAAAGATATATTCCGTTCTTTCGTGTGGGATCTAAATTATCTGTAATGAGCTCAGCATGAGATATATGAAGGAAATAGATAAAGTAAAATCAACATCTTTTTAAAAGTTCCCATTAAGTGCCGAAACTCGCATACTCCATACTGGTTTACGTGCTATCACGACTGACGTTCCTAATGGACTGATTATGGCTAATGTATGATATGCGGTCAACCAACACTTTTTATAAGTTCAAAATTCGATGCAAGTGAAGTTATGAGCAATCGTATTTGGGCAAAATCGGATCAAGAATACGCCAAGTAGTCACCAACTATAGTATTCTTGGTTTCCAAATTAAATATTAGACAGTGAAGACTCCACCAACCCGATGAAGAATATTTATGTGTGATTTGTAACAGATGCTTTTGATCCATACTATCTGGAATTCTCGACAAAAAGGACACTAAAACTGAGATCGTACAGCAGGGACGACACTATATAACTTCCATGTGCACATTTGTGCACATCCATTTACTTGTGTTTATAATGTCCACATTGGAAGAAAAGCCCATTACAGGAGTACATTATCTAACAGCCACACTTATTTTCTTAGGGGAGGTATTATCTGTAACTTCTTACCTTTCTATTCCTGCCTCTAATACTGTTTTAATCGTCGGCTCGTAACATTGGTACTAATGATGGAAAGAGCATTGTGTTCGAACACGAAATTCGAAGTTGAGTTTGCTTTGAGGTTCCCTGAATACATAAATACAATTTTCAGAAAGATGTTTCTCTGTAAGTGTGTCTGGGAACAGCGTAGCACCGGAACGAAAAATGGTATGAAAGCGAAATTTTGTACTCGCGTTAGGTACCTTTTGAGGATGTGACAATATTACAGACGATTTTATCTTACTCTTAATGCCCTGTAATTTTACGAAAATTGAATTATCCTGGAAAAAGACTTTAACGATTTAGTTTTAAAGTTTGTACTTTTATGAAGCATTTTTCGTTTAAAAAACTGAAGAAGGCTTCTTATAAACTGCCCACTGTTTGTAGAAACTTAATCTTTCTCTGTGAACAACGAAGCTTTGATAGGTTTAAACAACAGAAAACGAGCTCTTTCCAATGCAGCCTCTTATTCAATATCAGGATGTGATGTTTCTGTGTTTGAGGTAAACAAAGCTACTTGAGTGCACTAGTTAGATTATATTTAGGTTCTGTATCATTCGGATGTCCATGTCTTCACTTTTGCGATCAATTTATATAGAGACTATGTCATACAGCCATCATACATTATACTTAGAGGAAACCCCTTTATTTGGTAGAGGAAGTTGTGTTTGATATCACATTTTGTCCACAAGATAACACCGTGTACCTCCACAATGTCTACTTTAGCTATGACGGAAGAGCTGATTACAACGAAAAGATGTAAATAGCCAAGAAGTATTTGTAAACCTAGCATTCAGGTAATTCTCGGAATACACTAGTAGTTTATATTATATGTCCTCATTTCAGCCAATATAATCCACTATTACTATTACGTTAATACTCGATATTACACATTAAAAAATTGCGTTTACTCTTAATAGGTGTTTTCAAATGAATGTCAACAATTCAAGAATGATCAAGAGAGACAACAATATAAGTGAGAAGGCGAAACATGAATGCCAGCATTTACGGCAACGTGCAAATGGAAGTAACTCTAGAGACTATACAAGATACTACGGTTCAATGGGATCCTTGACACAGAAAATCAGCCCTCTTCGTCCTGATGATTGGATCCAATCGACGACAGAATATAATCTGAGTATTACACAAATTTTTGATAGGTTAAAGATTATTTCTGTGTGTTTCCTTCCCCCTATCTTAATCCGATTTCACACGTTCAGACCGTGCACTTTGACAATAACAACATCAAGACGGGCTATCGCATAGTATCCTGGAGTACATGGTGACTCTTAATGTATAATCCAAAAACATTAGCAGTGACGCTAACGACGGATAGAACACGGGGCAGTACACAGCGAAGACGTTATTGATAGTTGGGCATTGATGATTTGCTCGGTTCAATTATGTTCCGCTCTTTTTCTCATCTTTATCCTTGTTTCATTTATTTCTACTATATGTCTCATCTGTCTCCATGTGTTCTACTTATTTCTATTGTAGCACTGCTACTGTATAGTGACTGTTTGTTATTTGACAATAAAAACTGTGTTTAATTTTACAGGTACTATCAAAGGAACGTGTCTGTAACATAAAAGATGTTAAGGAGAAATTACATTGGAGAACATCAATAACAAAAATGGCGCTGGCATGTATGTTACGATGACTTGCAAGAGGAAGTTCTTCTAGAGGCGATACCCATTATCCCAGGAGAGGCCCACGAGTTAATGAGAGACTCGACCCTGAAAATCGTATCTATTCGTGCAGGTGATTGAAAAACTATACGGCAGATTATATTATACTCAGAGTGCCACATGGAAGACAATCCACCTACAACATTAATTTCCTCCGCAATGAAATCTGCTTTATTATTCCCTAACTTTAGCAAAGATTCCAAAAATGGATGGAGACGTCAACATAACATATATGTGGTAGTGAAAGTCGCGTTAAGAATTTTCCCAGGAAACAAAGACAGTTTTTGGTTAGGACGTCATATCAGCCGCTCCTCATTCTCGTCTGTCGCCATGTCTTTACCTATTATAAGTATCTTATGAATACTACCAAGGTATTGCTCAGTATTTGACAATAACCAAAGCGTGTACCTTGAAACAGATACTTCCTAATGAATTGGTCTATAATCCAGTAATGAACGGAAGATATTCCATAGGCCAATAACAGATTGTAACTGACGAGGTGAAATAAATGTAAGCATATGCAGTAATGTACCTCTCGATCTCCAATCAGTTAGCACCTTTCACTAATAGCTGAAATAAAATGGGTAAAAACACTGAAAAGTATGGCCTTAACCACAAACAGAACTAGAAAACGCCTGGACACAACGTTCCTAGAAGAAAGTATGGGCACAAAAGACACTAAAGTGGAAGTAATACACAATGCTGCATCCGGTCTGGAACGTATTACTAAAGCAGCATAAAAAGGAGTCACTACTTTTCATTACAAATCCAAATCAGGCAGTGTTATCGGAAAAACAACTTTTTTGAAACCTTACACAGTGAGGAGTGCGTGCACCTTCCACTACACTATAAAGCTATAACACGGACAAATGATGTACGGCTGGTATATCAAATAATCCCCCATATATTTAATATTACCACAGCATATGTTTTTCTACGCATTAACAGTCTTACTAATAATCCAGTTGTAACATTTATACCAGGAATATACACAGCTGAGGAGAAAAAGTGTACTAATAATCCTTACATAAGGCTGATTGTGTGCAACACTTTACATAGCCTGGTCCTTTTGTATAAACTACACGTAAACAATTAAGATGGCCGATATCCGTAACAGCCGGTCGTTTCGTAGATATCTGAGATTGAATTTTGAGGCTACGCATATTCTGAGCTGCTTTTGCGGAATTATAAACATTGTTCCTTGTTTGCGGGACATATTTGCATACTTGTACCCATGATTAAAGCTTTCTGAAAACAATATAATGAAAGGCTGAAATGTCGGCAGACCACGTGTTGCTATTTGTTTACGGCTCCGATAGATGGCGTTCAGCAGTGCACATAGCCAGGGACTAGTGACGTCACAACTAGAGTGACGTATTTGATGACGTTGGACGTACAAACCCCGTGTAAACCTCGGTGTTACACTCCCTTTATTGGTAATACGGCTTATGCAGAATTTGCAAGGTGATCAACCAAACAACCGTTCAACGCAGACATAAGCAGCTTTTATTAGTAAGGCTGTTAGTCTATATCGAAAGACGGAACCATATACATGTCGCTGACAGCGACCCTAGACTACACGAAAACCACTAAAGCTTTGACAGACAAGGCAGGAAGAAACAGACCGGACATAAATAGGGACAAAGAATGCAGATGAAATATAGATGGGGAGGAAGAGTAAGGAAAATGTCGTCTGTTTCTAGGCAACACTCCACTGCAAATTACATCACTAAAACTAATTGTGGATCACTTTCCATGTGACAAGCATATGATTCAGTATGCAATTGGATAATATGTAGCAGCAATCAGGCTTTTCAGTGACATCCAACCCCTTGACTGATTCTCAATAGAAACTGCAAAAGGATTCTTCACAGCAAAGATATATTCCGTTCTTTCGTGTGGGATCTAAATTATCTGTAATGAGCTCAGCATGAGATATATGAAGGAAATAGATAAAGTAAAATCAACATCTTTTTAAAAGTTCCCATTAAGTGCCGAAACTCGCATACTCCATACTGGTTTACGTGCTATCACGACTGACGTTCCTAATGGACTGATTATGGCTAATGTATGATATGCGGTCAACCAACACTTTTTATAAGTTCAAAATTCGATGCAAGTGAAGTTATGAGCAATCGTATTTGGGCAAAATCGGATCAAGAATACGCCAAGTAGTCACCAACTATAGTATTCTTGGTTTCCAAATTAAATATTAGACAGTGAAGACTCCACCAACCCGATGAAGAATATTTATGTGTGATTTGTAACAGATGCTTTTGATCCATACTATCTGGAATTCTCGACAAAAAGGACACTAAAACTGAGATCGTACAGCAGGGACGACACTATATAACTTCCATGTGCACATTTGTGCACATCCATTTACTTGTGTTTATAATGTCCACATTGGAAGAAAAGCCCATTACAGGAGTACATTATCTAACAGCCACACTTATTTTCTTAGGGGAGGTATTATCTGTAACTTCTTACCTTTCTATTCCTGCCTCTAATATTGTTTTAATCGTCGGCTCGTAACATTGGTACTAATGATGGAAAGAGCATTGTGTTCGAACACGAAATTCGAAGTTGAGTTTGCTTTGAGGTTCCCTGAATACATAAATACAATTTTCAGAAAGATGTTTCTCTGTAAGTGTGTCTGGGAACAGCGTAGCACCGGAACGAAAAATGGTATGAAAGCGAAATTTTGTACTCGCGTTAGGTACCTTTTGAGGATGTGACAATATTACAGACGATTTTATCTTACTCTTAATGCCCTGTAATTTTACGAAAATTGAATTATCCTGGAAAAAGACTTTAACGATTTAGTTTTAAAGTTTGTACTTTTATGAAGCATTTTTCGTTTAAAAAACTGAAGAAGGCTTCTTATAAACTGCCCACTGTTTGTAGAAACTTAATCTTTCTCTGTGAACAACGAAGCTTTGATAGGTTTAAACAACAGAAAACGAGCTCTTTCCAATGCAGCCTCTTATTCAATATCAGGATGTGATGTTTCTGTGTTTGAGGTAAACAAAGCTACTTGAGTGCTCTAGTTAGATTATATTTAGGTTCTGTATCATTCGGATGTCAATGTCTTCACATTTGCGATCAATTTATATAGAGACTATGTAATACAGCCATCATACATTATACTTAGAGGAAACCCCTTTATTAGGTAGAGGAAGTTGTGTTTGATATCACATTTTGTCCACAAGATAACACCGTGTACCTCCACAATGTCTACATTAGCTATGACGGAAGAGCTGTTTACAACGAAAAGATGTAAATAGCCAAGAAGTATTTGTAAACCTAGCATTCAGGTAATTCTCGGAATACACTAGTAGTTTATATTATAGGTCCTCATTTCACCCAATATCATCCACTATTACCATTACGTTAATACTCGATATTACACATTAAAAAATTGCGTTTACTTCTTAATAGGTGTTTTCAAATGAATGTCAACAACTCAAGAATGATCAAGAGAGACAACAATATAAGTGAGAAGGCGAAACATGAATGCCAGCATTTACGGCAACGTGCAAGTGGAAGTAACTCTAGAGACTATACAAGATACTACGGTTCAATGGGATCCTTGACACAGAAAATCAGCCCTCTTCGTCCTGATGATTGGATCCAATCGACGACAGAATATAATCTGAGTATTACACAAATTTTTGATAGGTTAAAGATTATTTCTGTGTGTTTCCTTCCCCCTATCTTAATCCGATTTCACACGTTCAGACCGTGCACTTTGACAATAACAACATCAAGACGGGCTATCGCATAGTATCCTGGAGTACATGGTGACTCTTAATGTATAATCCAAAAACATTAGCAGTGACGCTAACGACGGATAGAACACGGGGCAGTACACAGCGAAGACGTTATTGATAGTTGGGCATTGATGATTTGCTCGGTTCAATTATGTTCCGCTCTTTTTCTCATCTTTATCCTTGTTTCATTTATTTCTACTATATGTCTCATCTGTCTCCATGTGTTCTACTTATTTCTATTGTAGCACTGCTACTGTATAGTGACTGTTTGTTATTTGACAATAAAAACTGTGTTTAATTTTACAGGTACTATCAAAGGAACGTGTCTGTAACATAAAAGATGTTAAGGAGAAATTACATTGGAGAACATCAATAACAAAAATGGCGCTGGCATGTATGTTACGATGACTTGCAAGAGGAAGTTCTTCTAGAGGCGATACCCATTATCCCAGGAGAGGCCCACGAGTTAATGAGAGACTCGACCCTGAAAATCGTATCTATTCGTGCAGGTGATTGAAAAACTATACGGCAGATTATATTATACTCAGAGTGCCACATGGAAGACAATCCACCTACAACATTAATTTCCTCCGCAATGAAATCTGCTTTATTATTCCCTAACTTTAGCAAAGATTCCAAAAATGGATGGAGACGTCAACATAACATATATGTGGTAGTGAAAGTCGCGTTAAGAATTTTCCCAGGAAACAAAGACAGTTTTTGGTTAGGACGTCATATCAGCCGCTCCTCATTCTCGTCTGTCGCCATGTCTTTACCTATTATAAGTATCTTATGAATACTACCAAGGTATTGCTCAGTATTTGACAATAACCAAAGCGTGTACCTTGAAACAGATACTTCCTAATGAATTGGTCTATAATCCAGTAATGAACGGAAGATATTCCATAGGCCAATAACAGATTGTAACTGACGAGGTGAAATAAATGTAAGCATATGCAGTAATGTACCTCTCGATCTCCAATCAGTTAGCACCTTTCACTAATAGCTGAAATAAAATGGGTAAAAACACTGAAAAGTATGGCCTTAACCACAAACAGAACTAGAAAACGCCTGGACACAACGTTCCTAGAAGAAAGTATGGGCACAAAAGACACTAAAGTGGAAGTAATACACAATGCTGCATCCGGTCTGGAACGTATTACTAAAGCAGCATAAAAAGGAGTCACTACTTTTCATTACAAATCCAAATCAGGCAGTGTTATCGGAAAAACAACTTTTTTGAAACCTTACACAGTGAGGAGTGCGTGCACCTTCCACTACACTATAAAGCTATAACACGGACAAATGATGTACGGCTGGTATATCAAATAATCCCCCATATATTTAATATTACCACAGCATATGTTTTTCTACGCATTAACAGTCTTACTAATAATCCAGTTGTAACATTTATACCAGGAATATACACAGCTGAGGAGAAAAAGTGTACTAATAATCCTTACATAAGGCTGATTGTGTGCAACACTTTACATAGCCTGGTCCTTTTGTATAAACTACACGTAAACAATTAAGATGGCCGATATCCGTAACAGCCGGTCGTTTCGTAGATATCTGAGATTGAATTTTGAGGCTACGCATATTCTGAGCTGCTTTTGCGGAATTATAAACATTGTTCCTTGTTTGCGGGACATATTTGCATACTTGTACCCATGATTAAAGCTTTCTGAAAACAATATAATGAAAGGCTGAAATGTCGGCAGACCACGTGTTGCTATTTGTTTACGGCTCCGATAGATGGCGTTCAGCAGTGCACATAGCCAGGGACTAGTGACGTCACAACTAGAGTGACGTATTTGATGACGTTGGACGTACAAACCCCGTGTAAACCTCGGTGTTACACTCCCTTTATTGGTAATACGGCTTATGCAGAATTTGCAAGGTGATCAACCAAACAACCGTTCAACGCAGACATAAGCAGCTTTTATTAGTAAGGCTGTTAGTCTATATCGAAAGACGGAACCATATACATGTCGCTGACAGCGACCCTAGACTACACGAAAACCACTAAAGCTTTGACAGACAAGGCAGGAAGAAACAGACCGGACATAAATAGGGACAAAGAATGCAGATGAAATATAGATGGGGAGGAAGAGTAAGGAAAATGTCGTCTGTTTCTAGGCAACACTCCACTGCAAATTACATCACTAAAACTAATTGTGGATCACTTTCCATGTGACAAGCATATGATTCAGTATGCAATTGGATAATATGTAGCAGCAATCAGGCTTTTCAGTGACATCCAACCCCTTGACTGATTCTCAATAGAAACTGCAAAAGGATTCTTCACAGCAAAGATATATTCCGTTCTTTCGTGTGGGATCTAAATTATCTGTAATGAGCTCAGCATGAGATATATGAAGGAAATAGATAAAGTAAAATCAACATCTTTTTAAAAGTTCCCATTAAGTGCCGAAACTCGCATACTCCATACTGGTTTACGTGCTATCACGACTGACGTTCCTAATGGACTGATTATGGCTAATGTATGATATGCGGTCAACCAACACTTTTTATAAGTTCAAAATTCGATGCAAGTGAAGTTATGAGCAATCGTATTTGGGCAAAATCGGATCAAGAATACGCCAAGTAGTCACCAACTATAGTATTCTTGGTTTCCAAATTAAATATTAGACAGTGAAGACTCCACCAACCCGATGAAGAATATTTATGTGTGATTTGTAACAGATGCTTTTGATCCATACTATCTGGAATTCTCGACAAAAAGGACACTAAAACTGAGATCGTACAGCAGGGACGACACTATATAACTTCCATGTGCACATTTGTGCACATCCATTTACTTGTGTTTATAATGTCCACATTGGAAGAAAAGCCCATTACAGGAGTACATTATCTAACAGCCACACTTATTTTCTTAGGGGAGGTATTATCTGTAACTTCTTACCTTTCTATTCCTGCCTCTAATACTGTTTTAATCGTCGGCTCGTAACATTGGTACTAATGATGGAAAGAGCATTGTGTTCGAACACGAAATTCGAAGTTGAGTTTGCTTTGAGGTTCCCTGAATACATAAATACAATTTTCAGAAAGATGTTTCTCTGTAAGTGTGTCTGGGAACAGCGTAGCACCGGAACGAAAAATGGTATGAAAGCGAAATTTTGTACTCGCGTTAGGTACCTTTTGAGGATGTGACAATATTACAGACGATTTTATCTTACTCTTAATGCCCTGTAATTTTACGAAAATTGAATTATCCTGGAAAAAGACTTTAACGATTTAGTTTTAAAGTTTGTACTTTTATGAAGCATTTTTCGTTTAAAAAACTGAAGAAGGCTTCTTATAAACTGCCCACTGTTTGTAGAAACTTAATCTTTCTCTGTGAACAACGAAGCTTTGATAGGTTTAAACAACAGAAAACGAGCTCTTTCCAATGCAGCCTCTTATTCAATATCAGGATGTGATGTTTCTGTGTTTGAGGTAAACAAAGCTACTTGAGTGCACTAGTTAGATTATATTTAGGTTCTGTATCATTCGGATGTCCATGTCTTCACTTTTGCGATCAATTTATATAGAGACTATGTCATACAGCCATCATACATTATACTTAGAGGAAACCCCTTTATTTGGTAGAGGAAGTTGTGTTTGATATCACATTTTGTCCACAAGATAACACCGTGTACCTCCACAATGTCTACTTTAGCTATGACGGAAGAGCTGATTACAACGAAAAGATGTAAATAGCCAAGAAGTATTTGTAAACCTAGCATTCAGGTAATTCTCGGAATACACTAGTAGTTTATATTATATGTCCTCATTTCAGCCAATATAATCCACTATTACTATTACGTTAATACTCGATATTACACATTAAAAAATTGCGTTTACTCTTAATAGGTGTTTTCAAATGAATGTCAACAATTCAAGAATGATCAAGAGAGACAACAATATAAGTGAGAAGGCGAAACATGAATGCCAGCATTTACGGCAACGTGCAAGTGGAAGTAACTCTAGAGACTATACAAGATACTACGGTTCAATAGGATCCTTGACACTGAAAATCAGCCCTCTTCGTCCTGATGATTGGATCCAATCGACGACAGAATATAATCTGAGTATTACACAAATTTTTGATAGGTTAAAGATTATTTCTGTGTGTTTCCTTCCCCCTATCTTAATCCGATTTCACACGTTCAGACCGTGCACTTTGACAATAACAACATCAAGATGGGCTATCGCATAGTATCCTGGAGTACATGGTGACTCTTAATGTATAATCCAAAAACATTAGCAGTGACGCTAACGACGGATAGAACACGGGGCAGTACACAGCGAAGACGTTATTGATAGTTGGGCATTGATGATTTGCTCGGTTCAATTATGTTCCGCTCTTTTTCTCATCTTTATCCTTGTTTCATTTATTTCTACTATATGTCTCATCTGTCTCCATGTGTTCTACTTATTTCTATTGTAGCACTGCTACTGTATAGTGACTGTTTGTTATTTGACAATAAAAACTGTGTTTAATTTTTACAGGTACTTTCAAAGGAACATGTCTGTAACATAAAAGATGTTAAGGAGAAATTACATTGGTGAACATCTATAACAAAAATGGCGCTGGCATGTATGTTACGATGACTTGCAAGAGGAAGTTCTTCTAGAGGCGATACCCATTATCCCAGGAGAGGCCCACGAGTTAATGAGAGACTCGACCCTGAAAATCGTATCTATTCGTGCAGGTGATTGAAAAACTATACGGCAGATTATATTATACTCAGAGTGCCACATGGAAGACAATCCACCTACAACATTAATTTCCTCCGCAATGAAATCTGCTTTATTATTCCCTAACTTTAGCAAAGATTCCAAAAATGGATGGAGACGTCAACATAACATATATGTGGTAGTGAAAGTCGCGTTAAGAATTTTCCCAGGAAACAAAGACAGTTTTTGGTTAGGACGTCATATCAGCCGCTCCTCATTCTCGTCTGTCGCCATGTCTTTACCTATTATAAGTATCTTATGAATACTACCAAGGTATTGCTCAGTATTTGACAATAACCAAAGCGTGTACCTTGAAACAGATACTTCCTAATGAATTGGTCTATAATCCAGTAATGAACGGAAGATATTCCATAGGCCAATAACAGATTGTAACTGACGAGGTGAAATAAATGTAAGCATATGCAGTAATGTACCTCTCGATCTCCAATCAGTTAGCACCTTTCACTAATAGCTGAAATAAAATGGGTAAAAACACTGAAAAGTATGGCCTTAACCACAAACAGAACTAGAAAACGCCTGGACACAACGTTCCTAGAAGAAAGTATGGGCACAAAAGACACTAAAGTGGAAGTAATACACAATGCTGCATCCGGTCTGGAACGTATTACTAAAGCAGCATAAAAAGGAGTCACTACTTTTCATTACAAATCCAAATCAGGCAGTGTTATCGGAAAAACAACTTTTTTGAAACCTTACACAGTGAGGAGTGCGTGCACCTTCCACTACACTATAAAGCTATAACACGGACAAATGATGTACGGCTGGTATATCAAATAATCCCCCATATATTTAATATTACCACAGCATATGTTTTTCTGCGCATTAGCAGTCTTACTAATAATCCAGTTGTAACATTTATACCAGGAATATACACAGCTGAGGAGAAAAAGTGTACTAATAATCCTTACATAAGGCTGATTGTGTGCAACACTTTACATAGCCTGGTCCTTTTGTATAAACTACACGTAAACAATCAAGATGGCCGATATCCGTAACAGCCGGTCGTTTCGTAGATATCTGAGATTGAATTTTGAGGCTACGCATATTCTGATCTGCTTTTGCGGAATTATAAACATTGTTCCTTGTTTGCGGGACATATTTGCATACTTGTACCCATGATTAAAGCTTTCTGAAAACAATATAATGAAAGGCTGAAATGTCGGCAGACCACGTGTTGCTATTTGTTTACGGCTCCGATAGATGGCGTTCAGCAGTGCACATAGCCAGGGACTAGTGACGTCACAACTAGAGTGACGTATTTGATGACGTTGGACGTACAAACCCCGTGTAAACCTCGGTGTTACACTCCCTTTATTGGTAATACGGCTTATGCAGAATTTGCAAGGTGATCAACCAAACAACCGTTCAACGCAGACATAAGCAGCTTTTATTAGTAAGGCTGTTAGTCTATATCGAAAGACGGAACCATATACATGTCGCTGACAGCGACCCTAGACTACACGAAAACCACTAAAGCTTTGACAGAAAAGGCAGGAAGAAACAGACCGGACATAAATAGGGACAAAGAATGCAGATGAAATATAGATGGGGAGGAAGAGTAAGGAAAATGTCGTCTGTTTCTAGGCAACACTCCACTGCAAATTACATCACTAAAACTAATTGTGGATCACTTTCCATGTGACAAGCATATGATTCAGTATGCAATTGGATAATATGTAGCAGCAATCAGGCTTTTCAGTGACATCCAACCCCTTGACTGATTCTCAATAGAAACTGCAAAAGGATTCTTCACAGCAAAGATATATTCCGTTCTTTCGTGTGGGATCTAAATTATCTGTAATGAGCTCAGCATGAGATATATGAAGGAAATAGATAAAGTAAAATCAACATCTTTTTAAAAGTTCCCATTAAGTGCCGAAACTCGCATACTCCATACTGGTTTACGTGCTATCACGACTGACGTTCCTAATGGACTGATTATGGCTAATGTATGATATGCGGTCAACCAACACTTTTTATAAGTTCAAAATTCGATGCAAGTGAAGTTATGAGCAATCGTATTTGGGCAAAATCGGATCAAGAATACGCCAAGTAGTCACCAACTATAGTATTCTTGGTTTCCAA
The DNA here is from genome assembly GCA_964059195.1 of Ectobius pallidus. NCBI lineage: Eukaryota > Metazoa > Arthropoda > Insecta > Blattodea > Ectobiidae > Ectobius > Ectobius pallidus. Next base: position 74,326,320 of record CAXKWD010000007.1, on the reverse strand, counting down.
ATTAAATATTAGACTGTGAAGACTCCACCAACCCGATGAAGAATATTTATGTGTGATTTGTAACAGATGCTTTTGATCCATACTATCTGGAATTCTCGACAAAAAGGACACTAAAACTGAGATCGTACAGCAGTGACGACACTATATAACTTCCATGTGCACATTTGTGCACATCCATTTACTTGTGTTTATAATGTCCACATTGGAAGAAAAGCCCATTACAGGAGTACATTATCTAACAGCCACACTTATTTTCTTAGGGGAGGTATTATCTGTAACTTCTTACCTTTCTATTCCTGCCTCTAATATTGTTTTAATCGTCGGCTCGTAACATTGGTACTAATGATGGAAAGAGCATTGTGTTCGAACACGAAATTCGAAGTTGAGTTTGCTTTGAGGTTCCCTGAATACATAAATACAATTTTCAGAAAGATGTTTCTCTGTAAGTGTGTCTGGGAACAGCGTAGCACCGGAACGAAAAATGGTATGAAAGCGAAATTTTGTACTCGCGTTAGGTACCTTTTGAGGATGTGACAATATTACAGACGATTTTATCTTACTCTTAATGCCCTGTAATTTTACGAAAATTGAATTATCCTGGAAAAAGACTTTAACGATTTAGTTTTAAAGTTTGTACTTTTATGAAGCATTTTTCGTTTAAAAAACTGAAGAAGGCTTCTTATAAACTGCCCACTGTTTGTAGAAACTTAATCTTTCTCTGTGAACAACGAAGCTTTGATAGGTTTAAACAACAGAAAACGAGCTCTTTCCAATGCAGCCTCTTATTCAATATCAGGATGTGATGTTTCTGTGTTTGAGGTAAACAAAGCTACTTGAGTGCACTAGTTAGATTATATTTAGGTTCTGTATCATTCGGATGTCAATGTCTTCACTTTTGCGATCAATTTATATAGAGACTATGTCATACAGCCATCATACATTATACTTAGAGGAAACCCCTTTATTAGGTAGAGGAAGTTGTGTTTGATATCACATTTTGTCCACAAGATAACACCGTGTACCTCCACAATGTCTACATTAGCTATGACGGAAGAGCTGTTTACAACGAAAAGATGTAAATAGCCAAGAAGTATTTGTAAACCTAGCATTCAGGTAATTCTCGGAATACACTAGTAGTTTATATTATAGGTCCTCATTTCAGCCAATATCATCCACTATTACCATTACGTTAATACTCGATATTACACATTAAAAAATTGCGTTTACTTCTTAATAGGTGTTTTCAAATGAATGTCAACAACTCAAGAATGATCAAGAGAGACAACAATATAAGTGAGAAGGCGAAACATGAATGCCAGCATTTACGGCAACGTGCAAGTGGAAGTAACTCTAGAGACTATACAAGATACTACGGTTCAATAGGATCCTTGACACTGAAAATCAGCCCTCTTCGTCCTGATGATTGGATCCAATCGACGACAGAATATAATCTGAGTATTACACAAATTTTTGATAGGTTAAAGATTATTTCTGTGTGTTTCCTTCCCCCTATCTTAATCCGATTTCACACGTTCAGACCGTGCACTTTGACAATAACAACATCAAGACGGGCTATCGCATAGTATCCTGGAGTACATGGTGACTCTTAATGTATAATCCAAAAACATTAGCAGTGACGCTAACGACGGATAGAACACGGGGCAGTACACAGCGAAGACGTTATTGATAGTTGGGCATTGATGATTTGCTCGGTTCAATTATGTTCCGCTCTTTTTCTCATCTTTAACCTTGTTTCATTTATTTCTACTATATGTCTCATCTGTCTCCATGTGTTCTACTGATTTCTATTGTAGCACTGCTACTGTATAGTGACTGTTTGTTATTTGACAATAAAAACTGTGTTTAATTTTTACAGGTACTTTCAAAGGAACGTGTCTGTAACATAAAAGATGTTAAGGAGAAATTACATTGGTGAACATCTATAACAAAAATGGCGCTGGCATGTATGTTACGACGACTTGCAAGAGGAAGTTCTTCTAGAGGCGATACCCATTATCCCAGGAGAGGCCCACGAGTTAATGAGAGACTCGACCCTGAAAATCGTATCTATTCGTGCAGGTGATTGAAAAACTATACGGCAGATTATATTATACTCAGAGTGCCACATGGAAGACAATCCACCTACAACATTAATTTCCTCCGCAATGAAATCTGCTTTATTATTCCCTAACTTTAGCAAAGATTCCAAAAATGGATGGAGACGTCAACATAACATATATGTGGTAGTGAAAGTCGCGTTAAGAATTTTCCCAGGAAACAAAGACAGTTTTTGGTTAGGACGTCATATCAGCCGCTCCTCATTCTCGTCTGTCGCCATGTCTTTACCTATTATAAGTATCTTATGAATACTACCAAGGTATTGCTCAGTATTTGACAATAACCAAAGCGTGTACCTTGAAACAGATACTTCCTAATGAATTGGTCTATAATCCAGTAATGAACGGAAGATATTCCATAGGCCAATAACAGATTGTAACTGACGAGGTGAAATAAATGTAAGCATATGCAGTAATGTACCTCTCGATCTCCAATCAGTTAGCACCTTTCACTAATAGCTGAAATAAAATGGGTAAAAACACTGAAAAGTATGGCCTTAACCACAAACAGAACTAGAAAACGCCTGGACACAACGTTCCTAGAAGAAAGTATGGGCACAAAAGACACTAAAGTGGAAGTAATACACAATGCTGCATCCGGTCTGGAACGTATTACTAAAGCAGCATAAAAAGGAGTCACTACTTTTCATTACAAATCCAAATCAGGCAGTGTTATCGGAAAAACAACTTTTTTGAAACCTTACACAGTGAGGAGTGCGTGCACCTTCCACTACACTATAAAGCTATAACACGGACAAATGATGTACGGCTGGTATATCAAATAATCCCCCATATATTTAATATTACCACAGCATATGTTTTTCTGCGCATTAACAGTCTTACTAATAATCCAGTTGTAACATTTATACCAGGAATATACACAGCTGAGGAGAAAAAGTGTACTAATAATCCTTACATAAGGCTGATTGTGTGCAACACTTTACATAGTCTGGTCCTTTTGTATAAACTACACGTAAACAATCAAGATGGCCGATATCCGTAACAGCCGGTCGTTTCGTAGATATCTGAGATTGAATTTTGAGGCTACGCATATTCTGATCTGCTTTTGCGGAATTATAAACATTGTTCCTTGTTTGCGGGACATATTTGCATACTTGTACCCATGATTAAAGCTTTCTGAAAACAATATAATGAAAGGCTGAAATGTCGGCAGACCACGTGTTGCTATTTGTTTACGGCTCCGATAGATGGCGTTCAGCAGTGCACATAGCCAGGGACTAGTGACGTCACAACTAGAGTGACGTATTTGATGACGTTGGACGTACAAACCCCGTGTAAACCTCGGTGTTACACTCCCTTTATTGGTAATACGGCTTATGCAGAATTTGCAAGGTGATCAACCAAACAACCGTTCAACGCAGACATAAGCAGCTTTTATTAGTAAGGCTGTTAGTCTATATCGAAAGACGGAACCATATACATGTCGCTGACAGCGACCCTAGACTACACGAAAACCACTAAAGCTTTGACAGAAAAGGCAGGAAGAAACAGACCGGACATAAATAGGGACAAAGAATGCAGATGAAATATAGATGGGGAGGAAGAGTAAGGAAAATGTCGTCTGTTTCTAGGCAACACTCCACTGCAAATTACATCACTAAAACTAATTGTGGATCACTTTCCATGTGACAAGCATATGATTCAGTATGCAATTGGATAATATGTAGCAGCAATCAGGCTTTTCAGTGACATCCAACCCCTTGACTGATTCTCAATAGAAACTGCAAAAGGATTCTTCACAGCAAAGATATATTCCGTTCTTTCGTGTGGGATCTAAATTATCTGTAATGAGCTCAGCATGAGATATATGAAGGAAATAGATAAAGTAAAATCAACATCTTTTTAAAAGTTCCCATTAAGTGCCGAAACTCGCATACTCCATACTGGTTTACGTGCTATCACGACTGACGTTCCTAATGGAGTGATTATGGCCAATGTATGATATGCGGTCAACCAACACTTTTTATAAGTTCAAAATTCGATGCAAGTGAAGTTATGAGCAATCGTATTTGGGCAAAATCGGATCAAGAATACGCCAAGTAGTCACCAACTATAGTATTCTTGGTTTCCAAATTAAATATTAGACTGTGTAGACTCCACCAACCCGATGAAGAATATTTATGTGTGATTTGTAACAGATGCTTTTGATCCATACTATCTGGAATTCTCGACAAAAAGGACACTAAAACTGAGATCGTACAGCAGGGACGACACTATATAACTTCCATGTGCACAGCCGTTTTTTTTATGTTTATAATGTCCACATTGTAAGTAAAGCCAATTACAGGAGTAAATGATCTAACAGACACACTTATTTTCTTAGGGGAGGTATTATCTGTAACTTCTTACCTTTCTATTCCTGCCTCTAATATTGTTTTAATCGTCGGCTCGTAACATTGGTACTAATGATGGAAAGAGCATTGTGTTCGAACACGAAATTCGAAGTTGAGTTTGCTTTGAGGTTCCCTGAATACATAAATACAATTTTCAGAAAGATGTTTCTCTGTAAGTGTGTCTGGGAACAGCGTAGCACCGGAACGAAAAATGGTATGAAAGCGAAATTTTGTACTCGCGTTATGTACCTTTTGAGGATGTGACAATATTACAGACGATTTTATCTTACTCTTAATGCCCTGTAATTTTACGAAAATTGAATTATCCTGGAAAAAGACTTTAACGATTTAGTTTTAAAGTTTGTACTTTTATGAAGCATTTTTCGTTTAAAAAACTGAAGAAGGCTTCTTATAAACTGCCCACTGTTTGTAGAAACTTAATCTTTCTCTGTGAACAACGAAGCTTTGATAGGTTTAAACAACAGAAAACGAGCTCTTTCCAATGCAGCCTCTTATTCAATATCAGGATGTGATGTTTCTGTGTTTGAGGTAAACAAAGCTACTTGAGTGCACTAGTTAGATTATATTTAGGTTCTGTATCATTCGGATGTCCATGTCTTCACTTTTGCGATCAATTTATATAGAGACTATGTCATACAGCCTCATACATTATACTTAGAGGAAACCCCTTTATTAGGTAGAGGAAGTTGTGTTTGATATCACATTTTGTCCACAAGATAACACCGTGTACCTCCACAATGTCTACATTAGCTATGACGGAAGAGCTGTTTACAACGAAAAGATGCAAATAGCCAAGAAGTATTTGTAAACCTAGCATTCAGGTAATTCTCGGAATACACTAGTAGTTTATATTATAGGTCCTCATTTCACCCAATATCATCCACTATTACCATTACGTTAATACTCGATATTACACATTAAAAAATTGCGTTTACTTCTTAATAGGTGTTTTCAAATGAATGTCAACAACTCAAGAATGATCAAGAGAGACAACAATATAAGTGAGAAGGCGAAACATGAATGCCAGCATTTACGGCAACGTGCAAATGGAAGTAACTCTAGAGACTATACAAGATACTACGGTTCAATGGGATCCTTGACACAGAAAATCAGCCCTCTTCGTCCTGATGATTGGATCCAATCGACGACAGAATATAATCTGAGTATTACACAAATTTTTGATAGGTTAAAGATTATTTCTCTGTGTTTCCTTCCCCCTATCTTAATCCGATTTCACACGTTCAGACCGTACACTTTGACAATAACAACATCAAGACGGGCTATCGCATAGTATCCTGGAGTACATGGTGACTCTTAATGTATAATCCAAAAACATTAGCAGTGACGCTAACGACGGATAGAACACGGGGCAGTACACAGCGAAGACGTTATTGATAGTTGGGCATTGATGATTTGCTCGGTTCAATTATGTTCCGCGATTTTTCTCATCTTTATCCTTGTTTCATTTATTTCTACTATGTCTCATCTGTCTCCATGTGTTCTACTTATTTCTATTGTAGCACTGCTACTGTATAGTGACTGTTTGTTATTTGACAATAAAAACTGTGTTTAATTTTTACAGGTACTTTCAAAGGAACGTGTCTGTAACATAAAAGATGTTAAGGAGAAATTACATTGGTGAACATCTATAACAAAAATGGCGCTGGCATGTATGTTACGATGACTTGCAAGAGGAAGTTCTTCTAGAGGCGATACCCATTATCCCAGGAGAGGCCCACGAGTTAATGAGAGACTCGACCCTAAAAATCGTATCTATTCGTGCAGGTGATTGAAAAACTATGCGGCAGATTATATTATACTCAGAGTGCCACATGGAAGACAATCCACCTACAACATTAATTTCCTCCGCAATGAAATCTGCTTTATTATTCCCTAACTTTAGCAAAGATTCCAAAAATGGATGGAGACGTCAACATAACATATATGTGGTAGAGAAAGACGCGTTAAGAATTTTCCCAGGAAACAAAGACAGATTTGGTTAGGACGTCATATCAGCCGCTCCTCATTCTCGTCTGTCGCCATGTCTTCACCTATTATAAGTATCTTATGAATACTACCAAGGTATTGCTCAGTATTTGACAATAACCAAAGCGTGTCCTTGAAACAGATACTTCCTAATGAATTGGTCTATAATCCAGTAATGAATGGAAGATATTCCATAAGTCAGTAACAGATTGTAACTGACGAGGTGAAATAAATTTAAGCATATGCAGTAATGTACCTCTCGATATCCAATCAGTTAGCACCTTTCACTAATAGCTGAAATAAAATGGGTAAAAACACTGAAAAGTATGGCCTTAACCACAAACAGAACTAGAAAACGCCTGGACACAACGTTCCTAGAAGAAAGTATGGGCACAAAAGACACTAAAGTGGATGTAATACACAATGCTGCATCCGGTCTGGAACGTATTACTAAAGCAGCATAAAAAGGAGACACTACTTTTCATTACAAATCCAAATCACGCAGTGTTATCGGAAAAACAATCTTTTTGAAACCTTACACAGTGAGAAGTGCGTGCACCTTCCACTACACTATAAAGCTATAACACGGACAAATGATGTACGGCTGGTATATCACATAATCCCCCATATATTTAATATTACCACAGCATATGTTTTTCTACGCATTAACAGTCTTACTAATAATCCAGTTGTAACATTTATACCAGAAATATACACAGCTGAGGAGAAAAAGTGTACTAATAATCCTTACATAAGGCTGATTGTGTGCAACACTTTACATAGCCTGGCCCTTTAGTATAAACTAGACGTAAACAATCAAGATGGCCGATATCCGTAACAGCCGGTCGTTTCGTAGATGTCTGATATTGAATTTTGAGGCTACGCATATTCTGAGCTGCTTTTGCGGAATTATAAACATTGTTCCTTGTTTGCGGGACATATTTGCATACTTGTACCCATGATTAAAGCTTTCTGAAAACAATATAATGAAAGGCTGAAATGTCGGCAGACCACGTGTTGCTATTTGTTCACGGCTCCGATAGATGGCGTTCAGCAGTGCACATAGCCAGGGACTAGTGACGTCACAACTAGAGTGACGTATTTGATGACGTTGGACGTACAAACCCCGTGTAAACCTCGGTGTTACACTCCCTTTATTGGTAATACGGCTTATGCAGAAATTGCACGGTGAACAACCAAACAACCGTTCAACGCAGACATAAGCAGCTTTTATTAGTAAGGCTGTTAGTCTATATCGAAAGACGGAACCATATATATGTCGCTGACAGCGACCCTAGACTACACGAAAACCACTAAAGCTTTGACAGACAAGGCAGGAAGAAACAGACCGGACATAAATAGGGACAAAGAATGCAGATGAAATATAGATGGGGAGGAAGAGTAAGGAAAATGTCGTCTGTTTCTAGGCAACACTCCACTGCAAATTACATCACTAAAACTAATTGTGGATCACTTTCCGTGTGACAAGCATATGATTCAGTATGCAATTGGATAATATGTAGCAGCAATCAGGCTTTTCAGTGACATCCAACCCCTTGACTGACTCTCAATAGAAACTGCAAAAGGATTCTTCACAGCAAAGATATATTCCTTTCTTTCGTGTGGGATCTAAATCATCTGTAATGAGCTCAGCATGAGATATATGAAGGAAATAGATAAAGTAAAATCAACATCTTTTTAAAAGTTCCCATTAAGTGCCGAAACTCGCATACTCCATACTGGTTTACGTGCTATCACGACGGACTTTCCTAATGGAGTGATTATGGCTAATGTATGATATGCGGTCAACCAACACTTTTTATCATTCAAAATTCGATGCAAGTGAAGTTATGAGCAATCTTATTTGGGCAAAATCGGATCAAGAATACGCCAAGTAGTCACCAACTATAGTATTCTTGGTTTCCAAATTAAATATTAGACAGTGAAGACTCCACCAACCCGATGAAGAATATTTATGTGTGATTTGTAACAGATGCTTTTGATCCATACTATCTGGAATTCTCGACATAAAGGACACTAAAACTGAGATCGTACAGCAGGGACGACACTATATAACTCCCATGTGCACATTTGTGCACATCCATTTACTTATTATTATAATGTCCACATCGGAAGAAAAGCCCATTACAGGAGTACATTATCTAACAGCCACACTTATTTTCTTAGGGGAGGTATTATCTGTAACTTCTTACCTTTCTATTCCTGCCTCTAATATTGTTTTAATCGTCGGCTCGTAACATTGGTACTAATGATGGAAAGAGCATTGTGTTCGAACACGAAATTCGAAGTTGAGTTTGCTTTGAGGTTCCCTGAATACATAAATACAATTTTCAGAAAGATGTTTCTCTGTAAGTGTGTCTGGGAACAGCGTAGCACCGGAACGAAAAATGGTATGAAAGCGAAATTTTGTACTCGCGTTAGGTACCTTTTGAGGATGTGACAATATTACAGACGATTTTATCTTACTCTTAATGCCCTGTAATTTTACGAAAATTGAATTATCCTGGAAAAAGACTTTAACGATTTAGTTTTAAAGTTTGTACTTTTATGAAGCATTTTTCGTTTAAAAAACTGAAGAAGGCTTCTTATAAACTGCCCACTGTTTGTAGAAACTTAATCTTTCTCTGTGAACAACGAAGCTTTGATAGGTTTAAACAACAGAAAACGAGCTCTTTCCAATGCAGCCTCTTATTCAATATCAGGATGTGATGTTTCTGTGTTTGAGGTAAACAAAGCTACTTGAGTGCTCTAGTTAGATTATATTTAGGTTCTGTATCATTCGGATGTCAATGTCTTCACATTTGCGATCAATTTATATAGAGACTATGTAATACAGCCATCATACATTATACTTAGAGGAAACCCCTTTATTAGGTAGAGGAAGTTGTGTTTGATATCACATTTTGTCCACAAGATAACACCGTGTACCTCCACAATGTCTACATTAGCTATGACGGAAGAGCTGTTTACAACGAAAAGATGTAAATAGCCAAGAAGTATTTGTAAACCTAGCATTCAGGTAATTCTCGGAATACACTAGTAGTTTATATTATAGGTCCTCATTTCACCCAATATCATCCACTATTACCATTACGTTAATACTCGATATTACACATTAAAAAATTGCGTTTACTTCTTAATAGGTGTTTTCAAATGAATGTCAACAACTCAAGAATGATCAAGAGAGACAACAATATAAGTGAGAAGGCGAAACATGAATGCCAGCATTTACGGCAACGTGCAAGTGGAAGTAACTCTAGAGACTATACAAGATACTACGGTTCAATGGGATCCTTGACACAGAAAATCAGCCCTCTTCGTCCTGATGATTGGATCCAATCGACGACAGAATATAATCTGAGTATTACACAAATTTTTGATAGGTTAAAGATTATTTCTGTGTGTTTCCTTCCCCCTATCTTAATCCGATTTCACACGTTCAGACCGTGCACTTTGACAATAACAACATCAAGACGGGCTATCGCATAGTATCCTGGAGTACATGGTGACTCTTAATGTATAATCCAAAAACATTAGCAGTGACGCTAACGACGGATAGAACACGGGGCAGTACACAGCGAAGACGTTATTGATAGTTGGGCATTGATGATTTGCTCGGTTCAATTATGTTCCGCTCTTTTTCTCATCTTTATCCTTGTTTCATTTATTTCTACTATATGTCTCATCTGTCTCCATGTGTTCTACTTATTTCTATTGTAGCACTGCTACTGTATAGTGACTGTTTGTTATTTGACAATAAAAACTGTGTTTAATTTTACAGGTACTATCAAAGGAACGTGTCTGTAACATAAAAGATGTTAAGGAGAAATTACATTGGAGAACATCAATAACAAAAATGGCGCTGGCATGTATGTTACGATGACTTGCAAGAGGAAGTTCTTCTAGAGGCGATACCCATTATCCCAGGAGAGGCCCACGAGTTAATGAGAGACTCGACCCTGAAAATCGTATCTATTCGTGCAGGTGATTGAAAAACTATACGGCAGATTATATTATACTCAGAGTGCCACATGGAAGACAATCCACCTACAACATTAATTTCCTCCGCAATGAAATCTGCTTTATTATTCCCTAACTTTAGCAAAGATTCCAAAAATGGATGGAGACGTCAACATAACATATATGTGGTAGTGAAAGTCGCGTTAAGAATTTTCCCAGGAAACAAAGACAGTTTTTGGTTAGGACGTCATATCAGCCGCTCCTCATTCTCGTCTGTCGCCATGTCTTTACCTATTATAAGTATCTTATGAATACTACCAAGGTATTGCTCAGTATTTGACAATAACCAAAGCGTGTACCTTGAAACAGATACTTCCTAATGAATTGGTCTATAATCCAGTAATGAACGGAAGATATTCCATAGGCCAATAACAGATTGTAACTGACGAGGTGAAATAAATGTAAGCATATGCAGTAATGTACCTCTCGATCTCCAATCAGTTAGCACCTTTCACTAATAGCTGAAATAAAATGGGTAAAAACACTGAAAAGTATGGCCTTAACCACAAACAGAACTAGAAAACGCCTGGACACAACGTTCCTAGAAGAAAGTATGGGCACAAAAGACACTAAAGTGGAAGTAATACACAATGCTGCATCCGGTCTGGAACGTATTACTAAAGCAGCATAAAAAGGAGTCACTACTTTTCATTACAAATCCAAATCAGGCAGTGTTATCGGAAAAACAACTTTTTTGAAACCTTACACAGTGAGGAGTGCGTGCACCTTCCACTACACTATAAAGCTATAACACGGACAAATGATGTACGGCTGGTATATCAAATAATCCCCCATATATTTAATATTACCACAGCATATGTTTTTCTACGCATTAACAGTCTTACTAATAATCCAGTTGTAACATTTATACCAGGAATATACACAGCTGAGGAGAAAAAGTGTACTAATAATCCTTACATAAGGCTGATTGTGTGCAACACTTTACATAGCCTGGTCCTTTTGTATAAACTACACGTAAACAATTAAGATGGCCGATATCCGTAACAGCCGGTCGTTTCGTAGATATCTGAGATTGAATTTTGAGGCTACGCATATTCTGAGCTGCTTTTGCGGAATTATAAACATTGTTCCTTGTTTGCGGGACATATTTGCATACTTGTACCCATGATTAAAGCTTTCTGAAAACAATATAATGAAAGGCTGAAATGTCGGCAGACCACGTGTTGCTATTTGTTTACGGCTCCGATAGATGGCGTTCAGCAGTGCACATAGCCAGGGACTAGTTACGTCACAACTAGAGTGACGTATTTGATGACGTTGGACGTACAAACCCCGTGTAAACCTCGGTGTTACACTCCCTTTATTGGTAATACGGCTTATGCAGAATTTGCAAGGTGATCAACCAAACAACCGTTCAACGCAGACATAAGCAGCTTTTATTAGTAAGGCTGTTAGTCTATATCGAAAGACGGAACCATATACATGTCGCTGACAGCGACCCTAGACTACACGAAAACCACTAAAGCTTTGACAGACAAGGCAGGAAGAAACAGACCGGACATAAATAGGGACAAAGAATGCAGATGAAATATAGATGGGGAGGAAGAGTAAGGAAAATGTCGTCTGTTTCTAGGCAACACTCCACTGCAAATTACATCACTAAAACTAATTGTGGATCACTTTCCATGTGACAAGCATATGATTCAGTATGCAATTGGATAATATGTAGCAGCAATCAGGCTTTTCAGTGACATCCAACCCCTTGACTGATTCTCAATAGAAACTGCAAAAGGATTCTTCACAGCAAAGATATATTCCGTTCTTTCGTGTGGGATCTAAATTATCTGTAATGAGCTCAGCATGAGATATATGAAGGAAATAGATAAAGTAAAATCAACATCTTTTTAAAAGTTCCCATTAAGTGCCGAAACTCGCATACTCCATACTGGTTTACGTGCTATCACGACTGACGTTCCTAATGGACTGATTATGGCTAATGTATGATATGCGGTCAACCAACACTTTTTATAAGTTCAAAATTCGATGCAAGTGAAGTTATGAGCAATCGTATTTGGGCAAAATCGGATCAAGAATACGCCAAGTAGTCACCAACTATAGTATTCTTGGTTTCCAAATTAAATATTAGGCAGTGAAGACTCCACCAACCCGATGAAGAATATTTATGTGTGATTTGTAACAGATGCTTTTGATCCATACTATCTGGAATTCTCGACAAAAAGGACACTAAAACTGAGATCGTACAGCAGGGACGACACTATATAACTTCCATGTGCACATTTGTGCACATCCATTTACTTGTGTTTATAATGTCCACATTGGAAGAAAAGCCCATTACAGGAGTACATTATCTAACAGCCACACTTATTTTCTTAGGGGAGGTATTATCTGTAACTTCTTACCTTTCTATTCCTGCCTCTAATATTGTTTTAATCGTCGGCTCGTAACATTGGTACTAATGATGGAAAGAGCATTGTGTTCGAACACGAAATTCGAAGTTGAGTTTGCTTTGAGGTTCCCTGAATACATAAATACAATTTTCAGAAAGATGTTTCTCTGTAAGTGTGTCTGGGAACAGCGTAGCACCGGAACGAAAAATGGTATGAAAGCGAAATTTTGTACTCGCGTTAGGTACCTTTTGAGGATGTGACAATATTACAGACGATTTTATCTTACTCTTAATGCCCTGTAATTTTACGAAAATTGAATTATCCTGGAAAAAGACTTTAACGATTTAGTTTTAAAGTTTGTACTTTTATGAAGCATTTTTCGTTTAAAAAACTGAAGAAGGCTTCTTATAAACTGCCCACTGTTTGTAGAAACTTAATCTTTCTCTGTGAACAACGAAGCTTTGATAGGTTTAAACAACAGAAAACGAGCTCTTTCCAATGCAGCCTCTTATTCAATATCAGGATGTGATGTTTCTGTGTTTGAGGTAAACAAAGCTACTTGAGTGCTCTAGTTAGATTATATTTAGGTTCTGTATCATTCGGATGTCAATGTCTTCACATTTGCGATCAATTTATATAGAGACTATGTAATACAGCCATCATACATTATACTTAGAGGAAACCCCTTTATTAGGTAGAGGAAGTTGTGTTTGATATCACATTTTGTCCACAAGATAACACCGTGTACCTCCACAATGTCTACATTAGCTATGACGGAAGAGCTGTTTACAACGAAAAGATGTAAATAGCCAAGAAGTATTTGTAAACCTAGCATTCAGGTAATTCTCGGAATACACTAGTAGTTTATATTATAGGTCCTCATTTCACCCAATATCATCCACTATTACCATTACGTTAATACTCGATATTACACATTAAAAAATTGCGTTTACTTCTTAATAGGTGTTTTCAAATGAATGTCAACAACTCAAGAATGATCAAGAGAGACAACAATATAAGTGAGAAGGCGAAACATGAATGCCAGCATTTACGGCAACGTGCAAGTGGAAGTAACTCTAGAGACTATACAAGGTACTACGGTTCAATGGGATCCTTGACACAGAAAATCAGCCCTCTTCGTCCTGATGATTGGATCCAATCGACGACAGAATGTAATCTGAGTATTACACAAATTTTTGATAGGTTAAAGATTATTTCTGTGTGTTTCCTTCCCCCTATCTTAATCCGATTTCACACGTTCAGACCGTGCACTTTGACAATAACAACATCAAGACGGGCTATCGCATAGTATCCTGGAGTACATGGTGACTCTTAATGTATAATCCAAAAACATTAGCAGTGACGCTAACGACGGATAGAACACGGGGCAGTACACAGCGAAGACGTTATTGATAGTTGGGCATTGATGATTTGCTCGGTTCAATTATGTTCCGCTCTTTTTCTCATCTTTATCCTTGTTTCATTTATTTCTACTATATGTCTCATCTGTCTCCATGTGTTCTACTTATTTCTATTGTAGCACTGCTACTGTATAGTGACTGTTTGTTATTTGACAATAAAAACTGTGTTTAATTTTACAGGTACTATCAAAGGAACGTGTCTGTAACATAAAAGATGTTAAGGAGAAATTACATTGGAGAACATCAATAACAAAAATGGCGCTGGCATGTATGTTACGATGACTTGCAAGAGGAAGTTCTTCTAGAGGCGATACCCATTATCCCAGGAGAGGCCCACGAGTTAATGAGAGACTCGACCCTGAAAATCGTATCTATTCGTGCAGGTGATTGAAAAACTATACGGCAGATTATATTATACTCAGAGTGCCACATGGAAGACAATCCACCTACAACATTAATTTCCTCCGCAATGAAATCTGCTTTATTATTCCCTAACTTTAGCAAAGATTCCAAAAATGGATGGAGACGTCAACATAACATATATGTGGTAGTGAAAGTCGCGTTAAGAATTTTCCCAGGAAACAAAGACAGTTTTTGGTTAGGACGTCATATCAGCCGCTCCTCATTCTCGTCTGTCGCCATGTCTTTACCTATTATAAGTATCTTATGAATACTACCAAGGTATTGCTCAGTATTTGACAATAACCAAAGCGTGTACCTTGAAACAGATACTTCCTAATGAATTGGTCTATAATCCAGTAATGAACGGAAGATATTCCATAGGCCAATAACAGATTGTAACTGACGAGGTGAAATAAATGTAAGCATATGCAGTAATGTACCTCTCGATCTCCAATCAGTTAGCACCTTTCACTAATAGCTGAAATAAAATGGGTAAAAACACTGAAAAGTATGGCCTTAACCACAAACAGAACTAGAAAACGCCTGGACACAACGTTCCTAGAAGAAAGTATGGGCACAAAAGACACTAAAGTGGAAGTAATACACAATGCTGCATCCGGTCTGGAACGTATTACTAAAGCAGCATAAAAAGGAGTCACTACTTTTCATTACAAATCCAAATCAGGCAGTGTTATCGGAAAAACAACTTTTTTGAAACCTTACACAGTGAGGAGTGCGTGCACCTTCCACTACACTATAAAGCTATAACACGGACAAATGATGTACGGCTGGTATATCAAATAATCCCCCATATATTTAATATTACCACAGCATATGTTTTTCTGCGCATTAACAGTCTTACTAATAATCCAGTTGTAACATTTATACCAGGAATATACACAGCTGAGGAGAAAAAGTGTACTAATAATCCTTACATAAGGCTGATTGTGTGCAACACTTTACATAGCCTGGTCCTTTTGTATAAACTACACGTAAACAATCAAGATGGCCGATATCCGTAACAGCCGGTCGTTTCGTAGATATCTGAGATTGAATTTTGAGGCTACGCATATTCTGATCTGCTTTTGCGGAATTATAAACATTGTTCCTTGTTTGCGGGACATATTTGCATACTTGTACCCATGATTAAAGCTTTCTGAAAACAATATAATGAAAGGCTGAAATGTCGGCAGACCACGTGTTGCTATTTGTTTACGGCTCCGATAGATGGCGTTCAGCAGTGCACATAGCCAGGGACTAGTGACGTCACAACTAGAGTGACGTATTTGATGACGTTGGACGTACAAACCCCGTGTAAACCTCGGTGTTACACTCCCTTTATTGGTAATACGGCTTATGCAGAATTTGCAAGGTGATCAACCAAACAACCGTTCAACGCAGACATAAGCAGCTTTTATTAGTAAGGCTGTTAGTCTATATCGAAAGACGGAACCATATACATGTCGCTGACAGCGACCCTAGACTACACGAAAACCACTAAAGCTTTGACAGACAAGGCAGGAAGAAACAGACCGGACATAAATAGGGACAAAGAATGCAGATGAAATATAGATGGGGAGGAAGAGTAAGGAAAATGTCGTCTGTTTCTAGGCAACACTCCACTGCAAATTACATCACTAAAACTAATTGTGGATCACTTTCCATGTGACAAGCATATGATTCAGTATGCAATTGGATAATATGTAGCAGCAATCAGGCTTTTCAGTGACATCCAACCCCTTGACTGATTCTCAATAGAAACTGCAAAAGGATTCTTCACAGCAAAGATATATTCCGTTCTTTCGTGTGGGATCTAAATTATCTGTAATGAGCTCAGCATGAGATATATGAAGGAAATAGATAAAGTAAAATCAACATCTTTTTAAAAGTTCCCATTAAGTGCCGAAACTCGCATACTCCATACTGGTTTACGTGCTATCACGACTGACGTTCCTAATGGAGTGATTATGGCTAATGTATGATATGCGGTCAACCAACACGTTTTATAAGTTCAAAATTCGATGCAAGTGAAGTTATGAGCAATCGTATTTGGGCAAAATCGGATCAAGAATACGCCAAGTAGTCACCAACTATAGTATTCTTGGTTTCCAAATTAAATATTAGACAGTGAAGACTCCACCAACCCGATGAAGAATATTTATGTGTGATTTGTAACAGATGCTTTTGATCCATACTATCTGGAATTCTCGACAAAAAGGACACTAAAACTGAGATCGTACAGCAGGGACGACACTATATAACTTCCATGTGCACATTTGTGCACATCCATTTACTTGTGTTTATAATGTCCACATTGGAAGAAAAGCCCATTACAGGAGTACATTATCTAACAGCCACACTTATTTTCTTAGGGGAGGTATTATCTGTAACTTCTTACCTTTCTATTCCTGCCTCTAATACTGTTTTAATCGTCGGCTCGTAACATTGGTACTAATGATGGAAAGAGCATTGTGTTCGAACACGAAATTCGAAGTTGAGTTTGCTTTGAGGTTCCCTGAATACATAAATACAATTTTCAGAAAGATGTTTCTCTGTAAGTGTGTCTGGGAACAGCGTAGCACCGGAACGAAAAATGGTATGAAAGCGAAATTTTGTACTCGCGTTAGGTACCTTTTGAGGATGTGACAATATTACAGACGATTTTATCTTACTCTTAATGCCCTGTAATTTTACGAAAATTGAATTATCCTGGAAAAAGACTTTAACGATTTAGTTTTAAAGTTTGTACTTTTATGAAGCATTTTTCGTTTAAAAAACTGAAGAAGGCTTCTTATAAACTGCCCACTGTTTGTAGAAACTTAATATTTCTCTGTGAACAACGAAGCTTTGATAGGTTTAAACAACAGAAAACGAGCTCTTTCCAATGCAGCCTCTTATTCAATATCAGGATGTGATGTTTCTGTGTTTGAGGTAAACAAAGCTACTTGAGTGCACTAGTTAGATTATATTTAGGTTCTGTATCATTCGGATGTCCATGTCTTCACTTTTGCGATCAATTTATATAGAGACTATGTCATACAGCCATCATACATTATACTTAGAGGAAACCCCTTTATTTGGTAGAGGAAGTTGTGTTTGATATCACATTTTGTCCACAAGATAACACCGTGTACCTCCACAATGTCTACTTTAGCTATGACGGAAGAGCTGATTACAACGAAAAGATGTAAATAGCCAAGAAGTATTTGTAAACCTAGCATTCAGGTAATTCTCGGAATACACTAGTAGTTTATATTATATGTCCTCATTTCAGCCAATATAATCCACTATTACTATTACGTTAATACTCGATATTACACATTAAAAAATTGCGTTTACTCTTAATAGGTGTTTTCAAATGAATGTCAACAACTCAAGAATGATCAAGAGAGACAACAATATAAGTGAGAAGGCGAAACATGAATGCCAGCATTTACGGCAACGTGCAAATGGAAGTAACTCTAGAGACTATACAAGATACTACGGTTCAATGGGATCCTTGACACAGAAAATCAGCCCTCTTCGTCCTGATGATTGGATCCAATCGACGACAGAATATAATCTGAGTATTACACAAATTTTTGATAGGTTAAAGATTATTTCTGTGTGTTTCCTTCCCCCTATCTTAATCCGATTTCACACGTTCAGACCGTGCACTTTGACAATAACAACATCAAGACGGGCTATCGCATAGTATCCTGGAGTACATGGTGACTCTTAATGTATAATCCAAAAACATTAGCAGTGACGCTAACGACGGATAGAACACGGGGCAGTACACAGCGAAGACGTTATTGATAGTTGGGCATTGATGATTTGCTCGGTTCAATTATGTTCCGCTCTTTTTCTCATCTTTATCCTTGTTTCATTTATTTCTACTATATGTCTCATCTGTCTCCATGTGTTCTACTTATTTCTATTGTAGCACTGCTACTGTATAGTGACTGTTTGTTATTTGACAATAAAAACTGTGTTTAATTTTACAGGTACTATCAAAGGAACGTGTCTGTAACATAAAAGATGTTAAGGAGAAATTACATTGGAGAACATCAATAACAAAAATGGCGCTGGCATGTATGTTACGATGACTTGCAAGAGGAAGTTCTTCTAGAGGCGATACCCATTATCCCAGGAGAGGCCCACGAGTTAATGAGAGACTCGACCCTGAAAATCGTATCTATTCGTGCAGGTGATTGAAAAACTATACGGCAGATTATATTATACTCAGAGTGCCACATGGAAGACAATCCACCTACAACATTAATTTCCTCCGCAATGAAATCTGCTTTATTATTCCCTAACTTTAGCAAAGATTCCAAAAATGGATGGAGACGTCAACATAACATATATGTGGTAGTGAAAGTCGCGTTAAGAATTTTCCCAGGAAACAAAGACAGTTTTTGGTTAGGACGTCATATCAGCCGCTCCTCATTCTCGTCTGTCGCCATGTCTTTACCTATTATAAGTATCTTATGAATACTACCAAGGTATTGCTCAGTATTTGACAATAACCAAAGCGTGTACCTTGAAACAGATACTTCCTAATGAATTGGTCTATAATCCAGTAATGAACGGAAGATATTCCATAGGCCAATAACAGATTGTAACTGACGAGGTGAAATAAATGTAAGCATATGCAGTAATGTACCTCTCGATCTCCAATCAGTTAGCACCTTTCACTAATAGCTGAAATAAAATGGGTAAAAACACTGAAAAGTATGGCCTTAACCACAAACAGAACTAGAAAACGCCTGGACACAACGTTCCTAGAAGAAAGTATGGGCACAAAAGACACTAAAGTGGAAGTAATACACAATGCTGCTTCCGGTCTGGAACGTATTACTAAAGCAGCATAAAAAGGAGTCACTACTTTTCATTACAAATCCAAATCAGGCAGCGTTATCGGAAAAACAACTTTTTTGAAACCTTACACAGTGAGGAGTGCGTGCACCTTCCACTACACTATAAAGCTATAACACGGACAAATGATGTACGGCTGGTATATCAAATAATCCCCCATATATTTAATATTACCACAGCATATGTTTTTCTGCGCATTAACAGTCTTACTAATAATCCAGTTGTAACATTTATACCAGGAATATACACAGCTGAGGAGAAAAAGTGTGCTAATAATCCTTACATAATGCTGATTGTGTGCAACACTTTACATAGCCTGGTCCTTTTGTATAAACTAGACGTAAACAATCAAGATGGCCGATATCCGTAACAGCCGGTCGTTTCGTAGATATCTGAGATTGAATTTTGAGGCTACGCATATTCTGATCTGCTTTTGCGGAATTATAAACATTGTTCCTTGTTTGCGGGACATATTTGCATACTTGTACCCATGATTAAAGCTTTCTGAAAACAATATAATGAAAGGCTGAAATGTCGGCAGACCACGTGTTGCTATTTGTTTACGGCTCCGATAGATGGCGTTCAGCAGTGCACATAGCCAGGGACTAGTGACGTCACAACTAGAGTGACGTATTTGATGACGTTGGACGTACAAACCCCGTGTAAACCTCGGTGTTACACTCCCTTTATTGGTAATACGGCTTATGCAGAATTTGCAAGGTGATCAACCAAACAACCGTTCAACGCAGACATAAGCAGCTTTTATTAGTAAGGCTGTTAGTCTATATCGAAAGACGGAACCATATACATGTCGCTGACAGCGACCCTAGACTACACGAAAACCACTAAAGCTTTGACAGACAAGGCAGGAAGAAACAGACCGGACATAAATAGGGACAAAGAATGCAGATGAAATATAGATGGGGAGGAAGAGTAAGGAAAATGTCGTCTGTTTCTAGGCAACACTCCACTGCAAATTACATCACTAAAACTAATTGTGGATCACTTTCCATGTGACAAGCATATGATTCAGTATGCAATTGGATAATATGTAGCAGCAATCAGGCTTTTCAGTGACATCCAACCCCTTGACTGATTCTCAATAGAAACTGCAAAAGGATTCTTCACAGCAAAGATATATTCCGTTCTTTCGTGTGGGATCTAAATTATCTGTAATGAGCTCAGCATGAGATATATGAAGGAAATAGATAAAGTAAAATCAACATCTTTTTAAAAGTTCCCATTAAGTGCCGAAACTCGCATACTCCATACTGGTTTACGTGCTATCACGACTGACGTTCCTAATGGACTGATTATGGCTAATGTATGATATGCGGTCAACCAACACTTTTTATAAGTTCAAAATTCGATGCAAGTGAAGTTATGAGCAATCGTATTTGGGCAAAATCGGATCAAGAATACGCCAAGTAGTCACCAACTATAGTATTCTTGGTTTCCAAATTAAATATTAGACAGTGAAGACTCCACCAACCCGATGAAGAATATTTATGTGTGATTTGTAACAGATGCTTTTGATCCATACTATCTGGAATTCTCGACAAAAAGGACACTAAAACTGAGATCGTACAGCAGGGACGACACTATATAACTTCCATGTGCACATTTGTGCACATCCATTTACTTGTGTTTATAATGTCCACATTGGAAGAAAAGCCCATTACAGGAGTACATTATCTAACAGCCACACTTATTTTCTTAGGGGAGGTATTATCTGTAACTTCTTACCTTTCTATTCCTGCCTCTAATATTGTTTTAATCGTCGGCTCGTAACATTGGTACTAATGATGGAAAGAGCATTGTGTTCGAACACGAAATTCGAAGTTGAGTTTGCTTTGAGGTTCCCTGAATACATAAATACAATTTTCAGAAAGATGTTTCTCTGTAAGTGTGTCTGGGAACAGCGTAGCACCGGAACGAAAAATGGTATGAAAGCGAAATTTTGTACTCGCGTTAGGTACCTTTTGAGGATGTGACAATATTACAGACGATTTTATCTTACTCTTAATGCCCTGTAATTTTACGAAAATTGAATTATCCTGGAAAAAGACTTTAACGATTTAGTTTTAAAGTTTGTACTTTTATGAAGCATTTTTCGTTTAAAAAACTGAAGAAGGCTTCTTATAAACTGCCCACTGTTTGTAGAAACTTAATCTTTCTCTGTGAACAACGAAGCTTTGATAGGTTTAAACAACAGAAAACGAGCTCTTTCCAATGCAGCCTCTTATTCAATATCAGGATGTGATGTTTCTGTGTTTGAGGTAAACAAAGCTACTTGAGTGCTCTAGTTAGATTATATTTAGGTTCTGTATCATTCGGATGTCAATGTCTTCACATTTGCGATCAATTTATATAGAGACTATGTAATACAGCCATCATACATTATACTTAGAGGAAACCCCTTTATTAGGTAGAGGAAGTTGTGTTTGATATCACATTTTGTCCACAAGATAACACCGTGTACCTCCACAATGTCTACATTAGCTATGACGGAAGAGCTGTTTACAACGAAAAGATGTAAATAGCCAAGAAGTATTTGTAAACCTAGCATTCAGGTAATTCTCGGAATACACTAGTAGTTTATATTATAGGTCCTCATTTCACCCAATATCATCCACTATTACCATTACGTTAATACTCGATATTACACATTAAAAAATTGCGTTTACTTCTTAATAGGTGTTTTCAAATGAATGTCAACAACTCTAGAATGATCAAGAGAGACAACAATATAAGTGAGAAGGCGAAACATGAATGCCAGCATTTACGGCAACGTGCAAGTGGAAGTAACTCTAGAGACTATACAAGATACTACGGTTCAATGGGATCCTTGACACAGAAAATCAGCCCTCTTCGTCCTGATGATTGGATCCAATCGACGACAGAATATAATCTGAGTATTACACAAATTTTTGATAGGTTAAAGATTATTTCTGTGTGTTTCCTTCCCCCTATCTTAATCCGATTTCACACGTTCAGACCGTGCACTTTGACAATAACAACATCAAGACGGGCTATCGCATAGTATCCTGGAGTACATGGTGACTCTTAATGTATAATCCAAAAACATTAGCAGTGACGCTAACGACGGATAGAACACGGGGCAGTACACAGCGAAGACGTTATTGATAGTTGGGCATTGATGATTTGCTCGGTTCAATTATGTTCCGCTCTTTTTCTCATCTTTATCCTTGTTTCATTTATTTCTACTATATGTCTCATCTGTCTCCATGTGTTCTACTTATTTCTATTGTAGCACTGCTACTGTATAGTGACTGTTTGTTATTTGACAATAAAAACTGTGTTTAATTTTACAGGTACTATCAAAGGAACGTGTCTGTAACATAAAAGATGTTAAGGAGAAATTACATTGGAGAACATCAATAACAAAAATGGCGCTGGCATGTATGTTACGATGACTTGCAAGAGGAAGTTCTTCTAGAGGCGATACCCATTATCCCAGGAGAATCCCACGAGTTAATGAGAGACTCGATCCTGAAAATCGTATCTATTCGTGCAGGTGATTGAAAAACTATACGGCAGATTATATTATACTCAGAGTGCCACATGGAAGACAATCCACCTACAACATTAATTTCCTCCGCAATGAAATCTGCTTTATTATTCCCTAACTTTAGCAAAGATTCCAAAAATGGATGGAGACGTCAACATAACATATATGTGGTAGTGAAAGTCGCGTTAAGAATTTTCCCAGGAAACAAAGACAGTTTTTGGTTAGGACGTCATATCAGCCGCTCCTCATTCTCGTCTGTCGCCATGTCTTTACCTATTATAAGTATCTTATGAATACTACCAATGTATTGCTCAGTATTTGACAATAACCAAAGCGTGTACCTTGAAACAGATACTTCCTAATGAATTGGTCTATAATCCAGTAATGAACGGAAGATATTCCATAGGCCAATAACAGATTGTAACTGACGAGGTGAAATAAATGTAAGCATATGCAGTAATGTACCTCTCGATCTCCAATCAGTTAGCACCTTTCACTAATAGCTGAAATAAAATGGGTAAAAACACTGAAAAGTATGGCCTTAACCACAAACAGAACTAGAAAACGCCTGGACACAACGTTCCTAGAAGAAAGTATGGGCACAAAAGACACTAAAGTGGAAGTAATACACAATGCTGCATCCGGTCTGGAACGTATTACTAAAGCAGCATAAAAAGGAGTCACTACTTTTCATTACAAATCCAAATCAGGCAGTGTTATCGGAAAAACAACTTTTTTGAAACCTTACACAGTGAGGAGTGCGTGCACCTTCCACTACACTATAAAGCTATAACACGGACAAATGATGTACGGCTGGTATATCAAATAATCCCCCATATATTTAATATTACCACAGCATATGTTTTTCTACGCATTAACAGTCTTACTAATAATCCAGTTGTAACATTTATACCAGGAATATACACAGCTGAGGAGAAAAAGTGTACTAATAATCCTTACATAAGGCTGATTGTGTGCAACACTTTACATAGCCTGGTCCTTTTGTATAAACTACACGTAAACAATTAAGATGGCCGATATCCGTAACAGCCGGTCGTTTCGTAGATATCTGAGATTGAATTTTGAGGCTACGCATATTCTGAGCTGCTTTTGCGGAATTATAAACATTGTTCCTTGTTTGCGGGACATATTTGCATACTTGTACCCATGATTAAAGCTTTCTGAAAACAATATAATGAAAGGCTGAAATGTCGGCAGACCACGTGTTGCTATTTGTTTACGGCTCCGATAGATGGCGTTCAGCAGTGCACATAGCCAGGGACTAGTGACGTCACAACTAGAGTGACGTATTTGATGACGTTGGACGTACAAACCCCGTGTAAACCTCGGTGTTACACTCCCTTTATTGGTAATACGGCTTATGCAGAATTTGCAAGGTGATCAACCAAACAACCGTTCAACGCAGACATAAGCAGCTTTTATTAGTAAGGCTGTTAGTCTATATCGAAAGACGGAACCATATACATGTCGCTGACAGCGACCCTAGACTACACGAAAACCACTAAAGCTTTGACAGACAAGGCAGGAAGAAACAGACCGGACATAAATAGGGACAAAGAATGCAGATGAAATATAGATGGGGAGGAAGAGTAAGGAAAATGTCGTCTGTTTCTAGGCAACACTCCACTGCAAATTACATCACTAAAACTAATTGTGGATCACTTTCCATGTGACAAGCATATGATTCAGTATGCAATTGGATAATATGTAGCAGCAATCAGGCTTTTCAGTGACATCCAACCCCTTGACTGATTCTCAATAGAAACTGCAAAAGGATTCTTCACAGCAAAGATATATTCCGTTCTTTCGTGTGGGATCTAAATTATCTGTAATGAGCTCAGCATGAGATATATGAAGGAAATAGATAAAGTAAAATCAACATCTTTTTAAAAGTTCCCATTAAGTGCCGAAACTCGCATACTCCATACTGGTTTACGTGCTATCACGACTGACGTTCCTAATGGACTGATTATGGCTAATGTATGATATGCGGTCAACCAACACTTTTTATAAGTTCAAAATTCGATGCAAGTGAAGTTATGAGCAATCGTATTTGGGCAAAATCGGATCAAGAATACGCCAAGTAGTCACCAACTATAGTATTCTTGGTTTCCAAATTAAATATTAGACAGTGAAGACTCCACCAACCCGATGAAGAATATTTATGTGTGATTTGTAACAGATGCTTTTGATCCATACTATCTGGAATTCTCGACAAAAAGGACACTAAAACTGAGATCGTACAGCAGGGACGACACTATATAACTTCCATGTGCACATTTGTGCACATCCATTTACTTGTGTTTATAATGTCCACATTGGAAGAAAAGCCCATTACAGGAGTACATTATCTAACAGCCACACTTATTTTCTTAGGGGAGGTATTATCTGTAACTTCTTACCTTTCTATTCCTGCCTCTAATATTGTTTTAATCGTCGGCTCGTAACATTGGTACTAATGATGGAAAGAGCATTGTGTTCGAACACGAAATTCGAAGTTGAGTTTGCTTTGAGGTTCCCTGAATACATAAATACAATTTTCAGAAAGATGTTTCTCTGTAAGTGTGTCTGGGAACAGCGTAGCACCGGAACGAAAAATGGTATGAAAGCGAAATTTTGTACTCGCGTTAGGTACCTTTTGAGGATGTGACAATATTACAGACGATTTTATCTTACTCTTAATGCCCTGTAATTTTACGAAAATTGAATTATCCTGGAAAAAGACTTTAACGATTTAGTTTTAAAGTTTGTACTTTTATGAAGCATTTTTCGTTTAAAAAACTGAAGAAGGCTTCTTATAAACTGCCCACTGTTTGTAGAAACTTAATCTTTCTCTGTGAACAACGAAGCTTTGATAGGTTTAAACAACAGAAAACGAGCTCTTTCCAATGCAGCCTCTTATTCAATATCAGGATGTGATGTTTCTGTGTTTGAGGTAAACAAAGCTACTTGAGTGCTCTAGTTAGATTATATTTAGGTTCTGTATCATTCGGATGTCAATGTCTTCACATTTGCGATCAATTTATATAGAGACTATGTAATACAGCCATCATACATTATACTTAGAGGAAACCCCTTTATTAGGTAGAGGAAGTTGTGTTTGATATCACATTTTGTCCACAAGATAACACCGTGTACCTCCACAATGTCTACATTAGCTATGACGGAAGAGCTGTTTACAACGAAAAGATGTAAATAGCCAAGAAGTATTTGTAAACCTAGCATTCAGGTAATTCTCGGAATACACTAGTAGTTTATATTATAGGTCCTCATTTCACCCAATATCATCCACTATTACCATTACGTTAATACTCGATATTACACATTAAAAAATTGCGTTTACTTCTTAATAGGTGTTTTCAAATGAATGTCAACAACTCAAGAATGATCAAGAGAGACAACAATATAAGTGAGAAGGCGAAACATGAATGCCAGCATTTACGGCAACGTGCAAGTGGAAGTAACTCTAGAGACTATACAAGATACTACGGTTCAATGGGATCCTTGACACAGAAAATCAGCCCTCTTCGTCCTGATGATTGGATCCAATCGACGACAGAATATAATCTGAGTATTACACAAATTTTTGATAGGTTAAAGATTATTTCTGTGTGTTTCCTTCCCCCTATCTTAATCCGATTTCACACGTTCAGACCGTGCACTTTGACAATAACAACATCAAGACGGGCTATCGCATAGTATCCTGGAGTACATGGTGACTCTTAATGTATAATCCAAAAACATTAGCAGTGACGCTAACGACGGATAGAACACGGGGCAGTACACAGCGAAGACGTTATTGATAGTTGGGCATTGATGATTTGCTCGGTTCAATTATGTTCCGCTCTTTTTCTCATCTTTATCCTTGTTTCATTTATTTCTACTATATGTCTCATCTGTCTCCATGTGTTCTACTTATTTCTATTGTAGCACTGCTACTGTATAGTGACTGTTTGTTATTTGACAATAAAAACTGTGTTTAATTTTACAGGTACTATCAAAGGAACGTGTCTGTAACATAAAAGATGTTAAGGAGAAATTACATTGGAGAACATCAATAACAAAAATGGCGCTGGCATGTATGTTACGATGACTTGCAAGAGGAAGTTCTTCTAGAGGCGATACCCATTATCCCAGGAGAGGCCCACGAGTTAATGAGAGACTCGACCCTGAAAATCGTATCTATTCGTGCAGGTGATTGAAAAACTATACGGCAGATTATATTATACTCAGAGTGCCACATGGAAGACAATCCACCTACAACATTAATTTCCTCCGCAATGAAATCTGCTTTATTATTCCCTAACTTTAGCAAAGATTCCAAAAATGGATGGAGACGTCAACATAACATATATGTGGTAGTGAAAGTCGCGTTAAGAATTTTCCCAGGAAACAAAGACAGTTTTTGGTTAGGACGTCATATCAGCCGCTCCTCATTCTCGTCTGTCGCCATGTCTTTACCTATTATAAGTATCTTATGAATACTACCAAGGTATTGCTCAGTATTTGACAATAACCAAAGCGTGTACCTTGAAACAGATACTTCCTAATGAATTGGTCTATAATCCAGTAATGAACGGAAGATATTCCATAGGCCAATAACAGATTGTAACTGACGAGGTGAAATAAATGTAAGCATATGCAGTAATGTACCTCTCGATCTCCAATCAGTTAGCACCTTTCACTAATAGCTGAAATAAAATGGGTAAAAACACTGAAAAGTATGGCCTTAACCACAAACAGAACTAGAAAACGCCTGGACACAACGTTCCTAGAAGAAAGTATGGGCACAAAAGACACTAAAGTGGAAGTAATACACAATGCTGCATCCGGTCTGGAACGTATTACTAAAGCAGCATAAAAAGGAGTCACTACTTTTCATTACAAATCCAAATCAGGCAGTGTTATCGGAAAAACAACTTTTTTGAAACCTTACACAGTGAGGAGTGCGTGCACCTTCCACTACACTATAAAGCTATAACACGGACAAATGATGTACGGCTGGTATATCAAATAATCCCCCATATATTTAATATTACCACAGCATATGTTTTTCTACGCATTAACAGTCTTACTAATAATCCAGTTGTAACATTTATACCAGGAATATACACAGCTGAGGAGAAAAAGTGTACTAATAATCCTTACATAAGGCTGATTGTGTGCAACACTTTACATAGCCTGGTCCTTTTGTATAAACTACACGTAAACAATTAAGATGGCCGATATCCGTAACAGCCGGTCGTTTCGTAGATATCTGAGATTGAATTTTGAGGCTACGCATATTCTGAGCTGCTTTTGCGGAATTATAAACATTGTTCCTTGTTTGCGGGACATATTTGCATACTTGTACCCATGATTAAAGCTTTCTGAAAACAATATAATGAAAGGCTGAAATGTCGGCAGACCACGTGTTGCTATTTGTTTACGGCTCCGATAGATGGCGTTCAGCAGTGCACATAGCCAGGGACTAGTGACGTCACAACTAGAGTGACGTATTTGATGACGTTGGACGTACAAACCCCGTGTAAACCTCGGTGTTACACTCCCTTTATTGGTAATACGGCTTATGCAGAATTTGCAAGGTGATCAACCAAACAACCGTTCAACGCAGACATAAGCAGCTTTTATTAGTAAGGCTGTTAGTCTATATCGAAAGACGGAACCATATACATGTCGCTGACAGCGACCCTAGACTACACGAAAACCACTAAAGCTTTGACAGACAAGGCAGGAAGAAACAGACCGGACATAAATAGGGACAAAGAATGCAGATGAAATATAGATGGGGAGGAAGAGTAAGGAAAATGTCGTCTGTTTCTAGGCAACACTCCACTGCAAATTACATCACTAAAACTAATTGTGGATCACTTTCCATGTGACAAGCATATGATTCAGTATGCAATTGGATAATATGTAGCAGCAATCAGGCTTTTCAGTGACATCCAACCCCTTGACTGATTCTCAATAGAAACTGCAAAAGGATTCTTCACAGCAAAGATATATTCCGTTCTTTCGTGTGGGATCTAAATTATCTGTAATGAGCTCAGCATGAGATATATGAAGGAAATAGATAAAGTAAAATCAACATCTTTTTAAAAGTTCCCATTAAGTGCCGAAACTCGCATACTCCATACTGGTTTACGTGCTATCACGACTGACGTTCCTAATGGACTGATTATGGCTAATGTATGATATGCGGTCAACCAACACTTTTTATAAGTTCAAAATTCGATGCAAGTGAAGTTATGAGCAATCGTATTTGGGCAAAATCGGATCAAGAATACGCCAAGTAGTCACCAACTATAGTATTCTTGGTTTCCAAATTAAATATTAGACAGTGAAGACTCCACCAACCCGATGAAGAATATTTATGTGTGATTTGTAACAGATGCTTTTGATCCATACTATCTGGAATTCTCGACAAAAAGGACACTAAAACTGAGATCGTACAGCAGGGACGACACTATATAACTTCCATGTGCACATTTGTGCACATCCATTTACTTGTGTTTATAATGTCCACATTGGAAGAAAAGCCCATTACAGGAGTACATTATCTAACAGCCACACTTATTTTCTTAGGGGAGGTATTATCTGTAACTTCTTACCTTTCTATTCCTGCCTCTAATATTGTTTTAATCGTCGGCTCGTAACATTGGTACTAATGATGGAAAGAGCATTGTGTTCGAACACGAAATTCGAAGTTGAGTTTGCTTTGAGGTTCCCTGAATACATAAATACAATTTTCAGAAAGATGTTTCTCTGTAAGTGTGTCTGGGAACAGCGTAGCACCGGAACGAAAAATGGTATGAAAGCGAAATTTTGTACTCGCGTTAGGTACCTTTTGAGGATGTGACAATATTACAGACGATTTTATCTTACTCTTAATGCCCTGTAATTTTACGAAAATTGAATTATCCTGGAAAAAGACTTTAACGATTTAGTTTTAAAGTTTGTACTTTTATGAAGCATTTTTCGTTTAAAAAACTGAAGAAGGCTTCTTATAAACTGCCCACTGTTTGTAGAAACTTAATCTTTCTCTGTGAACAACGAAGCTTTGATAGGTTTAAACAACAGAAAACGAGCTCTTTCCAATGCAGCCTCTTATTCAATATCAGGATGTGATGTTTCTGTGTTTGAGGTAAACAAAGCTACTTGAGTGCTCTAGTTAGATTATATTTAGGTTCTGTATCATTCGGATGTCAATGTCTTCACATTTGCGATCAATTTATATAGAGACTATGTAATACAGCCATCATACATTATACTTAGAGGAAACCCCTTTATTAGGTAGAGGAAGTTGTGTTTGATATCACATTTTGTCCACAAGATAACACCGTGTACCTCCACAATGTCTACATTAGCTATGACGGAAGAGCTGTTTACAACGAAAAGATGTAAATAGCCAAGAAGTATTTGTAAACCTAGCATTCAGGTAATTCTCGGAATACACTAGTAGTTTATATTATAGGTCCTCATTTCACCCAATATCATCCACTATTACCATTACGTTAATACTCGATATTACACATTAAAAAATTGCGTTTACTTCTTAATAGGTGTTTTCAAATGAATGTCAACAACTCAAGAATGATCAAGAGAGACAACAATATAAGTGAGAAGGCGAAACATGAATGCCAGCATTTACGGCAACGTGCAAGTGGAAGTAACTCTAGAGACTATACAAGATACTACGGTTCAATGGGATCCTTGACACAGAAAATCAGCCCTCTTCGTCCTGATGATTGGATCCAATCGACGACAGAATATAATCTGAGTATTACACAAATTTTTGATAGGTTAAAGATTATTTCTGTGTGTTTCCTTCCCCCTATCTTAATCCGATTTCACACGTTCAGACCGTGCACTTTGACAATAACAACATCAAGACGGGCTATCGCATAGTATCCTGGAGTACATGGTGACTCTTAATGTATAATCCAAAAACATTAGCAGTGACGCTAACGACGGATAGAACACGGGGCAGTACACAGCGAAGACGTTATTGATAGTTGGGCATTGATGATTTGCTCGGTTCAATTATGTTCCGCTCTTTTTCTCATCTTTATCCTTGTTTCATTTATTTCTACTATATGTCTCATCTGTCTCCATGTGTTCTACTTATTTCTATTGTAGCACTGCTACTGTATAGTGACTGTTTGTTATTTGACAATAAAAACTGTGTTTAATTTTACAGGTACTATCAAAGGAACGTGTCTGTAACATAAAAGATGTTAAGGAGAAATTACATTGGAGAACATCAATAACAAAAATGGCGCTGGCATGTATGTTACGATGACTTGCAAGAGGAAGTTCTTCTAGAGGCGATACCCATTATCCCAGGAGAGGCCCACGAGTTAATGAGAGACTCGACCCTGAAAATCGTATCTATTCGTGCAGGTGATTGAAAAACTATACGGCAGATTATATTATACTCAGAGTGCCACATGGAAGACAATCCACCTACAACATTAATTTCCTCCGCAATGAAATCTGCTTTATTATTCCCTAACTTTAGCAAAGATTCCAAAAATGGATGGAGACGTCAACATAACATATATGTGGTAGTGAAAGTCGCGTTAAGAATTTTCCCAGGAAACAAAGACAGTTTTTGGTTAGGACGTCATATCAGCCGCTCCTCATTCTCGTCTGTCGCCATGTCTTTACCTATTATAAGTATCTTATGAATACTACCAAGGTATTGCTCAGTATTTGACAATAACCAAAGCGTGTACCTTGAAACAGATACTTCCTAATGAATTGGTCTATAATCCAGTAATGAACGGAAGATATTCCATAGGCCAATAACAGATTGTAACTGACGAGGTGAAATAAATGTAAGCATATGCAGTAATGTACCTCTCGATCTCCAATCAGTTAGCACCTTTCACTAATAGCTGAAATAAAATGGGTAAAAACACTGAAAAGTATGGCCTTAACCACAAACAGAACTAGAAAACGCCTGGACACAACGTTCCTAGAAGAAAGTATGGGCACAAAAGACACTAAAGTGGAAGTAATACACAATGCTGCATCCGGTCTGGAACGTATTACTAAAGCAGCATAAAAAGGAGTCACTACTTTTCATTACAAATCCAAATCAGGCAGTGTTATCGGAAAAACAACTTTTTTGAAACCTTACACAGTGAGGAGTGCGTGCACCTTCCACTACACTATAAAGCTATAACACGGACAAATGATGTACGGCTGGTATATCAAATAATCCCCCATATATTTAATATTACCACAGCATATGTTTTTCTACGCATTAACAGTCTTACTAATAATCCAGTTGTAACATTTATACCAGGAATATACACAGCTGAGGAGAAAAAGTGTACTAATAATCCTTACATAAGGCTGATTGTGTGCAACACTTTACATAGCCTGGTCCTTTTGTATAAACTACACGTAAACAATTAAGATGGCCGATATCCGTAACAGCCGGTCGTTTCGTAGATATCTGAGATTGAATTTTGAGGCTACGCATATTCTGAGCTGCTTTTGCGGAATTATAAACATTGTTCCTTGTTTGCGGGACATATTTGCATACTTGTACCCATGATTAAAGCTTTCTGAAAACAATATAATGAAAGGCTGAAATGTCGGCAGACCACGTGTTGCTATTTGTTTACGGCTCCGATAGATGGCGTTCAGCAGTGCACATAGCCAGGGACTAGTGACGTCACAACTAGAGTGACGTATTTGATGACGTTGGACGTACAAACCCCGTGTAAACCTCGGTGTTACACTCCCTTTATTGGTAATACGGCTTATGCAGAATTTGCAAGGTGATCAACCAAACAACCGTTCAACACAGACATAAGCAGCTTTTATTAGTAAGGCTGTTAGTCTATATCGAAAGACGGAACCATATACATGTCGCTGACAGCGACCCTAGACTACACGAAAACCACTAAAGCTTTGACAGACAAGGCAGGAAGAAACAGACCGGACATAAATAGGGACAAAGAATGCAGATGAAATATAGATGGGGAGGAAGAGTAAGGAAAATGTCGTCTGTTTCTAGGCAACACTCCACTGCAAATTACATCACTAAAACTAATTGTGGATCACTTTCCATGTGACAAGCATATGATTCAGTATGCAATTGGATAATATGTAGCAGCAATCAGGCTTTTCAGTGACATCCAACCCCTTGACTGATTCTCAATAGAAACTGCAAAAGGATTCTTCACAGCAAAGATATATTCCGTTCTTTCGTGTGGGATCTAAATTATCTGTAATGAGCTCAGCATGAGATATATGAAGGAAATAGATAAAGTAAAATCAACATCTTTTTAAAAGTTCCCATTAAGTGCCGAAACTCGCATACTCCATACTGGTTTACGTGCTATCACGACTGACGTTCCTAATGGAGTGATTATGGCTAATGTATGATATGCGGTCAACCAACACGTTTTATAAGTTCAAAATTCGATGCAAGTGAAGTTATGAGCAATCGTATTTGGGCAAAATCGGATCAAGAATACGCCAAGTAGTCACCAACTATAGTATTCTTGGTTTCCAAATTAAATATTAGACAGTGAAGACTCCACCAACCCGATGAAGAATATTTATGTGTGATTTGTAACAGATGCTTTTGATCCATACTATCTGGAATTCTCGACAAAAAGGACACTAAAACTGAGATCGTACAGCAGGGACGACACTATATAACTTCCATGTGCACATTTGTGCACATCCATTTACTTGTGTTTATAATGTCCACATTGGAAGAAAAGCCCATTACAGGAGTACATTATCTAACAGCCACACTTATTTTCTTAGGGGAGGTATTATCTGTAACTTCTTACCTTTCTATTCCTGCCTCTAATACTGTTTTAATCGTCGGCTCGTAACATTGGTACTAATGATGGAAAGAGCATTGTGTTCGAACACGAAATTCGAAGTTGAGTTTGCTTTGAGGTTCCCTGAATACATAAATACAATTTTCAGAAAGATGTTTCTCTGTAAGTGTGTCTGGGAACAGCGTAGCACCGGAACGAAAAATGGTATGAAAGCGAAATTTTGTACTCGCGTTAGGTACCTTTTGAGGATGTGACAATATTACAGACGATTTTATCTTACTCTTAATGCCCTGTAATTTTACGAAAATTGAATTATCCTGGAAAAAGACTTTAACGATTTAGTTTTAAAGTTTGTACTTTTATGAAGCATTTTTCGTTTAAAAAACTGAAGAAGGCTTCTTATAAACTGCCCACTGTTTGTAGAAACTTAATCTTTCTCTGTGAACAACGAAGCTTTGATAGGTTTAAACAACAGAAAACGAGCTCTTTCCAATGCAGCCTCTTATTCAATATCAGGATGTGATGTTTCTGTGTTTGAGGTAAACAAAGCTACTTGAGTGCACTAGTTAGATTATATTTAGGTTCTGTATCATTCGGATGTCCATGTCTTCACTTTTGCGATCAATTTATATAGAGACTATGTCATACAGCCATCATACATTATACTTAGAGGAAACCCCTTTATTTGGTAGAGGAAGTTGTGTTTGATATCACATTTTGTCCACAAGATAACACCGTGTACCTCCACAATGTCTACTTTAGCTATGACGGAAGAGCTGATTACAACGAAAAGATGTAAATAGCCAAGAAGTATTTGTAAACCTAGCATTCAGGTAATTCTCGGAATACACTAGTAGTTTATATTATATGTCCTCATTTCAGCCAATATAATCCACTATTACTATTACGTTAATACTCGATATTACACATTAAAAAATTGCGTTTACTCTTAATAGGTGTTTTCAAATGAATGTCAACAATTCAAGAATGATCAAGAGAGACAACAATATAAGTGAGAAGGCGAAACATGAATGCCAGCATTTACGGCAACGTGCAAATGGAAGTAACTCTAGAGACTATACAAGATACTACGGTTCAATGGGATCCTTGACACAGAAAATCAGCCCTCTTCGTCCTGATGATTGGATCCAATCGACGACAGAATATAATCTGAGTATTACACAAATTTTTGATAGGTTAAAGATTATTTCTGTGTGTTTCCTTCCCCCTATCTTAATCCGATTTCACACGTTCAGACCGTGCACTTTGACAATAACAACATCAAGACGGGCTATCGCATAGTATCCTGGAGTACATGGTGACTCTTAATGTATAATCCAAAAACATTAGCAGTGACGCTAACGACGGATAGAACACGGGGCAGTACACAGCGAAGACGTTATTGATAGTTGGGCATTGATGATTTGCTCGGTTCAATTATGTTCCGCTCTTTTTCTCATCTTTATCCTTGTTTCATTTATTTCTACTATATGTCTCATCTGTCTCCATGTGTTCTACTTATTTCTATTGTAGCACTGCTACTGTATAGTGACTGTTTGTTATTTGACAATAAAAACTGTGTTTAATTTTACAGGTACTATCAAAGGAACGTGTCTGTAACATAAAAGATGTTAAGGAGAAATTACATTGGAGAACATCAATAACAAAAATGGCGCTGGCATGTATGTTACGATGACTTGCAAGAGGAAGTTCTTCTAGAGGCGATACCCATTATCCCAGGAGAGGCCCACGAGTTAATGAGAGACTCGACCCTGAAAATCGTATCTATTCGTGCAGGTGATTGAAAAACTATACGGCAGATTATATTATACTCAGAGTGCCACATGGAAGACAATCCACCTACAACATTAATTTCCTCCGCAATGAAATCTGCTTTATTATTCCCTAACTTTAGCAAAGATTCCAAAAATGGATGGAGACGTCAACATAACATATATGTGGTAGTGAAAGTCGCGTTAAGAATTTTCCCAGGAAACAAAGACAGTTTTTGGTTAGGACGTCATATCAGCCGCTCCTCATTCTCGTCTGTCGCCATGTCTTTACCTATTATAAGTATCTTATGAATACTACCAAGGTATTGCTCAGTATTTGACAATAACCAAAGCGTGTACCTTGAAACAGATACTTCCTAATGAATTGGTCTATAATCCAGTAATGAACGGAAGATATTCCATAGGCCAATAACAGATTGTAACTGACGAGGTGAAATAAATGTAAGCATATGCAGTAATGTACCTCTCGATCTCCAATCAGTTAGCACCTTTCACTAATAGCTGAAATAAAATGGGTAAAAACACTGAAAAGTATGGCCTTAACCACAAACAGAACTAGAAAACGCCTGGACACAACGTTCCTAGAAGAAAGTATGGGCACAAAAGACACTAAAGTGGAAGTAATACACAATGCTGCATCCGGTCTGGAACGTATTACTAAAGCAGCATAAAAAGGAGTCACTACTTTTCATTACAAATCCAAATCAGGCAGCGTTATCGGAAAAACAACTTTTTTGAAACCTTACACAGTGAGGAGTGCGTGCACCTTCCACTACACTATAAAGCTATAACACGGACAAATGATGTACGGCTGGTATATCAAATAATCCC
The DNA here is from genome assembly GCA_964059195.1 of Ectobius pallidus. NCBI lineage: Eukaryota > Metazoa > Arthropoda > Insecta > Blattodea > Ectobiidae > Ectobius > Ectobius pallidus. The sequence continues at coordinate 74,289,758 of CAXKWD010000007.1, read as the reverse complement.
CCATATATTTAATATTACCACAGCATATGTTTTTCTGCGCATTAACAGTCTTACTAATAATCCAGTTGTAACATTTATACCAGGAATATACACAGCTGAGGAGAAAAAGTGTGCTAATAATCCTTACATAAGGCTGATTGTGTGCAACACTTTACATAGCCTGGTCCTTTTGTATAAACTAGACGTAAACAATCAAGATGGCCGATATCCGTAACAGCCGGTCGTTTCGTAGATATCTGAGATTGAATTTTGAGGCTACGCATATTCTGATCTGCTTTTGCGGAATTATAAACATTGTTCCTTGTTTGCGGGACATATTTGCATACTTGTACCCATGATTAAAGCTTTCTGAAAACAATATAATGAAAGGCTGAAATGTCGGCAGACCACGTGTTGCTATTTGTTTACGGCTCCGATAGATGGCGTTCAGCAGTGCACATAGCCAGGGACTAGTGACGTCACAACTAGAGTGACGTATTTGATGACGTTGGACGTACAAACCCCGTGTAAACCTCGGTGTTACACTCCCTTTATTGGTAATACGGCTTATGCAGAATTTGCAAGGTGATCAACCAAACAACCGTTCAACGCAGACATAAGCAGCTTTTATTAGTAAGGCTGTTAGTCTATATCGAAAGACGGAACCATATACATGTCGCTGACAGCGACCCTAGACTACACGAAAACCACTAAAGCTTTGACAGAAAAGGCAGGAAGAAACAGACCGGACATAAATAGGGACAAAGAATGCAGATGAAATATAGATGGGGAGGAAGAGTAAGGAAAATGTCGTCTGTTTCTAGGCAACACTCCACTGCAAATTACATCACTAAAACTAATTGTGGATCACTTTCCATGTGACAAGCATATGATTCAGTATGCAATTGGATAATATGTAGCAGCAATCAGGCTTTTCAGTGACATCCAACCCCTTGACTGATTCTCAATAGAAACTGCAAAAGGATTCTTCACAGCAAAGATATATTCCGTTCTTTCGTGTGGGATCTAAATTATCTGTAATGAGCTCAGCATGAGATATATGAAGGAAATAGATAAAGTAAAATCAACATCTTTTTAAAAGTTCCCATTAAGTGCCGAAACTCGCATACTCCATACTGGTTTACGTGCTATCACGACTGACGTTCCTAATGGAGTGATTATGGCTAATGTATGATATGCGGTCAACCAACACTTTTTATAAGTTCAAAATTCGATGCAAGTGAAGTTATGAGCAATCGTATTTGGGCAAAATCGGATCAAGAATACGCCAAGTAGTCACCAACTATAGTATTCTTGGTTTCCAAATTAAATATTAGACTGTGAAGACTCCACCAACCCGATGAAGAATATTTATGTGTGATTTGTAACAGATGCTTTTGATCCATACTATCTGGAATTCTCGACAAAAAGGACACTAAAACTGAGATCGTACAGCAGGGACGACACTATATAACTTCCATGTGCTCATTTGTGCACATCCATTTACTTGTGTTTATAATGTCCACATTGGAAGAAAAGCCCATTACAGGAGTACATTATCTAACAGCCACACTTATTTTCTTAGGGGAGGTATTATCTGTAACTTCTTACCTTTCTATTCCTGCCTCTAATATTGTTTTAATCGTCGGCTCGTAACATTGGTACTAATGATGGAAAGAGCATTGTGTTCGAACACGAAATTCGAAGTTGAGTTTGCTTTGAGGTTCCCTGAATACATAAATACAATTTTCAGAAAGATGTTTCTCTGTAAGTGTGTCTGGGAACAGCGTAGCACCGGAACGAAAAATGGTATGAAAGCGAAATTTTGTACTCGCGTTAGGTACCTTTTGAGGATGTGACAATATTACAGACGATTTTATCTTACTCTTAATGCCCTGTAATTTTACGAAAATTGAATTCTCCTGGAAAAAGACTTTAACGATTTAGTTTTAAAGTTTGTACTTTTATGAAGCATTTTTCGTTTAAAAAACTGAAGAAGGCTTCTTATAAACTGCCCACTGTTTGTAGAAACTTAATCTTTCTCTGTGAACAACGAAGCTTTGATAGGTTTAAACAACAGAAAACGAGCTCTTTCCAATGCAGCCTCTTATTCAATATCAGGATGTGATGTTTCTGTGTTTGAGGTAAACAAAGCTACTTGAGTGCACTAGTTAGATTATATTTAGGTTCTGTATCATTCGGATGTCAATGTCTTCACTTTTGCGATCAATTTATATAGAGACTATGTCATACAGCCATCATACATTATACTTAGAGGAAACCCCTTTATTAGGTAGAGGAAGTTGTGTTTGATATCACATTTTGTCCACAAGATAACACCGTGTACCTCCACAATGTCTACATTAGCTATGACGGAAGAGCTGTTTACAACGAAAAGATGTAAATAGCCAAGAAGTATTTGTAAACCTAGCATTCAGGTAATTCTCGGAATACACTAGTAGTTTATATTATAGGTCCTCATTTCAGCCAATATCATCCACTATTACCATTACGTTAATACTCGATATTACACATTAAAAAATTGCGTTTACTTCTTAATAGGTGTTTTCAAATGAATGTCAACAACTCAAGAATGATCAAGAGAGACAACAATATAAGTGAGAAGGCGAAACATGAATGCCAGCATTTACGGCAACGTGCAAGTGGAAGTAACTCTAGAGACTATACAAGATACTACGGTTCAATAGGATCCTTGACACTGAAAATCAGCCCTCTTCGTCCTGATGATTGGATCCAATCGACGACAGAATATAATCTGAGTATTACACAAATTTTTGATAGGTTAAAGATTATTTCTGTGTGTTTCCTTCCCCCTATCTTAATCCGATTTCACACGTTCAGACCGTGCACTTTGACAATAACAACATCAAGATGGGCTATCGCATAGTATCCTGGAGTACATGGTGACTCTTAATGTATAATCCAAAAACATTAGCAGTGACGCTAACGACGGATAGAACACGGGGCAGTACACAGCGAAGACGTTATTGATAGTTGGGCATTGATGATTTGCTCGGTTCAATTATGTTCCGCTCTTTTTCTCATCTTTATCCTTGTTTCATTTATTTCTACTATATGTCTCATCTGTCTCCATGTGTTCTACTTATTTCTATTGTAGCACTGCTACTGTATAGTGACTGTTTGTTATTTGACAATAAAAACTGTGTTTAATTTTTACAGGTACTTTCAAAGGAACATGTCTGTAACATAAAAGATGTTAAGGAGAAATTACATTGGTGAACATCTATAACAAAAATGGCGCTGGCATGTATGTTACGATGACTTGCAAGAGGAAGTTCTTCTAGAGGCGATACCCATTATCCCAGGAGAGGCCCACGAGTTAATGAGAGACTCGACCCTGAAAATCGTATCTATTCGTGCAGGTGATTGAAAAACTATACGGCAGATTATATTATACTCAGAGTGCCACATGGAAGACAATCCACCTACAACATTAATTTCCTCCGCAATGAAATCTGCTTTATTATTCCCTAACTTTAGCAAAGATTCCAAAAATGGATGGAGACGTCAACATAACATATATGTGGTAGTGAAAGTCGCGTTAAGAATTTTCCCAGGAAACAAAGACAGTTTTTGGTTAGGACGTCATATCAGCCGCTCCTCATTCTCGTCTGTCGCCATGTCTTTACCTATTATAAGTATCTTATGAATACTACCAAGGTATTGCTCAGTATTTGACAATAACCAAAGCGTGTACCTTGAAACAGATACTTCCTAATGAATTGGTCTATAATCCAGTAATGAACGGAAGATATTCCATAGGCCAATAACAGATTGTAACTGACGAGGTGAAATAAATGTAAGCATATGCAGTAATGTACCTCTCGATCTCCAATCAGTTAGCACCTTTCACTAATAGCTGAAATAAAATGGGTAAAAACACTGAAAAGTATGGCCTTAACCACAAACAGAACTAGAAAACGCCTGGACACAACGTTCCTAGAAGAAAGTATGGGCACAAAAGACACTAAAGTGGAAGTAATACACAATGCTGCATCCGGTCTGGAACGTATTACTAAAGCAGCATAAAAAGGAGTCACTACTTTTCATTACAAATCCAAATCAGGCAGTGTTATCGGAAAAACAACTTTTTTGAAACCTTACACAGTGAGGAGTGCGTGCACCTTCCACTACACTATAAAGCTATAACACGGACAAATGATGTACGGCTGGTATATCAAATAATCCCCCATATATTTAATATTACCACAGCATATGTTTTTCTGCGCATTAGCAGTCTTACTAATAATCCAGTTGTAACATTTATACCAGGAATATACACAGCTGAGGAGAAAAAGTGTACTAATAATCCTTACATAAGGCTGATTGTGTGCAACACTTTACATAGCCTGGTCCTTTTGTATAAACTACACGTAAACAATCAAGATGGCCGATATCCGTAACAGCCGGTCGTTTCGTAGATATCTGAGATTGAATTTTGAGGCTACGCATATTCTGATCTGCTTTTGCGGAATTATAAACATTGTTCCTTGTTTGCGGGACATATTTGCATACTTGTACCCATGATTAAAGCTTTCTGAAAACAATATAATGAAAGGCTGAAATGTCGGCAGACCACGTGTTGCTATTTGTTTACGGCTCCGATAGATGGCGTTCAGCAGTGCACATAGCCAGGGACTAGTGACGTCACAACTAGAGTGACGTATTTGATGACGTTGGACGTACAAACCCCGTGTAAACCTCGGTGTTACACTCCCTTTATTGGTAATACGGCTTATGCAGAATTTGCAAGGTGATCAACCAAACAACCGTTCAACGCAGACATAAGCAGCTTTTATTAGTAAGGCTGTTAGTCTATATCGAAAGACGGAACCATATACATGTCGCTGACAGCGACCCTAGACTACACGAAAACCACTAAAGCTTTGACAGAAAAGGCAGGAAGAAACAGACCGGACATAAATAGGGACAAAGAATGCAGATGAAATATAGATGGGGAGGAAGAGTAAGGAAAATGTCTTCTGTTTCTAGGCAACACTCCACTGCAAATTACATCACTAAAACTAATTGTGGATCACTTTCCATGTGACAAGCATATGATTCAGTATGCAATTGGATAATATGTAGCAGCAATCAGGCTTTTCAGTGACATCCAACCCCTTGACTGATTCTCAATAGAAACTGCAAAAGGATTCTTCACAGCAAAGATATATTCCGTTCTTTCGTGTGGGATCTAAATTATCTGTAATGAGCTCAGCATGAGATATATGAAGGAAATAGATAAAGTAAAATCAACATCTTTTTAAAAGTTCCCATTAAGTGCCGAAACTCGCATACTCCATACTGGTTTACGTGCTATCACGACTGACGTTCCTAATGGACTGATTATGGCTAATGTATGATATGCGGTCAACCAACACTTTTTATAAGTTCAAAATTCGATGCAAGTGAAGTTATGAGCAATCGTATTTGGGCAAAATCGGATCAAGAATACGCCAAGTAGTCACCAACTATAGTATTCTTGGTTTCCAAATTAAATATTAGACTGTGAAGACTCCACCAACCCGATGAAGAATATTTATGTGTGATTTGTAACAGATGCTTTTGATCCATACTATCTGGAATTCTCGACAAAAAGGACACTAAAACTGAGATCGTACAGCAGGGACGACACTATATAACTTCCATGTGCACATTTGTGCACATCCATTTACTTGTGTTTATAATGTCCACATTGGAAGAAAAGCCCATTACAGGAGTACATTATCTAACAGCCACACTTATTTTCTTAGGGGAGGTATTATCTGTAACTTCTTACCTTTCTATTCCTGCCTCTAATATTGTTTTAATCGTCGGCTCGTAACATTGGTACTAATGATGGAAAGAGCATTGTGTTCGAACACGAAATTCGAAGTTGAGTTTGCTTTGAGGTTCCCTGAATACATAAATACAATTTTCAGAAAGATGTTTCTCTGTAAGTGTGTCTGGGAACAGCGTAGCACCGGAACGAAAAATGGTATGAAAGCGAAATTTTGTACTCGCGTTAGGTACCTTTTGAGGATGTGACAATATTACAGACGATTTTATCTTACTCTTAATGCCCTGTAATTTTACGAAAATTGAATTCTCCTGGAAAAAGACTTTAACGATTTAGTTTTAAAGTTTGTACTTTTATGAAGCATTTTTCGTTTAAAAAACTGAAGAAGGCTTCTTATAAACTGCCCACTGTTTGTAGAAACTTAATCTTTCTCTGTGAACAACGAAGCTTTGATAGGTTTAAACAACAGAAAACGAGCTCTTTCCAATGCAGCCTCTTATTCAATATCAGGATGTGATGTTTCTGTGTTTGAGGTAAACAAAGCTACTTGAGTGCACTAGTTAGATTATATTTAGGTTCTGTATCATTCGGATGTCAATGTCTTCACTTTTGCGATCAATTTATATAGAGACTATGTCATACAGCCATCATACATTATACTTAGAGGAAACCCCTTTATTAGGTAGAGGAAGTTGTGTTTGATATCACATTTTGTCCACAAGATAACACCGTGTACCTCCACAATGTCTACATTAGCTATGACGGAAGAGCTGTTTACAACGAAAAGATGTAAATAGCCAAGAAGTATTTGTAAACCTAGCATTCAGGTAATTCTCGGAATACACTAGTAGTTTATATTATAGGTCCTCATTTCAGCCAATATCATCCACTATTACCATTACGTTAATACTCGATATTACACATTAAAAAATTGCGTTTACTTCTTAATAGGTGTTTTCAAATGAATGTCAACAACTCAAGAATGATCAAGAGAGACAACAATATAAGTGAGAAGGCGAAACATGAATGCCAGCATTTACGGCAACGTGCAAGTGGAAGTAACTCTAGAGACTATACAAGATACTACGGTTCAATAGGATCCTTGACACTGAAAATCAGCCCTCTTCGTCCTGATGATTGGATCCAATCGACGACAGAATATAATCTGAGTATTACACAAATTTTTGATAGGTTAAAGATTATTTCTGTGTGTTTCCTTCCCCCTATCTTAATCCGATTTCACACGTTCAGACCGTGCACTTTGACAATAACAACATCAAGACGGGCTATCGCATAGTATCCTGGAGTACATGGTGACTCTTAATGTATAATCCAAAAACATTAGCAGTGACGCTAACGACGGATAGAACACGGGGCAGTACACAGCGAAGACGTTATTGATAGTTGGGCATTGATGATTTGCTCGGTTCAATTATGTTCCGCTCTTTTTCTCATCTTTAACCTTGTTTCATTTATTTCTACTATATGTCTCATCTGTCTCCATGTGTTCTACTGATTTCTATTGTAGCACTGCTACTGTATAGTGACTGTTTGTTATTTGACAATAAAAACTGTGTTTAATTTTTACAGGTACTTTCAAAGGAACGTGTCTGTAACATAAAAGATGTTAAGGAGAAATTACATTGGTGAACATCTATAACAAAAATGGCGCTGGCATGTATGTTACGACGACTTGCAAGAGGAAGTTCTTCTAGAGGCGATACCCATTATCCCAGGAGAGGCCCACGAGTTAATGAGAGACTCGACCCTGAAAATCGTATCTATTCGTGCAGGTGATTGAAAAACTATACGGCAGATTATATTATACTCAGAGTGCCACATGGAAGACAATCCACCTACAACATTAATTTCCTCCGCAATGAAATCTGCTTTATTATTCCCTAACTTTAGCAAAGATTCCAAAAATGGATGGAGACGTCAACATAACATATATGTGGTAGTGAAAGTCGCGTTAAGAATTTTCCCAGGAAACAAAGACAGTTTTTGGTTAGGACGTCATATCAGCCGCTCCTCATTCTCGTCTGTCGCCATGTCTTTACCTATTATAAGTATCTTATGAATACTACCAAGGTATTGCTCAGTATTTGACAATAACCAAAGCGTGTACCTTGAAACAGATACTTCCTAATGAATTGGTCTATAATCCAGTAATGAACGGAAGATATTCCATAGGCCAATAACAGATTGTAACTGACGAGGTGAAATAAATGTAAGCATATGCAGTAATGTACCTCTCGATCTCCAATCAGTTAGCACCTTTCACTAATAGCTGAAATAAAATGGGTAAAAACACTGAAAAGTATGGCCTTAACCACAAACAGAACTAGAAAACGCCTGGACACAACGTTCCTAGAAGAAAGTATGGGCACAAAAGACACTAAAGTGGAAGTAATACACAATGCTGCATCCGGTCTGGAACGTATTACTAAAGCAGCATAAAAAGGAGTCACTACTTTTCATTACAAATCCAAATCAGGCAGTGTTATCGGAAAAACAACTTTTTTGAAACCTTACACAGTGAGGAGTGCGTGCACCTTCCACTACACTATAAAGCTATAACACGGACAAATGATGTACGGCTGGTATATCAAATAATCCCCCATATATTTAATATTACCACAGCATATGTTTTTCTGCGCATTAACAGTCTTACTAATAATCCAGTTGTAACATTTATACCAGGAATATACACAGCTGAGGAGAAAAAGTGTACTAATAATCCTTACATAAGGCTGATTGTGTGCAACACTTTACATAGTCTGGTCCTTTTGTATAAACTACACGTAAACAATCAAGATGGCCGATATCCGTAACAGCCGGTCGTTTCGTAGATATCTGAGATTGAATTTTGAGGCTACGCATATTCTGATCTGCTTTTGCGGAATTATAAACATTGTTCCTTGTTTGCGGGACATATTTGCATACTTGTACCCATGATTAAAGCTTTCTGAAAACAATATAATGAAAGGCTGAAATGTCGGCAGACCACGTGTTGCTATTTGTTTACGGCTCCGATAGATGGCGTTCAGCAGTGCACATAGCCAGGGACTAGTGACGTCACAACTAGAGTGACGTATTTGATGACGTTGGACGTACAAACCCCGTGTAAACCTCGGTGTTACACTCCCTTTATTGGTAATACGGCTTATGCAGAATTTGCAAGGTGATCAACCAAACAACCGTTCAACGCAGACATAAGCAGCTTTTATTAGTAAGGCTGTTAGTCTATATCGAAAGACGGAACCATATACATGTCGCTGACAGCGACCCTAGACTACACGAAAACCACTAAAGCTTTGACAGAAAAGGCAGGAAGAAACAGACCGGACATAAATAGGGACAAAGAATGCAGATGAAATATAGATGGGGAGGAAGAGTAAGGAAAATGTCGTCTGTTTCTAGGCAACACTCCACTGCAAATTACATCACTAAAACTAATTGTGGATCACTTTCCATGTGACAAGCATATGATTCAGTATGCAATTGGATAATATGTAGCAGCAATCAGGCTTTTCAGTGACATCCAACCCCTTGACTGATTCTCAATAGAAACTGCAAAAGGATTCTTCACAGCAAAGATATATTCCGTTCTTTCGTGTGGGATCTAAATTATCTGTAATGAGCTCAGCATGAGATATATGAAGGAAATAGATAAAGTAAAATCAACATCTTTTTAAAAGTTCCCATTAAGTGCCGAAACTCGCATACTCCATACTGGTTTACGTGCTATCACGACTGACGTTCCTAATGGAGTGATTATGGCCAATGTATGATATGCGGTCAACCAACACTTTTTATAAGTTCAAAATTCGATGCAAGTGAAGTTATGAGCAATCGTATTTGGGCAAAATCGGATCAAGAATACGCCAAGTAGTCACCAACTATAGTATTCTTGGTTTCCAAATTAAATATTAGACTGTGTAGACTCCACCAACCCGATGAAGAATATTTATGTGTGATTTGTAACAGATGCTTTTGATCCATACTATCTGGAATTCTCGACAAAAAGGACACTAAAACTGAGATCGTACAGCAGGGACGACACTATATAACTTCCATGTGCACAGCCGTTTTTTTTATGTTTATAATGTCCACATTGTAAGTAAAGCCAATTACAGGAGTAAATGATCTAACAGACACACTTATTTTCTTAGGGGAGGTATTATCTGTAACTTCTTACCTTTCTATTCCTGCCTCTAATATTGTTTTAATCGTCGGCTCGTAACATTGGTACTAATGATGGAAAGAGCATTGTGTTCGAACACGAAATTCGAAGTTGAGTTTGCTTTGAGGTTCCCTGAATACATAAATACAATTTTCAGAAAGATGTTTCTCTGTAAGTGTGTCTGGGAACAGCGTAGCACCGGAACGAAAAATGGTATGAAAGCGAAATTTTGTACTCGCGTTATGTACCTTTTGAGGATGTGACAATATTACAGACGATTTTATCTTACTCTTAATGCCCTGTAATTTTACGAAAATTGAATTATCCTGGAAAAAGACTTTAACGATTTAGTTTTAAAGTTTGTACTTTTATGAAGCATTTTTCGTTTAAAAAACTGAAGAAGGCTTCTTATAAACTGCCCACTGTTTGTAGAAACTTAATCTTTCTCTGTGAACAACGAAGCTTTGATAGGTTTAAACAACAGAAAACGAGCTCTTTCCAATGCAGCCTCTTATTCAATATCAGGATGTGATGTTTCTGTGTTTGAGGTAAACAAAGCTACTTGAGTGCACTAGTTAGATTATATTTAGGTTCTGTATCATTCGGATGTCCATGTCTTCACTTTTGCGATCAATTTATATAGAGACTATGTCATACAGCCTCATACATTATACTTAGAGGAAACCCCTTTATTAGGTAGAGGAAGTTGTGTTTGATATCACATTTTGTCCACAAGATAACACCGTGTACCTCCACAATGTCTACATTAGCTATGACGGAAGAGCTGTTTACAACGAAAAGATGCAAATAGCCAAGAAGTATTTGTAAACCTAGCATTCAGGTAATTCTCGGAATACACTAGTAGTTTATATTATAGGTCCTCATTTCACCCAATATCATCCACTATTACCATTACGTTAATACTCGATATTACACATTAAAAAATTGCGTTTACTTCTTAATAGGTGTTTTCAAATGAATGTCAACAACTCAAGAATGATCAAGAGAGACAACAATATAAGTGAGAAGGCGAAACATGAATGCCAGCATTTACGGCAACGTGCAAATGGAAGTAACTCTAGAGACTATACAAGATACTACGGTTCAATGGGATCCTTGACACAGAAAATCAGCCCTCTTCGTCCTGATGATTGGATCCAATCGACGACAGAATATAATCTGAGTATTACACAAATTTTTGATAGGTTAAAGATTATTTCTCTGTGTTTCCTTCCCCCTATCTTAATCCGATTTCACACGTTCAGACCGTACACTTTGACAATAACAACATCAAGACGGGCTATCGCATAGTATCCTGGAGTACATGGTGACTCTTAATGTATAATCCAAAAACATTAGCAGTGACGCTAACGACGGATAGAACACGGGGCAGTACACAGCGAAGACGTTATTGATAGTTGGGCATTGATGATTTGCTCGGTTCAATTATGTTCCGCTCTTTTTCTCATCTTTATCCTTGTTTCATTTATTTCTACTATGTCTCATCTGTCTCCATGTGTTCTACTTATTTCTATTGTAGCACTGCTACTGTATAGTGACTGTTTGTTATTTGACAATAAAAACTGTGTTTAATTTTTACAGGTACTTTCAAAGGAACGTGTCTGTAACATAAAAGATGTTAAGGAGAAATTACATTGGTGAACATCTATAACAAAAATGGCGCTGGCATGTATGTTACGATGACTTGCAAGAGGAAGTTCTTCTAGAGGCGATACCCATTATCCCAGGAGAGGCCCACGAGTTAATGAGAGACTCGACCCTAAAAATCGTATCTATTCGTGCAGGTGATTGAAAAACTATGCGGCAGATTATATTATACTCAGAGTGCCACATGGAAGACAATCCACCTACAACATTAATTTCCTCCGCAATGAAATCTGCTTTATTATTCCCTAACTTTAGCAAAGATTCCAAAAATGGATGGAGACGTCAACATAACATATATGTGGTAGAGAAAGACGCGTTAAGAATTTTCCCAGGAAACAAAGACAGATTTGGTTAGGACGTCATATCAGCCGCTCCTCATTCTCGTCTGTCGCCATGTCTTCACCTATTATAAGTATCTTATGAATACTACCAAGGTATTGCTCAGTATTTGACAATAACCAAAGCGTGTCCTTGAAACAGATACTTCCTAATGAATTGGTCTATAATCCAGTAATGAATGGAAGATATTCCATAAGTCAGTAACAGATTGTAACTGACGAGGTGAAATAAATTTAAGCATATGCAGTAATGTACCTCTCGATATCCAATCAGTTAGCACCTTTCACTAATAGCTGAAATAAAATGGGTAAAAACACTGAAAAGTATGGCCTTAACCACAAACAGAACTAGAAAACGCCTGGACACAACGTTCCTAGAAGAAAGTATGGGCACAAAAGACACTAAAGTGGATGTAATACACAATGCTGCATCCGGTCTGGAACGTATTACTAAAGCAGCATAAAAAGGAGACACTACTTTTCATTACAAATCCAAATCACGCAGTGTTATCGGAAAAACAATCTTTTTGAAACCTTACACAGTGAGAAGTGCGTGCACCTTCCACTACACTATAAAGCTATAACACGGACAAATGATGTACGGCTGGTATATCACATAATCCCCCATATATTTAATATTACCACAGCATATGTTTTTCTACGCATTAACAGTCTTACTAATAATCCAGTTGTAACATTTATACCAGAAATATACACAGCTGAGGAGAAAAAGTGTACTAATAATCCTTACATAAGGCTGATTGTGTGCAACACTTTACATAGCCTGGCCCTTTAGTATAAACTAGACGTAAACAATCAAGATGGCCGATATCCGTAACAGCCGGTCGTTTCGTAGATGTCTGATATTGAATTTTGAGGCTACGCATATTCTGAGCTGCTTTTGCGGAATTATAAACATTGTTCCTTGTTTGCGGGACATATTTGCATACTTGTACCCATGATTAAAGCTTTCTGAAAACAATATAATGAAAGGCTGAAATGTCGGCAGACCACGTGTTGCTATTTGTTCACGGCTCCGATAGATGGCGTTCAGCAGTGCACATAGCCAGGGACTAGTGACGTCACAACTAGAGTGACGTATTTGATGACGTTGGACGTACAAACCCCGTGTAAACCTCGGTGTTACACTCCCTTTATTGGTAATACGGCTTATGCAGAAATTGCACGGTGAACAACCAAACAACCGTTCAACGCAGACATAAGCAGCTTTTATTAGTAAGGCTGTTAGTCTATATCGAAAGACGGAACCATATATATGTCGCTGACAGCGACCCTAGACTACACGAAAACCACTAAAGCTTTGACAGACAAGGCAGGAAGAAACAGACCGGACATAAATAGGGACAAAGAATGCAGATGAAATATAGATGGGGAGGAAGAGTAAGGAAAATGTCGTCTGTTTCTAGGCAACACTCCACTGCAAATTACATCACTAAAACTAATTGTGGATCACTTTCCGTGTGACAAGCATATGATTCAGTATGCAATTGGATAATATGTAGCAGCAATCAGGCTTTTCAGTGACATCCAACCCCTTGACTGACTCTCAATAGAAACTGCAAAAGGATTCTTCACAGCAAAGATATATTCCTTTCTTTCGTGTGGGATCTAAATCATCTGTAATGAGCTCAGCATGAGATATATGAAGGAAATAGATAAAGTAAAATCAACATCTTTTTAAAAGTTCCCATTAAGTGCCGAAACTCGCATACTCCATACTGGTTTACGTGCTATCACGACGGACTTTCCTAATGGAGTGATTATGGCTAATGTATGATATGCGGTCAACCAACACTTTTTATCATTCAAAATTCGATGCAAGTGAAGTTATGAGCAATCTTATTTGGGCAAAATCGGATCAAGAATACGCCAAGTAGTCACCAACTATAGTATTCTTGGTTTCCAAATTAAATATTAGACAGTGAAGACTCCACCAACCCGATGAAGAATATTTATGTGTGATTTGTAACAGATGCTTTTGATCCATACTATCTGGAATTCTCGACATAAAGGACACTAAAACTGAGATCGTACAGCAGGGACGACACTATATAACTCCCATGTGCACATTTGTGCACATCCATTTACTTATTATTATAATGTCCACATCGGAAGAAAAGCCCATTACAGGAGTACATTATCTAACAGCCACACTTATTTTCTTAGGGGAGGTATTATCTGTAACTTCTTACCTTTCTATTCCTGCCTCTAATATTGTTTTAATCGTCGGCTCGTAACATTGGTACTAATGATGGAAAGAGCATTGTGTTCGAACACGAAATTCGAAGTTGAGTTTGCTTTGAGGTTCCCTGAATACATAAATACAATTTTCAGAAAGATGTTTCTCTGTAAGTGTGTCTGGGAACAGCGTAGCACCGGAACGAAAAATGGTATGAAAGCGAAATTTTGTACTCGCGTTAGGTACCTTTTGAGGATGTGACAATATTACAGACGATTTTATCTTACTCTTAATGCCCTGTAATTTTACGAAAATTGAATTATCCTGGAAAAAGACTTTAACGATTTAGTTTTAAAGTTTGTACTTTTATGAAGCATTTTTCGTTTAAAAAACTGAAGAAGGCTTCTTATAAACTGCCCACTGTTTGTAGAAACTTAATCTTTCTCTGTGAACAACGAAGCTTTGATAGGTTTAAACAACAGAAAACGAGCTCTTTCCAATGCAGCCTCTTATTCAATATGAGGATGTGATGTTTCTGTGTTTGAGGTAAACAAAGCTACTTGAGTGCTCTAGTTAGATTATATTTAGGTTCTGTATCATTCGGATGTCAATGTCTTCACATTTGCGATCAATTTATATAGAGACTATGTAATACAGCCATCATACATTATACTTAGAGGAAACCCCTTTATTAGGTAGAGGAAGTTGTGTTTGATATCACATTTTGTCCACAAGATAACACCGTGTACCTCCACAATGTCTACATTAGCTATGACGGAAGAGCTGTTTACAACGAAAAGATGTAAATAGCCAAGAAGTATTTGTAAACCTAGCATTCAGGTAATTCTCGGAATACACTAGTAGTTTATATTATAGGTCCTCATTTCACCCAATATCATCCACTATTACCATTACGTTAATACTCGATATTACACATTAAAAAATTGCGTTTACTTCTTAATAGGTGTTTTCAAATGAATGTCAACAACTCAAGAATGATCAAGAGAGACAACAATATAAGTGAGAAGGCGAAACATGAATGCCAGCATTTACGGCAACGTGCAAGTGGAAGTAACTCTAGAGACTATACAAGATACTACGGTTCAATGGGATCCTTGACACAGAAAATCAGCCCTCTTCGTCCTGATGATTGGATCCAATCGACGACAGAATATAATCTGAGTATTACACAAATTTTTGATAGGTTAAAGATTATTTCTGTGTGTTTCCTTCCCCCTATCTTAATCCGATTTCACACGTTCAGACCGTGCACTTTGACAATAACAACATCAAGACGGGCTATCGCATAGTATCCTGGAGTACATGGTGACTCTTAATGTATAATCCAAAAACATTAGCAGTGACGCTAACGACGGATAGAACACGGGGCAGTACACAGCGAAGACGTTATTGATAGTTGGGCATTGATGATTTGCTCGGTTCAATTATGTTCCGCTCTTTTTCTCATCTTTATCCTTGTTTCATTTATTTCTACTATATGTCTCATCTGTCTCCATGTGTTCTACTTATTTCTATTGTAGCACTGCTACTGTATAGTGACTGTTTGTTATTTGACAATAAAAACTGTGTTTAATTTTACAGGTACTATCAAAGGAACGTGTCTGTAACATAAAAGATGTTAAGGAGAAATTACATTGGAGAACATCAATAACAAAAATGGCGCTGGCATGTATGTTACGATGACTTGCAAGAGGAAGTTCTTCTAGAGGCGATACCCATTATCCCAGGAGAGGCCCACGAGTTAATGAGAGACTCGACCCTGAAAATCGTATCTATTCGTGCAGGTGATTGAAAAACTATACGGCAGATTATATTATACTCAGAGTGCCACATGGAAGACAATCCACCTACAACATTAATTTCCTCCGCAATGAAATCTGCTTTATTATTCCCTAACTTTAGCAAAGATTCCAAAAATGGATGGAGACGTCAACATAACATATATGTGGTAGTGAAAGTCGCGTTAAGAATTTTCCCAGGAAACAAAGACAGTTTTTGGTTAGGACGTCATATCAGCCGCTCCTCATTCTCGTCTGTCGCCATGTCTTTACCTATTATAAGTATCTTATGAATACTACCAAGGTATTGCTCAGTATTTGACAATAACCAAAGCGTGTACCTTGAAACAGATACTTCCTAATGAATTGGTCTATAATCCAGTAATGAACGGAAGATATTCCATAGGCCAATAACAGATTGTAACTGACGAGGTGAAATAAATGTAAGCATATGCAGTAATGTACCTCTCGATCTCCAATCAGTTAGCACCTTTCACTAATAGCTGAAATAAAATGGGTAAAAACACTGAAAAGTATGGCCTTAACCACAAACAGAACTAGAAAACGCCTGGACACAACGTTCCTAGAAGAAAGTATGGGCACAAAAGACACTAAAGTGGAAGTAATACACAATGCTGCATCCGGTCTGGAACGTATTACTAAAGCAGCATAAAAAGGAGTCACTACTTTTCATTACAAATCCAAATCAGGCAGTGTTATCGGAAAAACAACTTTTTTGAAACCTTACACAGTGAGGAGTGCGTGCACCTTCCACTACACTATAAAGCTATAACACGGACAAATGATGTACGGCTGGTATATCAAATAATCCCCCATATATTTAATATTACCACAGCATATGTTTTTCTGCGCATTAACAGTCTTACTAATAATCCAGTTGTAACATTTATACCAGGAATATACACAGCTGAGGAGAAAAAGTGTACTAATAATCCTTACATAAGGCTGATTGTGTGCAACACTTTACATAGCCTGGTCCTTTTGTATAAACTACACGTAAACAATCAAGATGGCCGATATCCGTAACAGCCGGTCGTTTCGTAGATATCTGAGATTGAATTTTGAGGCTACGCATATTCTGATCTGCTTTTGCGGAATTATAAACATTGTTCCTTGTTTGCGGGACATATTTGCATACTTGTACCCATGATTAAAGCTTTCTGAAAACAATATAATGAAAGGCTGAAATGTCGGCAGACCACGTGTTGCTATTTGTTTACGGCTCCGATAGATGGCGTTCAGCAGTGCACATAGCCAGGGACTAGTGACGTCACAACTAGAGTGACGTATTTGATGACGTTGGACGTACAAACCCCGTGTAAACCTCGGTGTTACACTCCCTTTATTGGTAATACGGCTTATGCAGAATTTGCAAGGTGATCAACCAAACAACCGTTCAACGCAGACATAAGCAGCTTTTATTAGTAAGGCTGTTAGTCTATATCGAAAGACGGAACCATATACATGTCGCTGACAGCGACCCTAGACTACACGAAAACCACTAAAGCTTTGACAGACAAGGCAGGAAGAAACAGACCGGACATAAATAGGGACAAAGAATGCAGATGAAATATAGATGGGGAGGAAGAGTAAGGAAAATGTCGTCTGTTTCTAGGCAACACTCCACTGCAAATTACATCACTAAAACTAATTGTGGATCACTTTCCATGTGACAAGCATATGATTCAGTATGCAATTGGATAATATGTAGCAGCAATCAGGCTTTTCAGTGACATCCAACCCCTTGACTGATTCTCAATAGAAACTGCAAAAGGATTCTTCACAGCAAAGATATATTCCGTTCTTTCGTGTGGGATCTAAATTATCTGTAATGAGCTCAGCATGAGATATATGAAGGAAATAGATAAAGTAAAATCAACATCTTTTTAAAAGTTCCCATTAAGTGCCGAAACTCGCATACTCCATACTGGTTTACGTGCTATCACGACTGACGTTCCTAATGGAGTGATTATGGCTAATGTATGATATGCGGTCAACCAACACGTTTTATAAGTTCAAAATTCGATGCAAGTGAAGTTATGAGCAATCGTATTTGGGCAAAATCGGATCAAGAATACGCCAAGTAGTCACCAACTATAGTATTCTTGGTTTCCAAATTAAATATTAGACAGTGAAGACTCCACCAACCCGATGAAGAATATTTATGTGTGATTTGTAACAGATGCTTTTGATCCATACTATCTGGAATTCTCGACAAAAAGGACACTAAAACTGAGATCGTACAGCAGGGACGACACTATATAACTTCCATGTGCACATTTGTGCACATCCATTTACTTGTGTTTATAATGTCCACATTGGAAGAAAAGCCCATTACAGGAGTACATTATCTAACAGCCACACTTATTTTCTTAGGGGAGGTATTATCTGTAACTTCTTACCTTTCTATTCCTGCCTCTAATACTGTTTTAATCGTCGGCTCGTAACATTGGTACTAATGATGGAAAGAGCATTGTGTTCGAACACGAAATTCGAAGTTGAGTTTGCTTTGAGGTTCCCTGAATACATAAATACAATTTTCAGAAAGATGTTTCTCTGTAAGTGTGTCTGGGAACAGCGTAGCACCGGAACGAAAAATGGTATGAAAGCGAAATTTTGTACTCGCGTTAGGTACCTTTTGAGGATGTGACAATATTACAGACGATTTTATCTTACTCTTAATGCCCTGTAATTTTACGAAAATTGAATTATCCTGGAAAAAGACTTTAACGATTTAGTTTTAAAGTTTGTACTTTTATGAAGCATTTTTCGTTTAAAAAACTGAAGAAGGCTTCTTATAAACTGCCCACTGTTTGTAGAAACTTAATATTTCTCTGTGAACAACGAAGCTTTGATAGGTTTAAACAACAGAAAACGAGCTCTTTCCAATGCAGCCTCTTATTCAATATCAGGATGTGATGTTTCTGTGTTTGAGGTAAACAAAGCTACTTGAGTGCACTAGTTAGATTATATTTAGGTTCTGTATCATTCGGATGTCCATGTCTTCACTTTTGCGATCAATTTATATAGAGACTATGTCATACAGCCATCATACATTATACTTAGAGGAAACCCCTTTATTTGGTAGAGGAAGTTGTGTTTGATATCACATTTTGTCCACAAGATAACACCGTGTACCTCCACAATGTCTACTTTAGCTATGACGGAAGAGCTGATTACAACGAAAAGATGTAAATAGCCAAGAAGTATTTGTAAACCTAGCATTCAGGTAATTCTCGGAATACACTAGTAGTTTATATTATATGTCCTCATTTCAGCCAATATAATCCACTATTACTATTACGTTAATACTCGATATTACACATTAAAAAATTGCGTTTACTCTTAATAGGTGTTTTCAAATGAATGTCAACAATTCAAGAATGATCAAGAGAGACAACAATATAAGTGAGAAGGCGAAACATGAATGCCAGCATTTACGGCAACGTGCAAATGGAAGTAACTCTAGAGACTATACAAGATACTACGGTTCAATGGGATCCTTGACACAGAAAATCAGCCCTCTTCGTCCTGATGATTGGATCCAATCGACGACAGAATATAATCTGAGTATTACACAAATTTTTGATAGGTTAAAGATTATTTCTGTGTGTTTCCTTCCCCCTATCTTAATCCGATTTCACACGTTCAGACCGTGCACTTTGACAATAACAACATCAAGACGGGCTATCGCATAGTATCCTGGAGTACATGGTGACTCTTAATGTATAATCCAAAAACATTAGCAGTGACGCTAACGACGGATAGAAAGCGGGGCAGTACACAGCGAAGACGTTATTGATAGTTGGGCATTGATGATTTGCTCGGTTCAATTATGTTCCGCTCTTTTTCTCATCTTTATCCTTGTTTCATTTATTTCTACTATATGTCTCATCTGTCTCCATGTGTTCTACTTATTTCTATTGTAGCACTGCTACTGTATAGTGACTGTTTGTTATTTGACAATAAAAACTGTGTTTAATTTTACAGGTACTATCAAAGGAACGTGTCTGTAACATAAAAGATGTTAAGGAGAAATTACATTGGAGAACATCAATAACAAAAATGGCGCTGGCATGTATGTTACGATAACTTGCAAGAGGAAGTTCTTCTAGAGGCGATACCCATTATCCCAGGAGAGGCCCACGAGTTAATGAGAGACTCGACCCTGAAAATCGTATCTATTCGTGCAGGTGATTGAAAAACTATACGGCAGATTATATTATACTCAGAGTGCCACATGGAAGACAATCCACCTACAACATTAATTTCCTCCGCAATGAAATCTGCTTTATTATTCCCTAACTTTAGCAAAGATTCCAAAAATGGATGGAGACGTCAACATAACATATATGTGGTAGTGAAAGTCGCGTTAAGAATTTTCCCAGGAAACAAAGACAGTTTTTGGTTAGGACGTCATATCAGCCGCTCCTCATTCTCGTCTGTCGCCATGTCTTTACCTATTATAAGTATCTTATGAATACTACCAAGGTATTGCTCAGTATTTGACAATAACCAAAGCGTGTACCTTGAAACAGATACTTCCTAATGAATTGGTCTATAATCCAGTAATGAACGGAAGATATTCCATAGGCCAATAACAGATTGTAACTGACGAGGTGAAATAAATGTAAGCATATGCAGTAATGTACCTCTCGATCTCCAATCAGTTAGCACCTTTCACTAATAGCTGAAATAAAATGGGTAAAAACACTGAAAAGTATGGCCTTAACCACAAACAGAACTAGAAAACGCCTGGACACAACGTTCCTAGAAGAAAGTATGGGCACAAAAGACACTAAAGTGGAAGTAATACACAATGCTGCATCCGGTCTGGAACGTATTACTAAAGCAGCATAAAAAGGAGTCACTACTTTTCATTACAAATCCAAATCAGGCAGCGTTATCGGAAAAACAACTTTTTTGAAACCTTACACAGTGAGGAGTGCGTGCACCTTCCACTACACTATAAAGCTATAACACGGACAAATGATGTACGGCTGGTATATCAAATAATCCCCCATATATTTAATATTACCACAGCATATGTTTTTCTGCGCATTAACAGTCTTACTAATAATCCAGTTGTAACATTTATACCAGGAATATACACAGCTGAGGAGAAAAAGTGTGCTAATAATCCTTACATAATGCTGATTGTGTGCAACACTTTACATAGCCTGGTCCTTTTGTATAAACTAGACGTAAACAATCAAGATGGCCGATATCCGTAACAGCCGGTCGTTTCGTAGATATCTGAGATTGAATTTTGAGGCTACGCATATTCTGATCTGCTTTTGCGGAATTATAAACATTGTTCCTTGTTTGCGGGACATATTTGCATACTTGTACCCATGATTAAAGCTTTCTGAAAACAATATAATGAAAGGCTGAAATGTCGGCAGACCACGTGTTGCTATTTGTTTACGGCTCCGATAGATGGCGTTCAGCAGTGCACATAGCCAGGGACTAGTGACGTCACAACTAGAGTGACGTATTTGATGACGTTGGACGTACAAACCCCGTGTAAACCTCGGTGTTACACTCCCTTTATTGGTAATACGGCTTATGCAGAATTTGCAAGGTGATCAACCAAACAACCGTTCAACGCAGACATAAGCAGCTTTTATTAGTAAGGCTGTTAGTCTATATCGAAAGACGGAACCATATACATGTCGCTGACAGCGACCCTAGACTACACGAAAACCACTAAAGCTTTGACAGAAAAGGCAGGAAGAAACAGACCGGACATAAATAGGGACAAAGAATGCAGATGAAATATAGATGGGGAGGAAGAGTAAGGAAAATGTCGTCTGTTTCTAGGCAACACTCCACTGCAAATTACATCACTAAAACTAATTGTGGATCACTTTCCATGTGACAAGCATATGATTCAGTATGCAATTGGATAATATGTAGCAGCAATCAGGCTTTTCAGTGACATCCAACCCCTTGACTGATTCTCAATAGAAACTGCAAAAGGATTCTTCACAGCAAAGATATATTCCGTTCTTTCGTGTGGGATCTAAATTATCTGTAATGAGCTCAGCATGAGATATATGAAGGAAATAGATAAAGTAAAATCAACATCTTTTTAAAAGTTCCCATTAAGTGCCGAAACTCGCATACTCCATACTGGTTTACGTGCTATCACGACTGACGTTCCTAATGGAGTGATTATGGCTAATGTATGATATGCGGTCAACCAACACGTTTTATAAGTTCAAAATTCGATGCAAGTGAAGTTATGAGCAATCGTATTTGGGCAAAATCGGATCAAGAATACGCCAAGTAGTCACCAACTATAGTATTCTTGGTTTCCAAATTAAATATTAGACAGTGAAGACTCCACCAACCCGATGAAGAATATTTATGTGTGATTTGTAACAGATGCTTTTGATCCATACTATCTGGAATTCTCGACAAAAAGGACACTAAAACTGAGATCGTACAGCAGGGACGACACTATATAACTTCCATGTGCACATTTGTGCACATCCATTTACTTGTGTTTATAATGTCCACATTGGAAGAAAAGCCCATTACAGGAGTACATTATCTAACAGCCACACTTATTTTCTTAGGGGAGGTATTATCTGTAACTTCTTACCTTTCTATTCCTGCCTCTAATATTGTTTTAATCGTCGGCTCGTAACATTGGTACTAATGATGGAAAGAGCATTGTGTTCGAACACGAAATTCGAAGTTGAGTTTGCTTTGAGGTTCCCTGAATACATAAATACAATTTTCAGAAAGATGTTTCTCTGTAAGTGTGTCTGGGAACAGCGTAGCACCGGAACGAAAAATGGTATGAAAGCGAAATTTTGTACTCGCGTTAGGTACCTTTTGAGGATGTGACAATATTACAGACGATTTTATCTTACTCTTAATGCCCTGTAATTTTACGAAAATTGAATTATCCTGGAAAAAGACTTTAACGATTTAGTTTTAAAGTTTGTACTTTTATGAAGCATTTTTCGTTTAAAAAACTGAAGAAGGCTTCTTATAAACTGCCCACTGTTTGTAGAAACTTAATCTTTCTCTGTGAACAACGAAGCTTTGATAGGTTTAAACAACAGAAAACGAGCTCTTTCCAATGCAGCCTCTTATTCAATATCAGGATGTGATGTTTCTGTGTTTGAGGTAAACAAAGCTACTTGAGTGCACTAGTTAGATTATATTTAGGTTCTGTATCATTCGGATGTCCATGTCTTCACTTTTGCGATCAATTTATATAGAGACTATGTCATACAGCCATCATACATTATACTTAGAGGAAACCCCTTTATTTGGTAGAGGAAGTTGTGTTTGATATCACATTTTGTCCACAAGATAACACCGTGTACCTCCACAATGTCTACTTTAGCTATGACGGAAGAGCTGATTACAACGAAAAGATGTAAATAGCCAAGAAGTATTTGTAAACCTAGCATTCAGGTAATTCTCGGAATACACTAGTAGTTTATATTATATGTCCTCATTTCAGCCAATATAATCCACTATTACTATTACGTTAATACTCGATATTACACATTAAAAAATTGCGTTTACTCTTAATAGGTGTTTTCAAATGAATGTCAACAATTCAAGAATGATCAAGAGAGACAACAATATAAGTGAGAAGGCGAAACATGAATGCCAGCATTTACGGCAACGTGCAAATGGAAGTAACTCTAGAGACTATACAAGATACTACGGTTCAATGGGATCCTTGACACAGAAAATCAGCCCTCTTCGTCCTGATGATTGGATCCAATCGACGACAGAATATAATCTGAGTATTACACAAATTTTTGATAGGTTAAAGATTATTTCTGTGTGTTTCCTTCCCCCTATCTTAATCCGATTTCACACGTTCAGACCGTGCACTTTGACAATAACAACATCAAGACGGGCTATCGCATAGTATCCTGGAGTACATGGTGACTCTTAATGTATAATCCAAAAACATTAGCAGTGACGCTAACGACGGATAGAACACGGGGCAGTACACAGCGAAGACGTTATTGATAGTTGGGCATTGATGATTTGCTCGGTTCAATTATGTTCCGCTCTGTTTCTCATCCTTATCCTTGTTTCATTTATTTCTACTATATGTCTCATCTGTCTCCATGTGTTCTACTTATTTCTATTGTAGCACTGCTACTGTATAGTGACTGTTTGTTATTTGACAATAAAAACTGTGTTTAATTTTACAGGTACTATCAAAGGAACGTGTCTGTAACATAAAAGATGTTAAGGAGAAATTACATTGGAGAACATCAATAACAAAAATGGCGCTGGCATGTATGTTACGATGACTTGCAAGAGGAAGTTCTTCTAGAGGCGATACCCATTATCCCAGGAGAGGCCCACGAGTTAATGAGAGACTCGACCCTAAAAATCGTATCTATTCGTGCAGGTGATTGAAAAACTATGCGGCAGATTATATTATACTCAGAGTGCCACATGGAAGACAATCCACCTACAACATTAATTTCCTCCGCAATGAAATCTGCTTTATTATTCCCTAACTTTAGCAAAGATTCCAAAAATGGATGGAGACGTCAACATAACATATATGTGGTAGTGAAAGTCGCGTTAAGAATTTTCCCAGGAAACAAAGACAGTTTTTGGTTAGGACGTCATATCAGCCGCTCCTCATTCTCGTCTGTCGCCATGTCTTTACCTATTATAAGTATCTTATGAATACTACCAAGGTATTGCTCAGTATTTGACAATAACCAAAGCGTGTACCTTGAAACAGATACTTCCTAATGAATTGGTCTATAATCCAGTAATGAACGGAAGATATTCCATAGGCCAATAACAGATTGTAACTGACGAGGTGAAATAAATGTAAGCATATGCAGTAATGTACCTCTCGATCTCCAATCAGTTAGCACCTTTCACTAATAGCTGAAATAAAATGGGTAAAAACACTGAAAAGTATGGCCTTAACCACAAACAGAACTAGAAAACGCCTGGACACAACGTTCCTAGAAGAAAGTATGGGCACAAAAGACACTAAAGTGGAAGTAATACACAATGCTGCATCCGGTCTGGAACGTATTACTAAAGCAGCATAAAAAGGAGTCACTACTTTTCATTACAAATCCAAATCAGGCAGCGTTATCGGAAAAACAACTTTTTTGAAACCTTACACAGTGAGGAGTGCGTGCACCTTCC
Source organism: Ectobius pallidus (assembly GCA_964059195.1). NCBI lineage: Eukaryota > Metazoa > Arthropoda > Insecta > Blattodea > Ectobiidae > Ectobius > Ectobius pallidus. The sequence goes on along the minus strand of CAXKWD010000007.1, from coordinate 74,264,578 downwards.
ACTACACTATAAAGCTATAACACGGACAAATGATGTACGGCTGGTATATCAAATAATCCCCCATATATTTAATATTACCACAGCATATGTTTTTCTGCGCATTAACAGTCTTACTAATAATCCAGTTGTAACATTTATACCAGGAATATACACAGCTGAGGAGAAAAAGTGTGCTAATAATCCTTACATAAGGCTGATTGTGTGCAACACTTTACATAGCCTGGTCCTTTTGTATAAACTAGACGTAAACAATCAAGATGGCCGATATCCGTAACAGCCGGTCGTTTCGTAGATATCTGAGATTGAATTTTGAGGCTACGCATATTCTGATCTGCTTTTGCGGAATTATAAACATTGTTCCTTGTTTGCGGGACATATTTGCATACTTGTACCCATGATTAAAGCTTTCTGAAAACAATATAATGAAAGGCTGAAATGTCGGCAGACCACGTGTTGCTATTTGTTTACGGCTCCGATAGATGGCGTTCAGCAGTGCACATAGCCAGGGACTAGTGACGTCACAACTAGAGTGACGTATTTGATGACGTTGGACGTACAAACCCCGTGTAAACCTCGGTGTTACACTCCCTTTATTGGTAATACGGCTTATGCAGAATTTTCAAGGTGATCAACCAAACAACCGTTCAACGCAGACATAAGCAGCTTTTATTAGTAAGGCTGTTAGTCTATATCGAAAGACGGAACCATATACATGTCGCTGACAGCGACCCTAGACTACACGAAAACCACTAAAGCTTTGACAGAAAAGGCAGGAAGAAACAGACCGGACATAAATAGGGACAAAGAATGCAGATGAAATATAGATGGGGAGGAAGAGTAAGGAAAATGTCGTCTGTTTCTAGGCAACACTCCACTGCAAATTACATCACTAAAACTAATTGTGGATCACTTTCCATGTGACAAGCATATGATTCAGTATGCAATTGGATAATATGTAGCAGCAATCAGGCTTTTCAGTGACATCCAACCCCTTGACTGATTCTCAATAGAAACTGCAAAAGGATTCTTCACAGCAAAGATATATTCCGTTCTTTCGTGTGGGATCTAAATTATCTGTAATGAGCTCAGCATGAGATATATGAAGGAAATAGATAAAGTAAAATCAACATCTTTTTAAAAGTTCCCATTAAGTGCCGAAACTCGCATACTCCATACTGGTTTACGTGCTATCACGACTGACGTTCCTAATGGAGTGATTATGGCTAATGTATGATATGCGGTCAACCAACACGTTTTATAAGTTCAAAATTCGATGCAAGTGAAGTTATGAGCAATCGTATTTGGGCAAAATCGGATCAAGAATACGCCAAGTAGTCACCAACTATAGTATTCTTGGTTTCCAAATTAAATATTAGACAGTGAAGACTCCACCAACCCGATGAAGAATATTTATGTGTGATTTGTAACAGATGCTTTTGATCCATACTATCTGGAATTCTCGACAAAAAGGACACTAAAACTGAGATCGTACAGCAGGGACGACACTATATAACTTCCATGTGCACATTTGTGCACATCCATTTACTTGTGTTTATAATGTCCACATTGGAAGAAAAGCCCATTACAGGAGTACATTATCTAACAGCCACACTTATTTTCTTAGGGGAGGTATTATCTGTAACTTCTTACCTTTCTATTCCTGCCTCTAATATTGTTTTAATCGTCGGCTCGTAACATTGGTACTAATGATGGAAAGAGCATTGTGTTCGAACACGAAATTCGAAGTTGAGTTTGCTTTGAGGTTCCCTGAATACATAAATACAATTTTCAGAAAGATGTTTCTCTGTAAGTGTGTCTGGGAACAGCGTAGCACCGGAACGAAAAATGGTATGAAAGCGAAATTTTGTACTCGCGTTAGGTACCTTTTGAGGATGTGACAATATTACAGACGATTTTATCTTACTCTTAATGCCCTGTAATTTTACGAAAATTGAATTATCCTGGAAAAAGACTTTAACGATTTAGTTTTAAAGTTTGTACTTTTATGAAGCATTTTTCGTTTAAAAAACTGAAGAAGGCTTCTTATAAACTGCCCACTGTTTGTAGAAACTTAATCTTTCTCTGTGAACAACGAAGCTTTGATAGGTTTAAACAACAGAAAACGAGCTCTTTCCAATGCAGCCTCTTATTCAATATCAGGATGTGATGTTTCTGTGTTTGAGGTAAACAAAGCTACTTGAGTGCACTAGTTAGATTATATTTAGGTTCTGTATCATTCGGATGTCCATGTCTTCACTTTTGCGATCAATTTATATAGAGACTATGTCATACAGCCATCATACATTATACTTAGAGGAAACCCCTTTATTTGGTGGAGGAAGTTGTGTTTGATATCACATTTTGTCCACAAGATAACACCGTGTACCTCCACAATGTCTACTTTAGCTATGACGGAAGAGCTGATTACAACGAAAAGATGTAAATAGCCAAGAAGTATTTGTAAACCTAGCATTCAGGTAATTCTCGGAATACACTAGTAGTTTATATTATATGTCCTCATTTCAGCCAATATAATCCACTATTACTATTACGTTAATACTCGATATTACACATTAAAAAATTGCGTTTACTCTTAATAGGTGTTTTCAAATGAATGTCAACAATTCAAGAATGATCAAGAGAGACAACAATATAAGTGAGAAGGCGAAACATGAATGCCAGCATTTACGGCAACGTGCAAATGGAAGTAACTCTAGAGACTATACAAGATACTACGGTTCAATGGGATCCTTGACACAGAAAATCAGCCCTCTTCGTCCTGATGATTGGATCCAATCGACGACAGAATATAATCTGAGTATTACACAAATTTTTGATAGGTTAAAGATTATTTCTGTGTGTTTCCTTCCCCCTATCTTAATCCGATTTCACACGTTCAGACCGTGCACTTTGACAATAACAACATCAAGACGGGCTATCGCATAGTATCCTGGAGTACATGGTGACTCTTAATGTATAATCCAAAAACATTAGCAGTGACGCTAACGACGGATAGAACACGGGGCAGTACACAGCGAAGACGTTATTGATAGTTGGGCATTGATGATTTGCTCGGTTCAATTATGTTCCGCTCTTTTTCTCATCTTTATCCTTGTTTCATTTATTTCTACTATATGTCTCATCTGTCTCCATGTGTTCTACTGATTTCTATTGTAGCACTGCTACTGTATAGTGACTGTTTGTTATTTGACAATAAAAACTGTGTTTAATTTTTACAGGTACTTTCAAAGGAACGTGTCTGTAACATAAAAGATGTTAAGGAGAAATTACATTGGTGAACATCTATAACAAAAATGGCGCTGGCATGTATGTTACGATGACTTGCAAGAGGAAGTTCTTCTAGAGGCGATACCCATTATCCCAGGAGAGGCCCACGAGTTAATGAGAGACTCGACCCTGAAAATCGTATCTATTCGTGCAGGTGATTGAAAAACTATACGGCAGATTATATTATACTCAGAGTGCCACATGGAAGACAATCCACCTACAACATTAATTTCCTCCGCAATGAAATCTGCTTTATTATTCCCTAACTTTAGCAAAGATTCCAAAAATGGATGGAGACGTCAACATAACATATATGTGGTAGTGAAAGTCGCGTTAAGAATTTTCCCAGGAAACAAAGACAGTTTTTGGTTAGGACGTCATATCAGCCGCTCCTCATTCTCGTCTGTCGCCATGTCTTTACCTATTATAAGTATCTTATGAATACTACCAAGGTATTGCTCAGTATTTGACAATAACCAAAGCGTGTACCTTGAAACAGATACTTCCTAATGAATTGGTCTATAATCCAGTAATGAACGGAAGATATTCCATAGGCCAATAACAGATTGTAACTGACGAGGTGAAATAAATGTAAGCATATGCAGTAATGTACCTCTCGATCTCCAATCAGTTAGCACCATTCACTAATAGCTGAAATAAAATGGGTAAAAACACTGAAAAGTATGGCCTTAACCACAAACAGAACTAGAAAACGCCTGGACACAACGTTCCTAGAAGAAAGTATGGGCACAAAAGACACTAAAGTGGAAGTAATACACAATGCTGCATCCGGTCTGGAACGTATTACTAAAGCAGCATAAAAAGGAGTCACTACTTTTCATTACAAATCCAAATCAGGCAGTGTTATCGGAAAAACAACTTTTTTGAAACCTTACACAGTGAGGAGTGCGTGCACCTTCCACTACACTATAAAGCTATAACACGGACAAATGATGTACGGCTGGTATATCAAATAATCCCCCATATATTTAATATTACCACAGCATATGTTTTTCTGCGCATTAACAGTCTTACTAATAATCCAGTTGTAACATTTATACCAGGAATATACACAGCTGAGGAGAAAAAGTGTGCTAATAATCCTTACATAAGGCTGATTGTGTGCAACACTTTACATAGCCTGGTCCTTTTGTATAAACTAGACGTAAACAATCAAGATGGCCGATATCCGTAACAGCCGGTCGTTTCGTAGATATCTGAGATTGAATTTTGAGGCTACGCATATTCTGATCTGCTTTTGCGGAATTATAAACATTGTTCCTTGTTTGCGGGACATATTTGCATACTTGTACCCATGATTAAAGCTTTCTGAAAACAATATAATGAAAGGCTGAAATGTCGGCAGACCACGTGTTGCTATTTGTTTACGGCTCCGATAGATGGCGTTCAGCAGTGCACATAGCCAGGGACTAGTGACGTCACAACTAGAGTGACGTATTTGATGACGTTGGACGTACAAACCCCGTGTAAACCTCAGTGTTACACTCCCTTTATTGGTAATACGGCTTATGCAGAATTTGCAAGGTGATCAACCAAACAACCGTTCAACGCAGACATAAGCAGCTTTTATTAGTAAGGCTGTTAGTCTATATCGAAAGACGGAACCATATACATGTCGCTGACAGCGACCCTAGACTACACGAAAACCACTAAAGCTTTGACAGAAAAGGCAGGAAGAAACAGACCGGACATAAATAGGGACAAAGAATGCAGATGAAATATAGATGGGGAGGAAGAGTAAGGAAAATGTCGTCTGTTTCTAGGCAACACTCCACTGCAAATTACATCACTAAAACTAATTGTGGATCACTTTCCATGTGACAAGCATATGATTCAGTATGCAATTGGATAATATGTAGCAGCAATCAGGCTTTTCAGTGACATCCAACCCCTTGACTGATTCTCAATAGAAACTGCAAAAGGATTCTTCACAGCAAAGATATATTCCGTTCTTTCGTGTGGGATCTAAATTATCTGTAATGAGCTCAGCATGAGATATATGAAGGAAATAGATAAAGTAAAATCAACATCTTTTTAAAAGTTCCCATTAAGTGCCGAAACTCGCATACTCCATACTGGTTTACGTGCTATCACGACTGACGTTCCTAATGGAGTGATTATGGCTAATGTATGATATGCGGTCAACCAACACTTTTTATAAGTTCAAAATTCGATGCAAGTGAAGTTATGAGCAATCGTATTTGGGCAAAATCGGATCAAGAATACGCCAAGTAGTCACCAACTATAGTATTCTTGGTTTCCAAATTAAATATTAGACTGTGAAGACTCCACCAACCCGATGAAGAATATTTATGTGTGATTTGTAACAGATGCTTTTGATCCATACTATCTGGAATTCTCGACAAAAAGGACACTAAAACTGAGATCGTACAGCAGGGACGACACTATATAACTTCCATGTGCACATTTGTGCACATCCATTTACTTGTGTTTATAATGTCCACATTGGAAGAAAAGCCCATTACAGGAGTACATTATCTAACAGCCACACTTATTTTCTTAGGGGAGGTATTATCTGTAACTTCTTACCTTTCTATTCCTGCCTCTAATATTGTTTTAATCGTCGGCTCGTAACATTGGTACTAATGATGGAAAGAGCATTGTGTTCGAACACGAAATTCGAAGTTGAGTTTGCTTTGAGGTTCCCTGAATACATAAATACAATTTTCAGAAAGATGTTTCTCTGTAAGTGTGTCTGGGAACAGCGTAGCACCGGAACGAAAAATGGTATGAAAGCGAAATTTTGTACTCGCGTTAGGTACCTTTTGAGGATGTGACAATATTACAGACGATTTTATCTTACTCTTAATGCCCTGTAATTTTACGAAAATTGAATTATCCTGGAAAAAGACTTTAACGATTTAGTTTTAAAGTTTGTACTTTTATGAAGCATTTTTCGTTTAAAAAACTGAAGAAGGCTTCTTATAAACTGCCCACTGTTTGTAGAAACTTAATCTTTCTCTGTGAACAACGAAGCTTTGATAGGTTTAAACAACAGAAAACGAGCTCTTTCCAATGCAGCCTCTTATTCAATATCAGGATGTGATGTTTCTGTGTTTGAGGTAAACAAAGCTACTTGAGTGCACTAGTTAGATTATATTTAGGTTCTGTATCATTCGGATGTCAATGTCTTCACTTTTGCGATCAATTTATATAGAGACTATGTCATACAGCCATCATACATTATACTTAGAGGAAACCCCTTTATTAGGTAGAGGAAGTTGTGTTTGATATCACATTTTGTCCACAAGATAACACCGTGTACCTCCACAATGTCTACATTAGCTATGACGGAAGAGCTGTTTACAACGAAAAGATGTAAATAGCCAAGAAGTATTTGTAAACCTAGCATTCAGGTAATTCTCGGAATACACTAGTAGTTTATATTATAGGTCCTCATTTCAGCCAATATCATCCACTATTACCATTACGTTAATACTCGATATTACACATTAAAAAATTGCGTTTACTTCTTAATAGGTGTTTTCAAATGAATGTCAACAACTCAAGAATGATCAAGAGAGACAACAATATAAGTGAGAAGGCGAAACATGAATGCCAGCATTTACGGCAACGTGCAAGTGGAAGTAACTCTAGAGACTATACAAGATACTACGGTTCAATAGGATCCTTGACACTGAAAATCAGCCCTCTTCGTCCTGATGATTGGATCCAATCGACGACAGAATATAATCTGAGTATTACACAAATTTTTGATAGGTTAAAGATTATTTCTGTGTGTTTCCTTCCCCCTATCTTAATCCGATTTCACACGTTCAGACCGTGCACTTTGACAATAACAACATCAAGACGGGCTATCGCATAGTATCCTGGAGTACATGGTGACTCTTAATGTATAATCCAAAAACATTAGCAGTGACGCTAACGACGGATAGAACACGGGGCAGTACACAGCGAAGACGTTATTGATAGTTGGGCATTGATGATTTGCTCGGTTCAATTATGTTCCGCTCTTTTTCTCATCTTTAACCTTGTTTCATTTATTTCTACTATATGTCTCATCTGTCTCCATGTGTTCTACTGATTTCTATTGTAGCACTGCTACTGTATAGTGACTGTTTGTTATTTGACAATAAAAACTGTGTTTAATTTTTACAGGTACTTTCAAAGGAACGTGTCTGTAACATAAAAGATGTTAAGGAGAAATTACATTGGTGAACATCTATAACAAAAATGGCGCTGGCATGTATGTTACGATGACTTGCAAGAGGAAGTTCTTCTAGAGGCGATACCCATTATCCCAGGAGAGGCCCACGAGTTAATGAGAGACTCGACCCTGAAAATCGTATCTATTCGTGCAGGTGATTGAAAAACTATACGGCAGATTATATTATACTCAGAGTGCCACATGGAAGACAATCCACCTACAACATTAATTTCCTCCGCAATGAAATCTGCTTTATTATTCCCTAACTTTAGCAAAGATTCCAAAAATGGATGGAGACGTCAACATAACATATATGTGGTAGTGAAAGTCGCGTTAAGAATTTTCCCAGGAAACAAAGACAGTTTTTGGTTAGGACGTCATATCAGCCGCTCCTCATTCTCGTCTGTCGCCATGTCTTTACCTATTATAAGTATCTTATGAATACTACCAAGGTATTGCTCAGTATTTGACAATAACCAAAGCGTGTACCTTGAAACAGATACTTCCTAATGAATTGGTCTATAATCCAGTAATGAACGGAAGATATTCCATAGGCCAATAACAGATTGTAACTGACGAGGTGAAATAAATGTAAGCATATGCAGTAATGTACCTCTCGATCTCCAATCAGTTAGCACCTTTCACTAATAGCTGAAATAAAATGGGTAAAAACACTGAAAAGTATGGCCTTAACCACAAACAGAACTAGAAAACGCCTGGACACAACGTTCCTAGAAGAAAGTATGGGCACAAAAGACACTAAAGTGGAAGTAATACACAATGCTGCATCCGGTCTGGAACGTATTACTAAAGCAGCATAAAAAGGAGTCACTACTTTTCATTACAAATCCAAATCAGGCAGTGTTATCGGAAAAACAACTTTTTTGAAACCTTACACAGTGAGGAGTGCGTGCACCTTCCACTACACTATAAAGCTATAACACGGACAAATGATGTACGGCTGGTATATCAAATAATCCCCCATATATTTAATATTACCACAGCATATGTTTTTCTGCGCATTAACAGTCTTACTAATAATCCAGTTGTAACATTTATACCAGGAATATACACAGCTGAGGAGAAAAAGTGTACTAATAATCCTTACATAAGGCTGATTGTGTGCAACACTTTACATAGCCTGGTCCTTTTGTATAAACTACACGTAAACAATCAAGATGGCCGATATCCGTAACAGCCGGTCGTTTCGTAGATATCTGAGATTGAATTTTGAGGCTACGCATATTCTGATCTGCTTTTGCGGAATTATAAACATTGTTCCTTGTTTGCGGGACATATTTGCATACTTGTACCCATGATTAAAGCTTTCTGAAAACAATATAATGAAAGGCTGAAATGTCGGCAGACCACGTGTTGCTATTTGTTTACGGCTCCGATAGATGGCGTTCAGCAGTGCACATAGCCAGGGACTAGTGACGTCACAACTAGAGTGACGTATTTGATGACGTTGGACGTACAAACCCCGTGTAAACCTCGGTGTTACACTCCCTTTATTGGTAATACGGCTTATGCAGAATTTGCAAGGTGATCAACCAAACAACCGTTCAACGCAGACATAAGCAGCTTTTATTAGTAAGGCTGTTAGTCTATATCGAAAGACGGAACCATATACATGTCGCTGACAGCGACCCTAGACTACACGAAAACCACTAAAGCTTTGACAGAAAAGGCAGGAAGAAACAGACCGGACATAAATAGGGACAAAGAATGCAGATGAAATATAGATGGGGAGGAAGAGTAAGGAAAATGTCGTCTGTTTCTAGGCAACACTCCACTGCAAATTACATCACTAAAACTAATTGTGGATCACTTTCCATGTGACAAGCATATGATTCAGTATGCAATTGGATAATATGTAGCAGCAATCAGGCTTTTCAGTGACATCCAACCCCTTGACTGATTCTCAATAGAAACTGCAAAAGGATTCTTCACAGCAAAGATATATTCCGTTCTTTCGTGTGGGATCTAAATTATCTGTAATGAGCTCAGCATGAGATATATGAAGGAAATAGATAAAGTAAAATCAACATCTTTTTAAAAGTTCCCATTAAGTGCCGAAACTCGCATACTCCATACTGGTTTACGTGCTATCACGACTGACGTTCCTAATGGACTGATTATGGCTAATGTATGATATGCGGTCAACCAACACTTTTTATAAGTTCAAAATTCGATGCAAGTGAAGTTATGAGCAATCGTATTTGGGCAAAATCGGATCAAGAATACGCCAAGTAGTCACCAACTATAGTATTCTTGGTTTCCAAATTAAATATTAGACTGTGAAGACTCCACCAACCCGATGAAGAATATTTATGTGTGATTTGTAACAGATGCTTTTGATCCATACTATCTGGAATTCTCGACAAAAAGGACACTAAAACTGAGATCGTACAGCAGGGACGACACTATATAACTTCCATGTGCACATTTGTGCACATCCATTTACTTGTGTTTATAATGTCCACATTGGAAGAAAAGCCCATTACAGGAGTACATTATCTAACAGCCACACTTATTTTCTTAGGGGAGGTATTATCTGTAACTTCTTACCTTTCTATTCCTGCCTCTAATATTGTTTTAATCGTCGGCTCGTAACATTGGTACTAATGATGGAAAGAGCATTGTGTTCGAACACGAAATTCGAAGTTGAGTTTGCTTTGAGGTTCCCTGAATACATAAATACAATTTTCAGAAAGATGTTTCTCTGTAAGTGTGTCTGGGAACAGCGTAGCACCGGAACGAAAAATGGTATGAAAGCGAAATTTTGTACTCGCGTTAGGTACCTTTTGAGGATGTGACAATATTACAGACGATTTTATCTTACTCTTAATGCCCTGTAATTTTACGAAAATTGAATTATCCTGGAAAAAGACTTTAACGATTTAGTTTTAAAGTTTGTACTTTTATGAAGCATTTTTCGTTTAAAAAACTGAAGAAGGCTTCTTATAAACTGCCCACTGTTTGTAGAAACTTAATCTTTCTCTGTGAACAACGAAGCTTTGATAGGTTTAAACAACAGAAAACGAGCTCTTTCCAATGCAGCCTCTTATTCAATATCAGGATGTGATGTTTCTGTGTTTGAGGTAAACAAAGCTACTTGAGTGCTCTAGTTAGATTATATTTAGGTTCTGTATCATTCGGATGTCAATGTCTTCACATTTGCGATCAATTTATATAGAGACTATGTAATACAGCCATCATACATTATACTTAGAGGAAACCCCTTTATTAGGTAGAGGAAGTTGTGTTTGATATCACATTTTGTCCACAAGATAACACCGTGTACCTCCACAATGTCTACATTAGCTATGACGGAAGAGCTGTTTACAACGAAAAGATGTAAATAGCCAAGAAGTATTTGTAAACCTAGCATTCAGGTAATTCTCGGAATACACTAGTAGTTTATATTATAGGTCCTCATTTCAGCCAATATCATCCACTATTACCATTACGTTAATACTCGATATTACACATTAAAAAATTGCGTTTACTTCTTAATAGGTGTTTTCAAATGAATGTCAACAACTCAAGAATGATCAAGAGAGACAACAATATAAGTGAGAAGGCGAAACATGAATGCCAGCATTTACGGCAACGTGCAAGTGGAAGTAACTCTAGAGACTATACAAGATACTACGGTTCAATAGGATCCTTGACACTGAAAATCAGCCCTCTTCGTCCTGATGATTGGATCCAATCGACGACAGAATATAATCTGAGTATTACACAAATTTTTGATAGGTTAAAGATTATTTCTGTGTGTTTCCTTCCCCCTATCTTAATCCGATTTCACACGTTCAGACCGTGCACTTTGACAATAACAACATCAAGACGGGCTATCGCATAGTATCCTGGAGTACATGGTGACTCTTAATGTATAATCCAAAAACATTAGCAGTGACGCTAACGACGGATAGAACACGGGGCAGTACACAGCGAAGACGTTATTGATAGTTGGGCATTGATGATTTGCTCGGTTCAATTATGTTCCGCTCTGTTTCTCATCCTTATCCTTGTTTCATTTATTTCTACTATATGTCTCATCTGTCTCCATGTGTTCTACTTATTTCTATTGTAGCACTGCTACTGTATAGTGACTGTTTGTTATTTGACAATAAAAACTGTGTTTAATTTTACAGGTACTATCAAAGGAACGTGTCTGTAACATAAAAGATGTTAAGGAGAAATTACATTGGAGAACATCAATAACAAAAATGGCGCTGGCATGTATGTTACGATGACTTGCAAGAGGAAGTTCTTCTAGAGGCGATACCCATTATCCCAGGAGAGGCCCACGAGTTAATGAGAGACTCGACCCTGAAAATCGTATCTATTCGTGCAGGTGATTGAAAAACTATACGGCAGATTATATTATACTCAGAGTGCCACATGGAAGACAATCCACCTACAACATTAATTTCCTCCGCAATGAAATCTGCTTTATTATTCCCTAACTTTAGCAAAGATTCCAAAAATGGATGGAGACGTCAACATAACATATATGTGGTAGTGAAAGTCGCGTTAAGAATTTTCCCAGGAAACAAAGACAGTTTTTGGTTAGGACGTCATATCAGCCGCTCCTCATTCTCGTCTGTCGCCATGTCTTTACCTATTATAAGTATCTTATGAATACTACCAAGGTATTGCTCAGTATTTGACAATAACCAAAGCGTGTACCTTGAAACAGATACTTCCTAATGAATTGGTCTATAATCCAGTAATGAACGGAAGATATTCCATAGGCCAATAACAGATTGTAACTGACGAGGTGAAATAAATGTAAGCATATGCAGTAATGTACCTCTCGATCTCCAATCAGTTAGCACCTTTCACTAATAGCTGAAATAAAATGGGTAAAAACACTGAAAAGTATGGCCTTAACCACAAACAGAACTAGAAAACGCCTGGACACAACGTTCCTAGAAGAAAGTATGGGCACAAAAGACACTAAAGTGGAAGTAATACACAATGCTGCATCCGGTCTGGAACGTATTACTAAAGCAGCATAAAAAGGAGTCACTACTTTTCATTACAAATCCAAATCAGGCAGCGTTATCGGAAAAACAACTTTTTTGAAACCTTACACAGTGAGGAGTGCGTGCACCTTCCACTACACTATAAAGCTATAACACGGACAAATGGTGTACGGCTGGTATATCAAATAATCCCCCATATATTTAATATTACCACAGCATATGTTTTTCTGCGCATTAACAGTCTTACTAATAATCCAGTTGTAACATTTATACCAGGAATATACACAGCTGAGGAGAAAAAGTGTGCTAATAATCCTTACATAAGGCTGATTGTGTGCAACACTTTACATAGCCTGGTCCTTTTGTATAAACTACACGTAAACAATCAAGATGGCCGATATCCGTAACAGCCGGTCGTTTCGTAGATATCTGAGATTGAATTTTGAGGCTACGCATATTCTGATCTGCTTTTGCGGAATTATAAACATTGTTCCTTGTTTGCGGGACATATTTGCATACTTGTACCCATGATTAAAGCTTTCTGAAAACAATATAATGAAAGGCTGAAATGTCGGCAGACCACGTGTTGCTATTTGTTTACGGCTCCGATAGATGGCGTTCAGCAGTGCACATAGCCAGGGACTAGTGACGTCACAACTAGAGTGACGTATTTGATGACGTTGGACGTACAAACCCCGTGTAAACCTCGGTGTTACACTCCCTTTATTGGTAATACGGCTTATGCAGAATTTGCAAGGTGATCAACCAAACAACCGTTCAACGCAGACATAAGCAGCTTTTATTAGTAAGGCTGTTAGTCTATATCGAAAGACGGAACCATATACATGTCGCTGACAGCGACCCTAGACTACACGAAAACCACTAAAGCTTTGACAGAAAAGGCAGGAAGAAACAGACCGGACATAAATAGGGACAAAGAATGCAGATGAAATATAGATGGGGAGGAAGAGTAAGGAAAATGTCGTCTGTTTCTAGGCAACACTCCACTGCAAATTACATCACTAAAACTAATTGTGGATCACTTTCCATGTGACAAGCATATGATTCAGTATGCAATTGGATAATATGTAGCAGCAATCAGGCTTTTCAGTGACATCCAACCCCTTGACTGATTCTCAATAGAAACTGCAAAAGGATTCTTCACAGCAAAGATATATTCCGTTCTTTCGTGTGGGATCTAAATTATCTGTAATGAGCTCAGCATGAGATATATGAAGGAAATAGATAAAGTAAAATCAACATCTTTTTAAAAGTTCCCATTAAGTGCCGAAACTCGCATACTCCATACTGGTTTACGTGCTATCACGACTGACGTTCCTAATGGAGTGATTATGGCTAATGTATGATATGCGGTCAACCAACACGTTTTATAAGTTCAAAATTCGATGCAAGTGAAGTTATGAGCAATCGTATTTGGGCAAAATCGGATCAAGAATACGCCAAGTAGTCACCAACTATAGTATTCTTGGTTTCCAAATTAAATATTAGACAGTGAAGACTCCACCAACCCGATGAAGAATATTTATGTGTGATTTGTAACAGATGCTTTTGATCCATACTATCTGGAATTCTCGACAAAAAGGACACTAAAACTGAGATCGTACAGCAGGGACGACACTATATAACTTCCATGTGCACATTTGTGCACATCCATTTACTTGTGTTTATAATGTCCACATTGGAAGAAAAGCCCATTACAGGAGTACATTATCTAACAGCCACACTTATTTTCTTAGGGGAGGTATTATCTGTAACTTCTTACCTTTCTATTCCTGCCTCTAATATTGTTTTAATCGTCGGCTCGTAACATTGGTACTAATGATGGAAAGAGCATTGTGTTCGAACACGAAATTCGAAGTTGAGTTTGCTTTGAGGTTCCCTGAATACATAAATACAATTTTCAGAAAGATGTTTCTCTGTAAGTGTGTCTGGGAACAGCGTAGCACCGGAACGAAAAATGGTATGAAAGCGAAATTTTGTACTCGCGTTAGGTACCTTTTGAGGATGTGACAATATTACAGACGATTTTATCTTACTCTTAATGCCCTGTAATTTTACGAAAATTGAATTATCCTGGAAAAAGACTTTAACGATTTAGTTTTAAAGTTTGTACTTTTATGAAGCATTTTTCGTTTAAAAAACTGAAGAAGGCTTCTTATAAACTGCCCACTGTTTGTAGAAACTTAATCTTTCTCTGTGAACAACGAAGCTTTGATAGGTTTAAACAACAGAAAACGAGCTCTTTCCAATGCAGCCTCTTATTCAATATCAGGATGTGATGTTTCTGTGTTTGAGGTAAACAAAGCTACTTGAGTGCACTAGTTAGATTATATTTAGGTTCTGTATCATTCGGATGTCCATGTCTTCACTTTTGCGATCAATTTATATAGAGACTATGTCATACAGCCATCATACATTATACTTAGAGGAAACCCCTTTATTTGGTAGAGGAAGTTGTGTTTGATATCACATTTTGTCCACAAGATAACACCGTGTACCTCCACAATGTCTACTTTAGCTATGACGGAAGAGCTGATTACAACGAAAAGATGTAAATAGCCAAGAAGTATTTGTAAACCTAGCATTCAGGTAATTCTCGGAATACACTAGTAGTTTATATTATATGTCCTCATTTCAGCCAATATAATCCACTATTACTATTACGTTAATACTCGATATTACACATTAAAAAATTGCGTTTACTCTTAATAGGTGTTTTCAAATGAATGTCAACAATTCAAGAATGATCAAGAGAGACAACAATATAAGTGAGAAGGCGAAACATGAATGCCAGCATTTACGGCAACGTGCAAATGGAAGTAACTCTAGAGACTATACAAGATACTACGGTTCAATGGGATCCTTGACACAGAAAATCAGCCCTCTTCGTCCTGATGATTGGATCCAATCGACGACAGAATATAATCTGAGTATTACACAAATTTTTGATAGGTTAAAGATTATTTCTGTGTGTTTCCTTCCCCCTATCTTAATCCGATTTCACACGTTCAGACCGTGCACTTTGACAATAACAACATCAAGACGGGCTATCGCATAGTATCCTGGAGTACATGGTGACTCTTAATGTATAATCCAAAAACATTAGCAGTGACGCTAACGACGGATAGAACACGGGGCAGTACACAGCGAAGACGTTATTGATAGTTGGGCATTGATGATTTGCTCGGTTCAATTATGTTCCGCTCTTTTTCTCATCTTTATCCTTGTTTCATTTATTTCTACTATATGTCTCATCTGTCTCCATGTGTTCTACTGATTTCTATTGTAGCACTGCTACTGTATAGTGACTGTTTGTTATTTGACAATAAAAACTGTGTTTAATTTTTACAGGTACTTTCAAAGGAACGTGTCTGTAACATAAAAGATGTTAAGGAGAAATTACATTGGTGAACATCTATAACAAAAATGGCGCTGGCATGTATGTTACGATGACTTGCAAGAGGAAGTTCTTCTAGAGGCGATACCCATTATCCCAGGAGAGGCCCACGAGTTAATGAGAGACTCGACCCTGAAAATCGTATCTATTCGTGCAGGTGATTGAAAAACTATACGGCAGATTATATTATACTCAGAGTGCCACATGGAAGACAATCCACCTACAACATTAATTTCCTCCGCAATGAAATCTGCTTTATTATTCCCTAACTTTAGCAAAGATTCCAAAAATGGATGGAGACGTCAACATAACATATATGTGGTAGTGAAAGTCGCGTTAAGAATTTTCCCAGGAAACAAAGACAGTTTTTGGTTAGGACGTCATATCAGCCGCTCCTCATTCTCGTCTGTCGCCATGTCTTTACCTATTATAAGTATCTTATGAATACTACCAAGGTATTGCTCAGTATTTGACAATAACCAAAGCGTGTACCTTGAAACAGATACTTCCTAATGAATTGGTCTATAATCCAGTAATGAACGGAAGATATTCCATAGGCCAATAACAGATTGTAACTGACGAGGTGAAATAAATGTAAGCATATGCAGTAATGTACCTCTCGATCTCCAATCAGTTAGCACCTTTCACTAATAGCTGAAATAAAATGGGTAAAAACACTGAAAAGTATGGCCTTAACCACAAACAGAACTAGAAAACGCCTGGACACAACGTTCCTAGAAGAAAGTATGGGCACAAAAGACACTAAAGTGGAAGTAATATACAATGCTGCATCCGGTCTGGAACGTATTACTAAAGCAGCATAAAAAGGAGTCACTACTTTTCATTACAAATCCAAATCAGGCAGTGTTATCGGAAAAACAACTTTTTTGAAACCTTACACAGTGAGGAGTGCGTGCACCTTCCACTACACTATAAAGCTATAACACGGACAAATGATGTACGGCTGGTATATCAAATAATCCCCCATATATTTAATATTACCACAGCATATGTTTTTCTGCGCATTAACAGTCTTACTAATAATCCAGTTGTAACATTTATACCAGGAATATACACAGCTGAGGAGAAAAAGTGTGCTAATAATCCTTACATAAGGCTGATTGTGTGCAACACTTTACATAGCCTGGTCCTTTTGTATAAACTAGACGTAAACAATCAAGATGGCCGATATCCGTAACAGCCGGTCGTTTCGTAGATATCTGAGATTGAATTTTGAGGCTACGCATATTCTGATCTGCTTTTGCGGAATTATAAACATTGTTCCTTGTTTGCGGGACATATTTGCATACTTGTACCCATGATTAAAGCTTTCTGAAAACAATATAATGAAAGTCTGAAATGTCGGCAGACCACGTGTTGCTATTTGTTTACGGCTCCGATAGATGGCGTTCAGCAGTGCACATAGCCAGGGACTAGTGACGTCACAACTAGAGTGACGTATTTGATGACGTTGGACGTACAAACCCCGTGTAAACCTCAGTGTTACACTCCCTTTATTGGTAATACGGCTTATGCAGAATTTGCAAGGTGATCAACCAAACAACCGTTCAACGCAGACATAAGCAGCTTTTATTAGTAAGGCTGTTAGTCTATATCGAAAGACGGAACCATATACATGTCGCTGACAGCGACCCTAGACTACACGAAAACCACTAAAGCTTTGACAGAAAAGGCAGGAAGAAACAGACCGGACATAAATAGGGACAAAGAATGCAGATGAAATATAGATGGGGAGGAAGAGTAAGGAAAATGTCGTCTGTTTCTAGGCAACACTCCACTGCAAATTACATCACTAAAACTAATTGTGGATCACTTTCCATGTGACAAGCATATGATTCAGTATGCAATTGGATAATATGTAGCAGCAATCAGGCTTTTCAGTGACATCCAACCCCTTGACTGATTCTCAATAGAAACTGCAAAAGGATTCTTCACAGCAAAGATATATTCCGTTCTTTCGTGTGGGATCTAAATTATCTGTAATGAGCTCAGCATGAGATATATGAAGGAAATAGATAAAGTAAAATCAACATCTTTTTAAAAGTTCCCATTAAGTGCCGAAACTCGCATACTCCATACTGGTTTACGTGCTATCACGACTGACGTTCCTAATGGACTGATTATGGCTAATGTATGATATGCGGTCAACCAACACTTTTTATAAGTTCAAAATTCGATGCAAGTGAAGTTATGAGCAATCGTATTTGGGCAAAATCGGATCAAGAATACGCCAAGTAGTCACCAACTATAGTATTCTTGGTTTCCAAATTAAATATTAGACTGTGAAGACTCCACCAACCCGATGAAGAATATTTATGTGTGATTTGTAACAGATGCTTTTGATCCATACTATCTGGAATTCTCGACAAAAAGGACACTAAAACTGAGATCGTACAGCAGGGACGACACTATATAACTTCCATGTGCACATTTGTGCACATCCATTTACTTGTGTTTATAATGTCCACATTGGAAGAAAAGCCCATTACAGGAGTACATTATCTAACAGCCACACTTATTTTCTTAGGGGAGGTATTATCTGTAACTTCTTACCTTTCTATT
Source organism: Ectobius pallidus (assembly GCA_964059195.1). NCBI lineage: Eukaryota > Metazoa > Arthropoda > Insecta > Blattodea > Ectobiidae > Ectobius > Ectobius pallidus. Next base: position 74,246,082 of record CAXKWD010000007.1, on the reverse strand, counting down.
CCTGCCTCTAATATTGTTTTAATCGTCGGCTCGTAACATTGGTACTAATGATGGAAAGAGCATTGTGTTCGAACACGAAATTCGAAGTTGAGTTTGCTTTGAGGTTCCCTGAATACATAAATACAATTTTCAGAAAGATGTTTCTCTGTAAGTGTGTCTGGGAACAGCGTAGCACCGGAACGAAAAATGGTATGAAAGCGAAATTTTGTACTCGCGTTAGGTACCTTTTGAGGATGTGACAATATTACAGACGATTTTATCTTACTCTTAATGCCCTGTAATTTTACGAAAATTGAATTCTCCTGGAAAAAGACTTTAACGATTTAGTTTTAAAGTTTGTACTTTTATGAAGCATTTTTCGTTTAAAAAACTGAAGAAGGCTTCTTATAAACTGCCCACTGTTTGTAGAAACTTAATCTTTCTCTGTGAACAACGAAGCTTTGATAGGTTTAAACAACAGAAAACGAGCTCTTTCCAATGCAGCCTCTTATTCAATATCAGGATGTGATGTTTCTGTGTTTGAGGTAAACAAAGCTACTTGAGTGCACTAGTTAGATTATATTTAGGTTCTGTATCATTCGGATGTCAATGTCTTCACTTTTGCGATCAATTTATATAGAGACTATGTCATACAGCCATCATACATTATACTTAGAGGAAACCCCTTTATTAGGTAGAGGAAGTTGTGTTTGATATCACATTTTGTCCACAAGATAACACCGTGTACCTCCACAATGTCTACATTAGCTATGACGGAAGAGCTGTTTACAACGAAAAGATGTAAATAGCCAAGAAGTATTTGTAAACCTAGCATTCAGGTAATTCTCGGAATACACTAGTAGTTTATATTATAGGTCCTCATTTCAGCCAATATCATCCACTATTACCATTACGTTAATACTCGATATTACACATTAAAAAATTGCGTTTACTTCTTAATAGGTGTTTTCAAATGAATGTCAACAACTCAAGAATGATCAAGAGAGACAACAATATAAGTGAGAAGGCGAAACATGAATGCCAGCATTTACGGCAACGTGCAAGTGGAAGTAACTCTAGAGACTATACAAGATACTACGGTTCAATAGGATCCTTGACACTGAAAATCAGCCCTCTTCGTCCTGATGATTGGATCCAATCGACGACAGAATATAATCTGAGTATTACACAAATTTTTGATAGGTTAAAGATTATTTCTGTGTGTTTCCTTCCCCCTATCTTAATCCGATTTCACACGTTCAGACCGTGCACTTTGACAATAACAACATCAAGACGGGCTATCGCATAGTATCCTGGAGTACATGGTGACTCTTAATGTATAATCCAAAAACATTAGCAGTGACGCTAACGACGGATAGAACACGGGGCAGTACACAGCGAAGACGTTATTGATAGTTGGGCATTGATGATTTGCTCGGTTCAATTATGTTCCGCTCTTTTTCTCATCTTTAACCTTGTTTCATTTATTTCTACTATATGTCTCATCTGTCTCCATGTGTTCTACTGATTTCTATTGTAGCACTGCTACTGTATAGTGACTGTTTGTTATTTGACAATAAAAACTGTGTTTAATTTTTACAGGTACTTTCAAAGGAACGTGTCTGTAACATAAAAGATGTTAAGGAGAAATTACATTGGTGAACATCTATAACAAAAATGGCGCTGGCATGTATGTTACGATGACTTGCAAGAGGAAGTTCTTCTAGAGGCGATACCCATTATCCCAGGAGAGGCCCACGAGTTAATGAGAGACTCGACCCTGAAAATCGTATCTATTCGTGCAGGTGATTGAAAAACTATACGGCAGATTATATTATACTCAGAGTGCCACATGGAAGACAATCCACCTACAACATTAATTTCCTCCGCAATGAAATCTGCTTTATTATTCCCTAACTTTAGCAAAGATTCCAAAAATGGATGGAGACGTCAACATAACATATATGTGGTAGTGAAAGTCGCGTTAAGAATTTTCCCAGGAAACAAAGACAGTTTTTGGTTAGGACGTCATATCAGCCGCTCCTCATTCTCGTCTGTCGCCATGTCTTTACCTATTATAAGTATCTTATGAATACTACCAAGGTATTGCTCAGTATTTGACAATAACCAAAGCGTGTACCTTGAAACAGATACTTCCTAATGAATTGGTCTATAATCCAGTAATGAACGGAAGATATTCCATAGGCCAATAACAGATTGTAACTGACGAGGTGAAATAAATGTAAGCATATGCAGTAATGTACCTCTCGATCTCCAATCAGTTAGCACCTTTCACTAATAGCTGAAATAAAATGGGTAAAAACACTGAAAAGTATGGCCTTAACCACAAACAGAACTAGAAAACGCCTGGACACAACGTTCCTAGAAGAAAGTATGGGCACAAAAGACACTAAAGTGGAAGTAATACACAATGCTGCATCCGGTCTGGAACGTATTACTAAAGCAGCATAAAAAGGAGTCACTACTTTTCATTACAAATCCAAATCAGGCAGTGTTATCGGAAAAACAACTTTTTTGAAACCTTACACAGTGAGGAGTGCGTGCACCTTCCACTACACTATAAAGCTATAACACGGACAAATGATGTACGGCTGGTATATCAAATAATCCCCCATATATTTAATATTACCACAGCATATGTTTTTCTGCGCATTAACAGTCTTACTAATAATCCAGTTGTAACATTTATACCAGGAATATACACAGCTGAGGAGAAAAAGTGTACTAATAATCCTTACATAAGGCTGATTGTGTGCAACACTTTACATAGCCTGGTCCTTTTGTATAAACTACACGTAAACAATCAAGATGGCCGATATCCGTAACAGCCGGTCGTTTCGTAGATATCTGAGATTGAATTTTGAGGCTACGCATATTCTGATCTGCTTTTGCGGAATTATAAACATTGTTCCTTGTTTGCGGGACATATTTGCATACTTGTACCCATGATTAAAGCTTTCTGAAAACAATATAATGAAAGGCTGAAATGTCGGCAGACCACGTGTTGCTATTTGTTTACGGCTCCGATAGATGGCGTTCAGCAGTGCACATAGCCAGGGACTAGTGACGTCACAACTAGAGTGACGTATTTGATGACGTTGGACGTACAAACCCCGTGTAAACCTCGGTGTTACACTCCCTTTATTGGTAATACGGCTTATGCAGAATTTGCAAGGTGATCAACCAAACAACCGTTCAACGCAGACATAAGCAGCTTTTATTAGTAAGGCTGTTAGTCTATATCGAAAGACGGAACCATATACATGTCGCTGACAGCGACCCTAGACTACACGAAAACCACTAAAGCTTTGACAGAAAAGGCAGGAAGAAACAGACCGGACATAAATAGGGACAAAGAATGCAGATGAAATATAGATGGGGAGGAAGAGTAAGGAAAATGTCGTCTGTTTCTAGGCAACACTCCACTGCAAATTACATCACTAAAACTAATTGTGGATCACTTTCCATGTGACAAGCATATGATTCAGTATGCAATTGGATAATATGTAGCAGCAATCAGGCTTTTCAGTGACATCCAACCCCTTGACTGATTCTCAATAGAAACTGCAAAAGGATTCTTCACAGCAAAGATATATTCCGTTCTTTCGTGTGGGATCTAAATTATCTGTAATGAGCTCAGCATGAGATATATGAAGGAAATAGATAAAGTAAAATCAACATCTTTTTAAAAGTTCCCATTAAGTGCCGAAACTCGCATACTCCATACTGGTTTACGTGCTATCACGACTGACGTTCCTAATGGACTGATTATGGCTAATGTATGATATGCGGTCAACCAACACTTTTTATAAGTTCAAAATTCGATGCAAGTGAAGTTATGAGCAATCGTATTTGGGCAAAATCGGATCAAGAATACGCCAAGTAGTCACCAACTATAGTATTCTTGGTTTCCAAATTAAATATTAGACTGTGAAGACTCCACCAACCCGATGAAGAATATTTATGTGTGATTTGTAACAGATGCTTTTGATCCATACTATCTGGAATTCTCGACAAAAAGGACACTAAAACTGAGATCGTACAGCAGGGACGACACTATATAACTTCCATGTGCACATTTGTGCACATCCATTTACTTGTGTTTATAATGTCCACATTGGAAGAAAAGCCCATTACAGGAGTACATTATCTAACAGCCACACTTATTTTCTTAGGGGAGGTATTATCTGTAACTTCTTACCTTTCTATTCCTGCCTCTAATATTGTTTTAATCGTCGGCTCGTAACATTGGTACTAATGATGGAAAGAGCATTGTGTTCGAACACGAAATTCGAAGTTGAGTTTGCTTTGAGGTTCCCTGAATACATAAATACAATTTTCAGAAAGATGTTTCTCTGTAAGTGTGTCTGGGAACAGCGTAGCACCGGAACGAAAAATGGTATGAAAGCGAAATTTTGTACTCGCGTTAGGTACCTTTTGAGGATGTGACAATATTACAGACGATTTTATCTTACTCTTAATGCCCTGTAATTTTACGAAAATTGAATTATCCTGGAAAAAGACTTTAACGATTTAGTTTTAAAGTTTGTACTTTTATGAAGCATTTTTCGTTTAAAAAACTGAAGAAGGCTTCTTATAAACTGCCCACTGTTTGTAGAAACTTAATCTTTCTCTGTGAACAACGAAGCTTTGATAGGTTTAAACAACAGAAAACGAGCTCTTTCCAATGCAGCCTCTTATTCAATATCAGGATGTGATGTTTCTGTGTTTGAGGTAAACAAAGCTACTTGAGTGCTCTAGTTAGATTATATTTAGGTTCTGTATCATTCGGATGTCAATGTCTTCACATTTGCGATCAATTTATATAGAGACTATGTAATACAGCCATCATACATTATACTTAGAGGAAACCCCTTTATTAGGTAGAGGAAGTTGTGTTTGATATCACATTTTGTCCACAAGATAACACCGTGTACCTCCACAATGTCTACATTAGCTATGACGGAAGAGCTGTTTACAACGAAAAGATGTAAATAGCCAAGAAGTATTTGTAAACCTAGCATTCAGGTAATTCTCGGAATACACTAGTAGTTTATATTATAGGTCCTCATTTCAGCCAATATCATCCACTATTACCATTACGTTAATACTCGATATTACACATTAAAAAATTGCGTTTACTTCTTAATAGGTGTTTTCAAATGAATGTCAACAACTCAAGAATGATCAAGAGAGACAACAATATAAGTGAGAAGGCGAAACATGAATGCCAGCATTTACGGCAACGTGCAAGTGGAAGTAACTCTAGAGACTATACAAGATACTACGGTTCAATAGGATCCTTGACACTGAAAATCAGCCCTCTTCGTCCTGATGATTGGATCCAATCGACGACAGAATATAATCTGAGTATTACACAAATTTTTGATAGGTTAAAGATTATTTCTGTGTGTTTCCTTCCCCCTATCTTAATCCGATTTCACACGTTCAGACCGTGCACTTTGACAATAACAACATCAAGACGGGCTATCGCATAGTATCCTGGAGTACATGGTGACTCTTAATGTATAATCCAAAAACATTAGCAGTGACGCTAACGACGGATAGAACACGGGGCAGTACACAGCGAAGACGTTATTGATAGTTGGGCATTGATGATTTGCTCGGTTCAATTATGTTCCGCTCTGTTTCTCATCCTTATCCTTGTTTCATTTATTTCTACTATATGTCTCATCTGTCTCCATGTGTTCTACTTATTTCTATTGTAGCACTGCTACTGTATAGTGACTGTTTGTTATTTGACAATAAAAACTGTGTTTAATTTTACAGGTACTATCAAAGGAACGTGTCTGTAACATAAAAGATGTTAAGGAGAAATTACATTGGAGAACATCAATAACAAAAATGGCGCTGGCATGTATGTTACGATGACTTGCAAGAGGAAGTTCTTCTAGAGGCGATACCCATTATCCCAGGAGAGGCCCACGAGTTAATGAGAGACTCGACCCTGAAAATCGTATCTATTCGTGCAGGTGATTGAAAAACTATACGGCAGATTATATTATACTCAGAGTGCCACATGGAAGACAATCCACCTACAACATTAATTTCCTCCGCAATGAAATCTGCTTTATTATTCCCTAACTTTAGCAAAGATTCCAAAAATGGATGGAGACGTCAACATAACATATATGTGGTAGTGAAAGTCGCGTTAAGAATTTTCCCAGGAAACAAAGACAGTTTTTGGTTAGGACGTCATATCAGCCGCTCCTCATTCTCGTCTGTCGCCATGTCTTTACCTATTATAAGTATCTTATGAATACTACCAAGGTATTGCTCAGTATTTGACAATAACCAAAGCGTGTACCTTGAAACAGATACTTCCTAATGAATTGGTCTATAATCCAGTAATGAACGGAAGATATTCCATAGGCCAATAACAGATTGTAACTGACGAGGTGAAATAAATGTAAGCATATGCAGTAATGTACCTCTCGATCTCCAATCAGTTAGCACCTTTCACTAATAGCTGAAATAAAATGGGTAAAAACACTGAAAAGTATGGCCTTAACCACAAACAGAACTAGAAAACGCCTGGACACAACGTTCCTAGAAGAAAGTATGGGCACAAAAGACACTAAAGTGGAAGTAATACACAATGCTGCATCCGGTCTGGAACGTATTACTAAAGCAGCATAAAAAGGAGTCACTACTTTTCATTACAAATCCAAATCAGGCAGCGTTATCGGAAAAACAACTTTTTTGAAACCTTACACAGTGAGGAGTGCGTGCACCTTCCACTACACTATAAAGCTATAACACGGACAAATGGTGTACGGCTGGTATATCAAATAATCCCCCATATATTTAATATTACCACAGCATATGTTTTTCTGCGCATTAACAGTCTTACTAATAATCCAGTTGTAACATTTATACCAGGAATATACACAGCTGAGGAGAAAAAGTGTGCTAATAATCCTTACATAAGGCTGATTGTGTGCAACACTTTACATAGCCTGGTCCTTTTGTATAAACTAGACGTAAACAATCAAGATGGCCGATATCCGTAACAGCCGGTCGTTTCGTAGATATCTGAGATTGAATTTTGAGGCTACGCATATTCTGATCTGCTTTTGCGGAATTATAAACATTGTTCCTTGTTTGCGGGACATATTTGCATACTTGTACCCATGATTAAAGCTTTCTGAAAACAATATAATGAAAGGCTGAAATGTCGGCAGACCACGTGTTGCTATTTGTTTACGGCTCCGATAGATGGCGTTCAGCAGTGCACATAGCCAGGGACTAGTGACGTCACAACTAGAGTGACGTATTTGATGACGTTGGACGTACAAACCCCGTGTAAACCTCGGTGTTACACTCCCTTTATTGGTAATACGGCTTATGCAGAATTTGCAAGGTGATCAACCAAACAACCGTTCAACGCAGACATAAGCAGCTTTTATTAGTAAGGCTGTTAGTCTATATCGAAAGACGGAACCATATACATGTCGCTGACAGCGACCCTAGACTACACGAAAACCACTAAAGCTTTGACAGAAAAGGCAGGAAGAAACAGACCGGACATAAATAGGGACAAAGAATGCAGATGAAATATAGATGGGGAGGAAGAGTAAGGAAAATGTCGTCTGTTTCTAGGCAACACTCCACTGCAAATTACATCACTAAAACTAATTGTGGATCACTTTCCATGTGACAAGCATATGATTCAGTATGCAATTGGATAATATGTAGCAGCAATCAGGCTTTTCAGTGACATCCAACCCCTTGACTGATTCTCAATAGAAACTGCAAAAGGATTCTTCACAGCAAAGATATATTCCGTTCTTTCGTGTGGGATCTAAATTATCTGTAATGAGCTCAGCATGAGATATATGAAGGAAATAGATAAAGTAAAATCAACATCTTTTTAAAAGTTCCCATTAAGTGCCGAAACTCGCATACTCCATACTGGTTTACGTGCTATCACGACTGACGTTCCTAATGGAGTGATTATGGCTAATGTATGATATGCGGTCAACCAACACGTTTTATAAGTTCAAAATTCGATGCAAGTGAAGTTATGAGCAATCGTATTTGGGCAAAATCGGATCAAGAATACGCCAAGTAGTCACCAACTATAGTATTCTTGGTTTCCAAATTAAATATTAGACAGTGAAGACTCCACCAACCCGATGAAGAATATTTATGTGTGATTTGTAACAGATGCTTTTGATCCATACTATCTGGAATTCTCGACAAAAAGGACACTAAAACTGAGATCGTACAGCAGGGACGACACTATATAACTTCCATGTGCACATTTGTGCACATCCATTTACTTGTGTTTATAATGTCCACATTGGAAGAAAAGCCCATTACAGGAGTACATTATCTAACAGCCACACTTATTTTCTTAGGGGAGGTATTATCTGTAACTTCTTACCTTTCTATTCCTGCCTCTAATATTGTTTTAATCGTCGGCTCGTAACATTGGTACTAATGATGGAAAGAGCATTGTGTTCGAACACGAAATTCGAAGTTGAGTTTGCTTTGAGGTTCCCTGAATACATAAATACAATTTTCAGAAAGATGTTTCTCTGTAAGTGTGTCTGGGAACAGCGTAGCACCGGAACGAAAAATGGTATGAAAGCGAAATTTTGTACTCGCGTTAGGTACCTTTTGAGGATGTGACAATATTACAGACGATTTTATCTTACTCTTAATGCCCTGTAATTTTACGAAAATTGAATTATCCTGGAAAAAGACTTTAACGATTTAGTTTTAAAGTTTGTACTTTTATGAAGCATTTTTCGTTTAAAAAACTGAAGAAGGCTTCTTATAAACTGCCCACTGTTTGTAGAAACTTAATCTTTCTCTGTGAACAACGAAGCTTTGATAGGTTTAAACAACAGAAAACGAGCTCTTTCCAATGCAGCCTCTTATTCAATATCAGGATGTGATGTTTCTGTGTTTGAGGTAAACAAAGCTACTTGAGTGCACTAGTTAGATTATATTTAGGTTCTGTATCATTCGGATGTCCATGTCTTCACTTTTGCGATCAATTTATATAGAGACTATGTCATACAGCCATCATACATTATACTTAGAGGAAACCCCTTTATTTGGTAGAGGAAGTTGTGTTTGATATCACATTTTGTCCACAAGATAACACCGTGTACCTCCACAATGTCTACTTTAGCTATGACGGAAGAGCTGATTACAACGAAAAGATGTAAATAGCCAAGAAGTATTTGTAAACCTAGCATTCAGGTAATTCTCGGAATACACTAGTAGTTTATATTATATGTCCTCATTTCAGCCAATATAATCCACTATTACTATTACGTTAATACTCGATATTACACATTAAAAAATTGCGTTTACTCTTAATAGGTGTTTTCAAATGAATGTCAACAATTCAAGAATGATCAAGAGAGACAACAATATAAGTGAGAAGGCGAAACATGAATGCCAGCATTTACGGCAACGTGCAAATGGAAGTAACTCTAGAGACTATACAAGATACTACGGTTCAATGGGATCCTTGACACAGAAAATCAGCCCTCTTCGTCCTGATGATTGGATCCAATCGACGACAGAATATAATCTGAGTATTACACAAATTTTTGATAGGTTAAAGATTATTTCTGTGTGTTTCCTTCCCCCTATCTTAATCCGATTTCACACGTTCAGACCGTGCACTTTGACAATAACAACATCAAGACGGGCTATCGCATAGTATCCTGGAGTACATGGTGACTCTTAATGTATAATCCAAAAACATTAGCAGTGACGCTAACGACGGATAGAACACGGGGCAGTACACAGCGAAGACGTTATTGATAGTTGGGCATTGATGATTTGCTCGGTTCAATTATGTTCCGCTCTTTTTCTCATCTTTATCCTTGTTTCATTTATTTCTACTATATGTCTCATCTGTCTCCATGTGTTCTACTGATTTCTATTGTAGCACTGCTACTGTATAGTGACTGTTTGTTATTTGACAATAAAAACTGTGTTTAATTTTTACAGGTACTTTCAAAGGAACGTGTCTGTAACATAAAAGATGTTAAGGAGAAATTACATTGGTGAACATCTATAACAAAAATGGCGCTGGCATGTATGTTACGATGACTTGCAAGAGGAAGTTCTTCTAGAGGCGATACCCATTATCCCAGGAGAGGCCCACGAGTTAATGAGAGACTCGACCCTGAAAATCGTATCTATTCGTGCAGGTGATTGAAAAACTATACGGCAGATTATATTATACTCAGAGTGCCACATGGAAGACAATCCACCTACAACATTAATTTCCTCCGCAATGAAATCTGCTTTATTATTCCCTAACTTTAGCAAAGATTCCAAAAATGGATGGAGACGTCAACATAACATATATGTGGTAGTGAAAGTCGCGTTAAGAATTTTCCCAGGAAACAAAGACAGTTTTTGGTTAGGACGTCATATCAGCCGCTCCTCATTCTCGTCTGTCGCCATGTCTTTACCTATTATAAGTATCTTATGAATACTACCAAGGTATTGCTCAGTATTTGACAATAACCAAAGCGTGTACCTTGAAACAGATACTTCCTAATGAATTGGTCTATAATCCAGTAATGAACGGAAGATATTCCATAGGCCAATAACAGATTGTAACTGACGAGGTGAAATAAATGTAAGCATATGCAGTAATGTACCTCTCGATCTCCAATCAGTTAGCACCTTTCACTAATAGCTGAAATAAAATGGGTAAAAACACTGAAAAGTATGGCCTTAACCACAAACAGAACTAGAAAACGCCTGGACACAACGTTCCTAGAAGAAAGTATGGGCACAAAAGACACTAAAGTGGAAGTAATATACAATGCTGCATCCGGTCTGGAACGTATTACTAAAGCAGCATAAAAAGGAGTCACTACTTTTCATTACAAATCCAAATCAGGCAGTGTTATCGGAAAAACAACTTTTTTGAAACCTTACACAGTGAGGAGTGCGTGCACCTTCCACTACACTATAAAGCTATAACACGGACAAATGATGTACGGCTGGTATATCAAATAATCCCCCATATATTTAATATTACCACAGCATATGTTTTTCTGCGCATTAACAGTCTTACTAATAATCCAGTTGTAACATTTATACCAGGAATATACACAGCTGAGGAGAAAAAGTGTGCTAATAATCCTTACATAAGGCTGATTGTGTGCAAAACTTTACATAGCCTGGTCCTTTTGTATAAACTAGACGTAAACAATCAAGATGGCCGATATCCGTAACAGCCGGTCGTTTCGTAGATATCTGAGATTGAATTTTGAGGCTACGCATATTCTGATCTGCTTTTGCGGAATTATAAACATTGTTCCTTGTTTGCGGGACATATTTGCATACTTGTACCCATGATTAAAGCTTTCTGAAAACAATATAATGAAAGTCTGAAATGTCGGCAGACCACGTGTTGCTATTTGTTTACGGCTCCGATAGATGGCGTTCAGCAGTGCACATAGCCAGGGACTAGTGACGTCACAACTAGAGTGACGTATTTGATGACGTTGGACGTACAAACCCCGTGTAAACCTCAGTGTTACACTCCCTTTATTGGTAATACGGCTTATGCAGAATTTGCAAGGTGATCAACCAAACAACCGTTCAACGCAGACATAAGCAGCTTTTATTAGTAAGGCTGTTAGTCTATATCGAAAGACGGAACCATATACATGTCGCTGACAGCGACCCTAGACTACACGAAAACCACTAAAGCTTTGACAGAAAAGGCAGGAAGAAACAGACCGGACATAAATAGGGACAAAGAATGCAGATGAAATATAGATGGGGAGGAAGAGTAAGGAAAATGTCGTCTGTTTCTAGGCAACACTCCACTGCAAATTACATCACTAAAACTAATTGTGGATCACTTTCCATGTGACAAGCATATGATTCAGTATGCAATTGGATAATATGTAGCAGCAATCAGGCTTTTCAGTGACATCCAACCCCTTGACTGATTCTCAATAGAAACTGCAAAAGGATTCTTCACAGCAAAGATATATTCCGTTCTTTCGTGTGGGATCTAAATTATCTGTAATGAGCTCAGCATGAGATATATGAAGGAAATAGATAAAGTAAAATCAACATCTTTTTAAAAGTTCCCATTAAGTGCCGAAACTCGCATACTCCATACTGGTTTACGTGCTATCACGACTGACGTTCCTAATGGAGTGATTATGGCTAATGTATGATATGCGGTCAACCAACACTTTTTATAAGTTCAAAATTCGATGCAAGTGAAGTTATGAGCAATCGTATTTGGGCAAAATCGGATCAAGAATACGCCAAGTAGTCACCAACTATAGTATTCTTGGTTTCCAAATTAAATATTAGACTGTGAAGACTCCACCAACCCGATGAAGAATATTTATGTGTGATTTGTAACAGATGCTTTTGATCCATACTATCTGGAATTCTCGACAAAAAGGACACTAAAACTGAGATCGTACAGCAGGGACGACACTATATAACTTCCATGTGCACATTTGTGCACATCCATTTACTTGTGTTTATAATGTCCACATTGGAAGAAAAGCCCATTACAGGAGTACATTATCTAACAGCCACACTTATTTTCTTAGGGGAGGTATTATCTGTAACTTCTTACCTTTCTATTCCTGCCTCTAATATTGTTTTAATCGTCGGCTCGTAACATTGGTACTAATGATGGAAAGAGCATTGTGTTCGAACACGAAATTCGAAGTTGAGTTTGCTTTGAGGTTCCCTGAATACATAAATACAATTTTCAGAAAGATGTTTCTCTGTAAGTGTGTCTGGGAACAGCGTAGCACCGGAACGAAAAATGGTATGAAAGCGAAATTTTGTACTCGCGTTAGGTACCTTTTGAGGATGTGACAATATTACAGACGATTTTATCTTACTCTTAATGCCCTGTAATTTTACGAAAATTGAATTCTCCTGGAAAAAGACTTTAACGATTTAGTTTTAAAGTTTGTACTTTTATGAAGCATTTTTCGTTTAAAAAACTGAAGAAGGCTTCTTATAAACTGCCCACTGTTTGTAGAAACTTAATCTTTCTCTGTGAACAACGAAGCTTTGATAGGTTTAAACAACAGAAAACGAGCTCTTTCCAATGCAGCCTCTTATTCAATATCAGGATGTGATGTTTCTGTGTTTGAGGTAAACAAAGCTACTTGAGTGCACTAGTTAGATTATATTTAGGTTCTGTATCATTCGGATGTCAATGTCTTCACTTTTGCGATCAATTTATATAGAGACTATGTCATACAGCCATCATACATTATACTTAGAGGAAACCCCTTTATTAGGTAGAGGAAGTTGTGTTTGATATCACATTTTGTCCACAAGATAACACCGTGTACCTCCACAATGTCTACATTAGCTATGACGGAAGAGCTGTTTACAACGAAAAGATGTAAATAGCCAAGAAGTATTTGTAAACCTAGCATTCAGGTAATTCTCGGAATACACTAGTAGTTTATATTATAGGTCCTCATTTCAGCCAATATCATCCACTATTACCATTACGTTAATACTCGATATTACACATTAAAAAATTGCGTTTACTTCTTAATAGGTGTTTTCAAATGAATGTCAACAACTCAAGAATGATCAAGAGAGACAACAATATAAGTGAGAAGGCGAAACATGAATGCCAGCATTTACGGCAACGTGCAAGTGGAAGTAACTCTAGAGACTATACAAGATACTACGGTTCAATAGGATCCTTGACACTGAAAATCAGCCCTCTTCGTCCTGATGATTGGATCCAATCGACGACAGAATATAATCTGAGTATTACACAAATTTTTGATAGGTTAAAGATTATTTCTGTGTGTTTCCTTCCCCCTATCTTAATCCGATTTCACACGTTCAGACCGTGCACTTTGACAATAACAACATCAAGACGGGCTATCGCATAGTATCCTGGAGTACATGGTGACTCTTAATGTATAATCCAAAAACATTAGCAGTGACGCTAACGACGGATAGAACACGGGGCAGTACACAGCGAAGACGTTATTGATAGTTGGGCATTGATGATTTGCTCGGTTCAATTATGTTCCGCTCTTTTTCTCATCTTTAACCTTGTTTCATTTATTTCTACTATATGTCTCATCTGTCTCCATGTGTTCTACTGATTTCTATTGTAGCACTGCTACTGTATAGTGACTGTTTGTTATTTGACAATAAAAACTGTGTTTAATTTTTACAGGTACTTTCAAAGGAACGTGTCTGTAACATAAAAGATGTTAAGGAGAAATTACATTGGTGAACATCTATAACAAAAATGGCGCTGGCATGTATGTTACGATGACTTGCAAGAGGAAGTTCTTCTAGAGGCGATACCCATTATCCCAGGAGAGGCCCACGAGTTAATGAGAGACTCGACCCTGAAAATCGTATCTATTCGTGCAGGTGATTGAAAAACTATACGGCAGATTATATTATACTCAGAGTGCCACATGGAAGACAATCCACCTACAACATTAATTTCCTCCGCAATGAAATCTGCTTTATTATTCCCTAACTTTAGCAAAGATTCCAAAAATGGATGGAGACGTCAACATAACATATATGTGGTAGTGAAAGTCGCGTTAAGAATTTTCCCAGGAAACAAAGACAGTTTTTGGTTAGGACGTCATATCAGCCGCTCCTCATTCTCGTCTGTCGCCATGTCTTTACCTATTATAAGTATCTTATGAATACTACCAAGGTATTGCTCAGTATTTGACAATAACCAAAGCGTGTACCTTGAAACAGATACTTCCTAATGAATTGGTCTATAATCCAGTAATGAACGGAAGATATTCCATAGGCCAATAACAGATTGTAACTGACGAGGTGAAATAAATGTAAGCATATGCAGTAATGTACCTCTCGATCTCCAATCAGTTAGCACCTTTCACTAATAGCTGAAATAAAATGGGTAAAAACACTGAAAAGTATGGCCTTAACCACAAACAGAACTAGAAAACGCCTGGACACAACGTTCCTAGAAGAAAGTATGGGCACAAAAGACACTAAAGTGGAAGTAATACACAATGCTGCATCCGGTCTGGAACGTATTACTAAAGCAGCATAAAAAGGAGTCACTACTTTTTATTACAAATCCAAATCAGGCAGTGTTATCGGAAAAACAACTTTTTTGAAACCTTACACAGTGAGGAGTGCGTGCACCTTCCACTACACTATAAAGCTATAACACGGACAAATGATGTACGGCTGGTATATCAAATAATCCCCCATATATTTAATATTACCACAGCATATGTTTTTCTGCGCATTAACAGTCTTACTAATAATCCAGTTGTAACATTTATACCAGGAATATACACAGCTGAGGAGAAAAAGTGTACTAATAATCCTTACATAAGGCTGATTGTGTGCAACACTTTACATAGCCTGGTCCTTTTGTATAAACTACACGTAAACAATCAAGATGGCCGATATCCGTAACAGCCGGTCGTTTCGTAGATATCTGAGATTGAATTTTGAGGCTACGCATATTCTGATCTGCTTTTGCGGAATTATAAACATTGTTCCTTGTTTGCGGGACATATTTGCATACTTGTACCCATGATTAAAGCTTTCTGAAAACAATATAATGAAAGGCTGAAATGTCGGCAGACCACGTGTTGCTATTTGTTTACGGCTCCGATAGATGGCGTTCAGCAGTGCACATAGCCAGGGACTAGTGACGTCACAACTAGAGTGACGTATTTGATGACGTTGGACGTACAAACCCCGTGTAAACCTCGGTGTTACACTCCCTTTATTGGTAATACGGCTTATGCAGAATTTGCAAGGTGATCAACCAAACAACCGTTCAACGCAGACATAAGCAGCTTTTATTAGTAAGGCTGTTAGTCTATATCGAAAGACGGAACCATATACATGTCGCTGACAGCGACCCTAGACTACACGAAAACCACTAAAGCTTTGACAGAAAAGGCAGGAAGAAACAGACCGGACATAAATAGGGACAAAGAATGCAGATGAAATATAGATGGGGAGGAAGAGTAAGGAAAATGTCGTCTGTTTCTAGGCAACACTCCACTGCAAATTACATCACTAAAACTAATTGTGGATCACTTTCCATGTGACAAGCATATGATTCAGTATGCAATTGGATAATATGTAGCAGCAATCAGGCTTTTCAGTGACATCCAACCCCTTGACTGATTCTCAATAGAAACTGCAAAAGGATTCTTCACAGCAAAGATATATTCCGTTCTTTCGTGTGGGATCTAAATTATCTGTAATGAGCTCAGCATGAGATATATGAAGGAAATAGATAAAGTAAAATCAACATCTTTTTAAAAGTTCCCATTAAGTGCCGAAACTCGCATACTCCATACTGGTTTACGTGCTATCACGACTGACGTTCCTAATGGACTGATTATGGCTAATGTATGATATGCGGTCAACCAACACTTTTTATAAGTTCAAAATTCGATGCAAGTGAAGTTATGAGCAATCGTATTTGGGCAAAATCGGATCAAGAATACGCCAAGTAGTCACCAACTATAGTATTCTTGGTTTCCAAATTAAATATTAGACTGTGAAGACTCCACCAACCCGATGAAGAATATTTATGTGTGATTTGTAACAGATGCTTTTGATCCATACTATCTGGAATTCTCGACAAAAAGGACACTAAAACTGAGATCGTACAGCAGGGACGACACTATATAACTTCCATGTGCACATTTGTGCACATCCATTTACTTGTGTTTATAATGTCCACATTGGAAGAAAAGCCCATTACAGGAGTACATTATCTAACAGCCACACTTATTTTCTTAGGGGAGGTATTATCTGTAACTTCTTACCTTTCTATTCCTGCCTCTAATATTGTTTTAATCGTCGGCTCGTAACATTGGTACTAATGATGGAAAGAGCATTGTGTTCGAACACGAAATTCGAAGTTGAGTTTGCTTTGAGGTTCCCTGAATACATAAATACAATTTTCAGAAAGATGTTTCTCTGTAAGTGTGTCTGGGAACAGCGTAGCACCGGAACGAAAAATGGTATGAAAGCGAAATTTTGTACTCGCGTTAGGTACCTTTTGAGGATGTGACAATATTACAGACGATTTTATCTTACTCTTAATGCCCTGTAATTTTACGAAAATTGAATTATCCTGGAAAAAGACTTTAACGATTTAGTTTTAAAGTTTGTACTTTTATGAAGCATTTTTCGTTTAAAAAACTGAAGAAGGCTTCTTATAAACTGCCCACTGTTTGTAGAAACTTAATCTTTCTCTGTGAACAACGAAGCTTTGATAGGTTTAAACAACAGAAAACGAGCTCTTTCCAATGCAGCCTCTTATTCAATATCAGGATGTGATGTTTCTGTGTTTGAGGTAAACAAAGCTACTTGAGTGCTCTAGTTAGATTATATTTAGGTTCTGTATCATTCGGATGTCAATGTCTTCACATTTGCGATCAATTTATATAGAGACTATGTAATACAGCCATCATACATTATACTTAGAGGAAACCCCTTTATTAGGTAGAGGAAGTTGTGTTTGATATCACATTTTGTCCACAAGATAACACCGTGTACCTCCACAATGTCTACATTAGCTATGACGGAAGAGCTGTTTACAACGAAAAGATGTAAATAGCCAAGAAGTATTTGTAAACCTAGCATTCAGGTAATTCTCGGAATACACTAGTAGTTTATATTATAGGTCCTCATTTCAGCCAATATCATCCACTATTACCATTACGTTAATACTCGATATTACACATTAAAAAATTGCGTTTACTTCTTAATAGGTGTTTTCAAATGAATGTCAACAACTCAAGAATGATCAAGAGAGACAACAATATAAGTGAGAAGGCGAAACATGAATGCCAGCATTTACGGCAACGTGCAAGTGGAAGTAACTCTAGAGACTATACAAGATACTACGGTTCAATAGGATCCTTGACACTGAAAATCAGCCCTCTTCGTCCTGATGATTGGATCCAATCGACGACAGAATATAATCTGAGTATTACACAAATTTTTGATAGGTTAAAGATTATTTCTGTGTGTTTCCTTCCCCCTATCTTAATCCGATTTCACACGTTCAGACCGTGCACTTTGACAATAACAACATCAAGACGGGCTATCGCATAGTATCCTGGAGTACATGGTGACTCTTAATGTATAATCCAAAAACATTAGCAGTGACGCTAACGACGGATAGAACACGGGGCAGTACACAGCGAAGACGTTATTGATAGTTGGGCATTGATGATTTGCTCGGTTCAATTATGTTCCGCTCTTTTTCTCATCTTTATCCTTGTTTCATTTATTTCTACTATATGTCTCATCTGTCTCCATGTGTTCTACTGATTTCTATTGTAGCACTGCTACTGTATAGTGACTGTTTGTTATTTGACAATAAAAACTGTGTTTAATTTTTACAGGTACTTTCAAAGGAACGTGTCTGTAACATAAAAGATGTTAAGGAGAAATTACATTGGTGAACATCTATAACAAAAATGGCGCTGGCATGTATGTTACGATGACTTGCAAGAGGAAGTTCTTCTAGAGGCGATACCCATTATCCCAGGAGAGGCCCACGAGTTAATGAGAGACTCGACCCTGAAAATCGTATCTATTCGTGCAGGTGATTGAAAAACTATACGGCAGATTATATTATACTCAGAGTGCCACATGGAAGACAATCCACCTACAACATTAATTTCCTCCGCAATGAAATCTGCTTTATTATTCCCTAACTTTAGCAAAGATTCCAAAAATGGATGGAGACGTCAACATAACATATATGTGGTAGTGAAAGTCGCGTTAAGAATTTTCCCAGGAAACAAAGACAGTTTTTGGTTAGGACGTCATATCAGCCGCTCCTCATTCTCGTCTGTCGCCATGTCTTTACCTATTATAAGTATCTTATGAATACTACCAAGGTATTGCTCAGTATTTGACAATAACCAAAGCGTGTACCTTGAAACAGATACTTCCTAATGAATTGGTCTATAATCCAGTAATGAACGGAAGATATTCCATAGGCCAATAACAGATTGTAACTGACGAGGTGAAATAAATGTAAGCATATGCAGTAATGTACCTCTCGATCTCCAATCAGTTAGCACCTTTCACTAATAGCTGAAATAAAATGGGTAAAAACACTGAAAAGTATGGCCTTAACCACAAACAGAACTAGAAAACGCCTGGACACAACGTTCCTAGAAGAAAGTATGGGCACAAAAGACACTAAAGTGGAAGTAATACACAATGCTGCATCCGGTCTGGAACGTATTACTAAAGCAGCATAAAAAGGAGTCACTACTTTTCATTACAAATCCAAATCAGGCAGTGTTATCGGAAAAACAACTTTTTTGAAACCTTACACAGTGAGGAGTGCGTGCACCTTCCACTACACTATAAAGCTATAACACGGACAAATGATGTACGGCTGGTATATCAAATAATCCCCCATATATTTAATATTACCACAGCATATGTTTTTCTGCGCATTAACAGTCTTACTAATAATCCAGTTGTAACATTTATACCAGGAATATACACAGCTGAGGAGAAAAAGTGTGCTAATAATCCTTACATAAGGCTGATTGTGTGCAACACTTTACATAGCCTGGTCCTTTTGTATAAACTAGACGTAAACAATCAAGATGGCCGATATCCGTAACAGCCGGTCGTTTCGTAGATATCTGAGATTGAATTTTGAGGCTACGCATATTCTGATCTGCTTTTGCGGAATTATAAACATTGTTCCTTGTTTGCGGGACATATTTGCATACTTGTACCCATGATTAAAGCTTTCTGAAAACAATATAATGAAAGGCTGAAATGTCGGCAGACCACGTGTTGCTATTTGTTTACGGCTCCGATAGATGGCGTTCAGCAGTGCACATAGCCAGGGACTAGTGACGTCACAACTAGAGTGACGTATTTGATGACGTTGGACGTACAAACCCCGTGTAAACCTCAGTGTTACACTCCCTTTATTGGTAATACGGCTTATGCAGAATTTGCAAGGTGATCAACCAAACAACCGTTCAACGCAGACATAAGCAGCTTTTATTAGTAAGGCTGTTAGTCTATATCGAAAGACGGAACCATATACATGTCGCTGACAGCGACCCTAGACTACACGAAAACCACTAAAGCTTTGACAGAAAAGGCAGGAAGAAACAGACCGGACATAAATAGGGACAAAGAATGCAGATGAAATATAGATGGGGAGGAAGAGTAAGGAAAATGTCGTCTGTTTCTAGGCAACACTCCACTGCAAATTACATCACTAAAACTAATTGTGGATCACTTTCCATGTGACAAGCATATGATTCAGTATGCAATTGGATAATATGTAGCAGCAATCAGGCTTTTCAGTGACATCCAACCCCTTGACTGATTCTCAATAGAAACTGCAAAAGGATTCTTCACAGCAAAGATATATTCCGTTCTTTCGTGTGGGATCTAAATTATCTGTAATGAGCTCAGCATGAGATATATGAAGGAAATAGATAAAGTAAAATCAACATCTTTTTAAAAGTTCCCATTAAGTGCCGAAACTCGCATACTCCATACTGGTTTACGTGCTATCACGACTGACGTTCCTAATGGACTGATTATGGCTAATGTATGATATGCGGTCAACCAACACTTTTTATAAGTTCAAAATTCGATGCAAGTGAAGTTATGAGCAATCGTATTTGGGCAAAATCGGATCAAGAATACGCCAAGTAGTCACCAACTATAGTATTCTTGGTTTCCAAATTAAATATTAGACTGTGAAGACTCCACCAACCCGATGAAGAATATTTATGTGTGATTTGTAACAGATGCTTTTGATCCATACTATCTGGAATTCTCGACAAAAAGGACACTAAAACTGAGATCGTACAGCAGGGACGACACTATATAACTTCCATGTGCACATTTGTGCACATCCATTTACTTGTGTTTATAATGTCCACATTGGAAGAAAAGCCCATTACAGGAGTACATTATCTAACAGCCACACTTATTTTCTTAGGGGAGGTATTATCTGTAACTTCTTACCTTTCTATTCCTGCCTCTAATATTGTTTTAATCGTCGGCTCGTAACATTGGTACTAATGATGGAAAGAGCATTGTGTTCGAACACGAAATTCGAAGTTGAGTTTGCTTTGAGGTTCCCTGAATACATAAATACAATTTTCAGAAAGATGTTTCTCTGTAAGTGTGTCTGGGAACAGCGTAGCACCGGAACGAAAAATGGTATGAAAGCGAAATTTTGTACTCGCGTTAGGTACCTTTTGAGGATGTGACAATATTACAGACGATTTTATCTTACTCTTAATGCCCTGTAATTTTACGAAAATTGAATTCTCCTGGAAAAAGACTTTAACGATTTAGTTTTAAAGTTTGTACTTTTATGAAGCATTTTTCGTTTAAAAAACTGAAGAAGGCTTCTTATAAACTGCCCACTGTTTGTAGAAACTTAATCTTTCTCTGTGAACAACGAAGCTTTGATAGGTTTAAACAACAGAAAACGAGCTCTTTCCAATGCAGCCTCTTATTCAATATCAGGATGTGATGTTTCTGTGTTTGAGGTAAACAAAGCTACTTGAGTGCACTAGTTAGATTATATTTAGGTTCTGTATCATTCGGATGTCAATGTCTTCACTTTTGCGATCAATTTATATAGAGACTATGTCATACAGCCATCATACATTATACTTAGAGGAAACCCCTTTATTAGGTAGAGGAAGTTGTGTTTGATATCACATTTTGTCCACAAGATAACACCGTGTACCTCCACAATGTCTACATTAGCTATGACGGAAGAGCTGTTTACAACGAAAAGATGTAAATAGCCAAGAAGTATTTGTAAACCTAGCATTCAGGTAATTCTCGGAATACACTAGTAGTTTATATTATAGGTCCTCATTTCAGCCAATATCATCCACTATTACCATTACGTTAATACTCGATATTACACATTAAAAAATTGCGTTTACTTCTTAATAGGTGTTTTCAAATGAATGTCAACAACTCAAGAATGATCAAGAGAGACAACAATATAAGTGAGAAGGCGAAACATGAATGCCAGCATTTACGGCAACGTGCAAGTGGAAGTAACTCTAGAGACTATACAAGATACTACGGTTCAATAGGATCCTTGACACTGAAAATCAGCCCTCTTCGTCCTGATGATTGGATCCAATCGACGACAGAATATAATCTGAGTATTACACAAATTTTTGATAGGTTAAAGATTATTTCTGTGTGTTTCCTTCCCCCTATCTTAATCCGATTTCACACGTTCAGACCGTGCACTTTGACAATAACAACATCAAGACGGGCTATCGCATAGTATCCTGGAGTACATGGTGACTCTTAATGTATAATCCAAAAACATTAGCAGTGACGCTAACGACGGATAGAACACGGGGCAGTACACAGCGAAGACGTTATTGATAGTTGGGCATTGATGATTTGCTCGGTTCAATTATGTTCCGCTCTTTTTCTCATCTTTAACCTTGTTTCATTTATTTCTACTATATGTCTCATCTGTCTCCATGTGTTCTACTGATTTCTATTGTAGCACTGCTACTGTATAGTGACTGTTTGTTATTTGACAATAAAAACTGTGTTTAATTTTTACAGGTACTTTCAAAGGAACGTGTCTGTAACATAAAAGATGTTAAGGAGAAATTACATTGGTGAACATCTATAACAAAAATGGCGCTGGCATGTATGTTACGATGACTTGCAAGAGGAAGTTCTTCTAGAGGCGATACCCATTATCCCAGGAGAGGCCCACGAGTTAATGAGAGACTCGACCCTGAAAATCGTATCTATTCGTGCAGGTGATTGAAAAACTATACGGCAGATTATATTATACTCAGAGTGCCACATGGAAGACAATCCACCTACAACATTAATTTCCTCCGCAATGAAATCTGCTTTATTATTCCCTAACTTTAGCAAAGATTCCAAAAATGGATGGAGACGTCAACATAACATATATGTGGTAGTGAAAGTCGCGTTAAGAATTTTCCCAGGAAACAAAGACAGTTTTTGGTTAGGACGTCATATCAGCCGCTCCTCATTCTCGTCTGTCGCCATGTCTTTACCTATTATAAGTATCTTATGAATACTACCAAGGTATTGCTCAGTATTTGACAATAACCAAAGCGTGTACCTTGAAACAGATACTTCCTAATGAATTGGTCTATAATCCAGTAATGAACGGAAGATATTCCATAGGCCAATAACAGATTGTAACTGACGAGGTGAAATAAATGTAAGCATATGCAGTAATGTACCTCTCGATCTCCAATCAGTTAGCACCTTTCACTAATAGCTGAAATAAAATGGGTAAAAACACTGAAAAGTATGGCCTTAACCACAAACAGAACTAGAAAACGCCTGGACACAACGTTCCTAGAAGAAAGTATGGGCACAAAAGACACTAAAGTGGAAGTAATACACAATGCTGCATCCGGTCTGGAACGTATTACTAAAGCAGCATAAAAAGGAGTCACTACTTTTCATTACAAATCCAAATCAGGCAGTGTTATCGGAAAAACAACTTTTTTGAAACCTTACACAGTGAGGAGTGCGTGCACCTTCCACTACACTATAAAGCTATAACACGGACAAATGATGTACGGCTGGTATATCAAATAATCCCCCATATATTTAATATTACCACAGCATATGTTTTTCTGCGCATTAACAGTCTTACTAATAATCCAGTTGTAACATTTATACCAGGAATATACACAGCTGAGGAGAAAAAGTGTACTAATAATCCTTACATAAGGCTGATTGTGTGCAACACTTTACATAGCCTGGTCCTTTTGTATAAACTACACGTAAACAATCAAGATGGCCGATATCCGTAACAGCCGGTCGTTTCGTAGATATCTGAGATTGAATTTTGAGGCTACGCATATTCTGATCTGCTTTTGCGGAATTATAAACATTGTTCCTTGTTTGCGGGACATATTTGCATACTTGTACCCATGATTAAAGCTTTCTGAAAACAATATAATGAAAGGCTGAAATGTCGGCAGACCACGTGTTGCTATTTGTTTACGGCTCCGATAGATGGCGTTCAGCAGTGCACATAGCCAGGGACTAGTGACGTCACAACTAGAGTGACGTATTTGATGACGTTGGACGTACAAACCCCGTGTAAACCTCGGTGTTACACTCCCTTTATTGGTAATACGGCTTATGCAGAATTTGCAAGGTGATCAACCAAACAACCGTTCAACGCAGACATAAGCAGCTTTTATTAGTAAGGCTGTTAGTCTATATCGAAAGACGGAACCATATACATGTCGCTGACAGCGACCCTAGACTACACGAAAACCACTAAAGCTTTGACAGAAAAGGCAGGAAGAAACAGACCGGACATAAATAGGGACAAAGAATGCAGATGAAATATAGATGGGGAGGAAGAGTAAGGAAAATGTCGTCTGTTTCTAGGCAACACTCCACTGCAAATTACATCACTAAAACTAATTGTGGATCACTTTCCATGTGACAAGCATATGATTCAGTATGCAATTGGATAATATGTAGCAGCAATCAGGCTTTTCAGTGACATCCAACCCCTTGACTGATTCTCAATAGAAACTGCAAAAGGATTCTTCACAGCAAAGATATATTCCGTTCTTTCGTGTGGGATCTAAATTATCTGTAATGAGCTCAGCATGAGATATATGAAGGAAATAGATAAAGTAAAATCAACATCTTTTTAAAAGTTCCCATTAAGTGCCGAAACTCGCATACTCCATACTGGTTTACGTGCTATCACGACTGACGTTCCTAATGGACTGATTATGGCTAATGTATGATATGCGGTCAACCAACACTTTTTATAAGTTCAAAATTCGATGCAAGTGAAGTTATGAGCAATCGTATTTGGGCAAAATCGGATCAAGAATACGCCAAGTAGTCACCAACTATAGTATTCTTGGTTTCCAAATTAAATATTAGACTGTGAAGACTCCACCAACCCGATGAAGAATATTTATGTGTGATTTGTAACAGATGCTTTTGATCCATACTATCTGGAATTCTCGACAAAAAGGACACTAAAACTGAGATCGTACAGCAGGGACGACACTATATAACTTCCATGTGCACATTTGTGCACATCCATTTACTTGTGTTTATAATGTCCACATTGGAAGAAAAGCCCATTACAGGAGTACATTATCTAACAGCCACACTTATTTTCTTAGGGGAGGTATTATCTGTAACTTCTTACCTTTCTATTCCTGCCTCTAATATTGTTTTAATCGTCGGCTCGTAACATTGGTACTAATGATGGAAAGAGCATTGTGTTCGAACACGAAATTCGAAGTTGAGTTTGCTTTGAGGTTCCCTGAATACATAAATACAATTTTCAGAAAGATGTTTCTCTGTAAGTGTGTCTGGGAACAGCGTAGCACCGGAACGAAAAATGGTATGAAAGCGAAATTTTGTACTCGCGTTAGGTACCTTTTGAGGATGTGACAATATTACAGACGATTTTATCTTACTCTTAATGCCC
The DNA here is from genome assembly GCA_964059195.1 of Ectobius pallidus. Classification (NCBI taxonomy): domain Eukaryota; kingdom Metazoa; phylum Arthropoda; class Insecta; order Blattodea; family Ectobiidae; genus Ectobius; species Ectobius pallidus. Next base: position 74,220,548 of record CAXKWD010000007.1, on the reverse strand, counting down.
TGTAATTTTACGAAAATTGAATTATCCTGGAAAAAGACTTTAACGATTTAGTTTTAAAGTTTGTACTTTTATGAAGCATTTTTCGTTTAAAAAACTGAAGAAGGCTTCTTATAAACTGCCCACTGTTTGTAGAAACTTAATCTTTCTCTGTGAACAACGAAGCTTTGATAGGTTTAAACAACAGAAAACGAGCTCTTTCCAATGCAGCCTCTTATTCAATATCAGGATGTGATGTTTCTGTGTTTGAGGTAAACAAAGCTACTTGAGTGCTCTAGTTAGATTATATTTAGGTTCTGTATCATTCGGATGTCAATGTCTTCACATTTGCGATCAATTTATATAGAGACTATGTAATACAGCCATCATACATTATACTTAGAGGAAACCCCTTTATTAGGTAGAGGAAGTTGTGTTTGATATCACATTTTGTCCACAAGATAACACCGTGTACCTCCACAATGTCTACATTAGCTATGACGGAAGAGCTGTTTACAACGAAAAGATGTAAATAGCCAAGAAGTATTTGTAAACCTAGCATTCAGGTAATTCTCGGAATACACTAGTAGTTTATATTATAGGTCCTCATTTCAGCCAATATCATCCACTATTACCATTACGTTAATACTCGATATTACACATTAAAAAATTGCGTTTACTTCTTAATAGGTGTTTTCAAATGAATGTCAACAACTCAAGAATGATCAAGAGAGACAACAATATAAGTGAGAAGGCGAAACATGAATGCCAGCATTTACGGCAACGTGCAAGTGGAAGTAACTCTAGAGACTATACAAGATACTACGGTTCAATAGGATCCTTGACACTGAAAATCAGCCCTCTTCGTCCTGATGATTGGATCCAATCGACGACAGAATATAATCTGAGTATTACACAAATTTTTGATAGGTTAAAGATTATTTCTGTGTGTTTCCTTCCCCCTATCTTAATCCGATTTCACACGTTCAGACCGTGCACTTTGACAATAACAACATCAAGACGGGCTATCGCATAGTATCCTGGAGTACATGGTGACTCTTAATGTATAATCCAAAAACATTAGCAGTGACGCTAACGACGGATAGAACACGGGGCAGTACACAGCGAAGACGTTATTGATAGTTGGGCATTGATGATTTGCTCGGTTCAATTATGTTCCGCTCTTTTTCTCATCTTTAACCTTGTTTCATTTATTTCTACTATATGTCTCATCTGTCTCCATGTGTTCTACTGATTTCTATTGTAGCACTGCTACTGTATAGTGACTGTTTGTTATTTGACAATAAAAACTGTGTTTAATTTTTACAGGTACTTTCAAAGGAACGTGTCTGTAACATAAAAGATGTTAAGGAGAAATTACATTGGTGAACATCTATAACAAAAATGGCGCTGGCATGTATGTTACGATGACTTGCAAGAGGAAGTTCTTCTAGAGGCGATACCCATTATCCCAGGAGAGGCCCACGAGTTAATGAGAGACTCGACCCTGAAAATCGTATCTATTCGTGCAGGTGATTGAAAAACTATACGGCAGATTATATTATACTCAGAGTGCCACATGGAAGACAATCCACCTACAACATTAATTTCCTCCGCAATGAAATCTGCTTTATTATTCCCTAACTTTAGCAAAGATTCCAAAAATGGATGGAGACGTCAACATAACATATATGTGGTAGTGAAAGTCGCGTTAAGAATTTTCCCAGGAAACAAAGACAGTTTTTGGTTAGGACGTCATATCAGCCGCTCCTCATTCTCGTCTGTCGCCATGTCTTTACCTATTATAAGTATCTTATGAATACTACCAAGGTATTGCTCAGTATTTGACAATAACCAAAGCGTGTACCTTGAAACAGATACTTCCTAATGAATTGGTCTATAATCCAGTAATGAACGGAAGATATTCCATAGGCCAATAACAGATTGTAACTGACGAGGTGAAATAAATGTAAGCATATGCAGTAATGTACCTCTCGATCTCCAATCAGTTAGCACCTTTCACTAATAGCTGAAATAAAATGGGTAAAAACACTGAAAAGTATGGCCTTAACCACAAACAGAACTAGAAAACGCCTGGACACAACGTTCCTAGAAGAAAGTATGGGCACAAAAGACACTAAAGTGGAAGTAATACACAATGCTGCATCCGGTCTGGAACGTATTACTAAAGCAGCATAAAAAGGAGTCACTACTTTTCATTACAAATCCAAATCAGGCAGTGTTATCGGAAAAACAACTTTTTTGAAACCTTACACAGTGAGGAGTGCGTGCACCTTCCACTACACTATAAAGCTATAACACGGACAAATGATGTACGGCTGGTATATCAAATAATCCCCCATATATTTAATATTACCACAGCATATGTTTTTCTGCGCATTAACAGTCTTACTAATAATCCAGTTGTAACATTTATACCAGGAATATACACAGCTGAGGAGAAAAAGTGTACTAATAATCCTTACATAAGGCTGATTGTGTGCAACACTTTACATAGCCTGGTCCTTTTGTATAAACTACACGTAAACAATCAAGATGGCCGATATCCGTAACAGCCGGTCGTTTCGTAGATATCTGAGATTGAATTTTGAGGCTACGCATATTCTGATCTGCTTTTGCGGAATTATAAACATTGTTCCTTGTTTGCGGGACATATTTGCATACTTGTACCCATGATTAAAGCTTTCTGAAAACAATATAATGAAAGGCTGAAATGTCGGCAGACCACGTGTTGCTATTTGTTTACGGCTCCGATAGATGGCGTTCAGCAGTGCACATAGCCAGGGACTAGTGACGTCACAACTAGAGTGACGTATTTGATGACGTTGGACGTACAAACCCCGTGTAAACCTCGGTGTTACACTCCCTTTATTGGTAATACGGCTTATGCAGAATTTGCAAGGTGATCAACCAAACAACCGTTCAACGCAGACATAAGCAGCTTTTATTAGTAAGGCTGTTAGTCTATATCGAAAGACGGAACCATATACATGTCGCTGACAGCGACCCTAGACTACACGAAAACCACTAAAGCTTTGACAGAAAAGGCAGGAAGAAACAGACCGGACATAAATAGGGACAAAGAATGCAGATGAAATATAGATGGGGAGGAAGAGTAAGGAAAATGTCGTCTGTTTCTAGGCAACACTCCACTGCAAATTACATCACTAAAACTAATTGTGGATCACTTTCCATGTGACAAGCATATGATTCAGTATGCAATTGGATAATATGTAGCAGCAATCAGGCTTTTCAGTGACATCCAACCCCTTGACTGATTCTCAATAGAAACTGCAAAAGGATTCTTCACAGCAAAGATATATTCCGTTCTTTCGTGTGGGATCTAAATTATCTGTAATGAGCTCAGCATGAGATATATGAAGGAAATAGATAAAGTAAAATCAACATCTTTTTAAAAGTTCCCATTAAGTGCCGAAACTCGCATACTCCATACTGGTTTACGTGCTATCACGACTGACGTTCCTAATGGAGTGATTATGGCTAATGTATGATATGCGGTCAACCAACACTTTTTATAAGTTCAAAATTCGATGCAAGTGAAGTTATGAGCAATCGTATTTGGGCAAAATCGGATCAAGAATACGCCAAGTAGTCACCAACTATAGTATTCTTGGTTTCCAAATTAAATATTAGACTGTGTAGACTCCACCAACCCGATGAAGAATATTTATGTGTGATTTGTAACAGATGCTTTTGATCCATACTATCTGGAATTCTCGACAAAAAGGACACTAAAACTGAGATCGTACAGCAGGGACGACACTATATAACTTCCATGTGCACAGCCGTTTTTTTTTATGTTTATAATGTCCACATTGTAAGTAAAGCCAATTACAGGAGTAAATGATCTAACAGCCACACTTATTTTCTTAGGGGAGGTATTATCTGTAACTTCTTACCTTTCTATTCCTGCCTCTAATATTGTTTTAATCGTCGGCTCGTAACATTGGTACTAATGATGGAAAGAGCATTGTGTTCGAACACGAAATTCGAAGTTGAGTTTGCTTTGAGGTTCCCTGAATACATAAATACAATTTTCAGAAAGATGTTTCTCTGTAAGTGTGTCTGGGAACAGCGTAGCACCGGAACGAAAAATGGTATGAAAGCGAAATTTTGTACTCGCGTTAGGTACCTTTTGAGGATGTGACAATATTACAGACGATTTTATCTTACTCTTAATGCCCTGTAATTTTACGAAAATTGAATTCTCCTGGAAAAAGACTTTAACGATTTAGTTTTAAAGTTTGTACTTTTATGAAGCATTTTTCGTTTAAAAAACTGAAGAAGGCTTCTTATAAACTGCCCACTGTTTGTAGAAACTTAATCTTTCTCTGTGAACAACGAAGCTTTGATAGGTTTAAACAACAGAAAACGAGCTCTTTCCAATGCAGCCTCTTATTCAATATCAGGATGTGATGTTTCTGTGTTTGAGGTAAACAAAGCTACTTGAGTGCACTAGTTAGATTATATTTAGGTTCTGTATCATTCGGATGTCCATGTCTTCACTTTTGCGATCAATTTATATAGAGACTATGTCATACAGCCTCATACATTATACTTAGAGGAAACCCCTTTATTAGGTAGAGGAAGTTGTGTTTGATATCACATTTTGTCCACAAGATAACACCGTGTACCTCCACAATGTCTACATTAGCTATGACGGAAGAGCTGTTTACAACGAAAAGATGTAAATAGCCAAGAAGTATTTGTAAACCTAGCATTCAGGTAATTCTCGGAATACACTAGTAGTTTATATTATAGGTCCTCATTTCACCCAATATCATCCACTATTACCATTACGTTAATACTCGATATTACACATTAAAAAATTGCGTTTACTTCTTAATAGGTGTTTTCAAATGAATGTCAACAACTCAAGAATGATCAAGAGAGACAACAATATAAGTGAGAAGGCGAAACATGAATGCCAGCATTTACGGCAACGTGCAAATGGAAGTAACTCTAGAGACTATACAAGATACTACGGTTCAATGGGATCCTTGACACAGAAAATCAGCCCTCTTCGTCCTGATGATTGGATCCAATCGACGACAGAATATAATCTGAGTATTACACAAATTTTTGATAGGTTAAAGATTATTTCTCTGTGTTTCCTTCCCCCTATCTTAATCCGATTTCACACGTTCAGACCGTACACTTTGACAATAACAACATCAAGACGGGCTATCGCATAGTATCCTGGAGTACATGGTGACTCTTAATGTATAATCCAAAAACATTAGCAGTGACGCTAACGACGGATAGAACACGGGGCAGTACACAGCGAAGACGTTATTGATAGTTGGGCATTGATGATTTGCTCGGTTCAATTATGTTCCGCTCTTTTTCTCATCTTTATCCTTGTTTCATTTATTTCTACTATGTCTCATCTGTCTCCATGTGTTCTACTTATTTCTATTGTAGCACTGCTACTGTATAGTGACTGTTTGTTATTTGACAATAAAAACTGTGTTTAATTTTTACAGGTACTTTCAAAGGAACGTGTCTGTAACATAAAAGATGTTAAGGAGAAATTACATTGGTGAACATCTATAACAAAAATGGCGCTGGCATGTATGTTACGATGACTTGCAAGAGGAAGTTCTTCTAGAGGCGATACCCATTATCCCAGGAGAGGCCCACGAGTTAATGAGAGACTCGACCCTAAAAATCGTATCTATTCGTGCAGGTGATTGAAAAACTATGCGGCAGATTATATTATACTCAGAGTGCCACATGGAAGACAATCCACCTACAACATTAATTTCCTCCGCAATGAAATCTGCTTTATTATTCCCTAACTTTAGCAAAGATTCCAAAAATGGATGGAGACGTCAACATAACATATATGTGGTAGTGAAAGACGCGTTAAGAATTTTCCCAGGAAACAAAGACAGATTTGGTTAGGACGTCATATCAGCCGCTCCTCATTCTCGTCTGTCGCCATGTCTTCACCTATTATAAGTATCTTATGAATACTACCAAGGTATTGCTCAGTATTTGACAATAACCAAAGCGTGTCCTTGAAACAGATACTTCCTAATGAATTGGTCTATAATCCAGTAATGAATGGAAGATATTCCATAAGTCAGTAACAGATTGTAACTGACGAGGTGAAATAAATTTAAGCATATGCAGTAATGTACCTCTCGATATCCAATCAGTTAGCACCTTTCACTAATAGCTGAAATAAAATGGGTAAAAACACTGAAAAGTATGGCCTTAACCACAAACAGAACTAGAAAACGCCTGGACACAACGTTCCTAGAAGAAAGTATGGGCACAAAAGACACTAAAGTGGATGTAATACACAATGCTGCATCCGGTCTGGAACGTATTACTAAAGCAGCATAAAAAGGAGACACTACTTTTCATTACAAATCCAAATCACGCAGTGTTATCGGAAAAACAATCTTTTTGAAACCTTACACAGTGAGAAGTGCGTGCACCTTCCACTACACTATAAAGCTATAACACGGACAAATGATGTACGGCTGGTATATCACATAATCCCCCATATATTTAATATTACCACAGCATATGTTTTTCTACGCATTAACAGTCTTACTAATAATCCAGTTGTAACATTTATACCAGGAATATACACAGCTGAGGAGAAAAAGTGTACTAATAATCCTTACATAAGGCTGATTGTGTGCAACACTTTACATAGCCTGGCCCTTTAGTATAAACTAGACGTAAACAATCAAGATGGCCGATATCCGTAACAGCCGGTCGTTTCGTAGATGTCTGATATTGAATTTTGAGGCTACGCATATTCTGAGCTGCTTTTGCGGAATTATAAACATTGTTCCTTGTTTGCGGGACATATTTGCATACTTGTACCCATGATTAAAGCTTTCTGAAAACAATATAATGAAAGGCTGAAATGTCGGCAGACCACGTGTTGCTATTTGTTCACGGCTCCGATAGATGGCGTTCAGCAGTGCACATAGCCAGGGACTAGTGACGTCACAACTAGAGTGACGTATTTGATGACGTTGGACGTACAAACCCCGTGTAAACCTCGGTGTTACACTCCCTTTATTGGTAATACGGCTTATGCAGAAATTGCACGGTGAACAACCAAACAACCGTTCAACGCAGACATAAGCAGCTTTTATTAGTAAGGCTGTTAGTCTATATCGAAAGACGGAACCATATATATGTCGCTGACAGCGACCCTAGACTACACGAAAACCACTAAAGCTTTGACAGACAAGGCAGGAAGAAACAGACCGGACATAAATAGGGACAAAGAATGCAGATGAAATATAGATGGGGAGGAAGAGTAAGGAAAATGTCGTCTGTTTCTAGGCAACACTCCACTGCAAATTACATCACTAAAACTAATTGTGGATCACTTTCCGTGTGACAAGCATATGATTCAGTATGCAATTGGATAATATGTAGCAGCAATCAGGCTTTTCAGTGACATCCAACCCCTTGACTGACTCTCAATAGAAACTGCAAAAGGATTCTTCACAGCAAAGATATATTCCTTTCTTTCGTGTGGGATCTAAATCATCTGTAATGAGCTCAGCATGAGATATATGAAGGAAATAGATAAAGTAAAATCAACATCTTTTTAAAAGTTCCCATTAAGTGCCGAAACTCGCATACTCCATACTGGTTTACGTGCTATCACGACGGACTTTCCTAATGGAGTGATTATGGCTAATGTATGATATGCGGTCAACCAACACTTTTTATCATTCAAAATTCGATGCAAGTGAAGTTATGAGCAATCTTATTTGGGCAAAATCGGATCAAGAATACGCCAAGTAGTCACCAACTATAGTATTCTTGGTTTCCAAATTAAATATTAGACAGTGAAGACTCCACCAACCCGATGAAGAATATTTATGTGTGATTTGTAACAGATGCTTTTGATCCATACTATCTGGAATTCTCGACATAAAGGACACTAAAACTGAGATCGTACAGCAGGGACGACACTATATAACTCCCATGTGCACATTTGTGCACATCCATTTACTTATTATTATAATGTCCACATCGGAAGAAAAGCCCATTACAGGAGTACATTATCTAACAGCCACACTTATTTTCTTAGGGGAGGTATTATCTGTAACTTCTTACCTTTCTATTCCTGCCTCTAATATTGTTTTAATCGTCGGCTCGTAACATTGGTACTAATGATGGAAAGAGCATTGTGTTCGAACACGAAATTCGAAGTTGAGTTTGCTTTGAGGTTCCCTGAATACATAAATACAATTTTCAGAAAGATGTTTCTCTGTAAGTGTGTCTGGGAACAGCGTAGCACCGGAACGAAAAATGGTATGAAAGCGAAATTTTGTACTCGCGTTAGGTACCTTTTGAGGATGTGACAATATTACAGACGATTTTATCTTACTCTTAATGCCCTGTAATTTTACGAAAATTGAATTATCCTGGAAAAAGACTTTAACGATTTAGTTTTAAAGTTTGTACTTTTATGAAGCATTTTTCGTTTAAAAAACTGAAGAAGGCTTCTTATAAACTGCCCACTGTTTGTAGAAACTTAATCTTTCTCTGTGAACAACGAAGCTTTGATAGGTTTAAACAACAGAAAACGAGCTCTTTCCAATGCAGCCTCTTATTCAATATGAGGATGTGATGTTTCTGTGTTTGAGGTAAACAAAGCTACTTGAGTGCACTAGTTAGATTATATTTAGGTTCTATATCATTCGGATGTCCATGTCTTCACTTTAGCGATCAATTTATATAGAGACTATGTCATACAGCCATCATACATTATACTTAGAGGAAACCCCTTTATTAGGTAGAGGAAGTTGTGTTTGATATCACATTTTGTCCACAAGATAACACCGTGTACCTCCACAATGTCTACATTAGCTATGACGGAAGAGCTGTTTACAACGAAAAGATGTAAATAGCCAAGAAGTATTTGTAAACCTAGCATTCAGGTAATTCTCGGAATACACTAGTAGTTTATATTATAGGTCCTCATTTTACCCAATATCATCCACTATTACCATTACGTTAATACTCGATATTACACATTAAAAAATTGCGTTTACTTCTTAATAGGTGTTTTCAAATGAATGTCAACAACTCAAGAATGATCAAGAGAGACAACAATATAAGTGAGAAGGCGAAACATGAATGCCAGCATTTACGGCAACGTGCAAGTGGAAGTAACTCTAGAGACTATACAAGATACTACGGTTCAATGGGATCCTTGACACAGAAAATCAGCTCTCTTCGTCCTGATGATTGGATCCAATCGACGACAGAATATAATCTGAGTATTACACAAATTTTTGATAGGTTAAAGATTATTTCTGTGTTTTTCCTTCCCCCTATCTTAATCCGATTTCACACGTTCAGACCGTGCACTTTGACAATAACAACATCAAGACGGGCTATCGCATAGTATCCTGGAGTACATGGTGACTCTTAATGTATAATCCAAAAACATTAGCAGTGACGCTAACGACGGATAGAACACGGGGCAGTACACAGCGATGACGTTATTGATAGTTGGGCATTGATGATTTGCTCGGTTCAATTATGTTCCGCTCTTTTTCTCATCTTTATCCTTGTTTCATTTATTTGCACTATATGTCTCATCTGTCTCCATGTGTTCTACTTATTTCTATTGTAGCACTGCTACTGTATAGTGACTGTTTGTTATTTGACAATAAAAACTGTGTTTAATTTTATAGGTACTGTCGTGCCTAATTTGAGGATATTACTGGGTAGTGAGGAAGGGAGCGGTTGTCAGTATTCCTAAATTAAGCAGACGAATGCTTGACACAATAGTGTAAGGTTTTATTATAAAAAAACATAAAAATAAGAACTGAATAATAAGTATTTGATATTAAAATAGTAAAATTAAGTTCTATTATGAGCATTCGTGAATAACCGTCTAAAACCCTTGGCTGTGCTACCGGAGTAACAAATAGCTGTAAGCTACTTACAATTCAATAGACGAAAGCCCATGGTGTCCATGTTGGTTGAGGTTGTGAGAATCACACTTGACTGTAACCAGACCTCGAGGATACGATGTATGCTTAAAGTGTCTTCAAGTAGTTCTGCCCTAACCGTTAATCGGTTTAGAATATATAGTATGATTTAGCCTTCAGAAAGGATAAATCATAACTTGATAGTGTAATATTGTTTTCTGACAGTTATGTAATTGATCACAAATACTCACAATAGTATTTGAAATAATGCAATGCTACCTTGAGAATTGCTGCTTAGTTAAACATATCGACAAACAGTCCAGGTGTTTGTTTATGAGTGCTTATGACATAAGATGATATAGAATTGCTCACTCTGGGGTCCTGAGTGCGATGCCAGGGCACCACACTCTCCCTTCACCAGAGAAGAATTATTGTGAAATATATTCTTACAAGAAAAAAACTAATAACAATAATAACATAAAAATAACAAAGAAAATACCAAATTCTATACATAGTTAAGATACATGTAGTGAATATAATACAAAAAAAATTCTGCTTCATTGTTTCTTGTATTGCTCTTCCCTTTCTTCCGTGGCTGATTCTTCTTCTTCTTCCGTTTCGTATCTTCTCATTTAATTTCTTCACCTCCTGCTTTTCTCGTTTGTTTACCATCCTCCTTTCTTGCTTTTCTCGTTTACCATCCTCCTCTCCTACACTTCTCTGGCGATCATCTTCATCTTACGATGAATAGACTTCCCGTAGGATCTTCGGCTTTCCTTGTATACCGAGGTGTCGTTGGTGTCGGTGTCTCTGTGTTCGCCTGGTTAGCGAGACGTCTTTCCGTCGGAACGGGTACTTCTGCATCCTTCGGAATTTGCTTTTTTAGACATAGGACAATTTTCTTCTGAAAAATAGTTAATGTTATGATTATAATTATTATTACTCCATTTGGGGCTATGATAATGATCAGGTTCCTTTGCATACAATCATGCTTCAATAAATCTGCTGTTTCTCGGCGTCGCTGTATTTCTGCCAGCGGGGCTCCCTTCTTATGTTTCTGCGCGATGTCTTCTATTATAGACCGTAATTTTTCTGGTTCCTGGAACAATGTTTGCTCACTGGTAGAAATTAAAGAGTCTATTCCTGGTATCACAAGGGGTGTGCTGATTGATGTCTCAATTTTGCTTCTTCCCAGAGAGTGAGGCAAGAGTGTAAACGAGTTACCATAAACATAGCAGTTATGGCTATTGTTGAGAATTCCTGTCCCCTCGATAGTGATGTCGTGCTTCCTGGTATATGAGAACTGCGCCTCTGAGGTCTGGCACCTCAATGTGAGTCTTGTAGCCTCGGACACGCTGTATAACCAGAAAGTGCTATCGGGGGCTCTGATCCACAATGGAATAAATGGAGAAGGAATAATTAATTTGCTACACTGCTGATGGGTTCTTTCTGTCTCTCCTAGAAAAATTGAAATCAAACAATGATTGGCCTGTTGGTCATACAGGGCTATATTAGCTGGACAAATAGTAAATAGCCCTTGTTTACATTGACAAATTTCTTCAGGCGTCAGGGTAGCAAACAACTGCTTGCTCTCCGACACAGCCAGGTACTGGTGAGTTATCTCAAAACTCACAAACTGATTGATAGAAGGAACAAGGGTAGGTAAGGAGAAAACGTGAAATATCTCGAAAAACCTGTCTGCTGCTCTTAAGGGTATGTCTACTAATAATCGAATCTTATTGAAAGTCGCAGCCGCGTGTACTTCAGATATTGAATAAAATATATGCATGTTATCGTCCGTCGGAGAAGTTAATAATGAAATACCTTCCGGTAATTTTAAAGCTATCTGGTTTAAAGCATTCTTTAAGACCGTAGGGCTTATTAAAATTGAAGATAGTCTTCCTGTTGCTGTTACGTCTAATGCTTCCTGTAATTGTATCAGGTTTTCACGTGTTTGCAATAAAACAATCTCCATTTCTCTTATATTAGCTGTCATGACTGAAATTTGCTGCGTGTTGTGATTTAATGATTGCACGGCGCTCGTAATTGAGTTAACGCATGCCTGGCCTAGTGATACCACTGCCTTAGCGTTATCTGTCACCTTCGCATCGAGAGCGTGTAGATAAGTAAGTTGGTGCTCCGATATATGAGTCATGTCACGTGTGTAAGTTTGTATGTGTTCTATCTCTGTATTTAGTCTTTTTAAATCTCGGGTGCTTAATGTTCCAAATAAATAACGTAATCCGTACCCTACTATATTCATCAACCCCCTCCTATTCCTTACATAAGGGCGATCTTCAGGTAATAATGCTTGAAATGCGCGTATCTGCTGGTGTACGCTAAATGAAACGTTGTGTAACCTTTGTACTTCTATGTTATAAGTATCCTTTAATTGATCAGTCAGGCTGTTTCTTTCCGCTAAAATTTGTAAATTGCGCACCATTACTTCTAAAGATTTTTCATATAATTTTATTGATTTGGAATAATCTTCTACGTTTATGTCAGCAGCTATAGTCCATTTATCTCCTGTAATGAGGATGTCTCTTTCTTTCATGAATACTACTCCGTTATCTGGCTGGATTTCAATAAGGTAGCTCGCAGCTACAACAGTTGTTACGATACATAACCCTGTAACAAACAGAAACAATTGTTGTTGACTTGAATTTAATGCTTTCCCGAACGCAAATTGTATCGGGGCTCCTTGTTATTGACATTTTTATCTCCTTCCCTTAAACTATCTGCTGCATCGTTTCCAGATGCATTACTTAATTGCTCATTATTAACTAACTCATTGTTAAATTGTCGCGTCTTCTCCCGCGATCTCAAATTATATTCGTTCGTCCCTGAATTCTCTTTTTCTACACTTCTTGGAGGTACCCACTCATCTTCGCTTTCGATTATTCTCTGACTCGTTTGTTGTTCTTTTCCTGAGTTTACCCTTCCTGTGTCAGTTGCCTCGTTGACTAGCAACCGACCAGCAGGAGGAATCAGTATCTCTGGTTCTGGCGGCCCTGTGTCTTCGCGCGCCCTGTGTTTCTTTGGAGGTCTTTTTATTTTCATGCTTTTATCTTCAGTGAACTCAGGTCCCGATATTCGACTACCCTTCAGTCGATTTATGTGAACTGCTTGGTCCTTACCCTTATCTTTTCTAATTATATAAGTTAGCTTTGACAACCGTTTTACCACCCTGTAGGGGCCTCTCCAAGGGAACGCGAATTTCCGCGCCACTCCGTGCTTCGTTGTGGGGTCGTGCAAATACACAAACTCTCCTATTTTGAAACTTCTTATTTTTGTTCCTTGATCGTAATATTGTTTAGATCTTTTCTGAGCTTCCTGATTCTCTTTTCTTACCACATCGTAAGCTATTTTTAATTTGTCAGCTAATTCTTTTATGTGCTTCTGATATTCATTGTCTGTAGTACTCTTAATCAGCATTTCTCGCATACAGTCTTCTACTGGAAGTCGCATTTCTCGTCCAAACACTAAGTAATGTGGAGAGTAACCAGTAATGGTATGGGGTGTACCTCTATATGCCATGACAGCATACGGAAGGTACTGATCCCATTTCTTTACGTCTCGAGTCACAAAATGTGATATCATATCTATCAAAACCTTATGAAATCGCTCACATACTCCATTGCTTTGAGGGTGCAGGGGAGACGTATGCAATCTTTTTACTTGCAAAAGTTTGCACGTTTCCTGCACTAGTTTGGACATGAACTGCGCTCCTCTGTCTGAAAGTAAAAATTTTGGAATTCCATATTGGGTTACTATGTGTGCTACGAAGACTTTTGCTACGGTTTCTGCAGTTTGATCAGATACCGGTATGGCAAAACAGTATCTCGTAAAATGATCTACAAAAGTGATCACGTACCTATTACCTGCCAGCGAGACTGGTAACGGTCCCACAAAATCGGTAGAAAGAATTTCTAAAAATTCAGTCGCCTTAGGAGGTTCTCCTAAGGGGGCTACCGGGCAGTACCCTGTTTTCCTTCTTGCACAACTATCACAGGTACTAATATAGTCTTCGACATCTCGTCTTAGACCTTTCCACCAATACTTTTGCGTAAGTCTGGCTATCGTTCTCTTTATGCCTTGATGTCCAGCTAAGTGTGATGAGTGATATATGTGTAATAAAAGGGGTACAAGTGTTCTTGGTACTATTATCTGATAGTGGCCATAACTTTCGTCACTAAGTTTTACAAGCAACCCGTCATCATTGATTTTGAATTTATTGCCTAAAGACTTAAATTGTTCACAACAAAATTCGTCTGTTAGCTGGGCGTTTCTCATTTTATCAATGGTGATACTAGAATCAATTATAACCGAAGCTACATGCCTAGACAAAGCATCTACGTGGGGAATCTGTCTTCCAGCCCGATGTACCACTTCATAGTCGAATTCCGCAAGTCTAAGACCCCACCGAGTGAGTCTCGAACTCGGGTCCTTTATATTTAGTAGCCATTTTAGGGCTGCATGGTCCGTAAATAAAATAAACTTACGTCCATACAAATAACAACGGAATTGCTTCGTGGCAAAAATTACCGCTAACAATTCTCGTTCAGAACAGGTGTATCTACTTTCGGCGCCGGAAAGCTGGCGACTACAGTAGGCTACAGGCTGCTCAAGACCATTCCTTACTTGAGACAGAATAGATCCGATTGCTGTCTGGCTAGCGTCACACGTGACGTAAAATACTTCTGAAAAATCAGGATATATTAGCAAAGGGGATGTACTTAAAATTTCTTTCAACTTTTCAAATGCCGCATTTTGCTCCGATTCCCAGCGGAATGTATTCTCTTTCTTAGTTAAGCGAGTCAAAGGGGCTGCAATTTCTGCGAAATTGTTAATATGCCTCCTGTAATAAGATGTTAATCCGATAAAAGATCTAACTTCCTTTAGGGTTTTGGGTACAGGATAATTCTGGACTGCTTGTATTTTCTTTGGATCGGGTTTTACGCCGTCCTTCGATACAATATGTCCCAAATATTCGACTTCGTCGGCCGCGAATTGGCATTTTTCTGGTTGCATTTTGAAATTTGCTGCTTCCAGCCTTTTGAATATTCTCTCCAATTTGTCCACATGTTCTGGCACGTCTCGGGAAAATACAATTAAATCGTCGATATAGGGGATGACATCCCTGTCTCGTAATCCTGCTAATATCAATTCCATACCCCTCTGGTAGGTAGATGGGGCGTTACATAATCCGAAGCACATTTTATTAAAATGAAAACGTCCTTGGGGGGTGCTGAACGCAGTTTTCTCCCTATGTTTCTCAGAGATCTCTATTTGATAGTACCCGCTTGCCATGTCTAAAACAGAAAATACCTTACTGTGACCCAGAGCGTCTAGCGTGTCTATGATGTTCGGTATCGGGTACACTTCAGGTTTTGTAAGGCTGTTGAGTTGACGTAAGTCTACCACCAACCTGAATTTAGGTTTACCGTCAGTAGATTTCTTTTTTACCATTATTATAGGACTATTCCAGGGGGAAAAACTTTCCTCTATTATCCCTTTCTTCAGCATATCGTTAATTTGTCTTTCTACTTCTGGTTTGAGTGCATGGGGTATCCTATAAGGCTTTTTCTTGACTGGCGAAGCGTCTCCTGTATCTATCTCATGCTGTATTATGTTGGTGCATCCAATATCTGTACTTCCCTCTATATAAAATAAATGTCTATATTTTCTTAAAACGACTCCTAGTCTGTCCGCGTTTTCCTTAGACAAATGGTTTAATTTTTCCTCTAAGTATTTTTCAAAGTGGCTGTCTACGCCTTCGATACTTTTGGCAGGTACCTGAGTTACACTGTTCACATTTGATGTTTCAAATTCACAGATATCTTCTACAAGACTAACTGTGCCTAAGTTAGTTCCTTTGTTTATCACTATTTCTTCCTGGGAGATATTTAACAAAATTACTGACATATAGCCTATCGTATTCTCGCTACTGCTACGTGTCCTATGTGTTTCATTACTAGTAGTGATGGTATTAACTACTCTTAGTTCGTTCTCGCTGTGTCCAAGATGCTTAACTCCTATTTCATTACTTCCTTGTGTTGCATTATTGCTCTCGTATGTTATGCTATCGACAGAAACGGACAACTGTGATTCTACCTCTTTGCATCTTTGAGCTTCAGGATCTGTCTGTCCATTCACTCGCTGGAAACATGGAATATTTTGATACCTTTCATCCGTCAACTGACTGACTAGGGACGTAGGGGAAACTGCAGGACATACAGTACTTGTGAGGTAAACGTTACCTCCGGGGACTTTCGGCAAAGTGGTTCCACCACGCGAGATATCAAATAAGGATCCTTTACAAACAACTGCGCTAGCGACTCTAGGCGCAAAAACACCCGGTAAGAACATAGCATCTACCGGTTCAAAAACAACTACTTGAGGGACAGTAAGATTACCGCGTCCAATAATCTTACCACGGACTATTCTCGCTGCCAGAGGTGGAAGCATTGTGCTTTCCGGTTGGGACACCCGTGCATGCCAGCTGGTACATACATTTGGATCAGTTGGTCCCGGCTCCAGAACTGCTTCATGAGTGGCCATCCCGTTGAAGTCAGTTGTGTGTGAGTTAACCTCACTTGAGCAGTTTAAGGGAACAACATTCTTTCCTATTTTTAAGGTACCGGCTCTTAGGTCCAAAATTGCTTCCACTTTCTGGAGAAAATCGATACCCAATATTCCATGTCCAGGGACATTTAATTCACATATCTGAAAATTGTGTAAAAATGTTTCTTTACCTATTGTGAATTCTATAACTTGTTCTCCTAGGATACCTAACTTAGTTCCTGTAATTCCCCTAGCCGCTATCTCACTTTCTTTTAATCGTACTCCACTCACTGCCGGTTTCAACAACGAAATAGTGGATCCGGAGTCCACCAACAAATCAACCGCAATTTCCCCTATAACCGAGTGGAGCAGCGGCCCCGTCGCGGACCTTTCTACTGCTGGTACGATTAATTTCGGCTTGCTTTCGGGAAAACCTTCGGGGATGCTCTGGTTTTCCCTATTCCGTTTAAATCTGGACGGCCCTCACGTCCTTCAGTACAATATCTTGCTATGTGACCCAATTTCCGGCAATTATTACATTGGATATCTCGCCTGCCTGCGCCCTGGTAGCCGTCGCTACCCCTTATAGGTTGTAAGTTGTTCTCCCTTCTTCCAAGGCCTGACCTTACACCTCTCTCTGACCCCCGGTGAAATTCCCTCCCGGTGTCTCTTTCGTAATACCCCCGGTTATTACTATTTTGGTTCTTATTCTTATATGCCTGTTGCGACGGTCTGTCCCTAGCACTTCCTACGACGTATACCTGTGAGTGAGTCAGCTCACGGTTAGCACTAGCCTCCTTTTCTGCTTTAAATGTTGCCATCGCAACTTTCAGTGCTTTTTCTAATGTGTCAGGCATATTTACTTTAACCATTAATCCTGGGTTACCTCTCAAGCCATTAATAAACGCAGACAATAATCTCTTCTCTGCTTGTCTATTATAAATTACTTGCTCAGCTTTTACTACTGAAAATTCCATTGTTTTCCTATTTAACGCTCTTAGCCTATCTGCAAATTCTTCTGGAGTTTCGTTCTTTTCTTGTTTAGCATTTTGCAATTGAACATAATAATAAAATTCATTTTCCTTATCTTTAAACCTTTGCACTAGCGTCTCTTTTAATTTTTCAAATGTAACATTCCCACCCTGTAGGTCCGGGTGTGTTTCTAAAAATGTTTGAGCAGCACCTTGTAGTTTTATTGTGACTATGTGTACTTTATCGATGTCTGTTAGTCCACCTAAGCTTGCTACTGTTTCTACTAAACGAAGGAAGCTTTGAATAGAACCACAACCTTTGTCCCTCCATACTGGAACAGAATTTATTACTGTAAAATCCTTAGTAGCTATTTTAGCTGTCACTGCGTCACCTGTATTTGTCATGTTCGCGTTTGTTGATAACGAACTTAAAACTGCAAGTTAATCATACTCGTAACTGACCTACACTACTTGAAAGGAATGCTGAGTGTGTAAACTATTACAAATGTTTCGCTCTCACTTTTCCTACAATATACACTGTCGTTCTGTACACAGACGAACGGAAAAGAATTATAGGGCGTGAATTCTACTAGACGGTAATCAATTAAACTAATGTAATTCCGTTATTACCGAATCTGGCCTGGGGAAAAACCCATTAGTTAACAATTAATTAAGCTAGTTTAAACCGCTGCCACCAATTCTGTCGTGCCTAATTTGAGGATATTACTGGGTAGTGAGGAAGGGAGCGGTTGTCAGTATTCCTAAATTAAGCAGACGAATGCTTGACACAATAGTGTAAGGTTTTATTATTAAAAAACATAAAAATAGGAACTGAATAATAAGTATTTGATATTAAAATAGTAAAATTAAGTTCTATTATGAGCATTCGTGAATAACCGTCTAAAACCCTTGGCTGTGCTACCGGAGTAACAAATAGCTGTAAGCTACTTACAATTCAATAGACGAAAGCCCATGGTGTCCATGTTGGTTGAGGTTGTGAGAATCACACTTGACTGTAACCAGACCTCGAGGATACGATGTATGCTTAAAGTGTCTTCAAGTAGTTCTGCCCTGACCGTTAATCGGTTTAGAATATATAGTATGATTTAGCCTTCAGAAAGGATAAATCATAACTTGATAGTGTAATATTGTTTTCTGACAGTTATGTAATTGATCACAAATACTCACAATAGTATTTGAAATAATGCAATGCTACCTTGAGAATTGCTGCTTAGTTAAACATATCGACAAACAGTCCAGGTGTTTGTTTATGAGTGCTTATGACATAAGATGATATAGAATTGCTCACTCTGGGGTCCTGAGTGCGATGCCAGGGCACCACAGTACTATCAAAGGAACGTGTCTGTAACATAAAAGATGTTAAGGAGAAATTACATTGGAGAACATCAATAACAAAAATGGCGCTGGCATGTATGTTACGATGACTTGCAAGAGGAAGTTCTTCTAGAGGCGATACCCATTATCCCAGGAGAGGCCCACGAGTTAATGAGAGACTCGACCCTGAAAATCGTATCTATTCGTGCAGGTGATTGAAAAACTATACGGCAGATTATATTATACTCAGAGTGCCACATGGAAGACAATCCACCTACAACATTAATTTCCTCCGCAATGAAATCTGCTTTATTATTCCCTAACTTTAGCAAAGATTCCAAAAATGGATGGAGACGTCAACATAACATATATGTGGTAGTGAAAGTCACGTTAAGAATTTTCCCAGGAAACAAAGACAGTTTTTGGTTAGGACGTCATATCAGCCGCTCCTCATTCTCGTCTGTCGCCATGTCTTTACCTATTATAAGTATCTTATGAATACTACCAAGGTATTGCTCAGTATTTGACAATAACCAAAGCGTGTACCTTGAAACAGATACTTCCTAATGAATTGGTCTATAATCCAGTAATGAACGGAAGATAATCCATAGGCCAATAACAGATTGTAACTGACGAGGTGAAATAAATGTAAGCATATGCAGTAATGTACCTCTCGATCTCCAATCAGTTAGCACCTTTCACTAATAGCTGAAATAAAATGGGTAAAAACACTGAAAAGTATGGCCTTAACCACAAACAGAACTAGAAAACGCCTGGTCACAACGTTCCTAGAAGAAAGTATGGGCACAAACGACACTAAAGTGGAAGTAATACACAATGCTGCATCCGGTCTGGAACGTATTACTAAAGCAGCATAAAATGGAGACACTACTTTTCATTACAAATCCAAATCACGCAGTGTTATCGGAAAAACAATTTTTTTGAAACCTTACACAGTGAGAAGTGCGTGCACCTTCCACTACACTATATAGCTATAACACGGACAAATGATGTACGGCTGGTATATCACATAATCCCCCATATATTTAATATTACCACAGCATATGTTTTTCTACGCATTAATAGTCTTACTAATAATCCAGTTGTAACATTTATACCAGGAATATACACAGCTGAGGAGAAAAAGTGTACTAATAATCCTTACATAAGGCTGATTGTGTGCAACACTTTACATAGCCTGGCCCTTTTGTATAAACTAGACGTAAACAATCAAGATGGCCGATATCCGTAACAGCCGGTCGTTTCGTAGATGTCTGATATTGAATTTTGAGGCTACGCATATTCTGAGCTGCTTTTGCGGAATTATAAACATTGTTCCTTGTTTGCGGGACATATTTGCATACTTGTACCCATGATTAAAGCTTTCTGAAAACAATATAATGAAAGGCTGAAATGTCGGCAGACCACGTGTTGCTATTTGTTCACGGCTCCGATAGATGGCGTTCAGCAGTGCACATAGCCAGGGACTAGTGACGTCACAACTAGAGTGACGTATTTGATGACGTTGGACGTACAAACCCCGTGTAAACCTCGGTGTTACACTCCCTTTATTGGTAATACAGCTTATGAAGAAATTGCACGGTGAACAACCAAACAACCGTTCAACGCAGACATAAGCAGCTTTTATTAGTAAGGCTGTTAGTCTATATCGAAAGACGGAACCATTAGACCATGGGCTGCCAATATGAAACCCTCCCCCCCCCCCGTGGGAATTTCCGACACATATATTTTTTTGTTGGTATTGTCATCTAGTTTAAGATTTTAGTTGTTTGCCCCTTATCAATTACAGCATTTAGCCGGAAACCCCGGAAAACCCCGGAAATTCGCAGAAAATGAATTTGTTTTAATTTTTCATTGTTCTTTGCTCCTAATATTCCCAGGGAATTTCTGACTCGCACATTTTTGTTGGTATTGGCATCTAGTTTAATGCTCCAGTTGTTTGCCCCTTACAAATTACAACATATCCCCGGAAAGCCCGGAAAACCACGTATATACGGAGAAAATTACTATGTATTATTTTTTAAATCTTTGTTCTTTGCTCCTAATATTCAAAGGGAGTTTCTGATTCGTATGTTTTTTTGTTGGTATTGCCATCTAGTTTAAGGTTTCAGTTGTTTGCCCCCTTATGAATTATAGCATATCTCCAGAAAACTCCGAAAACCACGGAAATCCGGCGGAATTGACTTTTTAAAAATTTCTTTAAAATCTTTGTTCTTTGCTCCTAATATTCCCAGGGAATTTCTGACTCATGGAACGTGCTTCCGGGCTGAACACCCAAGGCCGTGCAAAATTCAACTAATATTGATAAGTGGGTAGCATAGGATCCGGGGTTTTCACATGAAAAATATATAAGGTAACTTGGAAAGTAACAATTTATTGTTAAAATTACAATTCAATTAATGATGTGGCACTATGAACAATTTGCTTGAGAAGAAAATTCGTCCCTACCCATCCTGTGAAACAGGCTTTATCTGAAACCGGTAATGTTTGGCAGTCTTCCCTTCGTGAGAAAATTTACTCAAATAATATATATAATGAAGCATAGACTACTGGTGGGCAACCTAAACCAAAGCAAAATTAAGAAACTGAACCTCACCAGCAAATAAACGAATCAAGAAAACATACCTGCAGAATAAATAGAATAGATGGTTACAGCGAGTTACATGTTGTAGAAGTTAGACCGTAAGGCATCCACCAGCCCTCACAGGCGAGGCCTCCAACTCCACGGTGTACCGGAGAAGTCCCGATGCAAGGAGGCGATATTCGCTAGACACTTGCATCCAGCTCGGAGAACATTCCCCACCCGGAGAATGGCAGAGCACTTCTCCACAAGACGATCCAAAACCAACTTCTTCGCAGATCGGAACCAACAGACTGACTCGTAATCCACGCACGGAACACGAAAACTCCCACCCCCGGAAACGCCCCCTTAGTTAGTACCCGCTACAGCAAAAAGAGAGCGCTTCCGCGAGCAAGGAGGAACAAACCAAAACTAAACACAGGCCAGAAGGGCAAACTACAAAAACGCGCTCAGAAAACAAATGAAGGGAGAACTGCACAAACGTAAACAAAGCAAAAATGTGTACGTAGCAGAAGTAACAAGAAATAAGCAATAACCTAACTTTAGCAGAAAAGAACTTAACGTAAGTAAAAGCATACAAATATATTAGAAAAACACAGTGCCGGGAACAAACGGCACATCCTCGCCGGCCCAGGAGAAAAAAAAATTTTAAAATTTTCTTTTGAAAAATTTTTTTTTGAAGCAAAAGTTTTTCTTGCAGAAAATGGTCCATTAGGGATATAAATAATCGACTGCCATAATGAGCATAAAATGTTCACCACCAAAAATTAATAGGGTCCACCTCACACAACTTCAGCATAAATTCATATAAGAAACCAAAGTCTTAATTAGCGAGCCAAAAACAACTGCACAATAACACTATGTAGTCTGTACATTGTGTTGTAAATAACCAGTAGTTTGTATTATTGTATTAATCCAGTAGTTGGTGACGGAGAATTCTTCTGTTATAGCTGTTGTGATTGTTGTAAACTGGTGAGTAGATTGAACTTATTCTTAGAGTTGAGCAGCAGGTGAGTAGATTCCAGCAGCAGTTTTGATATATGGCTTGGCAATATCTGGTTTCAGAAGAACAACGCTAGGCGTCCCCAGCGTGCCAACAGAACAGCAGAGTAGAGGGTGGCCCACGACAGTAGGGTGACAAGCTCGGCAGAAACATAGTATTTGGGCCATTGAGGAGGGCCCAAGCCCAAGCATAGAACAATCTGGAAATACAAAACTAATATGAAAAACAAGGTACGTACACATTTTAACAGACTAAATAGTCCCTGAAGGGGAAAGAGCCACTCAAATACGAGATTTAAAATTAGTATTGAGTTTTGACAAATTATAATTAAAAATACTCCTTTTTTTTTTTAGTACACAAAAAGGTACAACTTTTAGAAAAGCATCTTAGAAAATAAAACCCTGAAGGGGTAATAGTAATAGATTTTACAATATGTTACAAAACCAGTAAAAATGACTAATAATTTTTTTTATACACAATATTCCAAAGAATGAAATTTGTAATTAAAAATGGTTCATTATAGCAGTAAGCTACCAACAATGTTTGAATAAAGCCCAAAAAAAGGTTTTTTTTGACAATTTAGGGCAAACATTTTACTATTTACAACTTCTCGCAATGGAAGTAAAATCTAATAAATTAATTGAATAAATAATTTAATCAATAAATATTATTTGTATTGACAAACAGTACAAATAGAATTTTTTTTTTTTTTATAATTGCAAATTTCTAGATTGAGGCATTTTGAAGTTTTTTTTTTGAATATATATATATATATTTTTTTTTATTTATTTAAGGGTATCAATCAACGCATTCTAGAATTTTTTTTTTTTATATTTGATTACCCATATCTAGAGCCTTTTTTTTTCAAAATTATGAAATGAAATAAGAAATTTAATGAGAAAGATGAAAGATAAAGATAAAAAAAAAGATTAGTAGAGTGAAAATGAAAGAATGGTGACGATGAAAAAAAAATGGTAGAAAAGAAGTGAAAGTAGAAAACGTGATAAATGAGGTAAAGGAGTTAAGAAAGTAATGAGGGTAAAGAAGTAGATACCGGTATCCAAGTAGTAAGGTGAAAGAAATGGAAAATATGGAGAATATGAAAAATGGAGCGTATGCGTCGGGCAGGAGCCAAGAGGTAAATATAAGAGAAAGGAAATAGGGCCAGCTTCTTCAAATCCGCTACGACGCCGTCCACACCCCGGCGGAGCAGGAACTGCCTCTCCAGCATAGCCTTCTAGAAGTCAAGCACGATTTCCAGGAAAGAGCATCAAAGAGAAGAACCGGAGACGAGGTAGAATCCAGAAAGGCGTTCTACATTCATTTTTCAAGATAGGTTTTAATTTTCTCTTAGGTTCCAGAGGTAGCACCTAGAAGTAGATCACACTCACTTCCATTCTTTCTCGGGCCGTACGGGGATCTGTAAAAATAAAGAAACCAAAACCTCGGGGTCCAATACCCCGGCAACGAAAACCAATGTCCACGCCCCGCTAAGGAAAAATTCCCGGTGACTCCTCAGCCGTCCGAGGACAAAGAAGGAAAAAGCAACCTCCTCCATGGAATTAGCAGACTTACCCGGAAGCCGCGAACCGAAACCAGGCAAGTCCTCCCATGGAGCAGTACAAAGAACACCCGACAAAACAACGGTCAAAAGCACCGCCAACGAACGCAATAGAAAATTGAAAGAACAAAGAAATATCAGTTTATATATAAAAACTGATAACCAAGAGATGCATTTGAAAAGGAGAACATACTTTAGATTTCAACACTGGCATTAGTTTAATACTAATGAAATTAGTTAAGATAATTACAAAACCAGAGAAATCTTAAATTCCTTTATTTTGAGTTGACTAGACATAACCAGTCTCTAAAATCTTCTAGTTTTGAGTCATCATCTTTTTTTTTTCCAGCACAAGTATTAATTAGCCGCAGAAAAATGAACTAGAGTAGGTTCAAAGCAGACTTTGAAAGCGGCAAGAATATTTTTTTTTTTTTTTTTTTTTTTTTAATATGCAAGGTCGGACCTTGCTTTGCGTTAGATAGAGGTTTTGGATAACAGAGATTAGTACACTGTAATCAGTAAAACACAATAATGTAATAATTCACTAAGTATATGCAAAAATAAACAGAAAGAATTTTGAAAATGAAAAATCATATCATAAAAAAGAACTGAGCAAAAAATATTAAACTGATTTTAATGTTATACTTTATATTTACAGAAAGAAAACAAAACAGCAGGTATGCAGAGACCAAAAAAAAGAACGAAGAGATACAGCCAAACAAAACCAGCTAAGGAACAACAACAGCGCAGAGCCACACTACAAAGGGAAAACCGGCGCTAGCAGAAACATATGTATATAATCATGAGAATGGTGTAACTAACTTTTCGTAATAAACGTAGCTACGGGGAGATATATACCTATTTGTCTTGAAGGAAAAATAGTGAAAGACTATATATTTATACATCCCAACTAATGAAATCCATATCCAAGACCAAGCAAAATTTTTTTTCTATAGTAACGAGCTAATGACTCTCAACAACAAGCACCAAACATGAATATGCGAATAAATACTAAACATCCTATAATAGCAATATCTATATATTTATTTACTTTATAAATTAACACCCTTAAAAACGGGACACATACAAAAATTTTAATCAAAATTCGCTTATTCACGTTTTAGTGAAAACAGAGGGTCTAGATAGGAAGAAAGGAGAAAGATAAGGGAAAGAAGAAATACAGCAAAGAGGAAACACAAGAAGAAACTCCTACCAGATACAAAATATCTATATATATATATATATATATATATATATATATATATATATATATATATATATATATATTTTTAAACCCAGAAAATTTTATACCACTTGAAAAATGACAAAACCCCTACTTTCTTTTCTTTTCCTTTTTTTTTTTTTTATACATAACCAAAAGTGGAACAAGACAAATTTAGACTCAAAGCAACATATGAGATAGGAAAGTAGACAGAAGACAGAGTAGAAAAGAAAAGACGATAGAGGAAACCCCAGAGAAAGAAAACCCTAAGAAGGAAGATAAAATCCCCGCCTAACTCGACTCGGGCAGTTTGGGAATGTCAGCTCCCATATCTTCACGCCCTTACATGAAGACCCCTGAATGATAATACCCTAAACGCGAAATCGGTTAGGTTAGAATGATAGGCTATTAACGGCTAAAGCATTGTTAAGAAAAATTTTCCTTTCTTTAAACTATAGGGCAGAACCACCGATGGTGTCTGGAGCATCGCAAGATGCCACACAGGTGGGGTCACAAGGACTGACAGATTTATCAGCCAGATGAGTAGTAACCGGGAAGCTCTCACCGACTTTGACCCCGCCCGTATGACACGGACCATGACCTTGCTTGGTGGAAACACTGGATGTCTTATTTCGGGAAAGAAAGTCACTTTCCCAGATGGCGCACCTTTTCTCTAAGTTAGCTATTTTATCGCGCTGTTGGATGGACTCTACAGTTAACTCTTCACGAATTACAGTTAGGACATTTATACGTTCTTCCCTTTCGCTCAAACGCTCGGAAATAGAACGAATTTTTTCAAGAAGCCTACGGTTTTCCTTCTTAAGACTAGGATTAACTACACTAGTGGTACAACTCGCAGTAACAGAGCCAAGAGTGGCGCGATTAGACCATTGATCTTTTTGGCTTTGCAACTCAGCGATCTTAAGTTTTTGAATATTATTAGTTTCAGCCATTTTGGCTATATCCTTGTTTAAACCCTCTTCGATCGCGAGTAATTCCGCCATGCGATCGGCGTCCTGACGGCATCGCTCAGTAAGATCCAATAATTTATTGTTAGACTCCTGAAGTTGCTTCGTTAAGTCTCAATTAGAATTTGTAAGTTCTTGATTATTTGTCTTCAAACCTAACAACTGTTGTTCCAAGGTATGAATGCGTTGGGTGGCAGTTACAAGCTGGTTACGAACAACAGCCAATTGCCGATCAATTATGTTGCAGTTGGCACAAGGTTTATTAGCATTTATATCTTTTTGATTTGAAGGTTGACGTGAACATCCACCGTTTTCACCACGCTGTTTAAGCCCAGGGCTATTGGAACCAGGAGCACGCCGGGAACGTGGAGTCCCACCTCCATTAGCCCTCCTTGACTGCTTTTGAATATCGTCGCCAGATTTAGGGGCAGAACAGAAAAGAACAGGCTGCGTATACTTTTGTCCGGGCCGATTAGACCCCAAATTACTTGGATGGAACGTCCTAGACTGAACAGGCCTGTTGCTCGCTGGCTTAACCCAGCACTGATCTATAAAATGTCCCGATCGTCGGCAATAAGTACAAAAACGGCGCTTTCCTCTAGCGTTCCTAGTACGGTGAGGCCGTTTATGAGATTCTAAGGGAACCACGTTAGCCCTAGCCGCAAAAATGTCCTGTAATCGGGGCAATATGCATCTAATTTGCAACCAATTACTGGGAGGATCTTGACATAGTAAAAGGGCCCTGACTTCAGGTAATTCGGCCCCTGCCAAAACTACCCCTACCGACTGCCGTTCAGTATAAGGAACTTGCAGAATTTCTGCAGCGATTTCAATGTCTTCCGCGAAATCGGCGAAGCTTTCGCCTGGACTTTGAGCACGAAAATAATAACGCTGTATTAATTCATTCCTAACACGATCTGGCATAGAATCGTGCAGGAAGAGTGCATGAAACTCTTGTAAATGAAAACCAGCATTAGCAGCGTCCAGGACGGCCTCTGCCACTCGTCCCTTAACTCGCGGATAAATACAATGCAATACGCTTGTGAAAGGTACTCCATAAGCCAGAGCCTGGCGACAAAATTTTAGAAAATCTTTCAAGAATAGAAAAATCTCCTCCGGAGAAACAGGTTCCGTGATTTGGAATTCTTCTACAAGCCGCTGAAACGGATGAGGGACCTCAGCCGCCCTGACTGTAAAATTTAGCCCATCGGCATTTGGGTGATCGTGAGTACTATTCTGTTCTACCATGATAGCAAAATATTGAAATTGCTCCAAAACAATTTTTTGTGAAAAACCCCAGAAAACTATGTGCAAACCCCACACAAATTGCAAAAGGAAAACCCCTTAAAAGGAGCAAAAGCGACCGAGTGCGATCTGCTACCACTTTGAAACGTGGTAGCAGGCGTCCTAAAATACAGCCAGAAAAGCCAAAGAAAATGATGAAAAACTGCGGCAAAAGAGGGGGCCAAAATACTGAAAAATCCTAGATCAACCACGCTCTGCTACCACTTTGGAACGTGCTTCCGGGCTGAACACCCAAGGCCGTGCAAAATTCAACTAATGTTGATAAGTGGGTAGCATAGGATCCGGGGTTTTCACATGAAAAATATATAAGGTAACTTGGAAAGTAACAATTTATTGTTAAAATTACAACAATTCAATTAATGACGTGGCACTATGAACAATTTGCTTGAGAAGAAAATTCGTCCCTACCCATCCTGTGAAACAGGCTTTATCTGAAACCGGTAATGTTTGGCAGTCTTCCCTTCGTGAGAAAATTTACTCAAATAATATATATAATGAAGCATAGACTACTGGTGGGCAACCTAAACCAAAGCAAAATTAAGAAACTGAACCTCACCAGCAAATAAACGAATCAAGAAAACATACCTGCAGAATAAATAGAATAGATGGTTACAGCGAGTTACATGTTGTAGAAGTTAGACCGTAAGGCATCCACCAGCCCTCACAGGCGAGGCCTCCAACTCCACGGTGTACCGGAGAAGTCCCGATGCAAGGAGGCGATATTCGCTAGACACTTGCATCCAGCTCGGAGAACATTCCCCACCCGGAGAATGGCAGAGCACTTCTCCACAAGACGATCCAAAACCAACTTCTTCGCAGATCGGAACCAACAGACTGACTCGTAATCCACGCACGGAACACGAAAACTCCCACCCCCGGAAACGCCCCCTTAGTTAGTACCCGCTACAGCAAAAAGAGAGCGCTTCCGCGAGCAAGGAGGAACAAACCAAAACTAAACACAGGCCAGAAGGGCAAACTACAAAAACGCGCTCAGAAAACAAATGAAGGGAGAACTGCACAAACGTAAACAAAGCAAAAATGTGTACGTAGCAGAAGTAACAAGAAATAAGCAATAACCTAACTTTAGCAGAAAAGAACTTAACGTAAGTAAAAGCATACAAATATATTAGAAAAACACAGTGCCGGGAACAAACGGCACACTCATATGTTTTTTTGTTGGTATTGCCATCTAGTTTAAGGTTTAAGTTTTTTCCCCTTATCAATTACAGCATATCCACGTAAACCCTGAAAACCACGAAAATCCGCTGAAAATGAGATTGTTTTAATTTTTTTTAATATTTGCTCTTCGATACTAATATTCCCAGGGAATTTCCTGAATCACATAATTTTTGTTGCTATTGCCATATAGTTTAAGGTTTCAGTTGTTTTCCCCTTACCAATTACAGCATGACAAAGAATACTGGAAAAATCCTGATGCTGAAGGAATGAAGGCGATTGGAAACCTGACAGAACACACTTCATATTCTAATTTGACATCTGTGTATGATAATTAATTTAACTTACCAAACCTTCCACAGTCACTACCAAACTTTCTTGACTGAAGTTAGAGAAGGGACATTCGGTAATACAGCACAATTTTGGAATGGTAATATGGACAAAGTGTCATTGATTTTGAGATTTCAGCGAGTAACTAAAGAAAACAACTTTGACTTACACTTGGCATGTTTAGAAGATATGATTCCCCTTTTCTTTGCATGTGACCATCACAATTAATGCAGATATCTCGTAGTCCATATACTCACCCTTTTGAACCTGCAAGGGACACACTTGAAGCAGAAGAATTACTTCGCAATAACGGTTTCAGTGACCGTAGATCACAAGTTCCGAGTTCTAGAAATTCTATGGATTTCCGTGGTTTTCCGGGTTTTACGGGGATATGTTGTAATTGATAATGGGCAAACAGCTGAAACCTTAATCTAGATTACAATGCCAACAACAACAAAAATATGTATGTCAGAAGTTCCCTGGGAATATTAGGATCAAAGAACAAAGGTTTTTGAAAAATTAAAACGAACTCATTTTCTTCGGATTTTTTAGGTTTCCGGAGTTTTCCGGGGATATGCTGTAATTAATTAGGGGCAAACAACTGAAACCTTAATCTACATGGCAATACCAACACAAAACCATATGAGTCACCAATTCCCTTTGAATACTAGGAGCAAAGAACTAAGATTTAAAAAATTAATCAAAGTCATTTTCTCCGGGATTCCGTGGTTTTCGGAGTTTTCTGGGGATTTTCTGTAATTGATAAGGGGCAAACAACTAAAACCTTAATCTACATGGCAATACCAACACAAAACCATATGAGTCACCAATTCCCTTTGAATACTAGGAGCAAAGAACTAAGATTTAAAAAATTAAAACGAAGTCATTTTCTCCGAGCTTCCGTGGTTTTCGGAGTTTTCTGGGGATTTGCTGTAATTGATAAGGGGCAAACAACTGAAAACTTAATCTACATGGCAATACGAACACAAAACCATATTAGTCACTAATTCCTTTTGAATACTAGAAGTAAAAAACTAAGATTTAAAAAATTAAAACAAAGTCATTTACTCCGGGCTTCCATGGTTTACGGAGTTTTCTGGGGATTTGCTGTAATTGATAAGGGGCAAACAACTGAAACCTTAATCTGGATGGCAATACCAACAAAAGAACATATGATTCAGAAATTCCCTTTGAATATTAGAAGCAAAGAACAAAGATTTAAAAAATCAAACATTGTCATTTTGTCCGTATAAAAGTGGTTTTTCGGGTTTTCCGGGGATATGTTGTAATTTGTAAGGGGCAATCAACTGAAAACTTAAACTAGATGACAATACCAACAAAAAATATGTGAGTCAGAAATTCCCTGGGCATATTAGGAACAAAGAACAAAGAAAAATTAAATCAAACTCATTTTCTCCAGATTTCCGTAGTTTTCCGGGGTTTCCGGGTAAATGCTGTAATTGATAAGGGGCAAACAACTGAAGACATAACCTAGATGGTAATACCAACAAAAAATATGTGAACCAGAAATTCCCTGGGCATATTAGGAGCAAAAAACAAAGAAAAATTAAAACAAACTCATTTTCTCCGGATTTCCGGGGTTTCCGGGTAAATGCTGTAATTGATAAGGGGCAAACAACTGAAAACTGAAACTAGATGGGAATACCAACAAAAAAATATATGTGTCGGAAATTCCCACGGGGGGGGGATGGGGGGTATACAGTAGCCTACGCTCTATATTGTCATAACATTAAATTCAGGATATTACAATTGTGCTGGTTGCACTATAGGCAATTTTAAGCAAACTTTTAATATTCCCTTATGTATTAGATTCAAAGGAGTTAATACAGAAGTGTCTCTTATAGAGACAATATATCATATATTCATTGACTTGAAGAATTTGGCATGAATTCATTAAATAACCGCAGACAGATAGTGAGAGAGCAATGCAGATATTTATTTACAAATCCATAAATGGACTGATAAGTAAGTAATAGTTTCTGTCGAATATAAATTTAATATTAGATTTTCTATCTCCGGAAACGACAACCTTTTTATGTCAGAAGTCAGAGACACTCTTCACCAAAAATTATCCTGTTATTCCTACGCGTAGCTTATTTAATAAACTCATGAGAAGTGGTATGAATTATGATTTTGTAGAACCAATAAACACATTTTTTCTTAAATTAAGAACTTTAACTTTTTGTTGATTATTGAGCATCAGATTTATTTCATTTTCTTAATACTAACAGTCACGTCTTATTTTTTTATTTCTCAATTATTGATTATGATTTAATTGTGATTTTGAATTGTATTCATAATATATGACACATGTCTCAATTCATTATTTCTTTTTCCTATTTTCTTACTGTTAGTTGTCAATTATCTATATAGATTTGTGGTACTGATATCTACTTATATTTTAATTTTTTATGAAGTGTCAGTATGGTACTTTATAAGATTGTGTGGGGACGGGGAAATATCTGTCCGTCTGTCTGTCTGTCTGTCTGTCCGTGTGTCTGTAGGCGCAATAACTCAAATACGCTTTGTCGGATTTTCATGAAACTTGGTATACGGATTTACGACGTCCATGAAAAGAAGCCTATTGAATTTGGATAAAATCGGTTGACCGGTGCCGAAATAAAGAGTAATTATCAGTCACATCTATTATAATATAACCTTCGTTCTCCGACAATTCGAAGCATTTTGATTGGCTCGCGGCCAGCCAATCAGCAGCCGAGCTCCCGTAACTAATGTCCTAATGTAAACAATTCTGTAAATAGAAATAATAGACGAAATTACTTATTAAACAGCATGCTTTCATTTCCAATTTAATATAAGTATTAATTTGTAATGGATATAAGACGCTACAACATTATTGCATGGCCCACAATAAACATAACGTAAGAAATTGCCAATCGTTTATTGATATTGTTAGCCCATTTTGATTGGTTCATTTCTTAATGACGATGTCAGTGTAAATAAAAGATTTAAAACACAGCTAGCCGTTGAATATTGATATAATACTGTGCTTCTATCGATATGTATGGTTACCGATATCTGCATTATGTTTTGATGTGAGTATTTTTCTTATTCACTCCTGTGGAGTAATATACCTAATGTAATTCCTGGCAGATTGATTTCAGATTGACTTTAATTCATTCATAACCTATACGGCTGCTTTAAATTTGAAACAAACATGTCAACGATCGTAGGCCTATTACATCATTAATATAATTGTCAGCGAATTTTGTAAAATGTTGGCATATTTTAAGAATGTATTATGTCAGTGTATACAAATATGAATTAAGGTTAAGAATCAAACTTTATTCCTCAGTTCTTCCGTAAGCCCTGCATAATGAATCGATCCGGAGTTAACCTCGGAGATCTATTACAAAAGTAACGTATTTTCTGCATGGGGCTATCATAATTGTAATTTTCCCTTATTAAAAAGGCATTCTGGCACTTTCTGATTTTATTTCATTATATTTTCTTCCAGTTTCTTAGTTTTTCTGTTCTTGTTAATGAAAATTACTTGTGTATATGTGCACTGTAATTGGACCTTTGCTCTGTTGTAGACAAACAAAGTAAAAATAAGAAATAAAATATTATATATATATATATATATATATATATATAATCGTACCTTTGCTGACTGCTTATTTATAACGAAACTGTGTGCATATTGTTGTATAATCGCTACTCATAATGCAGCTGTCTAGTTTATTACCAAGCAGTAGTTTACAACCTAACGCAGCTGTCTAGTTTATTACCAAGCAGTAGTTTACAACCTAACGCAGCTGTCTAGTTTATTACCAAGCAGTAATTTACAACCTAACTAATAAAGGTCATGGGAGGTAAGGTGCAAAAATAATACATGATATCAATCTGCTCCATCTTAATTAGAAATAACTCAGAACTGTTCAAAGAAGTTCATAAAAGTAAGAACAGTAACAGAAATATAGAAGGTAACGATATTTATTGATTATGATGTAAACATTACTTCTTGGAAAGTGATACATAGAGTGCTGTATTTGCTGAACTCCTTGCTCTTGAGAGGTGCACGAGAGAATCAATAAGTAATCTTCTAATGTTGACGCTCTTTTCATTCGAGTATTTCCTCATTAGGAGAATCCCCTCTTTCCCCCTGCACCCAGCTCCATCATTGTTCTCCCGAGTCGAACTGAAGCTGATAACTTCAACAGCAGCTGCGTCAACACCTTCACTTGCCTATAATAAATTCCACATCGATAAGCCTTCTTAATTATCACTCTGGACATTCAAACTTTCTCCTTTAAAAGATAATTTATTATGATTCAGGTATTAGGTTTTATTAAAAGTAGTGATTTTTAATTAGCAAATGTTATGAGTAATTGAATCGCTTATTTTAGAAAGGGTACAGGTCACAATTTTCACATTTGATTGGAGACATAACAAATTGATCGGTTGAAGACAATTTGTTTGGTTTCAAATCTTTCTGTGAAAATCTTGGAAAAATACCAAGAAACACTTAAAGACGAATTTCAGAATTTTTACAAGAAAAGGGTGGTTTCTTTGGAAGTTTGCTTGTCGTGGACATGTGCCGTTTCTAAAGTATACACAGGAAATATTAGAGATAAAACAGTGGACATGTAATAAAATTTAATAAAAATTCATTCAGTGAATACTTTTTCAATGGCAAATTGGGAAATGTGTCTTTCGTTTTCTATTTAGGCATTAAAAACTTTGCTCTGCGTTATTTTGAGATGTAATTGACCACTTGAGAATGATCTGGTAGAAAGACTCTGCCTCTTGGCTTACATATTCGAGAACCTTTTTTTATATCTGGAATTTTGTTTTCAGTAATTAGGTTGTATGCAAAAGCTCGTTTATTGGAAAAAGTGATATGGCTGTTTCTTAATCCCGGTTGTGTGCCTCTTCTAAAATAAGTGTGTTTTTCTAACCACCATAGCCATGAATGTATGAATGCTCTTTCTAAATTAAATCCGGCTACTCTAATATAATATATACTTAACAAAACGCCAATTGCTAAAAAATGTTATCTGTGCCCTTTCTAAAATTAGCGATTAAGTTACATAACCGCACATAAAAATAAAATCATTACCAGAAACAACTTTCTCTTTTTCGATAGTTTATCAAACACGGAGTTACACTAAGGGTGGCGTGCACCATCCAGGAGTAAACCAAACTAAAGTAGTAAATTTAAGACGGAGACCTGGAGTATACAAGAACCAGTACATCTGTCTCACTCTTTAAGTCATACGAGTAATGTGCTAGAGTGAGACAGACAAACCGGTTTTTGTTGCGTCAGGTTCCCGTCTTAGATTTACTACTTTAGTGCTTCTCTTTTAGTAACTTACTCTTTTAGTTGGTGTTGGAGAGCTCAATTGATAGTTACTTCTTTAGTTGTAACTAAAGTAGTAAACGATTTTTACTAAAGAAGTAGTCGAATTCTTCGCAGAACAGAGCAGAAACGTTAGTGCAGCGCAGCAGAACACGTGCATTTCAATTGCCAGTATTATTCAAGTGCCAGATAATGAAAAGGAAAGGTTCGCTGAAACAATGAATATGAATTTGGGTTGTTCCAAATATTACTAATGACAATCTTCATGTTTTAAAATAGGTCTAATAGTAATGTTTTATTCATTACTAATTTTCATTCCTTCAATTGAATATTTTCAGTTTAGTAGCCTACGTTAGGGTACTGTGATTACAATTTTTGTGCAAACTATTTCTGTATTATAATGCAAACAATTGGAATTTCCAGTTGATTTTCATAATTGATTCACTGTCAATATTATAATTATTTCTCTCATAATAATAATAAAGTTCTAAAATATATTAAAATATTTATACTTCCTAAAGTTACATATTCTTCCCCAAAAACGATAAATCAATTATTCTACAGTTGTTTATCATAAATCTCACTATAATGAATTATTTATACTTATTGACTGTTTAACAATATTAATAAGAAGTATTACACAAAATCATGAAAAAGAGGGGAATAAAAAGGATAACAAAACTAATAAGGGGCATTATGTTTCTGTCCTTTTTCAAATGCACAGAACATTTACTTAAAAAATATTACCTTATAAAAATAATAATATTACAACTGAGAAAAGTAATATTTAAACAAAAAATGGCGGTACAATATTTCGGAAGCTATGAACTCCAATAATAATTATGTAGATGGTTGTGTGTTTAAAAATAATTTCAGTGACTACTTCTCTAGATCCTGTGCAGCTTCAACCTCCAGTGCCCCTCCTTAAAATTTTCTTTCGGCACTCATGTTGGCATTTTTTTTCTATATCGTTTATAATGCTTCTCACTTTCCTGTCCACAGGGTTAATTAAAATAGTTAGCAGCATACTATAGACCTGCAGCATCTGCTATAGTTTATTCCCAAACATGAAAGTCTTGTCTCACTCCACCATTCGAGACTTGGGTAGTCTTTAAGGAATGGTTTTACAATGTGTCCCCTTCTCAATGTACGCTAATCCCAGAGTCAGTCAAATTTTCTTCCGATGTGGCCTGTTTGGACATTTTTACACCTGGGTCAGAAAAAAGGACATATTATTCATTAACATGCGGGTGCAACTATTGAACTTTTAGCTCTTATAATTATTATTATAATTCTGGCATTCGCAATGTCGTGCTTTAAGTTAAGCTATAGAAGTGTATTGTAATAAAATTAATTTACAATAATTACATTAAATCGTTTAACAATGAGAATCACCTATTGTTCAGTAATCTCTATGGTTAAGTAGCAGGGGGAAGTGTTTTCTGGGTAGCTCCAAGAACGGAGGCTTTCATTTATTGGAATATACTATACCTCGCCGATATCTGTATCCATAGGATTAGCTTGAAATACACCGTCATTTTCTAACCCAAAGTTAGGGAGAACTGCAGCAGCTAAAGGCCGATCCAGCTAGGAAGATATTTGAGAGCACATGCGCTCCTTGTACCGTGCAATGCAAACGTCCCTTCCACTCACTCTCCCCCTCACCTTTGGTGGACGTCTTCCTAGTTGGATCGCTCTCCGCAATGATATTTCCACATTTGACTGGCTGAAATCACATGGATGTATTGAGAATCTGACATCGTTTCTTCCAAACGCCAAAATTTCATGTAAGGATTTATGAGCTTAATTATTTACGTTATTAAATGCCCTACTAGGTGTGGTTCGCTTAATATTTATTAAATCACCTGCCACAACTCTCATTTTTGGTATACCACCTTCTTCATCTCAATAACTTATCCTCAGTTTGAACTATGTAATCCATTTAATGTGATATGTAACTCATAACTCACGCAAATGCCACAGAACACACTTACTACACAACTTACTCCACCCCCTGAGTAGGAGTAAATATTGGCCTTATTTACTCCACAACTTACTACGTTAGTAACGTACTCAGTGTTGGTGCTCTCCACCACTTGTGGAGTAAGTTCATTTACTCTGGGAGTAAGTTCATTTACTCTGGGAGTAAATAAAATATTTACTTCTTTAGTACATTGCTCTAGGTTGAAGGTCGCCGAGTTTAGTTTACTCCTGGTTGGTGCACGCCGTCCTTACTAAAAGAGTACGGTTACTAAAAGAGTAGCTTACTAAAGTAGTTAGAACTAAAGAAGTAAGGTTTACTAAAAGAGTAAATGGCATGAGTTTGGTGCACGCCACCCTAAGAATCATGTGGGGTGGGAAATGAAACATCAGCTAGTATCTGCTAAAACTACTTCGTGAACGGAATATCCAACAAATTAAAAATAATGAAAATAATAATAATAATAATAATAATAATAATAATAATAATAATAATAATAATAATAATAATAATAATATATTATGGTGATATTTTTTACTTATTTGTTAATGTGATACTTTTTAGTTTGACGCAAGAACTAGGTTAGATGACATAATATTAACTTTATTAACAACACTTAGGCTACATGTAGAATATATTCATATTCTGTTAGATAGAATCATGTTTAAGCATTCGTATTTAATCACATAGTTTACGTTGACTCTCATTTCTTGTATCGATATAATAATAATACAGACAAGTTTCATACCTTTTATA
Source organism: Ectobius pallidus (assembly GCA_964059195.1). Lineage (NCBI taxonomy): Eukaryota > Metazoa > Arthropoda > Insecta > Blattodea > Ectobiidae > Ectobius > Ectobius pallidus. The sequence goes on along the minus strand of CAXKWD010000007.1, from coordinate 74,183,480 downwards.
AGTTGAACTCAGAGCTACCAGCACATACACAGGAAGGGCTGACGGGGTGATTTCGTCGTCGTAACCTCTTCAATCTTCTCTTGGGCCCGAGTGGCGTGGCCACAGACAGGGCTGCTGCCTGACTCCCTTTGTACATATTTAGATTCCTACTTATACCAAGATAATGCTTAGATTGCACTATGTGTAAGTAGGCTGTACTCAATCGTTGTGTTTGATAGTTGTGGCAATCAAAGTTGCTCAACAGATATACAATTTGTAGCTGGCCACAACAAATAATTAGTAAACTTTTGTGAAGATTTTGTTCTTCGCCCCTTTTGACAGGCGCCCAGGGAAAGTATACATTTAGTTAAGCAAATTAAATCCACTCTTACGCTATCACATCCAGTTGAATAAGAATGCATTAAAAATAAATGCAGATTCAACAGAACTACTCCACTCGTACGCCGCGTGTTTGATATTGACCAATAACGTTTATAAATTCTTCGGATATAAACCAATCACGATTGTTTATCTTATAAAATGCTTGCTATTAATATGAGGATGCGATTTTATCTGATAAAATGGAGAGCATGGACGTTACTGGATGCGTAAGGCATAAACGTGCGGTGATTAGGACGCCACATGCTGCCACTAAACAGCACAAAAACATATTATTTTATACATTATAGCTTGTTTTGAAATTAAAATAATATAAATGTCCATTGATTAAAAACACAATTTCGATTCGGTGCAAGCCAGTTCGTCTGCTTTTATAGCGTTTCGATGTAAGCAACTACAACGACGCTCTCCATCTTGTGATGCACACTATTGGTAGCATTGGGAACTCGGATAGATTCACTGAATCGATTCGTGGACTGTTTAGTCATCTATAGTCTGGCCGTTCTAAGAAGGAAACCTGAAGTAAACAAAAACCAGTAAATCTGTCCCACTCTAGCACATTACTCGTATGACTTAAGAGTCAGATAGACATATTGGTTTTGTTTACTTCAGGTTTCCTTAGCTCGGGTATAGTATGCCGTGTTCTTAAGGCTGACAGAAAACAATTATTATTTACAAAATCCGTTACAGATTATTCGTGGGTATACCTATGATAATTTCCCTGGCAATGTATGTTTGCATGTGAATCACTGTCGTATGAGCGGCCGTGTATGTTAGGAATGGATTGCAGCGAAACCACCTACATACTGAACACAATCCTCAGGGAACTTCGCAGGTATTACTTGCACATAAGTAAGTTACGGGTGTTTAAAATTAAAAAAAAAGTATCATGTGAAACACACGTAACTTCCTCTCACGTAATCAGCTTTCTCGCTTCACGTTCTGATTTAGAATATAAGAAGCCCAATTACAAAGAGCGCGTATTCTGTTGTTCCAGGCTGATTCAAAGGTTTATTGTTCATCATACAAGACTGAGTTTCTACAACCAGTGGATGGCTTATAACTGCCCTTAAGACAATTTTTTGAAAAAATGTTTCAGATGAAAGTTCTATCTCTTAGAGTAAGCACCTGATGTACAAATTTAAACAAAATAATTAAAGCCGTTTTTGAGGAAAAAGCGAAAAAAACAAAATTTTCATCATGTAAAGTGGTAGTAAAAGTAAAAGTAAATCGTCGCCAATCTCTGTGTCACATACCCAAAAGGTAACCTACCTAATCAAAATATAATTTTTTCTTAGGATTTTTCGTTCTGGAGCTGGGCTGTTTACAGACACACAGATGCAAACACATACATGTTTCTGATAATAGAATTTTTGGGATCAGGGTGCCTCAAAACATACCTAACCTGTTAAAAACACAACTTCGAATTTAGAGGTCGTGTACCTATAGGTCCTCTACCTATACCACCTAGCAAAACCTCGTATCTCAAAATGTACATTTCCAGTAAACTAAAAAACTGCCTAATTTCCACAATACAATTTCAAACAAGTGGAAGTGACCTCATTATGAACTAATCTCTAGTGGCTAACAAAACATTCAATGTGTATTACGTATCTAAATAATTAATTACATAGAAATTACGGACGTTTTTATGAGATACGAGGTTTTGACACAAACTGTTTTGGAGCGTATTATTCATGTTGCGAGTTATTGCACATAGTTCAAATTTTTTCTTATGATGGATGGAGATAAATAATATTGTAACATTTCTCCCAAATCATGTTAAACTTTTAATACACAGGAACTTGCAATGAATTAAGTACAGAACTACAACAAATGACGAAATCCTAGTAAGTCTTGCGTATTTTTCATCCATCCTTCACTGGTCTAGTTGCGCAGTAGGCCCTCGTAAAATGGATGGTAGTATTTTGGAATAACTGGCTTCAACGACATTAGGTTGTTATATATTTGTGATAAAATACAAAAAGGCCCATGGTAAAGCAGTTTCTCACTCCCAATTACAGTATTTGGTCGTTTCGGAAGTAATTTCCAGTCATCAAAGTTCAACTTGCACTCAATACCAGCATGCGGATTGTACTTTAGTCCTGAAATGTCATTGACACATGGCTCACCCACTTTGTTTCCCGGACGTATTAACTTATAGTATTGAATTTCAGAAAAAATCCTTGAAAGAATCATGACATACATATTTTTTTACTTTGTGCTGTCCTTGTTTACCGCACCACGCTTTTATAACTTGAACATAATTAGCTGGAGAGTAGAGATGCCTATTTTTCTTTCTTCCCTCAATTGTAGAATGAATACTGTCACATTCCATTTGCATGTGGCCTCTTACTAAATGTAATGTAATGTAAATGTTTCTTGCAGTAATGAACTTTTTACAAATTCCAATGCAAACAATCGCATGAGTCCGCATGGACCGTACATGCTAACGCAAAAACACACACACACAAAAGGAAAGAACAAATAATATAAATACAAAATAACACAAACAAACAAAATCTATTCCTCACTCTCCACACCCGCTCTCCAATTTGTCGCTTTTTCAAATCTGAGCTGTCTCGCCTTCATTAAAAACTTCCCAATGCCTTCCTCAACGTTTTTGCCCGTCAGTAACTCCAAACATTTTCGTTGCTCCCTATTTGATTCCATAAAACAGTGACCGGCATGTTCCGTGCTCCGTGACGTCATACTACAGAGCAGCCACGCTCTTTGCTCGGCAATATCTGCGTACTGAGCAGAGCGTGGAGAAAGGGTTCAACAGGCCAGTGGCGGTACGACGCTTATGCACTGACAGAGTGCATTCCGTTCTTCGTAGATAGTATGGGAATAGCACAATTACAATACATTTGTACGAAAATAAAAGAGTACAACTGTGATAAATCAATGTAACAGAACAGTTTTGTTTGTAATGAAATTTAATATAGGCCCCACTTTCACTAACCTGAAATGCATAATACATCCAGGTGCGGAAGCGTCCACATATTTAAATGAGGCTCCGAAACTGCTATAAACATACAAATACATAAAACATAAGAATACTTTAAGCAGTACTGCAAAACTTGTCTACTCGGAAACTGAAAAATGTTAAAGTATCCAAAATATACAAAATACACAAAATATACAAATTATACAAAATACACAAAATATACTAAATATACCAATTAAACTATACACCTTGTGAGCAGTGTGCAAAGTATAGGCCTATTCAGACTTTTGATACACACCCTTACTTTGTGTCACTATCGTGGCCAAGCTCAAGGTATTGTCGAGATTATTTCCCTATTTTCTCGCGCACTAATTTTGCAATATTAGGAGTCATAGTCCGGCTCAAGGTATTGTCGAGATTATTTCCCTATTTTCTCGCGCACTAATTTTGCAATATTAGGAGTCATAGTCCGGCTAACACACAAACGAAGAACATTTTTCAAGTTCTGATCAGATAGGTGATTTCTGTGTTATGGTTTGCAGATCTTCATACAAGAAAAGAACTGTTCACATCCATACGTCGATCCAAATATACTCAACATTCTAGCAGCAAATACAGTATATGTAATCGAGGGAATCTTGCCTGGGGAAATCTTCTATAATCTTGTTTTGAAAGCGGTCTTTCATTTCAATATCATTTTGCAAATCAATGACTTCTAGTTGCAATGACGTTGGAACACTGCCAATACACACAGAAAATGGTGTCGCAAATAAGCAAATATCGGATTGGAGTTTTGCAAACTCTTGAAATCTGCAATCAAATTCTTGATCCAGTTCTTCTAATATTTGTACATAATTATTCATATCTGTAATTGGATGACATACTGTAGACAACTTTGGAAAATGTGACGTGTCTCAGAGGGTGAGCTGGCGTTTCCATAAGTCTAGTTTTACTTTGAATGCTCTAAATTATCTCTGCCATAATTAATATACCATCACGGCTCACCTTAACTCGTCCAATTCTACTGCTGCACTGAACGCCACTGCGCTGGTGCGTATTAACAGGAATACAACTCAACTGCTCGCTCTTCCAAGCTCTTGCGGGATGATTGGCTCTTACGTCACAACTGCAGCATCTGCCGGACACTGCCATAAAAGATACTGGTAAATATTTTTCCCTCCAATTTTCCAAACCTTCACAATTTGCCAAAATATGAAACCATAATTCTTCCCCCTTACATAACGGACAAACTCTCATTCCATTTTCATCTGTGATCTTAATCATTCGCAAGTAATTCGTGTCTAATCCAAGCGAGCTCCAGTTTACTGACTTTGGATCCTTTTCCTATGTATTGCTCCTTCCCCAATCCAATTTTAACCGCGATTGTAATTCAAGTGAAACCATAGTCTGACATTGCGCATTTGTCTGTTGTTTATCAATATCCTTCGATCGGTTCTTAACCTTCCTCCACACACTTCTCCTATTTCCCTGTCCATCCATACAAACGTTTCCCATCCCAATTGTTTCTAATCCCTTTCTTAATTTGGAAGCCCACGTATTTCCTCCTATCCTTAGCTGTCCTTGATAAAATATTGCTCTAATTAGAGACTGATCACCCAGCATAAGTTGTAACCAGTATTTTACCGCCCTAATTTTACACTCTATAGTCTCATTATGTGCTCCAAACTCTCTCATAATGCCACAGTTTGCAGTGCCCCTCCCTACCCCTAAAATCCCTTTCAAAAAACGCATTCTGACCTGAACTAGATTCCCTGTTTCTTCCCAACCCCATATCTAAGCCCCATAAGTCCTCTTACTAAATATTTCTTCGTAATCGTTGTTCCACTCACAATGCTATAATCCTGTAAAACATTTGACAGCACAACATTTCTATTCTGAGCAAAACAATCATCACTGTACAATATTTTACCCTTAATTTTGTTGCAATCTTTTATTTCTGTGTCCAAGAAATCTGCAATGCATGTGCCGAAAACATTGGCATCCAATTCCCCTTCATCTTCATGCCAAACATAGCAAACTGCTGACCCATCTTCTAAATTATAAATATTGAAATCGTGGCATGCTAATTTTTGCTTAAAGTAGAGAGAAATTGCTTGAGTAGCAGGCACTGGTTGCACCGCTTGCACATCCATAGTAAAGACAAACATTTTTCCTTCGTCTGATAATGTTTTTTGTCGTGCTCGCTCTCTTTCTTTAACTGATGAGCATTATAATCAACATCTGAAACATTTCCGATCTTGTGGGAAAAGCACAGATCACATTCATATTTCTGGGGTTTGATAAGGGCAATGTCTCTTCCTTTAATGATTTTCACAAATAAATCTCTGCCAGCAACAGGTTCAAGTTATTGGAGTTGCAGTCTTCTTTAAATATTCTATATAGCCCACTGTAAGATGAGAAGTGTGGCTCCAAATAAAGCTTCGAAGTAGATCTGCAATAATGGGAAGGTAGTTTCGGAATTTTGTCAAGAAATTTAATAACATTATCTCTCATTACACTATTTCCTTCTTTGCATATTTCCTTTTATTTCAAATTTTCCTCTAAGAACACTTTCACCCAGTTTCTAACAGACCATTCAGAAAAGAACATTTCCTTACACACAGGTTGTACATTATTCTTTACTTTGGTCAAAATGAAATGTATCAATTTTAAATTGTATTAGACTGATTTTTTATCTTGATATTCCTGCCTTTGTTTTCTGTTTAACTCCTTTCCTGTTGACCAAAGGAGCAATGTAAATTTTCCTTTATCCCAATTCATGTTTAACCAGAAAATCTTAAATATCTCAGCCCTGTCATCTTCTGATTTAGTGGAAGAGTTCCGTTTTTGTTTTTTTGACTTGGTACAGATTTGGGATGAACACCGTGGTCCAATTACATGTGGTTCTCTTGTTATTTCAATTTTATTTCCATTTGTTTACTACAACAGCTCTTATATATTTCGCCCTTCGTTCTAAAACTCTTTGCTTTATTTATTTTCCACACTGTTGAATCTGCTTTTCATTTCTGAGCACGTTTCTTAATTGTAACTCATTCTTTCGCAATGCTTGTAACTTCCGGTATTTCCGGGACTTCAGTATGTGTAGAAAATTGTAATTTATCTCTCTCGGCAGAGTTCTTATTTTCTAAGATAGTATTACATTTATCTGTAACTTCACCATGTTTAATTGTTCCCTGTTGACTTTCCCTTTTGCCTTTAATTATTTTGCAAGTAACATTCTTCCAGCTTGTATTAATTATTGTCTTTTTTTCTTCTGAGTGCTGGATAATCATCTGATTCTTCAGATATGGAGTCACTTGTAGGTTCAAAATCTATGCTCGAATCTTCGAAGTCGCTTTCTACTATCTCGCTTATAATTGAAGAATTATAACTTAAATAGTTGTTATCTGCTTTTGTTTTGTTTTGTGGTGGTGGTGATAGCTCTGGTGATGGTAACTGTGGTGAAAATACTGCAGTTGCAGCTAATGAGGACGGTTTTCCAGACAGTTGCAGTGTCATTTCAAGCATCATTTTCCCTCTTTATTTATAATGAGTATATTCAAATAGAATCCTAAAATATTCGAATAGAATCCTGAACTGTTACACAGTTTCCATTATGAACTATGAAAATGCATTTTTTTTTTTTGTTTGTTTAAGATTGGTGTATAGAGTTTCTGTCAAGATATTACAGAATTACTATAAACGTATAGAGATCGTAAAAACTAACTTTATTTTGCAAAATGATATTGCTATAGAATTATAAATATTGTATTTCTTACCATGTCGAGGAGTAACCAGCAAGTTCTTCACTTACTGAATACTACACGGCACAGGAATTAAATTGTATCTAGTGACTCAATGAAAAACAGTAGTAAGAAGCAGAAAAGTACAAAGCGGTAAATGTGTTAGTGAAATACGAGTATTACGAACCCATGATTTATATGAGGCGGTGCCAAATTGGTGTACTATAAAGTCGTATTTTGAGATATTAAGTAGTATAAACTCGTATTTTCAGATACGAGATTCAAGCATCATTTTAAGCATTGCGAGTTATGAGGTTTTGATATTTCTACACTGTGTCGGTATTAGGTGCAATATTGAGATGCGGGTTCTTGCATCTTGTGCGGAATGCGTTATTTTATGCCGTGAAGCTCAAATCTCAAAATCGTTAATTCTTTAGATTCGAGGTTTTTCTATCTTAATGACGATATATGTGAGGTTTCGTTAAGGCAACAGAGATGTTACGTTGGTCACAGTGGCTATTGTTTAGCTTTTCAAAATAACAAGTTTGGCTTTTAAAGGTAAGATTTTTATTAAAATATTCAGCCAAAATATTTATTTATAACAGTATCAATTCTTCAAACTCTACAGTAGATATTTTAAATGATACCTCATTACTACATATTGATTCAATTTGCGCTTATGGGGTCTTGATAACTTCTTTATTTTTTCGACCATACTATAATACGCTTATTACATGTAACATAACAATATCTTTAAAGTGCTGTTGTTATTCCAATTATAAATTGCAGCTAGGCATATCCGATATCGACTAATATCGTACCCCGAACAATCGTCAAGCCTTGAAAGCAGCAATTCAAACTGCCCAATCAACAACTTCTATTTAAAATAAAATAAATTCTTTTCGTGTTAATTTTAATATTATGATAAATTGAGCTCATTTCGTGTCTTTTAATCTGCGATATTTTGAGGTTATAATGTCAAAATGAAGCCCTGCTCCCTCCATGCCTTTGTCGCCTGCCTCTATAAAAAAAGACGAGGGAAAGTAACTGTTGAATGGTCACCGAGATGAAGAGAGTAGTTTTCTGTATCAATTACAATGTATTCAAAACACTCAAAACATCTTCATTCCATCAGCATCTTGTTCGAAATGAGTGTTTGAGTGCGACTGGTGTGTCTCGACCTATGTGTTCTTGTTATCTCGGAGGTGGCCATGCCATTGGGCTGATCATCCATCCGGGGAGACACTCCGTGTTCTTGTCTGGTCAAAAAAAACCAAATGGTCCAAAAGTAATTCCTGCATTGGGCTGGGGGGCGAGTTTTGAGGAGGCAAAAATATACAGGTAGTCAAATTATGAGCGGAGGTGCATTTAGGCGAAAAATATGTTAATCAGATGATTAGTCATATGCAATGTAGTTTTAATCAATGAAATAATTGACAGTCTTGAGCAAAAAGGGACACATCGATGGAGTGACCAACCTAAAAATATCACTCCATTCGGCAAAAGTTTAGCCTACACCAATCGAAAAACCAAACAAGTAGTTTTTCAGGAACAAAGAGATGCCAGAACTAATAATAAAATTGAGGTGCCTTTGAACGAAGCATATGCCGTATGCTACTCCCAAGGAGAGATACTACAGCTACTATTCCAGTCCTTACTTGCGGAATATCTGCATTCTACCAGTGGCTCAATTTGTTTTGTACCAAAATGTAAATTAAGTTACGAATTGGGATCACCTTTAAAAGAGTGTAGTGTGGTGAAAGACTTTAATTACAAAACGACAGGTGAACTGTATTGGGAAATACGGCGACGAATGACCCTTTGTCAAGTGTCAGAGCATTAAAAAACATATATAGCTTTAACAAATAATAAAAGTAGTTCAGTAGTAATTAAAACCTTGTTGCAATGATGAAACAAATTTACTTAGTTACAGATTCATTACTAACTCTATTTTTATTGAAATGTTTTCATTATCTATACTAATTCTAATAATAATTTATTGATATTCTCGTAGATTTATTTGTGTTCTTAAGACGGCGAAGGTTAAAATCAATTAGGTACACAAGGAGTTCTGAAAAGGAGCATTATGAAGTGGGTGTTACGTGAACAAGGCCATTCACACGTGCTTGACAGCTCTCCAGATGTTGGAAGATTCTCAATATTCCTTCCAAGTTTTAAAATTAAAACTGCGGTCTTCACTCTTCCTCTGTTTGGTGAGAACTGTCATTTTCCTGCTTCAGGCACGACTTTGTTAAGTAGACGTTAAAATTGCCTACTCTTCCCTGGCAGTTTTAAATTATTGAGAACTCAAAGGAGGAAATTACAAACGGTATTGGCTAATGTAATCTACGATTATCACACAGTACCGCTGTACCATCGTCAAGTACGAGAACTCGTATGTAGACGTAATTAGGCGTAATTTTGGCAGACTATAAATTGTAGTACTGTATATGCACTTATCGCGTCATAGGGGTTACGGATGTACACAACTAGCTACAACCTGCCAGTAGAGCTTGGATTATCCGGATAAAAATTAACTGGTTAACTTAGCAAATAACTGTTATCTCTTCTTCAGTTAACCGAATAACAGTTAACCAGATAACTGGATAATGACGTAATTTTATCCAGTTATTTGTGATTATCCAGACAATTGTTAAAATAATTAACTGCAGTGGAATTAATTGTCTGAATAATTGATATAAAGTCCAGATAATTTCAAATAATATCCAGTAACTGTGTGTTCAAATAACTGTTAACGGTTATCTTCTCTACAGTCAATTGTGTATGCAATTAACCGTTATGCAGTTATTTGTTCCAGCTCTAGCTGCTAAGATAGGGTATTTAAATCGTATGTTTATATAAAAATTATGTAGTTCTTGTCTGTTTGTTCCGATTTGTCACAAAAAACTAATAAACTAATAGAGCTGAAATTCTGCACGAACATATTATTTATACCCGGGAAGGCATAGTACTTGCTGACTCAGGTTCGCTATTTCACCTAATATCATAATATTATTAAAATTCTATACAAGTTAAAATAAACACAAGCCATTAAACAAAAACAAACGGATGAACATCAATGTATCACGCCCTACTGATAAACCTAAATATCCTTAAAATTTAAGGTAATTTTCTTTTTAATGTACAATAGACAGAGAGGCCTGCCAGGTTACAGCACTTGATATGATTATTGCCTACAGGATAGATATGGCTAAGCTTGAATATAGTGTTTAATATCGCATTTTTTAACGAAATCGATTCTAATTTGGAGAAACTATATCTTAGGAAATGAGTAAACTATGAGTAAAAAAAATTATTTAGTTTCCACTGAAAGTTTCTTCTTTCACTGACATTTATTGCCACATTTTTGGTACAGTAGGCTAAATATATTGAAGGATTCATACGTGTTGAGTACAATGGTAAAAAAAAATCCTATACGACCGTTCCAAGTGCCATTCGAATTGAGCAAAAAATCTATGAGTTAACCACAAATAATGCATCTGTTTTAAGATTAAAATCCATCATCTACTGAACTATAGGGTTCTGCCCTAAACCTAATTTTCTTGTTATTTAACTTCAAGAATAATTTATTTTAATAAATTAATTTTAATACCTCGACATATTTGTGGCGAACTTCAACCGATAATTAGGTAAATTCGGAAGACCGAGTATCCGCATTTTGTAATGTAAACAGGAATTTCAGTCCGATGCACTCTTTAAATATATAACAAGCCTAGATCGAAATAGCTAAAAACGAGTGGCCCTGAAAAACTGTTTTGAATATTTAAAATTAAATAATCTAAAGTTTCAAATTTTAATTTCAACTGATGTTACATAAAAATATTTAGAGACGGCTCGGGTTCAAAAAACCAGTAAATTGGGAAGCGGAGGGGGGGGGAGGAGGAGGGTAAGAATGTTTAACTATTTGAAACAACGGTTGCATCCAGTAGCTAATATGTTTTTGCATTGTAAGGGATATGGTTATTATGTTTATGTTTATTTATATGTTTCATTTTAATTGTTCTATCTCTCTTCTTGTGTTTTGAATAAGTACGTACGATCCATGTGAACCCCTTGTGAATGTTTAAAATTTAAATACACTTATTCACTAAATAAAAACATTTTAAAAGAAACAACCAACAATATAATTTTTAACCAGTCAATCCAAATCTCTCAATCTTAAGTCTGAACAAAATGAGAAGGAAAATGTTTTCACTTGTTACTTTTGTGCTCATTTTAAAGGAGCGATTAGAACTTGTTTGTGCTTAAGTCGAAGATACAATTTAAATTTGTTTGTGCGTGATTCGTACTTGCGAAACAGGATTTAAAAGGCTTGTGTTCAACTCAGATTAGCCGATATTTAAAACTATAGAAAGTTCCTACAATACTTATTCTTTAAGATAACCAATAACAAATGTTTGTGGGAGTATATGGTTCTGAAACAGGTTGTACTACGTCTGCTCCCGTTCAGTTCTGGTGCATGCAGTATGCTTGCTGATTCAATCATGCTCTGTTCAGGTGCAGAGTGCAGAATTTCGCCCACATCTGTATGAGAGACGAGAGAGTCTAAGCTGATCTGTCGAGTTGCATCTCTGTCTTTTCATATGGTTCTATTACATTTTGTATAAACTATGTTCTCTGAAATACAGTCTTAGTACCGTTCCAATAATGAGAGAATTGTGGCCATTCGACTGTGTAATTACCTAATTATCGCATTAATTGATCATTATTCTCATTTAAATTAACACAGTTTGAGTTCTAATGAAGTTTCCTACGTTGTAAGTGCCTGACCCCATTTTGTGTATTAGTTTGCTACAGTAGGCTACATGCTAACAGGATAACGATTTCTACTTGAAGATGGAATCGTTAAAATAACGTGAGCCTATTAGCATTGCAATTAGTAATTTCTTTGCAATTTGTATCGCATGCTGAATTAATTTTCAGATACGGTTGTACGTAACTCGTTACTTTCTCGTATTTAGGAAGTACAGAGATAGTATTACCATTGTGAAAAATCAAAATAAGAAAGCATTGAAAAAAACACGTTTCATGATGTCTATAACAGAAAAATATGTCTTCAAGACGTGTATCGGTGTGTATGTTCTATTCTATTACTGCTGATTTTTTTTTCATGGTGGCCGATCTGGTGCGCCAACGAAAAGCGAAACAAAGTGTAGTGGTGATTGTAACTCATTGCAGTGGCAGAGAGGGGATAGAACGTCTATGGAGAAATTACAGTTCAGTCAGAAAACTTTTGACTCTTTGTTTACTTGGAACGAGTGGCATTCTTCACACAGAATGTTATTACTTAGCCCTATACATATACTGTAGGAAATAGGACTTATAAATCTGTAAAATTAAATCAAAGGGGCGTTTTCTTAACATTTTATTTCTACCTATTTTACGTTATGACAACAGATTAAAAACAAGAAAACACTATATAAGAAACATATATAAGCTCTCTCTACACCCCCTTTTTCTACACTCATTTCCCTGAGGAAGGATGTCAGCGACCGAAAGCTTGGATGCAATATATCCTTTTACTCGGCTTATAGCCCGTGAAACCATCATTAGTAATCAACGCCGAGAAAGCCTCAAATCTTACGAACAAGAAAACAGTTGACTCACGTCCATCCTATTTGGACGATACCAACATAAAAGTTTATGGGCCCACCTACGTGTGCGATTCCGTGAGGTTCTCACCCTTAAGCCAAAACTACAACAACCAACATAAAAGATTCAGTTCTGACACACACAACGAAGACATGTGCACGCTTGGACTCTTCCTAGACTACTGCTTCTTGTTTATACCAGCCATCATGAAAAATATACAATACAGTTGAGCTGGATCTCAGCCCAAGTCGATAGAATTTGTATGTGCTTATTATATTCCCATGTCTGTAGATTTACAGCATCTATGGGCCAAAATTCCTGCGACTGTAAAAAGCCCAAATATCAGTGCACAACCATCGAAAAATAACCATAACACACGCGTTACAAGTGACTGTTCATTACAGATTTTTTAATATAAACATTGTCTGTCTTTGTTTCATTCCACTGAATTTTGTTCTATTACCAAAATATGAAGTTGATTTCTTTAATATTTCGGTTTTCAAAGAAATGCTTCAACTATTTTGATAAAAATTTACATTTCGACATTCCGAATAATGTACAGTAAATCAGCTGTATTTTATATTAAGTAATTCATTCCTTCTGAGAAAAATGGGCAAGTTTATATTTCTAAAAAAAAGTCAAACATCAGTTATGACCATCACCATAACCGCCTTAGAGGTGACGATAGTGCAAAATGAGTTACAACTTTTTTATGTAGTCCTCTTTGTCCCTACAAAGACAAATTGAAAAAGAAATTTCTTCATAATCATTTTCGAATTTTTATGGGCTACAGAAAAGATATCATAAACTTAGTAGGCCTTTAGTCAAATTTAGTCATAAATAAGTTACGACCATCATAACCAACTTAGAGGTGGGGATAGTGCAGAATGAATTACTACTTTTATTGATATAGGCCCCTTTGTCCCGAGAGGGACGAATTGAAAGGGTGACTGATTGACTCGTTCCTGTAACCCCTATGGTGGAGCATAGGGCCTCCAAGGGGAGGTTTCATTACCTATACTAATTTTGTTACGCTTATTTTCTGAGAGAGAGAGAGAGAGAGAGCAGAGGGACAGGTGGTAAGCCCATCGCCTCTCAACCCCCTTCCGGAAACTAAGGTATTACTTGGACTTGAAATGTTGTCCAGAATTCTTTTCGGCCGACAATTGAAAGGCTACGGTAACTGTTCATATTCGTGTTCGATTTTTTTGTTGCAGTAGAAGATATACAAAAACTTCGTACTACTTTTTTCAATATTTTGTCAAATACAGTATATATTTCTATAAATCACATTTTCTCATTACATTTATTAGGTAATAGTTAACGAAATCAGGAATGAAATGAGCATAATCTTCAGAAAACACCTTATGTAAATATTACTCTCGATATTCTATTTGCAATTTATTGAAGCAATCCGTCTGTGGGAACTTTCTTTTGAACTAAATATATTGTGTACTGTAGTATCTCAGTATAAGTCAGATGTTGCATTTCGCCATAGTCACTAGCGTAAGATTGACACAAAAGCATGGTATGTTTTCATGTATTTTACTTTTATATCTCTATAGCCAGCTAACGTATTAGACATATCTTCATTTTCCATTCTTCAGTGAATGGTTAAAACGCTTTTCTTTGTACATTCTTTGTTTATTCATCTACTGTCCCTTTCTCTGCAAGTTTCGCATAATTGAATAAAAAGTCAATACCATCTTTCTCTAAAAGAACCGTACTTTGTCATAATTATCAGATTCCAATGGATCTTTTATCGTATTTTTCAACACAGATTGTATGAAAATATTTTTAATTAATAGAGAGCATTATGTGATGGGTATTTCTTGAAGCAATTTGTTGTACTTACATTTTTTGTGTAAATTCTTGACATCGGTATGTTGCAGATTTTTATTTGACTACCAGTTAATTAAAATAATGTAAACTTAACGAAGAAGCCTGTGGTATGTTATTAAACTGTATACGTTACATTCCTTATTTTTTTAAATTTCCTCTCATAAAAGGTCTAAAAGCCATTTCTCGTAGGAAAGATGAAAATCTATGGCTCCTACAGACAGAGGTATGAGAGGATTCTCTCGAGCGTGATCAGGGTCAGCATTGCGTAGGATCTCAGATATTCAGGTATTTAAGGTAACGAATAAGTAACTATAGCTCAGGTGATAAGTGTATTCCAATCCAACATTCTGTGGGGAAACGCAATAAAATTCTATTCTGATAAACCTATCGGCCGACCCGGGAATTGAATTCACAATCTCTAGGATATAGTCCTTGATATCACTGCATCAGCCAATTCACTGGGAACCAAATTAACTGCTGGTTAAAAATTGTAAATTTGATTTCCGATATAATAATTTTAAAAATTTGCATTATTCGTGTTATATATATATAAATTATCTTGAATCTTCTAACTTATGAGAAAAGTATAATGAAATGGATAACTGATACCATCAGCTCAACAACTTTATTTTATGCCTAGGCTATACATTTTTATACTCTTGTATTTTCTTCAGGGCATCTTGATAGACAGGCATAGTTTTATTAATAATTTAAAAATTATAACTGTTTTATCACAATAACAAGAGATGATGCCTTTCTAATTATTAATAGGCCTAACTTACATCTATGCCTGCATATCAAGATACACTAAAAATGATACAAGATTATCGAATGGCATAGGCATAAAATAAAGGTTGTTGAGCTGATGGATCAATTGTCTAATATATGTTCTTTATTATATTTTATTGATTGAGCTCAAGTCCACCGCTGTGGTGCAGGGTATGCGTTCGCTCATCTCAGGCAGAGGGCCCGAATTCGATTTATGGTCGATAAAAGTTACCTAGGTGGATTATTTTTTCCGGAGTTTTTCCCAACCTTTGCGACTAATGTCAAGTAACTTTAGGCCCTTGTGGTCCCCGAATATCATTTGGCCATCATTACCTTCATTCCATCCGCGCCATGTTCGGAATGAGTGTGTGTGACAGGTGTGTATCGTCCTATGTGTTCGTCTCAGAGGTGGCCCAGCATTGGGCTGGTCACTCATCCGGGGAAGTCCTCCGTGTCCTTGTGTAGTCAAAAAAGTATTAATGTGATCTGTAGAAACTCCCTCCCCCAACGGGCCTGGGCGGCATGGGCCGCGTAAATGACCTACGACGGAGTAGGTAAAACTCAGGGAAAGAAGAACATAGAGATCAAAGGTAGGCCACATGAATTCTAACCCTTCAGGGGAGAAGACTTACCACACATGAAATTATGTTTGGACTCTGAAGCAATTTCTTATCGATAACCATTTTATAAGTAGTCAAGAGAGGAATTGACGGTGTACAATATGAATAAACTACACAACGGTAAAATATAGTGGCTGTGTTTAAAATTACTTATGGAACCGTTTTTTATTTCTATAGGAAGTTATATTATGCTAACTTAAAACTTGGAAGGAAAGGCCAAGTTGTGCTACACAGGAAAGTATTTTAAAGTCGTCTGAGGAAAGTGGAGAAAAATTGGTAAAGCAAGTAATGGATTCTTGCTGTGGCCTCTATTCCTTAGCGTGAAACTCTTAAAGAAGTTTGAAAAAGTAGTTACGGGAAAGATACGAGTAAGTAAAAACCACAATTTTGTTAGATAGGAAGAAACACTGTAAAGGGAATTGATACAGCACTCTGCGCCAAGAATTGCTAAGCATTTTCCCGGCCCTTTCCGACGTATTAAGTTTACATTAAAACAGTCTGCAAACTCTTTCCATTACAAGGTATTCAAGTCCAAAACATTTCTGACTCTCTTATGTTTTGTGATGGTATTTGTATGCATGCTGAACTTACTAATGTTATTAACTTCCTGGAATTCCCTTATGCCATAGTATAATATTCTAATTATAGTAAGTTATGAGTCTGGTTGGGTGGAAGAGAAGGCCTCAAGGCCTAAACTCTGCCAAAAATAAATTAAAGCAATTATTATCATTAGTATTGTTATTATTAATATCATTATTATATCATACTCAATAAAAGAATATGAGTAACATACTTATTTACTTTTGCCAAGAGATATGTTTATTCCTATATGCAATGTGTAGGCATAATGATCATGTCTGCTGATCAATAATAACATAATTATTTTTTCCCACCATTACCATGTAATTTAGATTAAAACTTTAGAAAGATTTGCATTCTACTTCGAAATCCGATGCCGATTACTTAAAGCCAATGTCTTACATATCATTATACCCAAGCAAAAATTTCGCTGATTCAATATTTCCTCACTCCCCCGTAAAAAAAAATATACACTTTTGTTGGATTGTTGAAATGTAATATGTGGGTGTCATAAAACAGTTGAACTTCTACACGGATCACCGAATGGTTAGAGCGGTTATTAATATTGACAAGAAGAAACTCAGAAGTAGACGATATAAACATAACTTTCAAAGAACATCGTGCTGGGACAAAAACATCTACGTAAACAGTTTAAACAAACACTTGAACGGAATAAACATACAAAACTCAGACAATGTCCAAAATCTATACTCAAGATTAGAAGAAACAATTGTGAAAGCAGCAAACGAAGCACAACCTAACAACATATCTGATAGTAGGAAATCGAAATTAAGTGAAAAAACACAAGAACTACTGAATAAAAGAGAAGAGTTAAACACAAAACGTTTTGAAAATGACTTCGCACAAATAGAATTCTGCGAAATCAACAAACTTGTGAAAAGGTCAATAAGAAGAGATTTAAGAAACGATAGGTGTGCCCAAATAAGAGATGTAATGAATTCAACGCGATCGATAAGAACAATTAAAAAAGATGCTGCAGTAGGCAAAGTTTGGATTGAGAAACTGAAATCTAATGCAGAAAAAGAGTTAACTACAAGGAGTAAAATTGTGGAAAGAGCTACAGAATTCTATAAAAATCTTTACACAAGCGCTACAAATAACAGAGGAAACAAACTTGTACAATATATAGACAACCTAAAGAATGAAGACGAAGCAGTCCCCTCAATTTTACGGTCAGAAGTTGAAGCTGCACTACAAAGCCTGAAGCGAGGGAAATGTCCAGGTGAGGACGGTATTATAAATGAATATCTCAAAGTAGATTCAGAAGAACTACAAAAATATCTGGTCCTTCTATTCAATAAAATACTAACGACTGAACAGCTTCCCAAACAGTGGATAACAAATACGATCATTCTTCTTCATAAAAAAGGACCTAAAAGAAGACATAAATAATTATCGACCAATTAGTCTTATGGCAAATATATACAAACTCTTCTCAACAATACTCACCAAGAGAATAAGTGCAATAATAGAAGGCAATCAACCTAATGAGCAAGCTGGCTTCCGACGAAGATTTTCAACAGTAGACCATCTACAGGTGCTGACCCAACTAATAGAGAAAGCAAATGAATTTAACTTGAAACTATACATAATATTTGTGGATTTTGCTAAAGCATTTGATTCCGTAGAACAGCTATCGATTCTTCAAGCACTTAATCGACAAGGAGTTCATACAAAGTATATTAGACTACTGGGTAAGCTATATCTTGACAACAGAGCGAAAGTAAAAACAGACAGAACATGAGAGGATATATTACTGCAGAGGGGAGTCAGACAAGGTGACCCCATCTCTCCAAAACCATTCATAGCTCTACTGGAAGAAGTTTTCTGCAGAACGCCGGACGAATACGGAATAAATATTAATGGGAAAAACTCTTTAATCTCAGATTTGCAGACGATATTGTACTCATAACAGACTCACACGAGGAAACTAAAGTCATGCTAACAAATTTATGCAAATCCAGCAAAGAAGTCGGCCTTAGTATCAATGTCGAAAAAACCAAAGTAATGGCAAACTACACAGAAGAACCAATCAAAATTAACGATGACACAATAGAATATGTAAAAGAATATGTATACTTAGGTCAAATATTATCGTTTGACAATAAAATTCAAAAAGAAGTTTCAAGAAGAATCTCTTTAGCATGGAACAAATTTTGGAACTTAAAATTCCTCCTATTAGACAAATCTTTAAGCATGAAGATAAAAAAGGATGTGATGGACACTTGCATTCTACCAGTTATGACTTATGGATCCCAAACATGGACATTAACTAAAAAAAGAGAAAAACATGCTACAGATTTGCCAGAGGAAGATGGAGAAGAAGCTGCTAAACATCACATTGAAAGACCGAATAAGAAATGAAGACATTAGGAAAGCGACATCTATAAAGGATGTGATGGTTACTGCTTCTAGATTAAAACGGATGTGGGCAGGACATGTCATGAGAATGAACCCGGAGAGATGGGCACATGCGGTGACAGTGTGGGAGCCCAGAACTGGGAAAAGAAGTGTTGGAAGACAGAAATCGCGATGGGAGGACGAGTTTAAGAGTGTTGTGGGGAACTTGTGGTCTAGGAGTGCGAGAGACAGAAAGAAGTGGAAAACTCTTGACAATTAGTACTAAAACTAGAGTCAGTTAACTTATATTAAATTTTAGCGTTCTCAGGTGAGGCTAGCCTGAAACGATCTTATCTAACGAGTCAGCCACCCTGGTATGCCAGGAGGCCCTTGCCCGTTATGGGATGCTTGTGGGCTAATTCTTAGTTCTTAATATTCAGAGAAGGATATACACAAAACAGCAGAGTTTATTAATATGGACATATTTACAATTTATAATACCTTCTTCTATATGATATATTTTGATGTCAGAATGCAAGTATATTGCATTTTTTGTTTCTCATTTTTTATATGTGTAATATTGATATAAAATTACTTTTACATTTAGCGATACTTGAAAATGCTGTATAGTGGGTAAATGCAGTATTTGGTCAACATCCCTTTTCTCAATTAATACAAAGACTACAGAAATGATTAAGCTAAGCTATCAACGGTCAGAATTTTCACCTATTTATGACAGAGTGTATATTCTGTCCATCTTTTGCACAGACTCAGGCTCTAAGTAGAGGCTAAGATTGCTGAGTACGCACTAACCACAATACATCCTCTTATTCTATTTGAAAAACCGAAGAATGTGTATTAGTTTTGAAAATGATATGATGCACGTTAACAAAAATTATATTTACGATTAATGTTTATCTAATAGGCCTATATAAAATTGAAAGTGTGTGGTATGTTGGCCTATGTATGTAGGTATGTTTATTTTATTCCCTATAAAAATCTACATGCTTGAGCAATTTGCACGAAATTTGCGCACATACGCACTTTACCCAGGAAAGAAACTTAGATAACATTAAAATTCAAACAAACCACTTCTTCCTTTGTGAAATTATTACGCTGAATTCACCAAATGTAATTCAGACTGCATGTAAAGACTCATGACAACAGTGGCTTTGGAATTTGCATGACACTGAACTTCCGCAATTTAAACGCAATCCACGTAAATAAATATCGGATGTGATGCATCGCAACACTTTCTCTTATTTTCTCACTTCACATTTTGATTTAGAATAAGAGGTCGTATTGCGGGGAGAGCGTTTTCAGTTGTCACAACCTGAGTTTGTGGCAACGATATGTAGCAAGTATGCTATATCAGAAGTCGGTAAAAAAAAGTCCTATCCACTGGTATATTATTCATTGCTGTAGTCTTTGTATTAGTTGAGAAATAAAGATGTTTATTGTAAGCCTTAAGCACGTAAAAAAGAGACAAAATACGATGGCACAAATTTGTTAGTCCTTTGTGCGTAGCAATTTTCTTTTTGATTTAAGCCCCGAAATGGTTCTATGGGTTTTTGAAATGTCCCGTAAAGACACACAGTTTTATGTTACCGAAATTTCTGTTTCTTCTTATTTCAATCCCTACCAAGCATGGTGTGTAGCAGCAATGGGTTGCAAAGTTCTAAGTCCTCTATGAGCCATAAATAGCTATAAGAAACGTTTTTTGAGGGAATAGTTTGAGTAGGATAGGTTTTTCTTCCTCATTTCAAATTCTACATATCTGTAATAAGGACATAGAGTTTGAAAATCGAAAGTCCTCCATAAGTTAATTATTTCGAATTACGAAATACAAAATCCGGGTGACGCCTTTTAAAGATAGTTTATATTCATGTTGTTCCCTGGAGTAATATATATGCTACTACATATTATACGATGCAGGATAATAATATGTATCTTCTTCTTCTTATTTGGTTTAACAGCCCTTGTGGGCCTTGACCTCCTCTATGGCCTTCCTCCATTTCTGCCTATCTTTCACCATCTCCCTCCAGTTTCCTATTCCAAATCTGCTCAGGTCGTTTTGTACGCAGGTTCCCCATCTTATCCGTGGTCTCCCTCTAGATCTCTAATATGTATAATAAGCATAAAATGCCATAGCATATAGTTTGGCATTTTTGCTCGTCAAGTGACAAGAAGTGTACCAAATACTTTCTCTTTCACTTACTACCACCTTTAGTGGTACTACTGAAAGTTTTAATTAAGCTTACCGCTTCTCTTAGCCAAGAAGGGGACCATGAAGCACGCCTGAACGGGAATATATTGAATGATTTAGACGAAACTCACTATGTGGGGATTTTTTGTGTAAGGGAACTCGAATCTGAGGTCTTTTTCCCCCGGGCGGCTCACTTTAATCGTGAAATGCTCCTCGAAACCGGGGTTTTAACTTAATTATCAATGTTTTAATGTTTTATGCATGATGTGGGTAAGGTTCATGAATCTGTAGTATCTTTCAACCGTTTTACTTCAAATCTGTGTGTCTGTGGCAGCACAAGATTCGTTTCCTTCGGTTAATTGTTTATAAATATTTCGTTAAACAATCTAATTATGATTTAGATTATGCAATTCCAGCAATTAATGTAAAAGCTATGTCAGTATTAAAAATATGTTTTAATTACTTTTCTGTTAAATAAATGATATAAATAAAAATCTAGTAGTTGAGCAAATAATCGCGGGCGAAGTCGGGGGCACCTGCTAGTTGCAATAATTTAATGCGTAAAGTAGGATTACTTCAACAAAGTCTCTGGGTTTTTACGTATATACCTTAGGAGCGAGTCTCACCGTTCCTAGAGCTCCTGCCTAGGGGAGGTAGCTGCACCCTGATTGGCTCAGCTCTCCTATCCCACTCCACGTGTTGTCTGTCTCTCTCGCTGCGGCATTATCCCTCCACTCAACTATTATAGTATTTTCTACGACTGGCGACATGCTGCATGATATTCACTCTGTGCTCAACAGCAGCTCACTGATCTTACGCGCAGCGAATCCGCGCAAGACGTAACGAGAAGCTCGCTGGCTAGGTTAGTCTTCAAGGCCAGAGACTTTGTGGGAGTAATCCTACTTCTACCGTATTCCTAACACTTCTGAAGCTAATAAAAATGGAAGGCGTAAAAAGTTGAAATGTAAACAGCAGTATCACGCTGACATTCACAATAACGGGCGGCAGTAGTATGGTTTTATATGTGACGTCACAGGAGGATTAGGAGGATTAGTAGGGAAGGGAGGATTGATGACGTCACAAGTGGGCGTGGCTTATGACGCCATAGAGGGGAAGGTGGGTGTGGCTTATGACGTCACTACTTACGTCACGGAGGGGAGGGAGGATTGATGACGTCATGACCTTTGTCATGGTCACGTGATTCAAAATCGCGTCGGTTCCGGTTCCTATTGCAAATGGCGGATGGTGGGAAATTTAAAAATTGTATATTGCTAGATGGCGGGTAATTTGAAAATTGCAAAAGGTAGAAATTGGATATTACAGTTGCAAATGGCGGATTGTCGGAAATTTAAAGTTTATATATTGGTAGATGGCAGGTGGAATGTTTTACAACATGGCGGCATCGCTTACGTCATCAGAGGATTGGGAGGATTAGTAGGGGAAGGAGGATTGATGACGTCACAAGTGGGAGTTGTTTATGACGTCATCAGAGGATTGGGAGGATTAGTAGGGGAGGGAGGATTGCTTACGTCACAAGTGGAATGCTATGACCTATCTCAACAGTGGAATGTTTTATGACGTCACTTCTTACGTCATCAGAGGATTAGGAGGATTAGGAGGATTAAATCATGTGACAGGTGGATTGTTTTACAAGATGGCGGCATTGATGATGTCACAAGTGGATTGCTATAACCTACCTCAACAGTGAAATGTTTTATGACGTAACGACAGATTTAAACTTTGTCTTTTTTGCATGGAAGCAGCAGGAAGTATTACTCTACGTTCCCACGTTTCGTCACGTACGCCAGAACAAGTGGCCGCAACACCTGGCCGGAAGTACATCTTACATTACAACTGAATCATGAATTCTTTATGTATGACGTCATCACTATGGACTTGTTCAAACTTGTTTCAAGGTCTTACATGGCACGTGCAGGATAGGTTCAAACTTGTTTCCAGGTTAGTCGTAAGTGAGAAGCATAACGCGCAGGATGGCTCTGTATTATGGAACGATGCTTGATATGGATAAACAATCTGATCGACGTAAAACTTTTAAAGATTGGCCATTTACGTTTATGGACTTAGACAAAATGAGAGAAAGCCGGATTCTACTATATTGGATACAAGGACGTAGTCGAGTGCGCGCACTGTCATACAGATAGGACACTGGGAAAAAACGGACGATCCAGCAAATGAACATAAAAGATGGGCCCCCTTCTGCAGGTTTATAAGTAAAACCATAATGAATAGAATGAGAAAGTGTGATGACTTCGCCGCTAATACAATGGTGGGTATAGGGAGAACGGCGGTCCACCGAAACACGGCAGCACCTTCGTTTGAGTTTCAACTTCTCAATGCTGCATCATGATAGATTGGCATATTATGATTAAACTCGCGATCTTTAATTAACCTTTGGTCCTATTTCTGTGAAATTTGTGCAGAAATAATCTGCACAACACAGTCCTTCTGATGGTTAAAACAGAGATTTAAAAAATGCGGACATAAATGTTTTTATTTCATTATATAAACATCACCAATTACATAAAATTCATGGAAGGTGAAACGGAATTTGACTATGTGACAATTTTTTTCATTTTTGTGTCCCGTAAAAACTTCAAGCGAGAAAGTTTTAGTGAAATATTTTAACTTTATTTTAAATTCAGTAACACCTTTATATCTTGAATGGTTTACGAGTAATTGAGTGGTAATTATTCCTGGCGCACAGCTGTCTGAATGATGTGGGACGATCGTGAAATGTTGAGGGTGAAGCAAATTTGACTATGCGACATTTATTACATTATTTTTGTGTCCAGAAAGAGATCAAGCTTGTAAGGTTTAGTGAAATATTAGGATCTTATTATAAATCGAGTACCACCTATATATCTATAATGGTTAACGAGTAATAGTAATTACTCTAAAGCTAAAGCTATCAGAATGGTATTGAGGTACTGGCAGGCATCTTTTCCTCGTTACATACAAACAAAAGATCTCTGTGATCATCTAGTTCCTTTTCAACAATTTTGATAGGAAACACGAAATGAGAAATATTTTTCCCATCCCGTTTTTCCTCTAGTCCGAAAACATTGATCGAAATATTATTTCTTTTTGAAAACTTTTCAATGTCGTGAATCGAAACGGGGAATTTCACACAGTTCCAATCGTACTTGTTATCCAACTCTGGTCTGATAAGATAACTGGCCCACATTTCCTTATCAGACTCAATAAATTTTGATAAGACGCAATACTTGAAACAAAATGCATCATCATTACGAATATTAATTAATGAATTAAGATGCTGGAATTTATCAGGGAGGATCATATGCCCACGCCCTGCAAATGGCATGTACTCATTGATACGAATTTCAATTTTGTCGATTTTATTGTAAAACCACCCAGACCCTCGTAATTCACTGTCCAGCATCTCAGGCTGAATTTTGGAAATGTGACTTGAAACTACTTCGTGAATATTTGATGTTCTGAGCAATGATTCATTTTTAGTCTTAAAATTTCTCAAACAAGAATTTAGCTCTAAATGTTTAAATTCACATTCAACGAATAGGTTAAATTTAATTGCCGTAAATTTTGACAGTGACTCTGACAGAAGATTTTCAATTTTATACTGGCACGACGACAGGATAGACTCCATATCGCCGGCTTGGAAATTTTTTGCTGCATATATTGCCAGTCGTGACCTAAATGCTGTTTCAACAGGTAAAAACTCACATGATTCCGTTGGTGGTGAGTTGTTCACAGCGGTGCGATCCATTCCACCTTGAATCTGTAATAACGAAAAAACATCGACATTAGCAATCGAAACTTATGTAAGCGGATGGTATAATAAAAGACTAACATATTTCACTGTACATACCTGTGGAATATCACGCGTATGCATGATGACGCTAGGTCGCGACTGGCGGTTGGACTCTAGATTCTGTAACAAAGGAAAAATAATAATGAGTTTTATGAAAAAAGAAATAAAGTTTTATGTCTTGTACTGTGATAAAAGAAATAAAGTTTAATGTCTTGTACTGTGATAAAAGAAATAAAGTTTAGTGTCTTGTTTTTAACCATTCTATACCAATATAAAAAATAATATTAAGTTGTATGTCTTGTACTGTGATAAAAAAAAAGTTGGATGTCTTGCACAATAATCATAATAATAACATACCTGCAAATGTTGACCTGTAGGCCCAGGTTGGAAGGTGCTTGGCTGGACGGATGATGTCCGCATGGTGTCCACACTCACATGTCTTACATTCTGTAACAACAGAAATATAAAATATTAAGATTTATGAGAAAAGAATAAGTTTAATGTCTTGTTTTTAACCATTCTATACCAATATAAAAAATAATATTAAGTTTTATACCTTGTACTGTGATAAAAGAAATAAGTTGGATGGCTTGCACAATAATCATAATAATAACTTACCTGCAAATGTTGACCTGAAGGCCCAGGTTGGAAGGTGCTTGGCTGGACGGATGATGTCCGCATGGTGTCCACACTCACATGTCTTACATTCTGTAACAACAGAAATATAAAATATTAAGATTTATGAGAAAAGAATAAGTTTAATGTCTTGTTTTTAACCGTTCTGTACCAATATAAAAAGCAGATTGAGTTTTATGATAAAAGAAATAAAGTTTTATGACTTTTTTTTAACCGTTCTATACCAATAAAAAAATAATACTGAGTTTTATTTCAATGTACTATGAGAAAAAATTAAGTTTGATGTCTTGTTTTTTAACTATTCTATACTAATATAAAAAATAATATTAAGTTTTATAAGAAAAAATAATAAGTTGGATGGCTTGCACAATAATCATAATAATAACATACCTGTAAATGTTGAACTGAAGGTCTAGGTTGGATGGTGCTTGGCTGGACGGATGAGGTCTGCATGGTATCCACACTCACTGGACTTGAATTCTGTAACAACAGAAATATAAAATATTAAGATTTATGAGAAAAAATTAAGTTTAATGTCTTGTTTTTATCCGTTCTGTACTAATATAAAAAATAATATTACGTTTTATGTCTTGTACTATGAGAGAGAAATAAGTTTGATGGCATGTAAAATAATAATAATATGATACCTGTAAATGTTGACCTGAAGGCCCGGCTTCCTCTCCAACCATCGGTGGATGGGCTGTTACCGCTACTCCGTCCCCTCTATGGGCTGGTAGATGGAAGCGACCAGTGTTGGTGTAGATCCCGATGTGTCTAGGTTCCACATTCCTTGATGGGTGGTGGACGGTCTGCATATGGCCAACCAAATATCTCTCAGACTTTAACGTCGCCTTGCATATTTTACATACAACGTTGTTGACGTCGGTAGAATGATTATTGAGGATATTCCTTGACAAGTTGTCCCTACGTGTAAAAGATACACCGCAGGTTTCACATTTGTACTAGGATTTATTATGTTGTGATTTGATATGTCTATTCAAATTTTGTTTAAGCCCAAATTTCGCTTCACACTCGAAGCACTGAACAAAGTTGACGCTTTCCATTTTTCTGAAGAGCTCTGCAGCTGATGGCGGTTGAATAAGAAGTGAGCCTAATGCATGACGTCATTGGTTTATATAGTGCCGCTATAAAATAGCCTCGCAATGGTAGGAATAAAATCTACCAATGAGAAATAATGATGACGTAATAAATTGTAGCCTCGCGACAGGACAAATATATGGTAAAGCTTAAATCAGCAGTAATTAGATATTTCACTTTTCCTCAAAACATGAAGCCTGAGAAAATACATGATCGTAATTATATCCTCAGAACGGGAAAAATATTCATTTACGATGACATCAGCAGATATCCGATATTTAATTCCATTCAGCACTTTTCTCAAAACGTGAATGTAAATTATATCCTTAGAACGGTAAAAATATTCATTTACGATGACATCAGCAGATATCCGATATTTAATTCCATTCAGCACTTTTCTCAAAACGTGAATGTAAATTATATCCTTAGAACGGTAAAAATATTCATTTACGATGACATCAGCAGATATCCGATATTTAATTCCATTCAGCACTTTTCTCAAAACGTGTATGTAAATTATATCCTCAGAACGGTAAAAATATTCATTTCAGTTGACATCAACAGATATCCGATATTTAATTCTCGTACGGAAATAAAATATTCATTTTCTTGCAATAAATGCTGACAAATGTGTTATGTTATACTCTGTATGAAAATACATTAATAATAATATAAGGTTCCATAATACACAATACATATGTCATTACTGAAAAGCCCGGTCAGGAATCGAACCTAGAACCATTCTGTGAAGAAATATTACAATATTAGTTTTTAATATATCGCAATAAAATAACGTTGACTAATAATACTAATTTAATATGTAATACACAAGACATGGGCTATGTTTAGGATTTAATATTTAAAAGGACTTCTGTTTAAAGAGAGTGTTTTAACACGTACACACATGCAGTTCGGATTTTGTTTATATCAGCATCATACCACGAGAGATAAGTCTCACTGAATGAGAATGTTACACGTGCGTTCAAGGCTACTACAGCATCGTATGACTGTTGCATAGTAAGATAGATAACGAGAGCTTACCTCATCAATTCTCTCTCTGCAGTGAAACAATGCTAACACAGTTCTGTATTGAGAAAACATTTGTATATAAATCGTAATACTGACTTTACAAAACGGCTTTGAATAATGAAGTATGATATAAAATTATTCCCTCTAAATACCGAGGATGTGGCTTACACCTTTGAAGATTAATAGTAAAATCTATTGTTTTAACTTGTAAGCCAGAGGCTGAGTTAACCCCTGGGCTAGGATTATCATCTTACGAATAAAATATAGTTTTAAGACGATAGCTACCATATTTATAAAAATTTATGAAGGATTGAAATATCTATACACTTTCGATGGTGTCTGATAATAATAATAATAATAATAATAATAATAATAAATAAGGAGGTTCAGGTTTTTGACATTCGGAACGGGGGGCACCGACCACATTTACTCCAGGCTGAGTCGACCTCCGGGCTATTTTTTACTGAAATAGACATCTTACAGAAAACCTGTGTGGAGGAATATAATGATGACGATGCATTTATACGATGTGAGAAACCGTAGTGTAATGCTTCCATGCAAAAAAAACATAAAGTTGAAATATGCCGTGACGTCATAAACATTCTACCTGTCACATGATCTAATCCTCCTAATCCTCCCAATCCTCTGATGACGTAAGAAGTGACGTCATAAAACATTCCACTGTTGAAATAGGTCATAGCATTCCACTTGTGACGTCATCAATCCGCACAATCCGCAATCCACCTGTCACATGATCTAATCCACTCAATCCACTTGTGACGTAACCATGACGTCATAAAACACTCCACTGTTGAGATAGGTTATAGCAATCCACTTGTGACGTAAGAAATGCCGCCATCTTGTAAAACATTCCACCTGCCATCTACCAATATATAAACTTTAAATTTCCCACAATCCGCCATTTGCAATTGTAATATCCAATTTCTACCTTTTGCAACTTTCAAATTACCAGCCATCTAGCAATATACAATTTTTAAATTTCCCACCATCCGCCATTTGCAATAGGAACCGGAAACGTAGCCATTTACATTATGAATTTCTAAATTTTGAATTTCGCGCTTGGTCCGCCATTTGCAATAGGAACCGGAAACGTAGCCATTTACATTATGAATTTCCAAATTTTGAATTTCGCGCTTGGTCCGCCATTTGAAATAGGAACCGGAACCGACGCCATTTTGAATCACGTGACCATGACAAAGTTCATGACGTCATCAATCCTCCCTCCCCTCCGTGACGTAAGTAGTGACGTCTTAAGCCACGCCCACCTTCCCCTCCATGACGTCATAAGCCACGCCCACTTGTGACGTCATCAATCCTCCCTCCCCTACTAATCCTCCTGTGACGTCACATATAGAACCACACTACTGGCGGCAGTTGTTTCCACAATCTTCTGTACCGAAAACCAGTTTTTGTCCAAGTCATTGATATAGTGTAATGTCATAAAAGGTTATCTTTTATGCATACTTCACTTCAAATCTTGTTTACGTTATTTGATGAAAATTTAATAAAATTAAGTTGACTGTATAATACCGCCGAACTCACAGGGAAATCAATGTTTTATTACGTGTTTTGTTCACAACAGCTTCATATACCGTATATCGTGAATACATTTCATTAAAATGATGCTGAAATAATTAATTCGCACTACATTCACTTATAAATGAATGTTATTATTATTCATTACAATTTATTCACTATGAAAGCAGTTTTTACTTATAGAAATCGCTAGATATAGTAATTGTCTTACTATCATCGTCACCAGCGGTGCTGTCTTTGAAGCGTTCTTTTTTTAAAGCTTGAAGCCAACATCTAATATATAAAATCGAAAGTGTGTATGTATATATGTATATATGTATGTTTGTTCCTTATAAAAATCTACATTTCTTTACCAATTCACACGAAATTTTGCATACATACCCAGTTAAGCCCGGGAAGTAACGCGGTCAACATTAAAATTTAAACAAATAAGTCCTTCCCTTGAAAATTATATAATTTCTGAGAATATTATACTGAAAAAATGAAATGCTGTTCAGTTGTCAAGACAACAGTGTATTGTTTACGCAGTTCACATAGGGCTCTGGACACTACATAATATTGGACTTTAACGAATTTGTAAAAATAATTCTTGAAGAATAAAATCCACGAAAATAAAGCACATTGTAATGCAATCACATAACTTTCTCTACCCTCGACACAAGAAATATTTTCTCACTTCACATTTTGATGTAGAATATGAGGTCGTATTGCAGGGACAACTTAAGTGTGTGAGTATGCTATATCAGAACTAGGTAAACAATCCTTTCCGCTTCGTTATCCATAGCTGTATGCTTTGTATTAGTTGAGAAATAGGGATGTTTATCATAGGCCCTAAGCATGGAATGGAACATTTTGAGTCCTATGCTCGCAGTATTTTATGTCCCGGGTTTTAGGGGAGGAAAGTATGAAAGTGATACTGCATTTCTCTTTTATTTCAGCCCCGAAACGGTTGTATGGTAACATGAGAATGAGAAATAAAATTTTCCGTCAAGTCAATATAATCTTATGTAATTTATGTTTCTTCTTATTTCAACCCTTCCCAGGCATGATGTGTAGAAGCAACGGAATGCAGCATTCGACATCCACTATGAGCCATAAAAAGCTATATCTAGCGTCTTCTGATGGAATAGTTTGAGTGTGATAAATCTTTTTCTTCATTTCAAGTTTTACATACGGTACATATTATATAAGCACCTAGAGTTTCAAAATCGAAAGTCCTCCATAAGTTAATTTCAAATTACAAAACACAAAGCCCGGGCGACGCCGGGCCTTTTCAGCTAGTTTGTAATAAATTGCTATTGTTATTAGATTGACTTGGCAGAAGAGTCTGCCTCCTGCTTGGAATTGAGATGAAAACTACTGATTACCCTCAATAAACAATACTACCTAGGTATAATCCGGCAGACCACAAAAGGAAATGCCGACTTTTGAAAATGAGAGCACTATAAATAAAGGGTCTGTCAGCAAACTCGGCAATCTACATTTTGATAAAAGAAAGATATGGTAACTTCTAATGAAAGTTCGATGCTATTACTGGTTCATATTTAGTGTATGTTTTTTTTTTAATCTGAGTTATGCATTAAACTTTCACTAGAAGTTAGCGTCTGTATCTTCCTTCTAAATGGAGATAGCCGGATTTTCTAATAGAATCCTCAAATCCTCTCTTGAATGTGTCAATCGAACATTGGCTATTTAGATAATTATTACCCACAATAAATGCCTATAATAATTAAGAGCAGAGTCCAGATTTTTAGGTTCTTACAAACCCTCTATTAGTTTTTAAGCATATTAGTAGAGTTTTATTTTAATGTTTTACCATTTGAAACTTCTTTTCTAAGTTTAACATTATAAAGACTACAATACACGCAATGAGAGACATAATTATATTACGTAATTTTATTTTTACTTACACATCTATGGTTATGAACCACAAAACTATTGAAATACTTTTTTCTTACTTTTCAACAGTTCATAGTTTATAGAATACAGTTAATTTTTAATTACCCTGTTAGTTTCAACTCCACCAAATAAACTCAACAAGAATGTGTAAAATGTATTCAAAATTATAAAGAATTCATCTGTTTCTATTCCAAATTTATATTCAATTGCAATATTTGGTAAAGCTGTTTTGTATACTTTTTTTTATAAACTTATAAGTTTTTAAAATATGTTATAATTCCTATGAATAGGATTTTCAATGCATAGGCCTAGTCTATTATATGCATATGTGACTAGTGGGGAAACTTTTTTATGGAATAACATTTTATAATCAGAAAAGACTGTTATTCAAACTACGTTTTTAGCCCTGATATGAAGAATGTTTTAAAGTACACAGTCAAATAGAATGCAAGTTACATGATAGCGTTGATTATGTAACTAAAGCCGCGTTTACACTATGTAACTTGTTTAATAAACTTGTTACATGTAACAAGTTATATGTAACATGTAACAAATTATACATAACATGTAACAAGTTACATGTTTAAAAATTAGGTTATATAACTTTTTTATATAACTAAAGTTTAGAGAGACAAAGATACATTTGAAACGGCACAGTAGTGATGTGGGCCGGAAATATTCCCAGTGGGAAGGAATTTATAAAATTTCCTTGGGCAGGAAATATTCCCAAAAGTGATCATTTATAAAAATCGTTAGTGTTGAATGTTTTACTGCTTATTAACGGTCCAGGTACCTTATAATGAAACTATTTCAGTAAAATTCCACATGTTTATCAAGGAACCGTCTAGGGAAGTACTACCTTTTCCTATGATATAGTTTTTCACTTATTGTCAGAACAATGTACCCTAAGTCATCGTCTTTTTAAAAATTATAATTATTCGTGATAATCTCTTAGGTTTTATTTATAAACTTATATGTTATAAAGTGATACCTCACACGTATTTAAACATGAACAAAGATAAGTAATTTAACATAATTGTTAATAGATTGTGTAGGTATTTAAAATAAAATGCCAGAAACCAACACCTTCAATATTACACAAACACAAATGTCAATATAAATAGTTTAGAGCCTAATAATTATTCATACATCAGTCCCACGGTCTAGGCTAATCCTATTGTAGTTTAGGGGAAAATTTAGTTCTTTCATGATTTATGAGGGCTAAGAGGAACCTGTGACTAGGCAGATGTGGCCATCCAAATCTTAGGAGCTGCAGTCACTTCTGCCGCAACAAAACGTACATTCAGTAAGTTTTCATGGATGCAATCTAAATAAATGGTGCAAAAGTACGTTGCACAAACTTTCTCACATATACGTGTTAAAGGCTAGCACAGAAAAAATTAAATTAAAGAGTCATTAAATTTTACTTATTACATTTTCATAAAACTAACCATTATCTAGAACGGAAAGCATCATGGTCGATCTTTATGTTCAATGCTTTTACCGTGAAATAATAATAATAATAATAATAATAATAATAATAATAATAATAATAAAATAATAATAATAATGATAATGATAATAATAATAATAATAATAATAATAATAATAATAATATTAATAATATTAATAATAATAACTAATAATAATAATCAATGGCTGTAAAACTGCATATTATTAGTACTACTACTAGTACTACTACGGGAAAATTAAAATATAAGTAGCACCTTGGGAGGAGTCGGTCCCACCCAACCTATCCTCACCGATGCAGTTTCTTTAATATCACGATCTAGAGAAATCATCTGTCCTAGTATTATGAAGAAACTCGTGATTGAATGTTGGAGGTGTGACGTCTTACCGCTAGACGAGAGGTGACAGGCTGACAAACCTTGCGGGAGATATAATATGCCACATTTTCGAAACCTACAAACAGTGTATCGTACATTATTCGAAAATGCAAGGGCGCTTCGCTACGGCTGCCGCCTCCGCTTCGCGCAGTTAACTATGTGGATACTATTATGCATTATTTAGCTATATGTAGAGGTGGATACAAGACACTTGCGACAATATACAAGGACAGTTGGTCACTCTGCTTCGCTCAGAAACAAAATACATCACACAGTCCGTGCAAATGTGAATATCGAATGGGGGAGCTTAAGGGGCAACTTATATTTGAACTTCGCCACTACTACTTCTACTTAGGTTATATTGCACGCTTTAAGTGCATGTAGGTCATATCACGTGTTTACTATGTTTGCGTGAACCATTAGTCTATATCAGCGTTTCTTAGCCTTTTTGAACCCGAGGACCTCTAAAATGTCTAAAAACTTTACGGATCCCTAATTTTACATCCCATTGTTAAAAGTAGGTTATATGTAGGCCTATATTCTTAATATTTGGGGTATTAAATTATAGGTCGTTATAACGAAATACATTTTTTTTAATTCGACGGAAACACAGTTATTGAATTGGAATGAAACTATTGACAGTAAAATTATAATTTGAACAGACTTTAATATGTATTACGAATTTGATAATATAATTAGGAATTATGTTATTACGGTAATCACTTTTAATGAGACGGTTGAACTTGTCGCCTCTTGCAGAGTTCCTGGATATTTGGCTCAATATTAGTCAAATTTAGTCGAAGATCAGCAGATACTAATGTATTATGTTTTTCTGTATTATTTATGTTTCTGTATAATGTTTTTAGTTAAAAGAGCGATGAAAATCCCTTCTCACAAAGATAGGTTGTTGAAAACTGCATGGCGCCTCTAATAACAAAATTCCGACAAAGTCTTATTTTTTAGGGTCTTGAATGATAGAGAGATCCATTGATGTCAGTGCATCAGGGGTTTGAAACTGTGGTCCGTGATTGCAAAAGTAAGGAAACTTGCAATATGACCTGTATTTTCGAAGATTTTAAAAACTTTGACATCTGGTGTCCATTTTATGTGAAAAATTTCTACTTCTTTACTTCCCACTTGCTTTATGATATCTTTTAATTAATTATGTCTGCGGACCATAGGTTGAGAAACGCTGGTCTATATTAACAACTCATTCGCGTCATGTTTCTATTGTTTAGTGATGACTTCTTATGCGGTATTCAGTTTAAACGATTATAATATCAAGTGACATAGCGGCGATGAGTTATGGAAAATAAGCAAGTCCTACAAACCCGGAGTTCGCCTTTGCGAACGAGGAAACCATGAAAAACCCAAGTCAATTTGGGCGGCCACGAGGTATGATTAGAACTCAGGACCTCTTCCCTGTTTGCCTATACCACCTCGCTGTAATTGGTTTTGGTGTGTTCATTGCGACTGAGCTAAACTGATTGCATTTCACAACAATAAGTACATTAGGCCTATAGTTTTCTTGTTACTAGGGGCAACAAAATGTCATTCATATTTTAATTGTCATGTATGTTTTGAAATTCGCATTTAAGCTGTCCTTATTTCGTTTTTATCTAGATATCTATTACATGTACAAAGAAATGTGCTAAACAAAAAATGTTCATTTTAAATTGCTCTACAACTTTACTGTGGTAGGTTATCATGTATCGCCTACTGTAATGGATATAATCTAGAAAAATTGAAAATGGATACGAGTAAAGTACCCCTTAAGTCATTTTGGCAGAAATACGGATATTGCCATTTTATTAGTCGTAGATAAGAGTTTCCAATTTTAATTTTTTATTAAAATCGTTAGAGCCATTTTTTCACAAATCAAATTTTTTTAAAAAGTTTTCATGAAAAGTCCCCTTAATATTTCAGTTATAAAACTAAATTTCTGGGCGGTTCGACAAAATTTCGAAAAAGTGCTTGATTCAAAAAATGAAGTAAATACAATGAACCGTTTACCCGCTGTGCTTGTCCACAGACGGACGGACAGAAGGACAGACGGACAGACAGACGGACAGACGTCATTCCAAAAATTTTTTTTCGGTTTCTAGGCTTCATGAAACATGCTCTCCCGGTGTTATCTCGACTTCGATTTTTTGTCACGATCACAATACTTTCTCTATACTACGTATATGCGAGAAAGTAAAAGAGGAACCGCCTATCATCTGAGCGAGCAACTAAACTCACAAATCTTTCATACAACGGGAAACTGATGAATGCTCAACCTCAGAAGAAGAAAAAGAAGAGTGAATCTACTGAAGTTCAAACCCAAAGTGCTGGTAATCCAGACGATCCAGATGAAGGGAAGGACCAAGAAGAAAACCTAGATGATTATGATGATGATGATGAAGGCCATGATGACAGTGATGATATTGGCATCCTTTCTGATCAAGAAGAAAAAGAAGAGGATGATGAAGAAAATCTAATGGATTTCAATGGAAGTGATTAGGCCAACTTCTAAGATGAAGTCATGGTCACACATTTAAAGCAAGCAAGTAGGCCTATTCCTAAAAGTTGTTTGGGTTCGTACAGTTTATGATTATTACTGTAATTTTTGTCTAATTAATAGTCAATCTCTTCAATGAACTCTTTTGTTAATCTTCTGTATTGACCTTCAAGAACCAGGGCAAATTTTAATTAACCTATTTTCATTGTTAACTATGTGAAAACCCAGTATTACAATATGTTATACGTAAATAATTAATGTTTTTTGTGTTCTTTGATTAATTATATATTAATCCTTGAACATATGACAGCTTTTAGTTTTATTTAACCTAATCATGATTAAATTTAAGTAACAAATAGGTATCTGAGTTATCTTACTCGTAAATCATAAATACCCTTTGTGGGAACATTTCCGGGAACATTCCCTGGAAATATTTCCTCGAGATTAGGTTCCCGCCAGATGGCGCTGTGAATTGAACTCTGGCGTGGCTCAGTTGGTAAGACCATTGGCACGGATAGCCAAAGGTCCTGGGTTCAAGTCCCAGAGTCAGAATTTTTCTCCTATAATATCATCACAATAATATCTCAACTATCTTCTGTAACTTGTTACTAGATATTGATGAATTTAATTTTTCCGTTTGTTTGTATAAAGAAACAGTATAATTAGATTTATCCAAAAGTTCAATCTATGCAACCTTTACTATGCTTTTCAGATGTACAATAGTATAATAATAATATATCCTAATCTCACATATATTCCCCTCTACAAAAGTCTCATATGTAATATTAACAATTTTCATCAATGTTCCATATCTTGATGGCGCTGATTCTCTTCCTTTATCTTAGTTTTACCTCTCCCTTTTAGGATTTAAGCGACCCAAGCCGCTCGGGCCCTACAGGGCAGCAACCTGTCGGGAGAGGGATTATCTTTGGAACACATACATACTTTTTTGACCAGACAAGGGCATGGAGGGCCACCTCGGATGAGTGATGAGCCCATTGCCGGGGCCACCTCCGAGAGTACACGAACACATCGGACGAGACACACCATTCACACACACACACTCACTCCGAACAAGGCGAAAATGGGATGAAGATGATAATTACGGCCAGATGATATCTGGGGACCACAAGGGTCTAAAGTTACCCGACATTTGTCTCACAGGTGAGGAAAACCCCAGAAAAAACCCACCTAGGTAACTTGTCCAGACCAGGAATCGAACCCGGTCCCGCTGCGTGAGAGGAGCGAACGCATCCCCTTTGCCACAGCGGTGGACAATGGCGCTGATATACCGTATAAATGGATATGTCCAAATATTATCACAAAATATATAGTAGTAAAAGCTATTGTCGATCAAACTGAACTCAATTACACACTAAAACTAGCAAATGTTGACTTTACCACTTAGAAATTGTTAAAATAATTAACATTGTATTAAATTTATATATCATGTATAACAATTGGTTGGTTAGGTTAAAAGCTGTGCACTGTTGCATCTCCATTGTCTGTCGCATCTCTATTATGCATATGTAAAATTTGAGCAAGTTATTGTTATTAATATATATAACTCATAGGCTCACTGAAATCCATTAACTGTAGATTAATTGTAGATTAATATTAACGAAATTGGTGATGGATCATAATAGTATCGCGTTACATTAATTGAACTTTGTGCATTCATTTCTCTCTTGGATATGTTCATTTCGATCATATCTTGATCATCATCAGTCCCTATTTATGACTGTAAATTTCCACGTCCGGATTGCCTGAGTACAACTGTGATACTAAAAAATGCCACAAAGTTCAATTAATGCAGCGCGATACTACCATGAGCCATCACCATTGTGGTCAATATTAATCTACAATTAATCTACAATTACTGGACTTCAGTGCGCTTGCGAGTTATTTTATATTAATGGCAATAATTTGCTGAGAAGTGGTTGGCAAATTTACATATGCATAATAGAGATGCAACAGACAATGGTATGATAGTGCACAGCTTTTAACCTAACCAACCAATTGTTATACAAGATATATAAATTTAATACAATTTTAACAATTTCTAAGTGGTTATGTCAACATTTGCTAGTTGTATTGTGTAATTGAATACGGTGTGATCGAAAATAGTTTTTACTATTATATATTCATTGATAATATTTGGACATATCCACTTATACGATATATCAGCGCCATCAAGATATGGAACATTAATGAAGATTGTTATAATATTACATATATGAGAGTTTTGTAGATGGACATATATGTGAGATTAGGTTATATTATTATTATACTATTGTACACCTGAAAAGCATAGTAAACGTTGCATTGATTGAACTTTTGGATAAATCTAATTATTTGTGGTTAGGTGCACAGTTTGTTGTTACTATATATACGCAGCAAAATGCACATGTAGCAGGTTACATGTAACAAGTTACACATTTCCCATCCCATGCGGGAAAAGTATAACTTGTTATATAACACAAAAATCAGTTATGTAACACAATGTTATCTGTAACAAGTTACATGTATTTGTAACAATTTTGGAAAACATGTTATATAACCCAAGTTTTATAAACAAGTTACATAGTGTAAACGCAGCTAATGGAGTGTAAACGCAGAAAACTGGTTATATAACACAAAAATCAGTTATATAACACAGTATAGATATATAAGCTTTCATGAACCACAGATTATTGTCTCTGTTGGACATTACATGAGAACATTATAGGAGATATAATGTTCTTATATAACACAGTGTTATATGTAACAATTTGCATGTACTTGTAACAATTTTGGAAAACATGTTATATAACTCAAGTTATATTAAACAAGTTACATAGTGTAAACGCAGCTTTATAATGCTGATGCTATAACTGATGACAAGGCAACTGAAAAACAGATTAAGTAATCATAGTAATTAAAGGTTAGAGGTTAAAATATTACAAACTGTAACTTATATGACAATATATTATAAAGGTTAACATAGTACATACATGGGCATTTACTGGTTCGCGAACCACTTGTGGTTCTTGACCTCCCCGCATAACCCACAAGATGGTATTGCGGACATTCGGTGTACGTGGTGATTATTCCCATGATTGAGTCATACTATCTTTGCAAGCAGTGACGGGTTGCGACATAGTTCAGATTGGAAAGGCGTTATGGCACTTTTGAGCCTTTGTATAGTGAAATAATTGCACACGTAAAAGAATAATTAAAAATGCTAAACTGTTTGTATTATTTGTTTCTTGTAGTGTACATTATTAAGTGAAATTAGTGTTTCCCTAAGAATGAGCAACCGCCACTGCACTTATTGTCTGCTTGTGTCTCCATCTACCCGTTCTTTTCGAACTATGTGTAAGTTGACCAAGTTTGCGGGTTGCGTGTCAATGGATAGGGGTTTGCCCATGATTGACATAGTACATTGAAATGTTATTGGCAACATTCCCTGGATAACCTAGACTATATTGCGGGCATAAGGTGGAAAGACTTGCATAATTTCCTTTATAAGTAATTTTTAAAATAATGAACTGAAGTTTCTGATGAAGTAGCCTATAGCAAAAGTTTTATCTGGTACGTCGGCTTTATCAGTCCCAAGTGTGTAGCCTTTGAGACGGTTTTGCTGTGCAGTAGTAAATTGTTTACACACACTGAGTGCTGCACAGCAGAGTACGACGTAAGTGACATTTATTACATCACCTATCCCGTTTATCTACTTTACAGGGGATGCACCACTCTGCCACGTACAAGCTTAATTCCTTTATCCTAAGCGGTAGAAACAGGTAAGTGTATACACTGAAATAGTGACTGACGAGTTACATTATAAAATCTATGTTAATTTGACCACAAATATCTAATTAAATGGCCCATGGCCCATTGAGCCCATTCACTTAAGCTAGCTTTAGTCTACAAAATATAGGCTGGCCACTATAGGAACTTGAATCCTGAAAACAGTTTTACTGGAATTTTTTCGGGAGTTTCATTGCTTTCAAAAACGAATGCAGTGTAAATGTTGATTTGCTACCTATCCAAAACCTTCTTTGTGCATTGTCTTTAATGTTTGTGATGTGAGTAGGGTTAGGATTTTAAGGTGCTCGCCTTTTTCGTCGGGCAAATAACTTTTGTGAAAGAAATAACAATGTGAAACGTCGTCTCTATACTTGATCCAAAATGAGTACGGAGCAAAAGTAAACAACAGACTAGCCTTGACTGTGTCCTGTCGTTTCATTGGTTAATCGCACCAGCGCATACTTCACGATAGTGAGACAAGCTCAGTCAGATGTTTACTACCAATCCGCACATCGTGAAATTATTTATATCTTATGTAATTGTGAAAATGTAAGTTCTGTTAAGTGACTTGCTTGCTTTCGTATTTACATAATAGGTTTACATGTTTTACAACATGTATCTAGCAAACAACACTTCATTTGTTTTTATAGTTGCCTCAGCAAATTTGTTGATTCTGAAAAATACAAGTGACATAATAGACAACGTACTTTATAACATAATTAATTAATTTGTTTTACTATTCATTTACATTATGTATGATGAAGTACGGTACACCACATATTGTAAGTAAAAATAATGGGCATACCTCTAATAATTGTAATTATAGAAGAAAATTGCGAACCTGTGTCTTCAGAACTTAAGTCACCAATAAACAAACGTGCGAGGAATAGATTTGTCCAGCGGAAAGAAAATACGGATTGTAAATATATGCAAAGCCATGCAGGGCCGTCGCGTGGGCAGGGCGACCGGGCGCCGCGACCAGGGGGGCGCCGTGGCAACGGCAAAAATAAAACAACAAAATTTGAAATAATATGTTAGGTGTACATAACGTATTTTTTGAAGTTAAGTATAACTGAATTTTGACTATTACGTTGTTTGTATTTATTGAACAAATAAATATTTGACACCAATTGTAGGATCAGGGGGCGTATATTTGTGATAGCGGACTGTAAGAGTCCCTAATACCTACACGAGATTGAAAATTTAGTTGTGCTTAACACTTTTCGTGCTAACCACAACTAATGAGATCTCTGGCGGAGGACCACCTCCATTGTATTGGAGGAATTAAAATGAATAAGCTATATAGCATACATCACTCAATGAAACCATCGATATAAGATATAATATTTAATTATAAGCTAAAACACACGAACGAATACACTTCCACTAGCTTGAAAAGAGTTGAAAACGAAGATGGTAGGTCTTCAGATGAAAGTCTTCTGGAAGATAGCATTTACATATCAATACAATGGTTGACAATCTTCTAGTATGTAGTGTTTGTGTTTGATGTAATATGTGAATCCATCTTAACGCATGAGATTGAAATTATGATTCAAGGATGTGAACATTGTCACCATCTACCATATAAATGATTGACTGATAGTTTGTAGATAATGGAGATGAAAATTTAGTCTTGAAGTCACATATAATCACATTTGTGAATAAATATACATCTTTCCGTGAAGCGTGACACTTGTAGAAATAGTTTTCAAGACTAGAAACTGAATGTCAAGTCTGATGGATAAGCTATTTAATGATAGCTAAATCGCAACAATAAGATCGATGTTTAATGCGTAGATGAATGGAAATTGGAATCACTTCTAGTAACACTAATGAATACTTACTTGAAGCGAAATATAGATTGATATTAGCAGAATCTTTATCTGCTATAAGAATGAGAATATGTGTCGTGATGTCCCAGCTATTTAGCAATTAGCAAAACACAACACAGAAAAGCCATTTTGCCAGGCATAAATTGAATGAATGAATAAGCACATTTCTTGATGCACTAGTATTGCTTACTTGACGAAGCATATGATAAAGAAGTGTAGAACTTGTAGGATATATTATCCACACAAATAATAGAATGAATGTTGATGTTCAGACTATATCACGATAATCCGAAGCACCAAAGAAAACATGAATCCTTTCATGTATGAGTAATGAATTGTTGAATAGTGAAGAAGAAGGAAGTCAAGTAATTGAGCTATATGAAATGCATATAAACTGCTCAAGAAATGTATCCTGAAGACTGGATACAAAAAATAATAATCAAATATGAATAATAACAGACAATTAATAGGGATAATAGCTTACAAGCTAGAAAATGTATGTTATTTAAATAGTAATATGAGTCAAGTTGAATTCAGAAACAGGAAGTGACAAAGAAAGATATCCAAAGCCAACATGATATGCTAAATCTAATGTTGTAAGTAAATGAATATAGGATGTAATGCAATAACTTAAAAATCTAAACTTATAACAATAAAATTAGAGAAAAATTATGAATAGAAATACTGCTGTCAAGTTGGCAGCAAAATAACTAAACTTGTACATAGTTTAAAGCTATGATTGAACACCAATAACTTTATATTTTCTAAGTCACCCAAAAATAAATATTTGCTCAAAATTGAACAGCTGGATTTGCTTGTATACTGTTAATAATAATAACCTAATAATAATAATAATAATAATGCGTGTTTATCCCCATTATGTTTATATGTATTTGATAGTGTCGCGTCACGTCGTTCGCTGTGTGTTTGTGTTTGAATCCTTACAGATAGGTGGAATATCGGGAGGGTGCACGTGGGATTAAGTTTTTTTTTAGGGGGGCGCCTGACGAAATCTTGCCCCGGGCGCCAAAACATCACGCGACGACCCTAAAGCCATGAAGTATCCGTGCAAGTTGTAGGAGTGAAAGTGGATTATCCGTGGGAATAGTTTCTAGTACGGTCTTCAAAGTCCTAAAAGAATACAGATCTACAGGTGGTGTCAAGTCACCGGTCAAAATTAAACCAAAATCAAAGACAAATCACTTGGCCGAATTGGGAATCAACCCTTGGCGCTTAATATAAAAAAGAAAGTTAAATTGACTTTACTATATGTAATCGACTAAACAGTCTCAAAAAGAAACTTTTGTGAACTGTGCTTCGTACTTAAACACTCGGTTGTTTATTTTTGCTCCGTACTCATCATGGATCAAGTAAAGTAGAGAATGGAGGCAATTTTCTGGCACTTTTTCCCTTTTTAGGACCTTTATCCCTTGTTTCTCCACCTTTCCCCCTTTTTTTTATTGAATTGCAGCTCTTTAGTAATCTTCTAAAGCACATTTCATCGTTTATAGCCTATGTCTTTTGTGATTCATTGATTTTTTATTATTTAATTATCTTTGTTTCGTTCAGTATTCAAGATCTTAAGTAACTTTCAATAAACTTCTCATCAGCTTGCAGTTAACGCGGTTTTCAGCAAGTGCAGGACTGAAGGAAAACCTGCAGCAATGAAGAATAATTACTAAATACTTCATTTTTCTTTTTAATTTCACTGGAATTAGTAAAATGCCTACTGTTCGTTAATGTTAGTTTGATATACCGAATTTAGTAGCACCTTTTCCTTCCTATTTTGCCTCATTCTTAGCTCCTTTTCCTTTCCTTTTTCCATATGGAAATTTCAACTAAAAATCCTAACCCTAGTTACGAGGAAACCCTACGACTGTGGATCCGTCCTTGTCTAGATTAAGGATGTGATTCACATACCTGTCCTCTCGCCTTGAGTAGACTAATGATACAGAGGACATGGTATAGGGGAGGTAAAATAGAAATAACCTTTGCTCTTTAGGTTTGTATTTACTGTATGAAAAAAGTATATTGAGTGTTTTTTTATGTTGTGTATCAGGGTTAGTTGACTGAGTTGAAGGTCCCATTGAGGGAAGTTTACTACCCTCACTGAAAGCTACTATAATTCAGTCATTTCATCACTGGAGAAAGGGTTCACTGAACGCGAATCTAACCTGTCAATTGCATAAAATCAAACTTATGAGTTCACGGCTTCGCTGTTCACCTAACGTCATCGGTCACACCGATTCGCCAGGACAAGGTTTATTTCATTAAATCCAGCGCCAAAGAAGTTTGCTACCTAGCGAAAGTCTTAATTAGTGACATCTACCGACAGCCGATGTAACAAGCACGATGACGGTAGCAACAAAATGGCAGGTTATCTACATTCAAAACTTAACAACTTAATGAATATCAGCTAATTATGTAAAATATGGACTCACGGGACATACCGCGAATACATCAATAAAGAAGACACAATAAAAAAAAAATCTCGGCGATCTTCTATTTTCACAACTTATAACAAATTATGTTTTTCCATTGGTTTTTCATCCATTTCCTGATTTACGATAGGAACTTGAATTTTCTACACAATGCCGATAACTTAACTTACCGCACTGCTTACCGCAGAGGTCCGTGTTATAATATCAAAGCCTGAAATTTTCATATAGGCTATATATTAGACATGGAATATAATTATATATGCTAGTTGAATTTTACAATTTCAATGTTACCTACCTTTACTTCCTTCTTATTTACTAACATTGCCTTACGGTAATTCACTAGAAACTTAGGTTATGTTACAAGACATAATATCTTGATATCAGCTACTGCTTGCGCGCATGCGTTGAAGTAAAGGTT
Organism: Ectobius pallidus; assembly: GCA_964059195.1. NCBI lineage: Eukaryota > Metazoa > Arthropoda > Insecta > Blattodea > Ectobiidae > Ectobius > Ectobius pallidus. The sequence goes on along the minus strand of CAXKWD010000007.1, from coordinate 74,139,563 downwards.
TTTCCGATTGCCACCCAGATTAATATAATATTAGTTCTGTAAGTTTGGTATAGCATATCCCTATAGCGAAGAGAACGTTTGTAATTCATTACCGTGTTTTGCAAGTATCATTTTCACGTTTTCATATAACAAATATTATATGATTCATGTGTGATTTGTAGCCCATAGCCTAGCAGAATCTCGAAAATAAAGAAGCTCTACTACGTATCGGTTTTTCTAACTATTTCCTTGATTATGTTAAAACATACCTCTAGTACGAGATTCGGAACAGAATTATTTCCATGGCACAAGTTATTATACTGTCCCTACGTACATTAATTTTTAATTACAATTAGATGACAATAACAAACGTATAAAATATTTCTGTATATCAGGGTGAAATGCGAACTTCTGTAACATTGATATTCAATAAATAGTAAGTTTACGTCTGAACATAAACCAACATTAAAGAAACACAACTACTAATAGCATTAAGTGACAGGAAAGTAAATTTATCTCGCGGTTGACTGACCAAGGCTCAACGTTTCGTTTTTTAAAAATCTCTCAAATTAAGGTCACGATCCATGCCAACTTGCTATTTAGGGCGCCCGGGTTGAAATGTATTTTGACGTGCTTGTCTTGTATCCGCCTAACACGAAGGCGAGGTCACGTCAGGCACAAGACATTTCAACCAAACTTTAAAATTCCTTCGCAATACAGATTTTAGTAAAATAGGTCGCGTGATACTAGATGTTTTACTGAATACGGTATATCTGTTACTACATTTTTTTTATTAGGATATTCTACAAAGCTAAGTTTCCTCAAATTAGTTTCCTCAACCAAAATATTCACCCTACATATCTAAATACATAGGCCTATATAAATACTTAAATATTATTTTTATATTTTCTGTCTATAAGTCCCTATCTATTATGTTATCTTCTTCTTCTTCGTTTTCTCCTTGGTCTTCAGTTTCATTCACTTTTTCACCATTCGCAGGTTAGTAAACGAAAATTAAGTTTTATATTAGACAAGCAACATTCATTTAGACTAATTTCCTCTTACGTGCATTATAGAAACCGAAAATAGCACACCTTGTGGTAAAATGCAACTTCCAGCCAGAAAAAAAATTTTATCACATATGGTAAAAGAGACCCATCATTCACCAAGGAATAGTAATTACAATCTAATTTTATTGTATTTATATGACGACATGATGTGTGTGTTAATTTTAATAAGGGAGAATATTCCACACAAAAACATTTTACAGTGTAAAAATAGGCAAAATCTCCGAGTATACTTATTTTGTTTTTGGCACTGAAACTATTACGTGACTCTACTAAGTTGTATTTTAAATACATAAAGTTTCGGTGCATCATAGAAATATAGACATAGGCCAAGCACTTTCACTGTTGTGACGACTACTTTTATTCAATACCAATATATATGAAGGGCCTAGTTCCATAAGGCACATATCTCTAATTTTGAGCTTTTAACATTTATGCCTTCTCCTCATATCTCACAAGTACTTAGTGAACTATTTGTACTTGTGCCTTAAACCTTTGTTCAGTTATAAGTAGACATCGGATTTATATGCACTAAAAACTGTTAAAATATGTATGCATTTATGCTGCTAAAATACATAAAATATGCACCAAAATCTCGGAAATATGCAGTTAAAATGCAATCTAATCACATTCAGCGTGTCCAATTATATGTCCTCCTGCTGACTGTAATTGGATTTGCAGTAGATTATCATCATCTTCTCTAAGTGTTCCGGAGTAAATATGTGTGTCTCTGTTGGTTATTATGAGTTTATATCCTGAGAACGATCTCTCAACGTCCACAGATGTCATAGGGCAGTATTTGTAAGAACTTACAAGTTCTGGTGAAAATTCTTCTGGAAGGTCAACACTGTCACCTTGCAGGTATTTGTTCACAGAGTATAAGATGTTAAATCCAGGATTTCTTTGTATATTAGAACACTGCACAGATTTTCACCCAGTTTTTCCGCATCATTTACAGGCGCACAACTAAGCTCATCTTTCACTATTTCAAGGATTTTAATAGGGAATCATTAAAGGGAAATCACTCTTTTCTAATGTCTGAATTGCTTCAGGTAACTTTGTGAAACGAGCTTTGATTACATTTAAATCCCTATGTAAAGTTTCACTTTTGAATACTTCTTGTGAACGCTGAATTGAAGTGGTATCATTTGGATCCAGGCTGCAAACAAATTCTTTAACGGCACTAAAATTATCTGAATAAAATAGAGCAGCATTTATCCATGTGCCCCAATGCGAAATAATTGGTTCTGGTTGTAAAGGTCGTTCCGGAAGTGATTCTCTGTAAGCGTTTACTCGCACAGGAGCTTTCAGAAATACCTTCTTAGTACTTGAAAACAAAGTGTTCACTTCAGAAAATTGTTCCCGTACTCATTCTGGTACTCTATGAAGTCCATGTACAATGCAAGTAAAAGTGTATTAAATGGGGCAAAATGTTTTTAGAGCCGAACCAGCACTCAACATATAGGATGCAGAATCTGAAAGGAGGAAACTAAACTTGTCGTCATTGCCCTCTTCTGGCCACAATATTCTTAGAGCGTCATTCACAAAGCGTGCTACCGTGGAGTGATTAGTTTTTTCTAAGACCCTACAAGCGATCAAATAAGGCAATCCCGGCTCTTCTTCATTTAGTTTGCCAACAAGAAAATTTGCGACATGGCGGCCACAAGCGTATGTAGATTCGTCGACTACACCCCATATATGGTATTTTGAATTTCAGTAATTGCATTGCACAACAGTAACTTCAATTTGGAGAGTTGTGATTCCCAGGTGACGTCACCAGTGTGAATTACAAGCCTCTCACTAAAAGCTCATTATGGGTTTCTGGGTAGTAAGCAGACTGCACAAGTATTTCACGACTCTATAAAAATTGTTAATACTTAAAAATAACGTTCCAATCCTTAAAATAGTTTATATATAGATATATATGCCTTGTGCATACTAAAATATGCAACAACGCCAAAAATATGCTTTTATATGCACTATAAACTGTATATATACAGTAACAAGTGATGGTAAAACGTACTTAAAGTCTCCTTTCCATATCATCTGTTACAGCAGGTGGAATATGCATTTCCATATAAATCCGATGTCTAGTTATAAGAAAAGACATATGAGACTGCACATTCACTCTATTTCATAACAGTTCCATACAGGCGTAAGGCACACTTTCTATCTGTTATTGAGGTGTGTTTATTAACAATTTTTCACATCGCTACCATCCAAGCAAATGTTTATAAAAACTGAACTTGCATTTCTGAAGTGTAACTTCATTCAAAATAGATTGTTTTGCTTATCATCTCTTGTATTAATGACTATACTGGTATTCATTGGCAAACATGCAATTGTCACTGCAAAATACAGATTTTTAGTAAAATAAAGTAAAAACAAATAATATGATACAAAGTAAAAATATTTTGCTACTGTAAAAGTACTTCAGTTTTTGTTTAACGTGTTTAGGTACCTCTAGTTATCAAAAGTCCCAATGCACCGAACCTTGTAAATTTGCAGAACACTAATTTAGGCTGTCCTTCAAAAATATAGGTTATAAAATTTAACTTTTAATCACCTACTTGTGAGTGGTAACATTGTTTAAAAACATCAAGATTTCTCGAAACTATGTCCTTGTGCCTTACGCCCTTATGGAACTAGGCCCTTCAATAAATATATGTGTGTGTGTATATATAGCCTATATATATATGCCTATACTGTTTTATCACTGAAGATGTTGTGTAATTTTATGAAGATACTTTGTGCATCAAATTATGGAAATAGGCCTATCCTGATGAACAGTTTAAGTTATAATTTTGTTAAGAATTCTTGAATACGTTGAGAAACTGTAAAACAAGAACACTGTAAATATAACGTTGATTCTCTTTCAAGCTATACCTTATATTTATTTAAGCAATTTAAACTAATATGAGGGAATAAGGTGAATACGTATTACAAATTTGCTATAAACTTACATAAATTATCCTCATAGATTGATCATGAAATTTGTCTATCTCCGATAAAGTAGGTAGGCCTACTTAAACTAATATTATGTAATTAATCGAATTAATGCATTCCTACTGAATTACACTTTCTTTTAAATATACGCCTGCATTTTGCATCTTGCTCATTGTTGCCAGTATATTTGTAACAGAAAATATAATATTTAATTTTGTACCCCATTATCCCGGTAAAGAAAATCATTAGTGAACCGAAATCCCTGTGTTTTTTTAAAGCGAATTAAAGGCTTTCTTAAGCTTACATTTGCATTAACGTAAGATATACTTTTATCACCTTATACCCTCATTTTAAAATAACAATGCTTGGATAGTTTGCCCTAAATTCCTCAAGTATTTATTCTTTAATATAAAATAATATATTGATACTCAGGTTAAAATTGTCAAGGTAAAATTTTTAGGCCTATTTCTTTTGTATCAAAGAATTAGAATTACAATAAAATTACAATAAAATCCTGTTATCCTGTTAAAATTAATCTTATGATTAAAAACAATAAGTTATAACATGTAAAGGTAAGGGTCGTATTAATAATAATATTGTTCTATAGGGTGCTTAATAATTTCCTTACTCTTAACAAACGTTTATGTAAACTTTTAATAGGCTGAAGATGTTTTTTTAAAACCGAAATGCATACCTACTATAAATAATACTTGGACGTTTTGCCGCCTAACTTCCTGCAAGAAAAAAGAAAAACGACACGATCGGCAACAGAAGAGGACAACAAGATCTACAACAAGTGAAACAACTAATATAGACATTGCAATACTAGGTGCTTATGCAATTTATTTTAATAACTTTTTACCGGTAATATTGATATTACTACTACAACAACAAGGATAACACACATTTTAAAGCAATGCTTGTTCTCTTATTATTTTACTATCTCTTTTTACATGATATATTGTTTTTAATCATGAGATTAATTTTAACAGGATAACAGGATTTTATTGTAATTTTATTGTAATTCTAATTCTTTGATACAAAAGAAATAGGCCTAAAAAATTTACCTTGACAATTTTAACCTGAGTATCAATATATTATTTTATGTTAAAGAATAAATACTTGAGGAATTTAGGGCAAACTATACAAGCATTGTTATTTTAAAATGAGGGTATAAGGTGGTAAAAGTATATCTTACGTTAATATAATAAACCCTCATTGGACACAAAATGAAGTTTATTAATTACATTTGCAGTTTATCCACAGTATTTACTCCAGCAAGACGCCGAAAGCAAAGTATTCTAAAAGTTGACTAATTGAAAAACGTTCTTGTTAAGTTTATGTGGTGAAGTTGGAAATGGCAGAGGTAATTCTAAAATCTATTGTGTTCTATAAACTATACTGTTGAAAATGAAGCACAAAGTGGTTCAGAGTCATGAAAACTGTAATTAAATATAAAACCAGTTGATATATTTGTTTATTGTATTTAAGTGAAGCTTAAAAAGATTTGTCTCTAAATCATGCATGGGCATTTACTGGTTCGCGAACCACTTGTGGTTCTTGAAATTCCCGCATAAGACACAAGATGGCATTGCGGACATTCGGTGTACGTGGTAAACTATTCCCATGCATGGGTCATACTGTCTTTGCAAGCAGTGACAGGTCGCGGCACAGTTCCAATTGGAAAGGCGTTATGACACATTCTAAGCCTTTGTATAATGAAATAATTGCACACGTAAAAGAATAATTAAACATACAAGATTGTTTGTATTATTTGTTTCTTGTAGTGTACATTTTAAAGTGAAATCAGTGTTTCCCTAAGAATGAGCAATCGCCACTGCACTTACTGTCTGCTTGTGTCTCCATCTACCCGTTCTTTTCGAACTATGTGTAAGTTGACAAAAGTTTGCGGGTTGCGTGTCAATGGATAGGGGTATGCCCATGTCTGCTCTAATTGTTAAAAAAATAATAAAATTAAACTACTTTATCATATTTAAAAACTAATAGGCCTACAGGGTTTATAAAAACCTAAAAATCCGGGCCATTGTGATAATAAATATTCGAATTTTCTTACAAGGAACTTTTAGATTCCCTATGGTGGTTCTATAGGAAAAGGTGGGGGAGTTTGTCACGCGATGACGACAAGAATGCGCTCAGGTATAATCTGGAAGAGATGATAAATGAATACGTTCCATATTGCTTTTATAAAGGAAGCATGATCAATTAAATTACCTCCAGTTTACATTCTATACATAAACGGTGATGTTTATGAAAGTAAATAAATTGTCCTTTTATTGTCGTCGTATATAGGCCTACTGCAGTGGATGCACACGATGCACGCATTGCTTATGCTTCGTAGTGAGTGTCCATTAACAGTGACGTCACGCTGGATACATGTGACACTAAACTTGATAACTATACAATTCAGGAACACTATTTGAAGTTCAACTTTGGATATTTCGCGGGCTTCTCTTTGTTATGTCAGTATTTAATTCCTCCAGTGTGTGCAGATTTATTACAGTACACTGTTACAGATTCCCAACGGATGAAAATCACGACCACTCTAATTGAAGAGTAAGATAGTTATTCTAACGTCATTTAACACTGTACGGAGAGCAGCCATTGAGTGATTTGCCGTGTGGGCTCGGGGCTATTGCTACATCTTGTTACAGACTAAGTATGCATAGTGCTTTCTTGTTCAGTAATTTTCTAGAGAAATGGGTCTGTATTTAACATTGCTTATCTATTATTTATTGCTTTTAAATATTTTGCCTATTATTGTACGAGCACTCTTCGCATACCCTAGACTTCCTCATTTTCGTAGCCAATAAAGTGTGGTTTCCTTTAGGGGAGATATACAGGTTTGGGTGAAATTTCATAGGGGAGAAATAGGTGAAATTAATTTTTTCTCAATAAATATTATTCTGTAACGTTGTAATCTGGCATGCTCTCTATTGGCTACTTCTACAATAGCATAGCCTACTACTTTAAGAATTTATTAAACTGTAACAGCTACAGTTATTCGGTACCGTGCCCGCCTTTAGATTAGAAGGTCGCGGGATCAAACCCGGCCGCGGTCAATGGGTTTTTCAGGAGTCCTCCGGGAGGGACTTTAAGTTGGGAGGCCCTTGTCGTAGTTTTACGGCACGTAAAAGAACTCCAAGCCTAAATTAGAGCCTCTGGACAAATTTTTTCGGCCCTTCACGTCCAAGTAATACCTCAATTTCTTGAGGGGGGTTGAGAGGCGATGGGCTTACCACCTGTACCTCTGCCCTCTCTCGGAAAATAAGTATAACAAAATTAATTTAGGTAATATAAACCTCCACTTGGAGGCCCCTTCGCTCCAACATAGGGGGCTATAGGGTTGCAGACAGACAGCTATAGTTATTTTTTATTGTCGTTAATTATCGTTCGAAATGGCAACCATGTTTCGTGGTCTAAAATGCTTTTTCTGTGATAATTTCCACAAATGTCAATATTTGTTAGTGCTTACTTTTTCTATTTGTAAACGTCATATGACCATCATCATATGAGGATGATTAGTAGTATCATATTCCATATTGTTCCCAGTGGTGAAGCGTAGGGCCCCCAGCTTAAAGTCCCACCCGGAGGACTCGGTGTCAAGAATTTTTACGTCCTGAAAAATCCATCGACCGCGGCCTGGTTTTATCCCGCGACCTTCATATCTAGATACGGTTACGCTACCTGTAGACCACCGTGGCCGAAAATATCTACAATATAATTATTTTATAAAAAAATCCATTAAGAATAAATTTTATAATTAAAATATATTTTTAACTATTAATATTGAATCAATTTTTGTATAAGGCGTTGTTCATATGAAATTAACAAATAGGTAATTATAACAATAATCGCCCATAACAGTAATAGTTTATTAATTTTGAAAATAGTGTGCTATTGTAGAAGTAATCAATTAATAGCTTTTCAGATTACGAGGTTGTACAGTAATTCATGACTGAGAAAAAATAATGAATTTCACCAATTTCTCACCTACGAATTTCACCCAAACCTGTTTGTCTCCCCTTTAAAGGGTGACGTAAACAACCATAGTTCAAGGATTTGGGCAACTTAATACGTCTACGCTATATAGGCGTTTATAGGCGAGAGCTGAAAATTTTCGTGGGGAAAGACCACCCTATGCCCGGTGACGGCCGTACGCTATGAATGTTAGATCCAGTAGCTTCATCTTTTGTTTGCTCTGTATAAGCCGAGTATAAGCTTAGGCATAGGGTATATACTATAGATATACTGTAACGATAAGTAACAAACAATATTATTGATTTTGTTTAATGACAAGCAGCCCTATATGAATGATATGTTAGAGTTATAAACAAATTCATTTGCCTTTATATTTTAGTACAGTATTTAAGGAAATTACAAATATCACTGAGTATTAAATACTAAATTACTGAACTAATAAAATATATAGTAAGTTATTGGTAAATTTTTCTAAATGAGGATATAAGGTTGACATATTTAGTTTTAAACTTTTCCCTCATTGGTCCATTGCCGTAGCGGTATCATTGTGTGTTTATCTTGGAGCTCAGCCTTAATATTGTGCACATACAAGCAGCCATTTTTAACCAAAAGTACTGAATACTTTCCGGAATATGTTACACCAATAATTTTGATATAACAAGCGCCAGATTTTCACTCTTTAAAGACATAAATTCCTGCTACTACTTTTGTTAAGCTGACCATAATAAAAAAAAACAAGTATAATATTTATTTTACTGGTATTGAGAAATGATTATTTTTTATTGGAAAACATTTCATATGCCTAAGCTATTTATTTCCTAGAATTTACAGTGATATCAAAACCAAATTTGAAATGTCTCAAAATAGCTCTTCTGGGCTTACGCCTGTTGGGAAATAAACGGCTCACTTGAAGTGCGTTAAATATTGCTAGTACCGTTACTTTAGTGGATTGGATATGCCAAAAAAATAAAATTGTTTTGTGATAATTTTCATAAGAAAGTATTATGATATTCCTTTCGTACCCATCCTAAACATTCAATATTTTGAACTATAAGAAGGGGAGAGAGAAAAGAGGAAAACTTGCTGATTGCTCAACATGAATATTTTTTATAACATGTTCTGCATTCATGATTTTATTTCAACTTAAAATATCTTGAATGAAGCACGCATCACTCGAGAAGTTGTTTTCAACTGTTCTGGTTGGAAATTGCAGAACTCTCCACTCAAGTGTAGGTTTACTGATGGAGCAGTGGAGAAATCGATTGAATGAAAAAAAGGTCGCGCGCATTTGAAAACTCTAAACGATATCATTCCACAATGTGGATCAAACTTATATACCTATGCATGTCTTACTATGTTCAAAGGCCTATAGTCATATAATGCTTTTCATATATTTTCTTACACCATTATACACAGCTAGGCTTGTTCACTTCACATTTAACTGTTCCTTTTTTGCATAACTAGGCTTCCAATGTTTATACAAGGAACGGTTAGGATCGCTAAGCATGTTCAACAGGAAGAGGTGGGGAAGTGTCTCACGCTGACAACAAGCGATGACAACAGGAATGCGCTCAGGTATAATCAGGTAGAGATAAAAAGTGAGCCCGTTCCATATTACTTTTATAAAGAAGGTATTGTCAAATAAATTATCTCCGATTTATATTCCACACATGAATGGTGACTAGCGATGTTTATGAATGTAAATAAATTGTCCTTTCAGCATCTTCATGTGGACTGCAGTAGATGCACTGTTTATGCTAGGGAGTGACTATCCATACACAGTAACGTCATGCTGGGTATATATCACACTAAACTTGAGTATTCAATCCTTCTATAAACATTCGAAGCCTGTACATAAGGATTTTTGCGCTAAACTTGAGAATTCCTTGATCGCCGTCTCAGCCAGGCCGCACCTATTGAGACCAAGTGTGCAATGTCACCAAAATCACAAACACTACTACGTGCCGACTGAACTCACAAGATAAGAGTAGACTATGGATTATAAACGAAACGCCGGTGTTTTATTTCGTATGGGATAGGCTATACAGGATGACGAATAACATTGCTATTAAGAGTTACCTTAGAAAATTATTATAAGTAAAACCATTGGACTTTTTATTGTAACGAAGTTTTACGAAAAATGAAGAAGGGTAACAAAGCTGCAGCATTAAGGTAAGTAGTGGCAGCTAGATTCTAGGTCAGTGACATGTAGTGACAGTGATAGATTACGTTAGGAACAGTTATATTAGTTAGCAGCATAAGGAATAGCACGCGTTTCGTTGTGTGTCACATTGAATCTTTTCCTTCTCTGGGAAATTTCATTACTGCGACAATCTATCCTATTTTGTTTTCCGCGGCTCGGACGCTCACGGAGGGCGATCGCGGAACATACCGCACATACCTGGTTGTGGCGTTGTCGAGTTGTCCCCATTTTTATATACAGTACCTAGTTTTCTAAGGTATTCCTACCGATAGATAAATCACTCATTGTAGTATGAAACGTTATACGACATCGCAAAAAACATTTTAAAAATCTATCCTTGTCATCAAATAAAAATGTTCGTGGGCAAACAAGGCGAAGAAAGGTTATTTTACAATAATTGTCTATACGGTATTTTATTTTATCTTACTTTTCTTTATAACGTTTAGCTTCTTTTATAAATAAGACTGTGCCTTAGCCGAGTCTCTTTCCTTTATTGTCTCAATGATAATAGTAGGCTTGTATTCTCTCTTTTTATCAGTTGACTTAATTACTGTACAGCATAGTTTATCGATTTTTCGCTAAACACGGCTCTCTTCCAATTCATCTTTAACTTTCGGTTCTCTGAGGATTTGAATGTAATCTGAAACAAATGAATCTGAGAAAGGATCTGACTGGAATCTTATTCTCTTCTCTGCAGAATTTAAGGAGTACAGTTCTTCTTTCGAATAAGCTCTGATAAATTGTTCTACTATTGTTGGAAGGTTAGATTGAAAGCGATCATAGCTAACAACAGAAGGTTCTAGTAGTAACTAAAGAGCACATGCATTTATATTTATGCTTGATTACCTAATTGTGTTTTTCTATTTTACTTTTCTATCCCTACCATGGTACTGATTTCGGCCCCGAATTTCAATGTGAAAATTATGACTGGCTTATAACTTCCCTTCAGAAAATGTTTGCGAAAAAATTATCAAATAAAAAGTTTTAGCTTTTAGCATAAGCGCCTCATGCACAAATTTTGAAGAAACCGTTATAGCCGGGGAGGGAGCTTCCATGGATCGCATACATAACTCTTTCATTACACAAGGACATGGAGGGTCTCCACAGATGAGTGATCAGTCCAATGTCGGAGCCACTTCCGAGACAACACGAACACATGAAGGTCCGTGTACATCTGCGAGACGGACAGTTCGCGAACCATTCGGGAGTTGACAGTTCACAACATTGGGACGGCATTTTGTCAGGTCGGTTCTTGAAACCAAATGATTTTTTTTATTAATTTTGGGACATTAATAGCTAGAGGTTCACTGTGAAAATAATTTCAACAAATGGCCAGATGATGCCCGGGAACCATGGGGGCATAATGTTTCCAGACACCTAGGAAACTTGTCCCGACCTGGTATCTGCGTGAGGAAAGCGGAAATTACCTTACAAATAATATTATATTTCCCGAGATATTTTCACCCATTATTGTGAATCATGTTGTAAAAATACTAGTAAACTTCCTTCTGGCAGGTTAACTTGAATCTGTGGCAACAAATAAAAAATAAAAAAAAAAGATTGAATGTTCTCGTAACTTGCTGACTGTCAAGTCAGATCAGTCGTCGCTCTGTCCGCCCACATTCGTGTGAGCCGGATGTATGTCGGATTGAGGAATTGAAAAATCTCGTCATTTTGACATTATCTGTTATGTATACCAATCCCAGTTTAGACATTTCAGAATTACCGATTATTGACCCTCTGTCAACTCTAGACATTGGCGTACTTTGTTTCGGGTACCGGTAACTTGTAATTGTATTAACCCAGAATGACCGATGTCATAATTAGTTATACAGAAGGTTACTATAGAAAAAGGGATTATTGCAAGAATTGTTCTGTGAGTAATATCACTTTCAAAACTATGACCGGTTTGTCAAACGTAACCGTTTATTCACAGAAGAAAAGAGATGTTTTCAATTCTTTCGAATTTCCACAAAAGACGGAAGAAAAAATGGAATTGAGTACTTAGGCAAAATGGCAAAAATGTAAGCTTCTCTATTTTTTACATTAAAATATCTTAGACTAGGCCTATTTTCTAGCATTTCGTTTCTATGTTTATCTTTTTTCGTCATTTTTAAACCCTGAAGACCATTTTTAGAAGGCCGAGCACATCTCATATAATTTTTTTAAACGTTCACAGCTACTAGTGGGGGTACATTGGATAAAATTCCTGAACCCATGGAGCAGATGGGAGCCTAGAAAATTACATTATTAATAACTTCTGTTCTCACAAAAACCACATTTTTATAATTGAAAAGTCACTCGCAGTTTTCATTTGCTTTAATTTTCATGAAAATTTATACAAGCTTACTCTAATACAGAGAGTAATGCATGGAATGGGTCCTTTAATCAATATTTTGAGTGATATAACACTTTATCGGCTGAAAAAAGTGAGAACTACAGGCAAGAAACTACGAAGAACTAGTAGGACTACTCAAATTGAAATAAGCATGCAGGGATTTCTTAAATATAATTATTTCGCACTAACTATTCATATTTTAATGTTATGATCACGCAAAACATGAATATCTAAAGATCTTCTAGGGCTTTCTCTTGTGCTTTCCATGTGGATCTCCCCCACAGACTATCGAATATCTACTGGCCGATTAACAGACTTGGCGCGATTTACCTGCGGCTGTGGTCTCTTGGCCAATCAATGCGACATACCAGCGTCTTCAAGTTTGTGAAGAATACTAAACGTTGTAACTTCGTCTAGTTGCTTATTAAGTGCCAGAATGGTACTTTATGAGATTGTGTGGGGGACGGGAAATTGTCTGTCCATCTGTCTGTCTGTCCGTGTAGCTGTACGCGCGATAACTGAAATACGCTTTATCCGATTTTCATGAAACTTTGTATACGCATTTATAACGTCCATGGGAAGAACGCTATTGATATTGGACCAAATCGGTTGACCGGTACCGACATAATGAGTAATTAGCAGTCACATCTATTATAATATAATCTTCGTTCTCCGACAGTTCGAAACACTTTGACTGGCTCGCGGCCAAAGAATCAGCAGCAGAGCTCCCGTAACGAATGGCCTAATGCAAACAATTCTGTAAATAGAACTAATAGACGAAATTACTTATTAATGAGCATGCTTTCATTTCCAATTTAATATAAGTATTAATTTTGTAATGGATATAACACGCTACAATGTTTAGAATGGCCCACAATATATTAAACATAACGTAACAAATCGGCAATCGTTTATTGATATTATTAGCTCGCCTTGATTGATTCATTTCTTCATAACGATGTCAGTATAAATAAACGTAAAGAAATTATTTAAAACACAACTGGCCGTTAAATACTGATATAATATTTTCATTCTATCGATGAGTATGTTACCGAAATATTTATTATATTTTATTGCGAGTATTTTTCTTATACTTTCCTTTGCAGCAATATAACACTAAAAACTTAACTCCGTGGCGCGACATTCCTTAAGGGGTAAGGCCTACAACACGACCGCTGCGTCATCTGCCATAGGCAGACGGCAGGATTGGGGCATGTGGTCAGCATGCCGACACCCCCTAATGTAATTCCTGACATAGATTTCAGATTGACTTTTTATTCATTCATAACCTATAGGCCTACGGCTGCTTTAATTTTGATGCAAACATGTCAGCGAATCGTAGGCCTATTATGCCTTTAGTATTATTGCCAATGTATTTTGTAAAATGTTGACATATTTTAAGAAATTTTTTACTGTATACGAATATGAATTATTAAGGTTAAGAATCAAACTTTAGATCGTTGTTCTTCCGTTAGCCCTGCTTAATGAATCGATGTGGAGTTTAACTCGGAGATCTATTACAAAAATAACTTCTTTTCTGTATGGGCCTATCATAATTGCAGTTATCACTGATTTAAAAAAGCATTGTGGCACTTCGTTGTATCAGTTGATCTGATTTTATTATAAATGTTTTTATATGCTAGTCTTTTTTACAATTTTAACATTAAAATAATTATAAATAGTAGCGATACGCCTGCATAGTTTAAGCTAATTTAATATCAAGAAATTTAAAGAAACCTCGTGCAATTTTATGTAATTTTTCGAAAGTAAATTCACAGCAAACACATTAAACTTAAAAACAATCTATTAAAAACTTCAGAATTTTTTTAAATTCAGTACTACTCTTAGTGCTGTTATTGTACTGAAGAATCCACTTACACCATAGTTATACATAGGCTACCTACAGAGTCACTATCCTTAAATCCTTTTTTTTCCCCGAGAATGTTTCGAAAATCGTGCATTGGAAAACTTACAAAAGTAGACATTTGATTAACATTGACCATTTTGACAATCCCAACTATCCGAGCGGAGGTGTTCATACTTAAACTGGAATGTTGCTTATTATTACAACCGTTTAAATCCGGGGTGTGCGGGCAAAGAGAGTTAAGTCCACTTTCTTGTTACTGGGAATTAGAGTGACTTAACACACTATAGAGTAGAAGAGCAAAGTTAGTGGGTCATACATTTCGGCACAATGGTCTACTCATTAACATTTTTGAAGGGAAAATACTGGGAAAGAAATCAAGAGGACGTCCAAGAAATTCATTTATTAAAAACATGATAAAGGATATGGACGTGCTGTCATACGAAAATCTAAAGAGAACAGCGATGAAGAGGAAGACATGGCTACTACAACAAGGCATTGCCTTTAGATCCTGATGATGATGAACACACTATACCAGCCCAACATAGCTTTAGAGATGGATAAACCCATGAGGCACACATCCATAACTACCGTACAATTTTCAATATGACTTACTGGACTTAACACAAATGTAGAGAACATTTTTATCTATAACTCTATGGACATGTCTCAATTTTTTAGGATGGTGGACTTAACTCTCTTTGCCCGCGCACCCGCGAAATGAAAAATGACGACAAAGGCAGCCAAAGACCTGCCTCACCTCATGTTCCAACTTGGCGATAGTGATTCAGATCACTTTTTTAGTGTTTCATCAAGGTCTGTATAAATAGGTCTGGTCACGGTACAATAATCCATTACGATGGCGACTGTATTGCGTCTTAACATCGTTCTGATAAGGCATCACCATTGAGAGTTTGTTGGTTTTGTAAGCAGTAAATTCTAAGTTATAACTCTGGTGAACCTGTAATTGCCACTCATGCCCTTGTTTTAATCGTACGTGGTCTGACATTACTTTGGAAACAAGACGTGGGTTACGTTTTGACAAGGAATTCCACTGATTCTGCTGACTTACGGATGTTTTTTTAGAAAAAAACCTTGTTGTTTGTTTCAATTCACATATTCTGATTGTAAAGTGTGTTACAAGTGATAGACCTAAGGGTCTAATAACAGAGGTATGTGGGGGGTTATTGGAGTCCACTCTATAAGCAACCAAGTTAGTTAGAAAGTTTCACATCCATGTAAGCCAGAGGAAAACATTTATTTTGTTGCTGATGTTCCTCGCTTACTGAAACACATAAGGAATTGCTTCCTTAGTCAGAATATTAATTTACCAGAAGGAATTGTAAATGAAAGGAAACCATTCAAATGCAGTGTCAGTTAGGCCTAAATGTATAGCAAATTTGGTTGAACTTTAAGAAAAAGGCGGTCCAGTATTGGTTCCAAACCTCATATTAATTAATGTTTATAATACTGCATACAATTAACTTGATGACACATAGCCTACTTACTTATCAATGCTAGACATGAATTACACGAGAAAAAGCCGTAAATGGTAAGGGGGTGGGTTTTGGACACTCGTAACACATTGACTCCACCTTGTTCTGTTTTAAATCTCCTGAGTAGAAGTATTAGTATTTCTTATAAATTCAACACATACAGACGATATTAATTAACATTAACTAGCACGCGGGTCAGTAGCCTCTTGCTCGTACGTGCTCATATCAAATATTGAGGTCCTTAGTTAAATTACTTTTAGAAAATACATGACTTAAAAAAAACCTATATTGAATTACTCGTATTTACATACTTGAGATAATTAACAGAGGTAACTCCCTGACCTCCCAAAGCAAATTAAAAATGACATGACTGAAATAAATAGGCCTAACTAAAAACCTTAATTTCCCCATTCTCTAGACAGAGGCTTTCTCTCACACATCTAACTTTGTGGAGTGTGAAGACTGATGACAAATCGCCAAGTCCCTTAGGCTGCATGAGCCCGCTTGTCTGCTAATCCAAAGTTCTCCCACACGAAAAACAATTTTCTATTTGTTACTCCCGACCACAGACTTGAGGAGCGATGTTCACTAAAAGCCCTACTAGCAAGCTCAAGAGTAACCTCAGGAAGAGTAAATTGACAGGAGATTTATATATGAACAATGATAAACTTGTGCATGATTATTTCTACAGAAATTACTGACAACGGAAACCCGAAGAATACAAATTGTAGTTATGAAAAAAGCAGGTGATTGTGAAAATTTAATTCGTCGTTGTCAGACTAGCCGGCCAAGGGGATCGAACCCTGGATCATCTGGCTTAAAGAACAAACAATTTACTTTTATTTCCTCGCTTCTCTCATTACTTCAATATTTCCAATATTAAACTTTAAAATATAAATATAATTGCTTTGTGTTATCTTAAAATATGTTTAACAAAAAATATATATTACTGGCTTAAAAGGCCCGGCGTCGCCCGGGGTTTTTATTTTGTAATTGGAAATTAACTTATGAACGACTTTCGATTTTTAAATTCTAGGTCCTAATATAGGTATTTATAATTTGAAATGGGAAGAACGACTTATCACACTCAAACTATTCCCTCAGAAAATGCTTGATATAGTTTTTTTGGCTCATAGAGGATGTAGAATTTTCCATCCCATCGCTTGTACACAGCAAGCCTGGTAGGGGTTCAAATAAGACGAAACAGAAATTCCTGTAACATAAAATTGTAATATGGAGCCGGAAAATGTTATTTCTCACTCTCATGTTACCATAAAACTGTTTTGGGGATGAAATTAAACAGAAAGCAATATCACTTTCACACTTCTCTCTCCAAAAACCTGCGATATAATAATATACACATTACCATACCTCGGTTTGTTTTCTCTATGTCCAGGGTAGAGAAGGTTATGTGACTGCATTATTTTCGTGGATTTCATTCTGTAATATTTATTTATAACATGAATTATATTGATAACTTCTCTTATTTGTCAAACTTGCATTTCATTTTTTTCCAAACCCATCTGATACCCTGGCAACAATATGTTCTGTGATTTGGATTTGATAATTCTGTGTAAAAAGGTATTAAGTATACTCAAAAACATTTGATTTTTGGCATTTAAAATCAATTTTTTTTTCAAAATCCTTTCTTAGTGAGCACCTACATTATGAAACGAAGGTACTGTCAAAATTCCAAGTCTCTACCTGTTATAGTTTAGGCTCTACGTCGATTCCTGTCAGTCCGTCAGTCAGTCAGTCAGGACAAAGCCTTATATATATATATATATATTATTGTATTTATTAGTACATTTCCATTGTTGTAAATATAACATGTTCTGTCCATACTGTAAATAATATTAACTCATACTTTTCTATGTCTTGTAAGCCAATTTTTTTGAATTAGTGTAAATAGGCCCACTTATTTTAGACTAAGTTACTTTATTGTATTGAACTTAACCGCCCCCGAGCTTTGCTTCTCGGGTGGCGTTCGGAACCAAACTAATACTGTAATTTGTAGCAATAAATTGAATTGGAAAAAAAGAAGTTGAATTGAATCTGTATGTGAGCTTCTGACAATCTAGTATAGCTGAAGACGAGAGAAGATGCGTGGTTACAATATGAGCTTGTGGAGTGGCTTCGAAGCGGTATTCTCGTCCAGACCACGATTCATTATGTCTCATCTGATCAGTTATACTGTGAACGCCGCTTAATGTGATTGCGGATAATGTTATCACTTGTATGAAGTACCTTACGGATTAATACTGATGTATTGATAAAATACTGTTTATTGTGATCAGTCGGTTTATGTTAACACATTTATCACATTTTCATTTTTGTGGCTTTATTTCCAGGTACTGTATGTAATTCAAAATTTCGTTTTTAAGAGTTTCGTTTCTAATTCAAATGTAGTGTGTTGTACTGGAGGTAGCAATCTTGTTCCCAACTCACAGGATGATCAGTTCAAGGGGATGGCATTACTAACTTCCTCTTTTAAGCAATAAAACATGTTTCACCACAGATCAGTGTAGACTTCCAAAAACACTCGTAACTCGTAACTGAGTATGGAGTATTGGTTAATGAACTCCTAAAGGAAAGTGAAAACAATTAAAAACTTTGTTACTGGTTGAAAAAATTGTTGCTTGCAGTCTATTACTGTATCAGCCTATGAGTGGTTCAATGATTCACAGTTAAGTATTTTTTTTTATGAATAAATATTTATAATTCTGTATAGTAGTGTATTGTATTATATTTGAATAAATAACCTTCATTTAATTACTTTGGCTATTGTTATCAATCGGTTAATATTATCAGATTATCTGCATCCCGAAGTGATCACAATACTGTGCACTTTACTTAGTAGCGTTATAGGTATAGGATCCCGGAGATACGCCATTATTATAACTAGAATTATAATTAACCCTCAAGCATCCCCTAGCGGGCAAGGGCCTCCTGGCATTACCAGGGTGGCTGATTCGTAAAGGAACGTTTTAGGCTAGCCTCACCTGAGAACGCTAAAATTTAAGTATATAATTAACCCTAGCTTTAGTACTAATTTTCAAGAGTTTTCCACTTCTTTCTGTCTCTGGCACTCCTAGACCACAAGTTCCCCAGAACACTCTTAAACCCGTCCTCCCATCGTGATTTCTGCCTTCCAACACTTATTTTCCCAGTTCTGGGCTCCCACACTGTCATCGCATGTGTCTATCTCTCCGGATTCATTCTCATGACATGCCCTGCCTACATCCATTTTAATCTGGAATCAGTAACCATCACATCCTTTATAGATGTCGCCTTCCTGATGTCTTCATTTCTCATTCGATCTTTCAATGCGATGTTTAGCAGCTTCCTCTCCATCTTCCTCTGGCCGATCTGTAGCATGTTTTTATCTTTTTTAGTTAATGTCCATGTTTGGGATCCGTAAATCATAACTGGTAGAATGCAGGTGTCCGTCACATCCTTCTTTATCTTCATGCGTAAGGATTTGTCTAGTAGGATGAATTTTAAGTTCCAAAATTTGTTCCATGCTAAAGAGATTCTTCTTGAAACTTTTTTTGAATTTTGTTGACGAACGATAATATTTGACCTAGGTA
The DNA here is from genome assembly GCA_964059195.1 of Ectobius pallidus. Classification (NCBI taxonomy): domain Eukaryota; kingdom Metazoa; phylum Arthropoda; class Insecta; order Blattodea; family Ectobiidae; genus Ectobius; species Ectobius pallidus. Next base: position 74,120,081 of record CAXKWD010000007.1, on the reverse strand, counting down.
TATATATTCTTTTATATATACCCCATTAGGTTGTGGTAAATGAAATTTAGTCTTGTTTGGTAGCACATGTGCTACGATGTAGTCCATTAAAGGGTATGTAATTTCCTTGCGAAATTCATTTATTGCTCTGTCTCTATTTTCCTTTTTTATATTTACTTTTTTTATTGTGCATTTTGTATTGATAAATCCATGGCCTGTTTATTTTATTGTCGCTCAGTTCATTCATTAGTGTTCAAAACGATATCCTTCCTAAAGCGACGTGTTTGTAACCGGAGCAACAGGTCACTTAACGCATCTATACACATGCGTTACAGTATACTACAGATAAAACGTTCTTTTTAAATCCTTTTAAGCAAATTTTTGGAATTACTAGAATCCACCCATGTAATAAATTCGATTATAAGCTTGATTTTGTAGTAAATCTGTTGAGTGACGCGACTATAATCGGTGCGATGCTTATTCAGATTCAGTGGTTCGTGCATTCACACAGGTATGATGATTCATGTTCTCATTCAGTTCAAAACAGTTCATTACAGTGGTTTGCTAGCGAGATTTTTGCAATGTTCTTTTACTTTCACTGTTAGAAAACTATGCTATTACTTTAAAATAATTTTTCCATTAGTATAATTCTTTCGCTCCAGCTGGGTCTCTATTGATCAGCATTTTTGTTGCTTTTCAAAAAATGTAAAACCGGGCCAGTAGATCCGTGGTCAGCTACTTGAGTTTCTCAGACCATGCAAACGGTCTTCAGTTCCTTATATTCTAAACCAGGCCCTTGGAACAAACAAAAAACCGTATAAATGTTTATAGTATCGACTTGAAACACCGCGCGTAGCCATAGTCTACCGTTAAGATCAAATAAAAAGAATTGCCATTTTCCATCTTGTCAATTATTGTCAAATCAAGTAAAACATGTAATTTTTTCTTTTTTTGAGAATATTGAAATGAAGTCTTTAAGAAAATTCTTAAGGGACAAGCTGTCTTTTCCCAACGATCTTTGAAAGTGATCATCGAGGATCTACTATCGAAGTTTCAATTTGAAGTACTATATATCATTTTCGAGCTGATCGATTTCAACAAAACAGAGCTGAAAACGAGAAAACTTTTTGGGCTTCTTTCAGATGACAGGTTTCCCTAGCTGTGAGTTTTTGAACTTGAGATAACTTCTATGTTTGGAAACACATTGGCCTACCTGCGTGAGAGTGCATTTTAGAATGTGAAATTTATCAAAAATAGGTACAAGTCCTGCTTCAGTGACTGTTCTCTGTCATATTTATAGAGATTAGGAACTACTCACCTCGCAGATCAGCTGACTTTTCTCTCAATTATCTTCACTGAAATGATGAATAGGTGTAACAAAAACTATAACTGTGAAAGGAAATACTTTCTCTTTCTCATAGTATTTTAAAAGTGTTTATAACATGTACCAATGAAACAATGATAATTATAATAATCTTTATGGGTGTTCTTTTTAAAAGATAAGGCAACTGGTTATGTTATTGTATTACTATTAAAAAAATAAGTAATTCTGGTGCTGTCCTATCTCCTTTTCTCTATACCACGTGGGCTTGTCTTTCATCGTTTGCTTTCGATTTGAAATGATTGTATTTACATTATTCGGAGAAGTTAGCTATCACGTTGTGGAGATGGTTACCATGTTCCCAGTAATACGTCAAGCATCTATTGGAATGTGTTGATTAGTTCTGGTATGTGTTTGAGGCAATATTTGTGACAACTCATGCTTATCTGCTTTAGTAGTTGTGATCATAGCTTATGCATGATGCAGTATTATCTCAATATAGTCAGAATCCATCTGAAGGTATTCAATAATGCATTCCAGTATGAACTACTGAACGGTGATTTGCGTATTTCATTCAGAGTTCAAGGCGGTGATTGGAGATCCTACATAGGCACTAATTACTTATCACATCATGAAATACACACGGATTCGTAAATGTTCACATTCATTTTTATAGTACATAAAGTAATGTAATAATAATATAAATACTTATGATCATACTATGTCGAATTAATATTATTATTAATAGTACTATTTATAATTAATATAGGCTAACTGTGGCGCAGAGATGCGTTTGGTCCTCTCATGCAGAGGATTTTCCTCACCGGTGAGACGAATATTGTGTAATTTTAGGTCCTTTGGACCCCGTACGCCGTAGCTTAGTGGTTGAGGCGCTGCGCTACAAACCGGAAGGTCGCGGGTTCGATTCCCGATGAGGTCGTTGAGATTTCTCAATTGGCCTAATCCTTCTGGTGGCATTATAGCCCTGGGGTCGACTCATCCTCTAACAGAAATGAGTCCCAGCAGCAATCCTGGGGGTAAAGGCGGCCGGGGCGTAAGGCTGACAACCTTACCACCTTCATGTGCCGAATGTCCAAAATCTGGGAGCCTCAACCTTCTGGAACCCTCTGGGCCTCCATGGCCTGTAAAGGGATCACTTTACCTTACCTTTTTTTGAACCCCGGATATCATGTGACCATCCGCGCTTTGTTTAGAGTGAGTGAGTGTGTGTGTGAGCGAAATTGTGTATCTCGTCCTATTTGTTCGTGTTGTCATGGAGATGGCCCCGGCATTGGGCTTATCACTCCTCCGGGAAGGCCCTCCATAGCCCTTGTCTAATCAAAAAAGTTTGTATGTTGTCCCGAAATAATCCCTTTCCCGACATGTTGCGGTCCTGTAAAGCCCAAGTGGCGTGGGCTGCATAAACGTCCCTACAACGGGCTAGGTTAAACTAAGGGAAAGAAGAAATACTACTCCTATTAGGCTCATAGCCAACAAAATCTGGTAAGGCTAGGCCTTCCAGGTAGGAGGCACTTCTGTTCTTTGCAATTATAGGTTTACAAAAATTATTGAGTCTTGTATTATCAACTTATTCATTGAATTACTTATTTGGTTCAGCCAGGACTAGTTTAAAACGAGAAACCTGAGCGAGCCAACTCGAACGATAGCGAGTCCTGCAAAGTTTATATAGCAATATTTAATTACATTATAATATGTGACCACCGCCCTGGTTCGGGAGGATATTATAATCTATCCCAGATGACTGGGTTTAGGAGATGTGTACAATTTCTAATCACTATTCACTAATTAGTGCACTAAATGTACCTCGGTTCAATCTCAAACCTTTTTGCAATGCATAAGACGTGGAGGCATATGTCTAGTGACTCGTCAGTCGGAAGGGGAAGTTAAGCTGGCGGCCCCCTTGATGTCTTTCGACAAGCCTCATTCCTTTATCACCTCACTATCAACCCCTGAAAATTTCTTCATTATACTGTTGATCTTTCTAATATTCTGTGAGATTTAAACAAAGATAACGCTTTAAGATGATTACTATTAGAATAACATAAAACAAGAACTTTGTGTACCGTAATTAAAAAAGACTGCTTAAATGGGCCTACATGTGTTGTTTTTTTTATACATACATATATAAAGTTTTATGTGCAAACAACAATTCGTTTGTCCTTGTAGGCTACAGCATTAATTATTGCTGGGTATTTTGACAAACTCATATTTGTATTAGATGACGTAATTCTAGAGTGATAGGGAAAAAGCGAATAAGCCAAAATCCTATAGTTTTAGGAGACACAAAAAACAATTTATTTCCATAGCATTGTTACCATATTTAGTTCAGTCCAACAGATATTTTTACACAGTATCTTATACTATGTAAAATATCTGGGTAGGCTGATCTAAATGGTGTAACACTGTTGTGGAAGAAATTATTTTCTGTCTCTCCTGAAACTTTGGTATTTTTACTTATTCGCTTTTCCCTATCACTCTAGAATTTAAAACGTTGATGCTATACAAAAAAAAATCCATGTGAAAGTTGTGGATCGAAAGTACTATGAAAATTCAACATAGTAAAGCCACCATGTGACATCCTCAACAATTGCAGTCATTAAAACATTCATAGTGTCATTTATAAAAGCGTGTGGATGCCAAAAAATACAATATTAAAAGAATTGTCAAATTCTTTTACCACCGAAATACTTCAGGAAACTTAAGTCAAACTTAAACACCATGTCTGACTCTAACAAGGTTGTCATCAATTTATATTTAACTCAATGCTTATCGTTTAAAAAAAGGGGGAAGAAGAAAATGTAAATTCTATCACGGAATATGCTTCCCCATTGTATGGATCGGATATTAAAAGAAAGAGTGAATTCGATGCCCTCAGCTTAGTGCTTGGCACAATAAAATAGCCTAACTTTTCAGCACTTAATGTTCACACGTATCTCCTTTTTGAACAGTGAATGTAACTACTGAACACAATACGAAGCCTGACTCGATGAAGGCCTAGGCCTATGCTTGTTTGTAAATTTTTGCCAACTGTTCTAGTCTATATGAAAAATAATACATTTTTGTGTGCTTTTTTTGAAAATTCAAAGTGGGAAGAAGAAAATGTGTCTTCGGTAAAAATTCCAAGAGGACTGCAAATTTTAACTACGTTTCAACCTCAATCCAAGGGACTCAATTTAGTATATTGTAAGGGTACAGCTTTGTACAGCTTTGAGATAATGCAAGTTTAGCGTTTAGAGCATTTCCTTAGCATTTCAGATCGTGGGAAATGCAAGTTGGCGTTTTTCCCCGGATGCAAGACGCAAGCAGCTTGGCGTGGTACAGACCAGCAAGGGAGTGTACAGTCGAGTAGTGGCAGTATGCTGGAGTAGTATGTGTTGTTCAGGATCAGGGACTATGGCGGCAGATATTAAATAGGCCATGTAAGTGTGATGAAGAGCAGGAGAGTAGTATCGGGCGTAACTATGTGTATATATGTTCAGTAGGGTAAATAAAGGGTTTAGTTAGAAGTATCTGTGTACATCATTATGAATAGTATACATCCCTGAGTTGAGTAAGGGGATGGTGAGGGTTGAGGTCTGAAGGGGGTGTCTAGGGTCAGCGGCGTATCTCTCTATAGCAGCAGAAGAACAAGGGAGCCGACAACCAGAGATGGAACGACGCAGAAGGTAGGCCCAAATCCTGATGTGGTGACGGGGTTGGGCACGAGGAGTATGCAGAAGCGAGGGGTTGCGTAGAGATTTTATAAGTCCGAGAGGCACCCGCTGCATACAGTGCACAGAGTATCACATATATGCATAGATATACCCCGGCCCCGTTACAGATGGTGTCAGAAGTGGGATGCGGCAACTTCATTAAGTCTTAGACCGCGAGGGAAATTTTTTAGGAAATTTTTGAGTGAAACGTTCGTGGGAAGGGTTATCTTCCGCGTCGGGCTCCAGTCGCGCTTCAGTAAAGAAGAAAGAAGAGAAATTGTGACAATAATGGTCATGGACTCCGCAAATGACCAGGGGGGTAAAATTTTAAATTTGTTATGGTGCCACGTTTAAATTAAAAAGAAAGATTATAGTGATACGTAAATTCCAGTTTTTTTCAAATATAACAAGTGAAGTGCATAAGTGTATATGGATTCCATCCCTGAAGAAATGCAGTAATTGAGGTAGGTGGTGTAGCTGTAGTTATTACCTCCAGTGAAGCGTACCACCGGTGAAGAAGTACCCATGTCGTAGAGGAAATTACGAAAAATTGTGTGAGTAGTAAACCACGAGAAATTGTCTGAAGAATTAATTATAGTGCAAGAGGCAAATTATACTGCAGGAGGCTGTGCATGAAGCCGTAGATATTACAGGAAAATGTGATAGAGCCGTGGAAACGAGCGGGCATTTCGCAGAAAGCCAATATAGATTAATGCATGTAACGAGAGTGGCAGTAATAATAAAGAGATATAAGAAAAGTCGCCACGAAATAAGAAGAAATATATTTACATGAAATAGGAACCATTTTTTCATGAGCAGCGAAGGATTAAACTAGTCAGATATTATAACTTAGGATACATTGCCCCTCATTGAAGAAACCTCAGAAGTGAAGAAGTGTAGAATTTAGCATGCGGAAATACGAGGACAAGTGAGGAAAATGGTAGATACTTGTGTTCGATAAGGCCCAGGCACTCGGAACAAGATATCGGTAGCAGAGTTGATCCTCGGGTACAAAGTATTGTACGTGGAAGCTTAGCGAATGCTTCGTAGAAGAATTGAAGAAATAATTGTATTACAAGAAGTACAAGAGATACATTCAGATACATTACTGAAGAAGTGAAAGAAATATATTATCAGAGAGATAATTGAGAATTTTTTAGCATGCAGGGCATGTGGGTTATCAGTTGAAGAATAGAGCATGCGGTTGAGAGGTTATGGTGACTGAAACGACGAAATACTACGAGAATGACGAGGCAATGGAGACAAGTTATGAAAGGGATTGAGTAACTGAGATCGCATTTATTAGGAATGGGGAAGACATTGAAAGGAGAGTTGGTATACGACTGAAGTGGAAGAAACTAAACTTATCGCTACTCTAGGGAAGAGAGTGATGCGATGTCTGTCCGAAGAAGTGGGCAAAACGGCCCAAGCCGGCGGGAATGCTACCCCGGAAGAGAGAAGACGAGGCGGAACAATCTTACCTATGAGAAGAACTGACCACCACATGTGCGACCGATCGAACCACGTTAGGAATCAGACGGCCACGAAAGTGCAACCAGTAGCCTACGTGAATAGTCAACAGGCCACAAGAAGGGTGAGACCATCAGCGTGTGTTAGATTCAACCCCACTGAAGAATTCGGAGAGCAGTATGGCAGCAGATGACAGTCTCATAATCTGTGGAGCAACATTCTTCGAAACCAGCAGGAATCTTCATCTTCATTTTTCTAATCCATTTTCTAATATCCCTGTAATCCATTGTTAAAGCTGCAGTAACATCAAGTGAACCAAGGTAGGTTGTGAGTAACCCATTGGAAATCCTGAGCCGAGGTACAACTGAAGAATTGGTGAGTCAGAGAATTTTTATTTTTCCAAGAAAGGAAGATAAGAAGAAGTGCCTTGAAAATTTAATTAATACCGTGATTGCTTTAAAATATTTAATTTTTTAGAAAATGCTTTTTCATTGTGAAACGATTCAATTCGATTTTTTGTCAAATGTTTATAATTTTTCAATTATGAGTTATGAAAGTGTTATGTATGATTTTAAAAGTTTTGTAATTTTCTGGTGTGTTCAATTTAAGTTTCTAATATTTTGAGTAAGTTTGATGAATGTGTCGAACTAGGCGAGGTCATGTGAGATTACAGTCAGGCCACACAGAAATGATGAACCTCAACGGTTAAGATTGCTATTGTCATGTTCGTTTTGTAAATCATTTTTATAGAAAACATTTTTATTTTTTGTTTAGCAATTATTTAAGTGTATAACAATGTGGAAATTAGTTTGATTTTAATAACAGTAATTTAGAAATTTTAACGCGATTTTAAACGTGTTGATATTTTATGATAAAGATTTATTACTTCAGCAGAAGGAAAGATTGATAACAGTGTAGTGAGGTATTATTCTGCAATTCAGATAGCAAGGTACAAGACATGCTAAAGAGATGATAAAAGTATTTAACTTGATGCACATTGTGAAGGTCGAACTTAACCTTAGAGCGAAATCCATGTGAGATAGATGATGACGTCAGATGTCACTGACAGATAGGCAGAGCTTAAGAAATTGTATGATCACATTCAGCTGTCACGAAGTTGTAATTATGATTATCAATGAAGTCATTTGTGCCATACTATAAAACGTAAACAAACGAAATGAATTATTATTTAAATTAGGTAGATCGTATAAGCTTAGTTTTTTCTCCTTAGATGAAGGAAAGACGGACAAATTAATATTTTTTCAATGTATTTTTTTTAGAATGAGATACGAGGATTGTGTAATGCATATTAGGCTTGATCTTTACCGTATAGGAGTCGCGAACCTATCCCGGCAATGGCTTGAGTCGATTGTGATTGCCAACTTTGTATTTCATAAGATAGAATTTTTTGATCAAACATTTAATTAAGATATACAACAGATGTTTTTCACTTTTTGAGATTGTCTGATTTTTTAATTATTAATGAGATAATTCAGAATTTTGTAAATTTTCACACAGATTGTAAGCCGAGTCATAGATTGTTTTTGAGTAATTTCATATTTTATACCACGAATTGATGGAATAATCGGATAGAACAGTATGAGTTATTATATAGTTTTATGGATTTTTTTTTCGATATCAATGTTGTATTTTTTATGGTATCTCTGTTTACATTGACCAGCCAATGTGACGTTAATAATAATTTCAATTGTGAGAAAATATCACACGGATCTATAACTGTAGAGAAATGTTTACAAAGCAAGTACTAAGAATAGTGAGGAATCTTTTTTATTCTGTAAAAGAGAGGCATATGAATGATGGACATCTTGAAATGACCAGGCAAGTTGAAATTAATTTTGATAAGATAATTGAAAATATTTAAGGGTATGAAAAGCATCATACATTAGGAAAAATTCAAATGTGATTTGAAGAATAGAAAAGAAAATTAATTTGAGACAGGTGAAGCTGTACAGTTTATAAGACAATCACCAAGTTAAACACAGAGAGAGTACGGAGCTGATAAGGTATTTTCATGTTATGATATCCTCTAGACAAGGACGGTATCTTAAGACAAAGATAGAGTTTTACCGGCTGCATTCTAGCTATGCGAGTATTGGATGACAATTACAAGGCTTATGTAATGATAATACCAAGTGCATGAATGGCCGAATGATTATGCGAGTGTGAATCAGAATCTTCACTGTATGAACATGTAATGGTTTTTTTATTTAATCTGATCGTAAAATAATTAAAATATGTGGTAATGGTACTTTAATTTTTTATTGAGAGCTTAAAATCAGTTTTTCATGGAAAAATATTTTAGTTTTTATTGTTACATGATAAGAGTAACTTGACGTTTAATTCAGAGTAAAGCAACCAAATATTTCAGTACTGATCTCATTCTTTGTGTCCAAAGTTTATGTAGATTTCAGTAAATCAGTTGATATGAATGAAATTATTTAACGATTTAAGTGATTTAAAGAATTTTTATCTATTGAGTTGTTATGGAGAAGAGAGAGTTATGTAGATTACCCCTTATGAAGAAAGAGACCAACCCTGTAGATTAGGATGATAGTAACTTTACATTATTTTATGTTTTTTTAAGTAATCAGCTAGCAGTGCTGAAGAGTTCAAGAGTTAATATGATTTTTTCTCCACGTTTCTTTGATATTTTCTTACATAATTATGAAGTATTTCTATTATTTGTATCTGTAATCATACATGAAGGTGTTTAACGGAATGTAAGATTATGCTCACAATACATTGTTTCACCGACACAGCCGTTACACAGAGAATCAAAGTCCAGGTATAAGCGCTGGAGAGGTAGCGTGACGTGAGATACCCAGATGTCAGTAAGAATTTTATACAGAGTGATTACGCTAAGTTAACGAGTTGATAATATTATTTTAAGTGTTAATGTTGTTATGGTAATTTTTCAACGATTTATTATATTTTTTTGTTATGAAGCATATAAACAGTATATAATTTGAGTTGAAGTATAATTACAATTACTTTTATTTTATTATTTTTTAGAAATTTGGAACAACATTTAATTGATTTTTGAATAAGTGAGTAAACTTCAAGTATACATAAAGTGATTTAATAGATTTTTCTCTCACTTTGCTTATTATTTTTATCTAGTTGCATTTTGGTCCAGAATTATTATTAATTTCTTGCAACGCTGTTTTTTTGCTATGTTTTATTATTTAATAGATACACTGAGTGCATTGAATGTTGGTATGGGTTATGAGCCATCGCTGCGACATACCAGGTCAGTCCGTTTGATTTTGATTTTTTTTTATTGTTGATGTGTTTTTTTTTAGATTTTTGAAGTTCATGTTTTTTATTTTCTCCCCGAGCTGAGGACAGCTCTTTTTTCGTAGGGGAGGGTATATGTAAGGGTACAGCTTTGTACAGCTTTGAGATAATGCAAGTTTAGCGTTTAGAGCATTTCCTTAGCATTTCAGATCGTGGGAAATGCAAGTTGGCGTTTTTCCCCGGATGCAAGACGCAAGCAGCTTGGCGTGGTACAGACCAGCAAGGGAGTGTACAGTCGAGTAGTGGCAGTATGCTGGAGTAGTGTGTGTTGTTCAGGATCAGGGACTATGGCGGCAGATATTAAATAGGCCATGTAAGTGTGATGAAGAGCAGGAGAGTAGTATCGGGCGTAACTATGTGTATATATGTTCAGTAGGGTAAATAAAGGGTTTAGTTAGAAGTATCTGTGTACATCATTATTGAATAGTATACATCCCTGAGTTGAGTAAGGGGATGGTGAGGGTTGAGGTCTGAAGGGGGTGTCTAGGGTCAGCGGCGTATCTCTCTACAGCAGCAGAAGAACAAGGGAGCCGACAACCAGAGATGGAACGACGCAGAAGGTAGGCCCAAATCCTGATGTGGTGACGGGGTTGGGCACGAGGAGTATGCAGAAGCGAGGGGTTGCGTAGAGATTTTATAAGTCCGAGAGCCACCCGCTGCATACAGTGCACAGAGTATCACATGTATGCATAGATATACCGCGGCCCCGTTACAATATTAAGATTATCATTATCATGATTGATATTACTTTTAATACAGATCGTTTACTATGCAGTTTGATTTGCTGCTCTCAACGCTTCAAAACTGTTCTCTGTTCGATATTAATCGATATTACACCAGTGTTATAATGAAAATATGTACTTCAATGGATGTCCTTAAGATATTGTTACGTCACATATAATAAGCGTATCATATTTTGGTCGAACAAAAACGTGTGTTCTCCTCTAGCTATAGTACGCTATGGGTTGTACGGGTAAGGGAGAGTAAAAATTGCACTGTCATAGTGAACGATAATATCTGGAGCAAACAAAGGACCTCTATCCGACCCAATTTGGCGTAGCTGCTATATCTCATCCAAAGAAGGAAATATTTTGCTTCTTACGAAGGAAGATTGTTGGATTGGAGTTTTTCGGGTTTGTCAGTTGGCGCGCCTGGTAGGCAATGAGATGCCGGAGAGTCGTGTTGTTTGACGGAGTGGGAATATTTTCCTTTGAGTTAGTATACCAGTAAGCGTGCAGTGTTTGTGTGTGCTATGATGTTGCTATATGTATGGAGTTGTGCTAACGACAGACAGGACGTTGTTTGAGTAAAGGTGAGTATTCATTAGGGCTGAAAATCGATTAAAATTTCTAATCGAGTTAACGCTTGACTTTAATCGATTAATCGACGAACAGGTCGGTATTTTAAACGGAACCAAAGTGTACATTAAATATTGTTTTACACGTTTAATAACTACTACACTACAGATAATCAGGAGAAATCCTGAACAAATGAATACCATTACTTAGTTAATTACTGAAAAAATATATAGAAACTTACATTTCCGGTTACTTTTTCAGCTAAGACTTGAGACACACGAGTTTCTTGGCATTTGAGTGTTCAAGAGATAATCTTAGTTTGTTTACAACAATACCGTCAGCACTAGAAACTCTCTCACACTGAGAAAGGAGTTTGTTCATTTGACCCATTTCTCGAAAAACGTTTTTCAGAATTCGACTAAACCGATTAATCGGAAAATGTAATTGATTGACGATTAAATGTTTGATCGATTAATCGGTACAGCCCTAGTATTCATAGCTATGCTTTATTCAATCATTCACTGTATTGGTCCACAAGCATCATTTAGTAATGTGAAGCTGGTTTTGAAAATACCGCGGTTCTCCTACTCTGATTCCCATGGATCACGTTTCTAGTACTCGTGGCGCTCTCACGCGTCATATTGGGGTAGTTCGTTCCGTGTCGAACGCTGACCAGATCAGCTGGGAAGCTAACAGTGTGTGTAAGATTTGAGGCTTTCCTGGCGAATCTTATGTAGAAAATCTTCTCGGGTTTGCAGCCAGGTGAGAAGTTTGTTGTGGTCCAACGTTTCCGAGGCAGACGCTGCCTCCATCCTCAGGGAATCCTCAGGGAACAGTGTGTGGTTCTGCGATCGGCCTGAGGGACTTTCTTGGTTTTACGTGTGAGTTGCGAATATCTTTATTATGGTACTTTAGCAAATTAATTCTGTGCCTTATGCACATACCTGGATTTCAAGCTTAAAGTTATTGGTATTTAAATACCGAATAAGGGCAACCATTATATCATACCATGTATATTTGTACATCACATAGTTAGTATTCTGGTTTCAACAGAATGGATTTTATGATTAGTAAATCAAGTAATATGGAGTACGTACCCAGATTTCTAGCCAAGTTCAAAGTAGCTCAAGTATATTTGTTACGTACTTCTTGTCAGCATTCTTAACAGTTATTACGACATTTTGTAATTCTCATGGCAACGCCCCTTACAGATCTTTGTAAATCTCATATCTTTTACGAGTATTTATTTAAGGAAGTTAGTCATTAAAAGCAATATTCTGCTTTGCCTATATTTGGCTTACTTATTGGTATAATGCTAATTATTGCGTATTTAAGTTAATATCCACTTTGACTGGGCGTTTCATTTCAAGCTGTGAGGTAGCCATCTTGCTATTATGATGGATATGTATTGTTCGTAAGTTCCATTACGATGTATTTGTATTTCTGCTGCTACGTTGCTTTGAACCTAATCAGTTCTTCATTTTATGAAGTCTATTTAATTATCAAATTCCACTATTAATATACGCCTTTGGGTAAATATATTTCGATCAGTTTGTCTAGTAAAATGTACAAGATATTGCTTAGTCTTTTTCATTTCATTTCATTGAATACTAAACTTAACTGCTGCTCCCTTTAACACATGGATTGTTAGGCCAGAAAATTTATTATAATCTAAATTAAGTTAAATTTTGTCCTTCCTCTGTTAGGTTGGAACTTATAGCTGCATATTCTAAATTCCTGTTACCTCCCTACTAGTTTACAAATAAGTGATTTTCAGGCCTTTATATTTGGTATATTGCTTTAGGTTTGCATAGCACATATTTTCAGGTTAAAATATACATTTATTAATATATATACATTTATTGATTCTGTTCTATTCAAATATGAACTGACTGTAGGCCCATGATATTTAGATACAGATAATGTACATCCCTTGAGCTATTATTATTCTAGACATATAAAGAATTTATCTGCTTGCGTCACCAACTTATTTTCTGACTTATACTCTTACACATTTGTATTATATTGCTTCTGCAGTTTAGCCCTCCCTTGCTTAGTAAATATTACTTATATTTCCTTTGCCCCTTTTCATACCCTTTTCTATCTGTTTCAAGTATTCCGGTTTCTTTAGAATTTCATATTTTTCTCATTTCGATTAAATATTTCTCAGTAGCAGTCTGATCTACTATTCCTTGTTTTCATATTATTTTTTATTCTAAAATATATATATATTTTGCCATATTTAATTAAATAGTTCTTGTTAGTTATTTTCTGCGTCAAAATTGCTTGCTCTAAATCACTTAATGTTCAGGACTTACTGCAGATTAGCTTTCATTTAAAGCTTTATCCTCCTTCAGGTAGCTTATTTACTACTCTGTAAATTTGTACATTCTATTAGGGAATTGCCCTTGGTATTTATGTAACTTCTCTTTACCAACTTGAGTATTATCTAATTTCATAAGTATTACCTAGCTGGTCAGGTTACTATGTTGAATTTAATATTGACATTTAAGAAAATTGTAGGAACAAAGGTTAGGGATTAATTTTGGGATTATCCATTTATTAATATTGATGGTTCAGGTTGTAAATGACATTTTATATATATTTATTATGTGCTTTTGGTACTTATGTTTAATGAGATTCTTTTGGAACCGTTAGTAGTTCTGGCCTAGTCATTTTTAATACAGAGCTAGTGTTGGATATTTAAATACTTCACTTTGTAAACTTTTCAGTTTCAATTATATTATTTATTGTTCCAAAACTTTTTGTTCATTAAACTTTGTTATAAGAATTTCTGATTTGTTGAAGGTTTTGTATCTATGCATTTGTTTTCCTGGCTCCTATTTTGCCCTGTGCTTAAGAGAATTCGATCTCCCTCTGATGGGCATGTCCGCATGTCTTCTGGATTTCTTAGTTCATGCATTCTTGAAAAGAAATAAGCATTACTAAATATTATTGACAATTCTAAATATCTCTAGCAACATAAATTTGTTACTACCTTTCTAGTTATTCAGCAACATTAAATGGTGACTATTAATTATGAAGTAAGCATCCAGTATCTTGTTTTTCAGCAACTTCTTATTTATTCAAGAAATTATTCTAACCAGATAGAGATATCGAGCGTTGCAGTAAGAAGTACTTAAGATATGGGACAAGTCAAATAACTAATGCTAAGAATATACTAAAACTACAAACAACAAAACTACAAAAGCACTATACTAAGAGAATTGTACATTTAAAACATAATACTGTATGAAACTTAGTTGAGTATTTACATGGAAGTAAATTCGTTTATCGAGTAAAAGCAGTGATCGATTGAGGGATGCTTTAAATTTAATAGAATTTTCTATGAATTTGATGGTCAAGGGAAGCATGTTATATAATTTAATTCCTGAATTTAAAGTGCCCTTTTGACATAGGCTAGTGTTAACTTGAGGGATATGTAGATCTGATTTTTGTGTGGTATCATGATCGTGCAAAAGTTAATTTCTAGTAGCAACGGAGTTATTTTCGTTTAGCATTTTCAGTAGCAACATTATGGTTTCGAAAATATAGTTGCATGGTAAGAGATGAATCCCCAGTTTTTTAACAGGGGCCTACATGACGTTCGCTGAGTGACACATGTTATTATTCGGATAATCTTTTCTTGTGTCCTGAAGCAATTTATGCTGGAAGGTGAGCGCAGCGCACATTCCAGATTCCGCGCGGGCGGAGAGCTTTCCAGACCTCGACTCTGGAAAATTCGTCGAGACTATATAAGGAGCGGGAGCAACCGACGGAGGCAGTTCAGTTCAGTTCAGTACAGTGAAGAGACCGTGAAGAGTCAGAGTCAGCGAGAGGCAGTCCGTGAGTAGCGGCGAGCGTCAGCGTCAGAGGGTGAGCTGGACGGAGAGGACTGATCAGCGCGGCCTCAAGTGAGTGTGACTTGGGGAGCTGAAGAGCCGGTGACCGTAGAGACTAGTCAACGGAGGGACCCGCGAGCGGAAGACCTAGTCAACGGGGAACTAGTGACCGGAGAGAATGGTGAACGGAAGAGCTGGTGAGCTGATCTGGGCTGAGGCAGTGCCGTCCCGGGGAACTCTGCGCGACGGATGGATCGTACAGCGGCAGCGAGGACTGTGGAGTTGACCGGCGCGACGTGGAATTATCTCGACTGGGAGTCCGCACAGTGTGTGCGAACGGAACAGTGCTGTAATTAGGACTGAGCACAGTGAGAGTGAGCACTGAACAGGACAGTGAACTGGCGAATAGTCTGGAGTTTTCTGGCTGTATTGACAATTGTTGTAGGAAATAAAGAAACCTCCATCCTTCAATTATAAACTTGGTGTTCTGATTTTGAACCCCGACGAGCCCTTGTTACAATATATAAACCTATTTTGTTCTTGCAAATATGCGAAATGAAAGGTCGTGGAGAAGTGGGCGCTTATATAACCTAAAATGGTGTAATTGAAACTGATTGATTAAACACAAAATTCAGCCAGTGGTCATGGGTCATGACATGGGAAACGTTGCACAGAATCAATCTATCGTGAAATAGTGTAGGCTACCAGACGTTGACGGTGGTTAAAGTGTTGTCGCTACCTGCCACTGAACTAACCTAACCTGTCACAAACCTAGATTATGTCAAAAACCTCGCACATGTTCTTCCCGCGTGTAAAGCTATTGACAGCATTGTACGACGCAATCGAAATACTTCCAAATATCAAAGCCATCCAATTGGAGTGTTGGAAGACAATAATATACGGGCTGCGTAACCCCTTCCTCAACATCGATCAAATTTCGTACACAGTGTCGAAGATGACCCGAAGTGATATCAGGCCATATTTGTTTCGTGAACCTTCTTACATCATAGCGTCGATTTTTATGGTTTGGGATATTTCAGGGAACCGCGTGGAAATTTGATTCTGACTCATTTCGGTGCTATTGGATTAATGCAAAACTGGGAATTTTAGTAAGTAAATATGTGGTAGATGACACAGTGGTGGGGTGTTAGGCCAAGACCCTTTAGGGATGTATCGCCACTGAGTTTTTTTAATATGTGTTAATTCCTCGATGGGATACATTAAATACTTTTTGTTGTATATCTTTGTATATAGGCTACAGACCTAGTGTAATTATGAGGAAACTAGCCTACTGAATGTCTTCGAAACATTTTGTCTGATTACCTCAGGAGTCATAATTTATTTAAAAATTTATGCATATGGATAGAAAATAGGAAGAAATAATGTTGTTTCTATCAGAAAAAGTCTCTAAAAGGAATGAACTCAAGATGAAAAGAAAAGGTGAATTCGGTGCTACCAGTTAATGCTTTGCGCAGAAAGAAATGTCATTAATAATAAATTTGCTCTTGTACACGATGGGAGCTTGAAAAACAAAATTATAAGTATTTAGCCTATACCCTCATCATGTTTGAGAATTTCTGAAGCTGAATACTGTAGTAACCGGGGCTTACAGCAAAAAGTAAATCCGAATCAGGGAAGGCTGTCTTTTTCTAGATAGTAGCGCACATCCACGTGCAAAACGAGCGAATTACATACGCAACTTTGAGGAATGTCGAGTATGCTGCATTATAAGCTGGGTTCTCCCCCTTAGTATCGCACTAAAGTCCGGCTGAACACCGCTGGAAATAAAATACGACAGTTGTATTTTAACGACTACTCAACTTGTTATTGCGATCGTACATTTGGGACCTCTAAGTAGAAGTGATACTAGAACCACATATACGGAAAACTTACGGAAAAAATAATTTCACGTTTGTAAATAGGCTATGAGTTTTTTTTCTTTCTTTTATTTTTTTGTACATCTTCAAAACAAAATTAATCAAAGATCTGTTACATCTCTGTTTTCCAGAGGAATACTTACCTAAATTTAAACAATGAGAAACGTAAAAGTTGCTTTTACTTTTTGAGCGAGTAGTATTAGATTTTAAGGATTTTAATCCACTACCATTGCTTTCCATTTTTTTCAACTATAATTAGGAATTATTCATTTTCAAAAAATTTTCGTCTTCTGATAACTTTTCCAATAAATTAGTTGCAACAAAGTCCAATGGAATTTGAAATGCATTCTCTTATGCGAAAAGTTATTTTCCAATATTTCTTTCTTTTTTTTCAGAACCTAAGGCGTCACCCCATTCTTTCTCCTTTTCTGTTATTTGAAAAGTACGTCTCTGTTTCTCAATAATGTTTCATTTCTCTATAGTCCTCTAGTTGTATTTTCTTATGCTATGAATATAAATATCTTATATTCTGTAAGAAACAATCGACATATAATACCCTACGAATAATTAAGACTTTATCTTCAGTACATCCTGAAACTATATTTTACGCTATAGAGACACGTAACATGGTTTTATGCAAATTCTTGTAAGGAGAATGGAATGACTTTTTTACTACGTGATTTTTATTTGGATGAAGACATCCATTGCTTTTTGTGAGTAATTCCATCCAGAATGACTGAAGGAAGGCCATAGATAGCATCTCTCACACATTTACTTATCTTTGAAGACTCGAAAAGAAGTGTTTTCAAGATTGTTTATATGTGCGACAGGCGACACGAAACCTGATGAGTCCTTCCCTTACATTTGTGAAGATAAGTCTGTGAAGATAAGTCACTTTGAGCTGAATGGTTGATAAATAATTCGGTCATTTTTTCCTCATAAAAATTAATAAATCTCGTTGTAGAAGCCGGATGTCCGACCAGAGTTTACAATTATTTTTCTTTATATGCTATTCGCAAGGAAGTTGTAATGTTTTCCAATTTATTTATCTTTCACTTTACTGTTGCTTGTAACTCCAACATGAAAGTGATATGCATTAAATATGTGTCAGAAAGATACTAGATCATGCATCACTATGATATTGTAACTACTATAGGCTACTACATTCTATTTCTTTACCTTACGCCACTGTTCTGAAAGGGTCTAGCTGCTCAATGTGCTCCGTAGTGTCTGCCTGTCTTGCTAAACTGAGAACTAGAGAAGCTCAGTATGGCATCCAGTTGGAAATTCCTGCTGTAGATGAAATATGTTAGTGAAAGAACTCAAATATAAATCTGAGAAATGTAAAAACTATGGCAGAAATTCGGTTGTCTATTTCAGAAAATTTCCGCATCTTAACGATATAGGAGATTTATTTATTTTATTTTATTGGAAAATAATCTTGTAGAGCACAAGGCCATAAGATTCGTTATA
Source organism: Ectobius pallidus (assembly GCA_964059195.1). NCBI lineage: Eukaryota > Metazoa > Arthropoda > Insecta > Blattodea > Ectobiidae > Ectobius > Ectobius pallidus. The sequence goes on along the minus strand of CAXKWD010000007.1, from coordinate 74,101,790 downwards.
CAAAATAAAATTAAACATCCATTGATAAAAAAAATCAACTACTATAGGCTACTACATTCTATTTCTTTACCTTACGCCACTGTTCTGAAAGGGTCTAGCTGCTCAATGTGCTCCGTAGTGTCTGCCTGTCTTGCTAAACTGAGAACTAGAGAAGCTCAGTATGGCATCCAGTTGGAAATTCCTGCTGTAGATGAAATATGTTAGTGAAAGAACTCAAATATAAATCTGAGAAATGTAAAAACTATGGCAGAAATTCGGTTGTCTATTTCAGAAAATTTCCGCATCTTAACGATATAGGAGATTTATTTATTTTATTTTATTGGAAAATAATCTTGTAGAGCACAAGGCCATAAGATTCGTTATACAAAATAAAATTAAACATCCATTGATAAAAAAAATCATACTGTTATAGGGGCAGATACCATTTAACATGTTTCCTAAAATCCTTGGCATTATTTATCTGCTTAATTCTAGCAGGCAGGCGATTATACAGTTTAAGACCAAGCACCATAAATGATTTATTAAATTTACTTATTCGATGAGCAGGTATGTTCAAAACTTCTCTATTTCGAGTGCTGTATGAAAATCTCCATTGGTATTAAAATTATTTATGTTTACATAAATACACTCTTAAGATTTTAAAAAAATATAAACCATGTATCGTTAAAATACTGTATTTCTTAAAATACGTTTCTGAACTATGAATAAATCAGTGAAGAGAGAACAAGATCCCCAGAAGCAGATTCCATAAGCAAGTCTTGATTCAACTTCTGAATTATAAAACAAATGTAACATTTCAATATTTAGTTTGTTTCTAATAACCCTTAACTGATAACATATAATATTAAGTTTATTTATTAATTTCAAACAATGACTATTCCAAGAAATTCCTTCATCAAATACTACACCAAGAAAATTAATACTATTGTATCTAACTATATTTACATTTCTGTGATGAATGTTTATTTCCATGTCATTTTTGTTCTGATACATGCGAAAATGAATACACCCTGTCTTACTTAATTCAAAATACATGTTTTTAGCATTAAACCATTCCTTCAGTTCCTCCAGTAAGTTATTACACTTTATTTCCATCATATTTGTGTCCCTACAAGCTACTATTGCTGAAGTTTCAACAGCATAGGCTACATAATTAAAAAATAATTCTTTAAGTGTATTGGCAAATTGTTAATAAATAAAAGAAACAGAATAGGGCCTAAAATAGAACCCTGAGGTACATCTATATCAATATTTATATATTCTGATTTTAAAATCTGTTCAGTATCACTGCTGTTATGATACTTTCACAAATTGCTTACGATGCCTTAAATGTGTTTCACACCAGTTAAGGAAAACTCCTCGAATACCATGCATTTAAAGTTTATACAATAGCAATTTGTGATCAACACAGTAAAACGTCCGACTGAGGTCACAAAATATTCCAATTGGGCAGATTCCAGCATCAAGAGATTTAACAATTTTCTTATAGATGCTGTATTTGTGGATCTACCAGATCTAAATCCATGCTGATAATCGCTGAAAATATTAAGCTTTACTATGAATTTCAATAGTCTATCCAACATGCAATATTCAAATATCTTAGACAGGCTGCTGGAGATTGCAATCGGTCTATAATTTTCGATACTATTTCTATCGGCCTTTTTAAAGACAGGAACAATTTTACTAATCTTTAATTTATCAGGAAAGATTCCATACACAAAGACAAATTAATTAGGTAAGTAATCGGTTTAATAATATATTTGGCACACGATTTAAGCAGTATGCAAGGAATTCATCAGGGCCAGATGAAAACTCATTTTTTTATTTTATTATTTATTTTTATCAGAGTAAGTCTTAACTTCATTCTCTGTACTGTCAGGATGAAGTCTGCAAACTTGGAGGTCAGCAAACTTGGGAACAGTTTTAATGTCACTCTTCTTGTTGTCCGTAATTTGAGTACGCTTTCTATATCGCACACGAGTCCATTCGCTATCTGACTTATTTACATTTATTTGTCTTCTAACCTGACAACTTCTCTCCCTTGAGGAAACAGCATCGCTAAATTTAGGCTTGTAATTAATAGAAGCCACGTCACTAATTTTAGGCACTGGAGTCTTGTCCATATTAACGATAATATCTTATCAAACAAATAGTGTTATTTGCTTGATCTCTCTTAATTTTAATTGTATATTTAATTGTATTACTTAGGACTCTATTTCTATATCGATATGTAAATCTCAAAATCTCTGCCTTCTCAAATATCATGTAATCTAAATACAATCTATAATAATAATAATATGAAGTGTTTGTCTGTCTGTCTGTCAGTGCGCGATGCCCAGCAAAATCTACTGCATTCAGAGATAGGCCTATGAATTTTGCCGGATTTTTAATTTTCGCTTTCGTTCGCGAGTTATGAGTAAAAGACTGACATAAAACGTGAATTTGTTGCGCTATCAAAGCATCACTTTTCAGTAATACAGTTCATCTGATAAATCAATTGCAGGTGGCTTGCCTTTTTTGTCATAACATAAAGGCTTCGCGATTTTTTCAATATATCGATCGCATGGAATTATCGATCGCTTCGATTCTGCCGGTCTCCTTAGCAGTGGTAGCTAAGGCATGCTGCCATAGATCCGTGGTGGAGGTTGTGGGTTCGAGTCACGCCTCGGGCATGAGTGTTTTTGTGTAATAAGGAAAAATGGAAAACGAGGAAATCAAATCTGAAACAATATAAAAAATACAGGAAAATTGGCCTATGGCCGGCTAAATTGTACTAACAGAAACAAAATATGTGAGCTCACCCTGTTCGATTCGTTTGTTTATAATGTAAAGGCACACAGACATGTGAAATTTTCAACATATATGGAATAGGGATACTGAATATAGGCCTAAATCGGCAAAAATTGGTCCATGTGGACCAAAAAGAGCTTTCTGGGCCATGTAATTAAAATTTGAGGTAGTTTTCCCAAGCGGTACTTTCTAATCTTGGAATGCACTCCAAAGCTGGATTTTTAGCTGTTTCCATACAATTATTAATAGTTTTAAAAATAATGTTTTAATTATCATGCTATTAGTTTTTAATTTTTCAATTAATTATCGTGGACGTGCTGGTTACTTAATAACAACTCTCCCTCCCTTCAAAATTATTTATTCGCTTGTTCGGGTTTTGAAATTAAATACAAAGCGTAGTGCGGGGATTGTGTACCGTATTTATCACTGTAGGCTTGGTATTAGTTGAGAAACAACCAGTAGGCCTATTTGGGAGGTCCCGGATTCGAACGACGTTATCGGCCAATTGGGCTTCCCCAGTCGTCAAAGCAAATTCCGGATGGCATGTTTACTTACCATGACTTATCACCGCTATTTCATCCTATTTCAAGATCATCATCATCAACAATCAAGATAGGGCAGATTGACCTGTTTCGTCTAAGAAGAAGTCTTCCCAGCGACGCCTGGGTCTTCCTATATCACTTTTTCCTTTTGGCTGGTAGCGAAGAGCTTGTTTTGCCAATCTCTCCTCTGGCATACGGAGTATATGATTCAATCAGTTTTGTTTGTTTCCCTGTATTTTGTTATTTATATTGGACATATTCAGAGTTTGTCTTGTACTTTCGTATTTCAAGATCATCAAAATTGAAAATCTGTTAAAATTATCAAAAGCCATTTATTCACATCAAAGATAGATAATAAATGTACATAAATAGTTCTACTGGTTATTGATATACCCGCAGAACCCAACACATGGCAATTGAAACGTGTAAAAATTTAAGTTAAAATTTAAAATGTATATAAGCCTATGTAGGCCTATATATAAATCATATACATGACATTTTTAAAAACAGTATGTTCTAAGCTAAACTGAGTATACTATGTCAGAAATCGGTAAAAATCCTGACCACTCTAATCTTAATAATAATAATAATAATAATAATAATAATAATAATAACAATAATAATAATAATAATAATAATAATTTATTACAAGCATTAAGCATTCATTTAGTACAATAGGCCATAAATACAACAAATATATATAATATAAAAATATAATACCTAAATATAAGTAATAGTCATCATTTAGGCATCAATACAATATCATCAACATCAAAATAAATACATTATCAAAATCAAGCAATTATATAGGAAATGCTGAATAATTCAATAATGGTAAAGTACAATATAAAATCCCGATATAGTAAAACCCAGTTTCAAAGTAAAAAATTCCTAAAAACTAATAAGTTAAAATAATAAAATTAATATTATAATCAAGAAATTTCTTCAAACCAAATACTAAAGTAGTAAAACTTCTTAATGTGGACCAATTGGGATTATTCAAACTTGTCAACTGAATAAAATGGATTCAAAATCAACTATATGTTAATCCTTGTCTTAAAAATATTTGACTGAAGTTATCTTAATCCTCTTGGCATTTTGTTGTACAATCTTAGACCCATAACCTTGTGATATTTTAATGTTGTCTGTATTCTGCTGTAGGCTTTGTATTGATTGAAGTATACGGATGTTGACAACACAAATAATAATTTGTTGGGATACTCGTTTGGATGTATATTTTAACAGAAACGAGAAAATTAGGAAAAACAAAGACGATGCATTCCAGTACCAACACAAAAGACATTCTGCATTGAGAACACTTCAAAAGGTCAGCGAAAATAGTATTGCAAAGTTATATTTTTACATTATATCACATTTTATCATAAATTAATATGAATATTCATGAAACCAGTTACTTATGTCCTGGTAAGATAATGATCTTTCCTTGTGGTGACGTATTCAGAACAACAGGATGAAATACTTAAAAAGCAAGAAGGTTTTCAGAGTTTGTAAAATTGTTTTCTTTCTCCATTATTTATCAACAAACATAATAAAGAATTGGTTGTTTTCATACTCTAACCAAGACAAAAATAAATTCCATTGAATTTGAAACTAAGAAAATGCAAGATAATGTATTTGTGTAATACTTTCAGTATTTTATAGTTAACTAGCTTAAAAGACCCGGCAAAGCAAAGAAAACCAACACATGTTTGATCATGACATGGAAGTCAAGCACTGGCCTCACCCAGCAGAAAGTGAGTGAAGATGATGTAAGCGAGGATCCGATGCAGTCACTACAAGTATACACAGACGGTAGCAAGAATGAACACGGTGTAGGATCAGGAATTGCCATATACACAGCAGGAAACCTTATAGAAGAGCTCAGCTATAAACTAAATGATAAGTGCTCCGACAATCAGGCCGAGAAATTTGTAATATTAATGGCCCTAAAGAAAATAAAATCATAAACAACCAATCAAAGAAAAATTTTAATTCATACAGACAGCCGAGTAACTTTGGACGCTTTAAAAAACAGAAAGAACCGCACACATCTAAACGACGAAATTAGGAAGATGGTCTCGATAATCACAAAGAGAAGCTAATATTACGACATAGTCTTTTATTGGGTGAAGGCGCATGTCGGAATTCCGGGAAATGAATTAGCAGACCAACTTACTAAGAATGGAGCGGCCAACACAGATAGTGTAAGCTACAGGAAGATCCCAAAAAGCGCTATAGCAAGAGAGTTGATAAAGGAGAGCTTGATGAAGTGGCAAATAGACTGGAACCAAACTAACAACGGTGTAATCACCAACGCATTCTTCCCAGATATACAAGACCAGTTAAAACTGAAAATAAATGTATCACCAAATTTTACGATAGTTATTGGGCACGGAAAACTCAGAACATATCTTAAAAGGTTTAAAATTTCAGACGTTTCTGAATGTGTGTGCAATAATGGTGAACAAACTGTGGAACATTTGTTATTTCAGTGAGAAATTTTGAAAATGGATAGAGACTTATTAATAGCAGCAGTGTTAAACAGTGAAAACTGGCCAATAGAGAAACACGAGGTTATAAACAAATACCTTAAGAACTTCTTAAAATTCACGAACTCCATACCATTTGACAAACTATAAGTATAAATGTTCATATATGCATAAAACCACATTAATGCCTTCATTTGTTAAATGATTCAGATGTTATAACTCTAGATTTAATATAATATAGAATGTAAATATGTTTAGATATTGCATGTAGTATTACGAATGTAATGGTACATGCAGGAAATAAATAATAGAAACAAATTACACACACACTTACATACATACACACAATCATACATATATACGTACATACATACATAGAGGCCTACACATTATAAAGAAGAAGATGTATAAAATCTTACGAAAATATAGAATAATATCTTTGGAAAAGGATATTGATAATTTATATTTGTTATCCTTCGTGTTTGTTAGTAGACAGGAAATTATACCGTGTAGTAGGGAGAATACACATTTTATCTCGATCATATGATATGCAAAACGAGTAAAACGCTTTTATTAGTGTTATATTTGCATCAAAATGTCCTAGAAATAGTAAAGTTAACTAAATTCTCCTGGTGATGTTAATATAGCAGTTTAATCTTCATCTTGTTGATAATACATCCCCTCTAAGTTGTTAAGCAGGTAAACTTCCTTTGTAAATAGACACTACCTTGGAAGTGTGAGATATAAAGCCTTTCACAAAGCACAACATTTTGCAGCTTTTGTTCGATTGAAGTATTCTGTTGCTGTAAAATGCTTGAAACAAGATGTTTATTCTCTTTGTTAGCACGTTCGAGAATGACTTCTTACCACACAATCTCATAAAGTACCATTCTGGCACTTAATAAAATCAGTTAAACTGATGTACCGTAACAAAGTGCCAGAATGCTTTTGTTTAATCAGTGATAATTGCAGTTATGATAAGCAGAAAACAAGTTATTTTTGTAATCGATTTCAGAATTAACCTCCAGATCGGTTCATTAACCAGGGCTTAGGGAAGAACAAAGGTCTAAAGTTTGATAAGCATATGTGAAAGAATATGTGGGTAGTGTTATTTGTCAAAGCTAACTGTATTGCAACTTCCAAAGCCGTTTATGAACATTATAAAACAATATGTTGTCATGAGAGCTGATTTGCATTTGATAAATTCTTTCTAATATAATATACCATAAAATAGGCACTAAAGTGGGCATTACTCCGGTACCGGTCAACCGATTTGGTCCAAAATCAATAGGCTTTTTCCCATGTACGTTGTAAACGCGTATAGCAAGTTTCATGGAAAACACACATTAATTTTGTGGAACCTAAAACACCTAAATGGGATGTACAAAAATAAACACAGCGACTCTGTTCTAGACCTACCATCCAACCGCTGCGTCATCTACCATAGGCAGAGGATACTCATGGCCATTAATGCTGGTTTCGTGACTGGAGCCGCTACTTCTTAACCAAGTAGCTCTTAAATTTGTAAGGCTGAGTGCAACCCGTTCCAGACCACCTAACCTCACAAAAATCCGAGGATGTACCGGGGAACGAACCTGGCCCTGTGGATCCGTAGCCAGAGACGCTAACTATGAGAACATGCAGCCGGCCTAAATGAGATATGAAAACCTAAAGTAACTAATTTACTGTCAACAGGGGGTTTCTGGTCCTTTTAATTCATTAGCTTTTTTACTTCAGAAATCAATATTTTTCGTAGAGTAACAAGAAACCTCTTGTGGGGTTTAAAGTAATAACACCTATTCAAATTAATATCGTCCAACCCATTGTTTTCATGGATGGAAAGGATTTCTTTTCTTCTATCGATTTATGTTTAGAAGTGGTGTTGCCCAGGTATTCATATTGAGTCGTCAACTTTGAGTTTTAAGACGTGTTAATTGTGCCAAAACAAGTGAAATCGCATTTAGTGGATTGGTGACAACTACAAATGACGAAGTGATGCCTGCCAGAAACACGCAAGTATTATTTACCTTTCTACAAAAGGGGGAAGTTTTAAGAATCAATAAAACGTAACAATGAGTTTTACATTATCCACAGCCAACCATAAAGCATTTCTCCACTGAAGAAGTTAATTGGACAAGTTCACTGAAATTCTTATTGTCCAAGTAAAATGCGAGCAGAAGTCTTATTTGTGGCAGCAAAAAGGAGACCGCATCTCACTGTTTCTTTTACGGTTTCTTAAATGTTCTATATTGATGTCTTAAAAAAAGTTTCAGCAAATTGAACTCAATGTAGCACATGCAAAGTTCATTAATCTCCTTATTATAATATAAAACGACCCTCTTCTTGTTATTCTTTTCCTTAGTTTTCTTGTCACTTTAGGGACGTTTAAGTGATCCACGGTAACCGGGCCTTAAACGATGTCTTGGACAAAAACCCTAAAAACCTATACCACAAAACATAAAAAGGTATTTTTTAATCCTAAAAATCCGGTCCTTTTGCAGGAATATGGAACACCGCATCCCACTGCACTAGTAAATTGCTGATCTGACGTGCACTTGCATAGTGAACGAATAAGTAACGGGATTTATGCCTTAATTCCATATAATTCTATACAGGGCAATTTGTTTTTTTTTTACATTTGTTATCCGTGTGATACTAAAATAGCACAACTTCCTTAACTTTTTATAAGGAATACCTTTGTCTACTTGTTTAATATGAAAAGTTATTTATAATACAAGGGCTGAAAGAAGGATATTATTGTGAGAGAATGTATGTTTACGGAACGAGCCCGTAAAGGTGAGTGAACCTATCCTACGAGCAAAAAAAAAAATAATTTTACCACGAGTATCATACACTATTTTTTAGACGTCCGTCAATATTTTATAGACAGGTTATAGATTATTAATAAAATTAAATTATTTTTACCTATTTCGTGTCTGTGATTCTCAGTTCGGCTGTGATGGATAATTATTTCTTCTTAACGTCAGTAATTTCTTACATTGTTTGGTTTTTACAATAATTTACTGTGTAGGGAGATTTTTTCAAGCAATTTCCTTATTATTTTCTGTAGCCCTCAGCAATCGCAAACAGAAGTCTTCATTCTACGATAAATTATTACAGGCTGAAATGGTAAATCCTTGGGCGGAGGAAGTAGGAATAGAATCCATTACATGATTTGTTATATTTTTGTTATTCACGACAGTGGATTGTGAACAGTTTTTCTGAATTGCATGGATTCATCAAGGAGTCAATAGATGCTGAAGGATTCAATGTGTCAAGATCTATCGGAACTGAAGAAAAACTAGCCCTTATTTTTAAGGTGAGAAATTTATTAATTTTCTACAAATTAGAAAAGAAAGTTATTTCTTTTTGGATTTAATGTGGCTAATACTTAGAATCAGCGATCTAATGAATTATGTTATTTTCTTAAAAATACATTGTGTTTTCTTTTGCAAGAGTGAAATGTTGTTCGAAAAAATAAATCTGTGTTTAGTTATTTATATACATTTATTGCTATTGCAACTGTTAAGATCAACAGGAAAAATTGTTAACTACGAGTGTAAGAAATGTTTGAAATAGTGGAAATAAAAAGAATAACAAAAACCAAATGATCACTATTGATGTTGGCTAATTGGGGAGATTCAGCGATGGAAACACTTTTGCTAATAGCATTTTCGCAAAAAGAAATGAACAAACGAACTTTAAATCTCCCACTTCCTTCTCTGACTCCTACAATCGTTGATCCGACACGTTTTTGTAGGAGATGAAACGTTTCCTTTATCTTAAAATTTAATGCGGTCATACCCAAAGCGAAGTGTCACTGATAACTATGAAAACAAAGTCTTTCACAGGCTAAGCAAGTTGTGGAATGCTCTTTTGGTATTCTTGCTTTGAGTTTTCGTGTTTTTTGTTCTCCTTTTGAATGTAAAGTAAACACTGTAGTAAAAATTGTAAAAGCATCTTGCGTACTGTTTAACTATTTGAGAAATTCAGAATTTTTGCAAACTGGAGAATTTGCCACAGGATTTTCCACAGTACCATTTACGACCACTGCATGAAACCGATGCCCGAAGTGGATCTCAGGCTTTGCGGATTCGTCAAACGTTCACGGAATACTTTAATTCAGAGGATCAGTTCCTTGGCAGAGATATTATGTGTTGAATGAAAAATTTTGATAATATATACAGAGTGTCCCGAAAAAAAGGTTCCAGTATTGAGAGAGGTTGTAGTATGCAACAAAGCAAGATAAAAAGTTCCCATAAAAATTGGTCATAAACTTCATATCTTCGACGTTATGGACTTGTTTGTACGATGCGCATATCTTGCTTACTTTACTAGTTTCTTGAGTTTTGTCCATTCTGTAGCGATAATCTTAATGATTTATGTATAGCGTAGAGCTTTAACACTGGTACTCACTACTAAATTGCGGTATTTTGTTACCTGTTGGAGCGCTTTCAACCGCATGGAGCGGCCATCTTCAGCAACTGCGCAACTTCAGCAACTTCAGCAGTTGCTGAAGATGGCCGCTCCATGCGGTTGAAAGCGCTCCAACAGGTAACAAAATACCGCAATTTAGTAGTGAGTACCAGTGTTAAAGCTCTACGCTATACATAAATCATTTACTAGTTTGTTGTCCTTGTCACTTCACCTCATCTCACCAAACTGCGTCTCAATTTGCGCCGAACCCAAATGTCCTGCGCAGATGCACTCTACCTCGCTCACATTCTCCGCAGTCTAGTCACGGTGTTCATGCTATCTGCATAGTTTTTAATGCGGCCTTATCAGCTGAGGAGTACCGCTCCGCCCATATAACTGACGTAAATAAGCGACTGCGTTCTAACCACGGCAATTTATTAATTTGGAAAGCTATACTCGCTGCTCTTCTTCAGTTTTCCTATTAGTGTGACCAAAACATTTTTCTCTTCTCTATTCAAGCCAAGAATTCACAACAGTGGTTCACGCATAAGAATATAATATGAGAAATGTAAAAGTTAACATTTCATTTCCATACGCCACACTTTGAGGCGAACTTGTTTAATGTTCATGATGGTCACTATGAAAATCGAACTACTAGACAATCGGGTGGATTCTTTTATTAATAATTGCGTTTTCCTCCAGAGTTTGCGAATGAATTTGCGAATTAACACAGCAATTAGAAATCAGGCTTCGAAGTGTATTCAGACCCTCTTCCGTCCACCTACGTTAAAAATTTCAGATCCATGTGTGCAATAGATTTGGCTGAGCAAGGTACACAATCAGACAGACAAACACTTCCTCTTGTAATATCAATAGATAAGTAGAAATTAACTAATATGCAGATTGGTCTTGGGGCACAAACATACTGAGGACGTATAAATTTACATCAGGCCCTAAACCACCTCAAAGTAGGATCCAATGATAGTTATAAGGCCGAATTGGTTTACAGGATAAACCATTTTTACTGGATAAACCATACATTCTCCATTTGCAGAAAAGTATAAAACATACATACTTTATTTTTTGCACGATGTAGTGGTACTTACGAATATTGTTGCCGTGGATCGTAAATTGACATTCCCACACGCAATCTGGTTGCTATGAAAACAAAAGAAATCTCAATGCTGAAAAAGTTACAAAAAGCATTAGTGCCGTAAGTAAAACCATCACAATACAAGCCTTTATCATAGGCCGGAACCAAGGCCCCTGTTTGTGGCGACTTTAACAGGACAAATATTCCGTCCCCATAACAACCAACACATGCGAATCACTTTCTAAAATATAACATCCATCTTCAATAATGTATATACATAATATTTTCAGCTAATATCTTAATTAATATAATTAAATTGATATAAATAATCATCGTGCAAAAAATAGCATGCAATACTCGTTCCGTGAGCGCATAACGGATCTCGGAATTGAACTCTTTTCTCGATCCGTATGCACCGCTTACGGAACTAGTAAACCTTTAAATCACACTTGAAATTTCGGTTATTGTTAGCATTATTAGTTAATTCAATTACTCTGTTCCTGATTTGTGACATTATAGCATAGTCCAGGCACAGCTAATTGCATTTCAAGAGAAGGTCCTTTATCTCCTTATTCCTTTATTTATTCTCAGTTCTTTCCTCAACACTATTGAATTAGGAAAATACCACTAGTAACATCTACCCTCCTTACAATCCCTTTCAGATGATGTTAACAGAAAAGCTTCAGAAAATATATTTTTAATATACAGGTAATTTATGTTAGAAAATAGTGCATTTAACATAAAGACTGTCTACGCCTTCAGGCTAATATAAATTGGTATACAGCTTCATGTCCTGCTGGTTTTGATATTACTTCAGTATCTGTCATGTTACAGAGTCTTGAACATGGTTACGCCTCTCTGACCTCACACAAAGGGAGCTGTTGGACGATCAGTGGACAGAAAGTGCTCTGGCAGTTTAAACTCATATCACCAGCGGGGCAGCACATTGTGATACATTATTCAGCTCAGTATTCGTGAAAGTTAGCAAACTTCAATTATCCCATGTATGGTTATTATAAGTTCTTGCTGAAATAAATTCTGTAATTTGAATAGTGCACAAACTATTTTATTTCACTCACTTTTCTTTTCCTTCTTTATGCTCTTGAACATTGAATTATAGCTCGAATTTTGTTCCCCCAAACCTAGAAAGTAATGTAGATGTGTTTAGAATGCACTGATTGCTTAGAACATATATTTTATCAGAGTAAGAAAAGTAGAGCAACAGTGATCTTGGACTACCGGAAAAAAGCACGCAAGGAGATAATTCGCTAATTTTTATCATACATCTTAATATGAGACAACCCGAAATAACGAAATAATGTTGGGGATTGTTGGTTGACTGAAACAAGATACAGCGTATTGCAAATGCAATGAAGGCTAATGCTACAATGAAAAGCCGAGAACGACGCACCGCATCTCGTAGACACTTTGTAAAAATTAAGCACACATAACCTAATGTCGAAGTTATCATAGATAATGCCACGATTGACTTAATGAATAATATATAATTAATCTTTGAAATAAAATATATTGAAATTGAATTATTTGAAGAGCATTTTAGACTGAGACAATACTATTAAAAACCATTCATGAAGTAAATGTGATCGTTTACTCTGAACAAAACACATTCGTGGACCGGGTGGAAATCCAGTAGTTAGTAAACATCCATTTATTCAGATAAATTTCTGCTGAAATATTGAAATATTTTGCTTAATAGATAATTATATTATTGTTATAGTTCCTAGCGAATCATACTGGTAAGTACTCTTTCTATAAATATATTACGCACGTAGGATCAGATGCAGTTGATTCAAGCTGTTAAGGGTTTGTTTTTATAATGCTTACTCGCGGTTGATTACAATTAAATGCCAACATTGCTGAACTATGGGATATATTTCCCACAAAATATTAACATGATGATTCCTGAACACTTGCAAGCATCGTTCACTTTATTTCCAGAATAAATCTTAACGTGCCGTAACAATAGTGACGTATGTATACGTCATTGCCTATACAGTCTCGGACCTGGTTAGAATATAAAGAAAAGAAAAGAGGACGACTTTATCATTTTTGAAGGAGGTGATAAAGAAAATTTCAATAATAAGGATTTAGAGAATTACTTCTGTGGTTGGCTGGTTTCAGACTCATTATTATATGTTATTGGTCCAAATCGAAAGAAATACGTAGGCTACAAGCTAAATACTCGAATTTACAGAAATAAGAACCCGTGCATTTTTTATGGTTTGCAGTCAACAGATTTGAAACATACAAAATCTGTTTTATAGAATGTAGCCTACAGTGACTGAACTACATCGATACTATTGAAGCCATTTATCAATATCCGCTTACGTATTTAATAGCTAAGGACTGAACGAGTAGAGTTACATCAGCTCATTGTAACGAATATTTATAACAGAGGCCACAGACTGGACAGATAAAATACCTGTATTAGGAATTAGACACGAATATTAAAAGGCACCAGAGAATGCGAGTTGCTGTGTAATATTCAGGCATGTATATTGGTTGTAAAATTGAAGGGAATGTCATTACCACATCGCATCCCCGAAGGGTACACAACAAAATAAAATCAGATTAAAGAACATGTGTAACTTTCTCTGCCCTAAAGCATGGGCAATACACCATTCTCACGTACTTTCTGAAACACAATAAGAGGCCGTATTCCAAAGAGTGTGTATTCAATCTGACGCAAAGCTTTATTGTTCACCAGGAAAGTCTGAGTTTCTACAAACAGTGGGTGTATTATAACTACCCTTCAAAAAATGTCTTCGAAAAAGTGTTTCAAATAAAAGTTTTAGCTCTTAGTATGAGCTCCCCGTAAACAAAATTTGGAACTCCTTCACAACAGGGTAGCCAGATAACAGTGAGGTATGGTCCCCACTGCCCCTCCGAACAGCGGAAAACAGAAGAGGAACGATTCTCGCAGTGGTAAAATTTTCCGTCGCAGGAAGATATTAAATATATCACATACCAAACACCGCGCCATTCGGTATACTGTTGTTAAACTAATATAACTGTTCCTAACATAACCTGTCATTAGTCGCCTTCCATACCTTTCGTAGAATATAGTTACATGGCACATAACGAACTTCGTGCTATTCAGAATAACGCTGCTAAATTAATATAACTGCTACTGACCTAACATATTCTGTCATGGACCTAGAATTTAGCTCTCATTACTTACCTTAATGCAGAATACTCTTTACTTTTTCACACCTTTCGTAAGACATCGTTACACTGAGTCACTAAGAAGTGCAATGCCCGTGTAATAATTTCTTAAGGTACCGATAACACCTAATATTATCGTCATCCTGTATTTACCATCGTATTATCCCATACGAAATAACACACCGGCGTGGCGTTTATAATCCATAGACCATTCGACTATCTGCTGAGTTCAATCGGCACGTAGTCATATTTGTAATGATGCCAACTTGGTCCCACTTGGCATGGCGATCACGTTATTCTGTAGTTTAACGCAACATTTAAACACACACACACACAGGTATGTTTCTGAAAATAGTATTTTTGGATTCAGAAACCTCGAAACGTGTACTTAAGTTAAAAACTCATCTTAGAATTTCGTGGTCGAACACAATACTTCATCTATAGTACCTATGATACAGTCAGAGGAAGTAAAAGAGAATGAAATAAAGTTTTAGAATGCAATAGACACCCATGTCTTATATCCTATTCAGCTTCAGTTAATATGAAATTTGGTGAAAGCCACTTAAACGAGCAGTCTTCGAGGAGTGAGATTGACTCGCATGAGTCATAATTATGAAGTTCAGAAACTTCTCTGAGAGTTGTAGTCAGTTTGTAACAACGATTTGAGGGACAAGATTCAAAAGTTTATTTTAGAGGAGGCAGGCGTGACTTCATTTGTGAGCTTTGAAGTTCTGAGTCTGAAGTCTAAATTCGGTTACGAATTCTGTTGGTTAAGCCCTTTGAGCACGTAATTCATTCAAATATTGACTTCGTACCGGATTTTATTTGCACCATAACTACAGTGCACGCCGCTTATTGCGATCACTTCGGGATGCAGCTAATCTGATATATTAACCGATTCATAACGGTAGCCGAAGGAATTAAATGTAGGTTATTCATTCGTACACACAACATAGCACGTAATTGTGAATGATCCAACCATTCATAATAGCCTACAGTATTATACTGCAAGCAACTATTTTTGCAATCAATAAAACGTTTTTTATTGTTTCTGTTTTCCCTTTAGAGTTCATTAATCAATATTTCGTACTCATAGTGTTTTTTGGAAGTTTACTGACCTTTGGTGAACACCGCTTAGCTAAACATCTAACGCCTGTCTGTTCAAGTCTTTTCATTTTACACTAACAATCACTGCATGTCATCACTGTGATCTTCACAAATCAAAAGCAACAATTAAACTCAGGGGTGAAACATGTTTTACTGCTTAAAAGAGAAAATTAAGGAATACCACTCCCTCGAACAGGTCGTACTATGAGCTGGGAACAGTATTTTTACTTCCATTACAACACAATACAGTTGAGTTAGAAAAAAAACCTTAAAAACAAAATTTTGAATGACTTACAGTGCTTGGAAATAAAGTCGCAAAAAAGGAAAATGTGATAACATAAACCGAATCTCTGATCATAATGAACAGCATTTTTCCAATGTACCAGTATTAATCCGTACGGGCTTCATAAAAGTGATAACAGTACCCAGTTGTCCATTAGAAATAATCCTAAGCTATACTGCTTCCGGACCAACGAAGGAAGCTATATGTTTGTTACAGTGTAATAAGGAATAATCTCAATTGCCTGCACTTTTGATGTCGATAGTGATTGATTCTTTTTATCTTTTCAGCTGAATCATGGATTCCATAGTGGGAATTGACGAGCGAGGAACTAATCCAGACTAGTGAGTAGTAATTTCGTTACACTAAATCATTTATGCCATCTTACAAGAACATTGAATTATAATAATTATATCAGAATGCATACAGGATGCCCACGGTAGTTCGGATTCCACGTAAAAGTGTAAGCCCCACAGGCATGATGAGAACTTCCTTAGCCCTGACCCAACAATAGTGGGGTCTTTTAAAACTCATCTAATTGATCAGCTGGCAGTTACCTTCAAGAGCAATTGTGAATACGGCTCATAAAAAGTCATGATGAT
The DNA here is from genome assembly GCA_964059195.1 of Ectobius pallidus. Classification (NCBI taxonomy): domain Eukaryota; kingdom Metazoa; phylum Arthropoda; class Insecta; order Blattodea; family Ectobiidae; genus Ectobius; species Ectobius pallidus. Next base: position 74,085,285 of record CAXKWD010000007.1, on the reverse strand, counting down.
TTGGTATCTAATATATAAAATCAAAAGTATGTGTGTATGTATCTATGTACGTATACACGTATGTATGTTCCCTATACAAATCTACATTTCTTTACCAATTTGCATGAAATTTTGCACTTAAGCCAGGGAAGTAACGCGGTCAACATTAAAATTCAAACATGCCACTCCTTCCCTTGAAAATTTATATAATTTCTGAAAACATTATACTGAAAAATTGAAATGCAATTCTGTTATCATGACAACAGTGTATTGTTTATTGTTTGGGAACTACATAATACTGGGCTTTAACAAATTATGATACTATCGATGTAATACATTGATGAGAATAATTAACGAAGAATGAAATCCACGGAAATAAAGCACAATGTGATGCAGTCACTTAACTTTCTCTACCCTCGACAGGGAAAATATTATTTTACCACTTCACATTTTGGTGTAGAATAAGAAGTCGTATTGCAGGGACAGCTTAAGTGTTTGCCAATGAGTATGCTATATCAAAAGTCTGTAAAAGATCCTATCCACTGATACGTTATTCATAACTGTAGCTTTTGTATTAGTTGAGATATGGGGATGTTTATCATAGGCCCTAGCATCTAAAAGGAGACAAAATAGGATGGAACATTTTCAGTCCTAGGCCCGCAGTGTATTATGTCCAAGGTTCTTGGGGAGGAAGATATGAAAGTGATATTGATTTTTTTTATTTCAGCCCCGAAACGGTTGTATGGTAACATGAAAGTGAGAAATAAAATTTTCCATAAAGACAACATAGTCTTATCTAACCGGAATTTCTGTTTCTTCTTATTTCAACCCCTCCCAGACATGGTGTGTAGAAGCAACGATATGCAACATTCGACATCCTCTATGAGCCATAAAAAGCTATATCTAGTGTTTTCTGAGAGAATAGTTTGAGTGTGATAAGTCGTTCTTCCACATTTAAAATTCTACTTCCCTATTATATAAGGACCTAGAGTTTCAAAATCGAAAGTCCTCCATAAGTTAATTTCAAATTACAAAATACAAAGCCCGGGCGACGCCGGGCCTTTTCATCTAGTAAGCCTATAAAAAGGGGACGAAGAACAAGAATAAGAACACAACTGGATATCCATATATATTTTGCACTGATATTACTAATACTTAACGCAAGCCCAAACAGGCTTTTACTACAAAGTTTTGCGTAAAGTTGCAATTTAGCAAAATTATTGTTAATGCCTAAAGTAATGTAATGTAATGTAATGTAATGCAATGCCTAAAGTGAAGGCTACTGAACACAGAAACCTATATTATGCTATTCTATGTTACGCTATACCAAAATATAGTTCCAATGCAGTTTATATAGTTTAGGCCTAGCACAGACAGCTATGCTATACTGTGCTATGTTAAGCTAAGGTATGCTAAATTTTACAGACTGCCGATGAGGCAATTTTCATAGCCGTAAGTAGTAAGTAGGGGCGTATAAAGCAAAATGGCCGCCAACCGACGCCGCCCCCGACGCCTGAGTTGTGCCCTTTGTACCGGCGACGCCATGACGTCATGGGTATCGAATGAAAGCGCTCGTTGTGCCCTTTCGTCCTGTGCTAGTCCCAACCCGCCCCAAAGCCCCGTTAAAGAGTTAGGCCCCAAAACAAAACCGACGCCGCCCCCGACGCCGCCCCGACGCCGCCCCCGACGCCCACTTAGGTCCTTTGCTCCATGATGTCATGGGAATTTTTCCAAGAGTGTACCAAGGAGACCCCCTGTTAAAGAGGTAAACCCATAACAAAACCGACGCCGCCCCGACGACTACTTAGGCCCTTTGGCCTAGTACGTTATATGACATGATAGGACACGATTTGAACAATGAAGACTTTGGCAGTAAGCCTGTGTTAACCCCACCCTAATTGCTCCATGACGTAGGTTATTCTGCAAATAAGGTCTAAGAAACACGTTCCTATGTTATCCAGATCGTTTAGTTACAAAGTAATGATATAGCATAAGCCTAATGTATTCATATGGGATGTGTACACTTCCAATGCATGTGTCAAGGAATGTGGGGTAGAACCTTTCATCTCTGTCTGGGAATATGATTGTATAATCAGATTCTGTCATGTAACCTAATGGCTAAACCATGTCGATATGATGAATGCATTCCAAACACATCTTATCTCTTATGCTTAGTACGGAAGTATAGCTATGGAATGCATCCCTAAGGTACTTTAAAGATAACAATCTATTTTCTTGGGGAGAGCGTTTTAAAGATGTATTGTCATTAGTGGCAAAGCTATATGTATAAATACAGGTATCCTACATTCCTGAGTTAAGTTAAGAGTAACCACTTAGTGTGTGTGAACGAGGATTCATCCATCAGAACCTGTGGTAAGTAGATTCTTAGTCTTCTTGGATGCAAACATATTTATTTATTTATTTATTATACAGTTGATGTTTATACTAGCCAGCACATTACATTCAATTGATACAATTGAATTACACCGTAAACCATACTTGTATGCTCCGAGTATTTTATAGTAACAGTTTATTATTTAAACAAAAAAAAACAAATGCTAATATTGGTTCATATGCCATCAACTCTGTGTATTTTTTTTTTTCGAAAATATGCAATGTTCCAAGGGAGATTGTTATTAACAACAATATTTCAAAGGTAAAAAACAGGCACCTTTTTACAACATATGGCAGGGGTTTCACCCGTTTTATTACTAGCCTCAAGGGTTTTATAGCGATGCGTATGGATGACAACATTTTTCTTTTTGTGCCGAATGTCTAAAATCTTGGAGCCTCAACCTCCTTACACCTTCAGTACCTCCATGTTTTTTTTTATTTTTTATTAGGTCTCTTTAAGAAATTAAATCCCGACTGTGCATTATGGTAGGTTCACTTAGGGCCTATATTATTTTCATAAACTCTGTACATCAATATTTTCAAAGGTAAAAAACAGGCACCTTTTTACAACATATGGCCGGGGTTTCGCCCTCTATATTAATAGACTCCAGGATTTTATAATGAAAAGTCTGGATGACAACATTAACACCTTTTTTGTGCCGAATGTCTAAAATATGGGAGCCTCAACCTCTTGGCACCTTCAGTGCCTCCATAACCTGTAATAAGGAACACTTCTTAATAGGTTTATATATAATAATAAATTAAATCGTGACATGGAGCAGGATTGTGTGCGAGGAAAGGAATACATTAATTAAATAATAATACGATAGAAAAAGAATCTGACTTTTATTAATATTATTACAATGTGAATTAAACGTTACAATATCCATATATTCAGTAGCTCAACACAAACATTTGCGAAGTAATAAACATTCATAGCAATACTTATTTGGGTTTAGGAAACATTACATTCCTCATTTTTGATAATACCTTCAATACATTCATTACCCAGAAGAAGAATTATTTAATATCTGTAGTGTATATGGGAATGAATTAAACATTACAATATCCAGTACCTCAACACAAACACTTGCGAAGTAATAAACATTCATAGCAATAGTTATATGTTTTAGGAAACATTACATTCCTTTTTTTTTTTTTTGATAATACCTTCAATACATTCATTACCCCTGAAGAAGAATTATTTATTTAATATCTGTAGTGTATATGGGAATGAATTAAACATTACAATATCCATATGTTCAGTACCTCAACACAAACACTTGCGAAGTAATAAACATTCATAACAACAGTATCATTTGAGGGAGAAACATGTACCTAGGCATTAACCAAGGATAGGTTATATGCCTTTGAATTTGGGAAAGTTCCTTTATAAATCAGATCAACCCTGGTTTCACCACTGTTTATTCCACAGATCTCTGTTTCGCTAAATACATCGGTATACTTTTTGGGTAAGAATACCGACAGCAGATCTATACTTTCGCTCTTACGAATATGTAATAACACGCAACGGCCATATCGTGTTTCCTTTATGGTCGCATAAACAATATTGTAAGGCACGTTCTCTACGAGCTCTGACATTCCTACACACCTTGGTAAAGAAGATGCTGAGTTAAATTTCGCAACTAGAGAGGACATCTGTAAAAAAAAACAAGAACGAAGTCTGATTAACTACTTTATTTATATTAATAATAAAAGTATCACACAAAGCTGTAAAGATTATATCATAAAATAGTGTAGATGTAGTCTTACCTTATAAGTTTTTTAAAGTAGACGAAGAAGAAGATGACTGAACAACTGTAGATCCGCTTACACACTTAACATGAGCCCGCAAATACATGTCTTTTATACAAAACTCTCCGAGCAACAGTATGACGTAGTAACAGAGACCTTGAGAGCACATTCCTAAGTTAAGATAAGAATCCGTAAATACATGCTTTCAAAATAACTTTTCGATGATGTAGCAAGTAAGTAAACAGATAACGCAAACATAACAAATACATTAGTGTAAGTGGTTGAGTTACCTGAATAGATAGATAGATACATGTTTACCCACATTCCTAAGTTAAGATAAAAATCCGTAAATACATGCTTTCAAAATAACTTTTCGATGATGTAGCAAGTAAGTAAACAGATAACGCAAACATAACAAATACATTAGTGTAAGTGGTTGAGTTACCTGAATAGATAGATAGATACATGTTTACACACATTCCTAAGTTAAGATAAAAATCCGTAAATACATGCTTTCAAAATAACTTTTCGATGATGTAGCAAGTAAGTAAACAGATAACGCAAACATAACAAATACATTAGTGTAAGTGGTTGAGTTACCTGAATAGATAGATAGATACATGTTTATCCACATTCCTAAGTTAAGATAAGAATCCGTAAATACATGCTTTCAAAATAACTTTTCGATGATGTAGCAAGTAAGTAAACAGATAACGCAAACATAACAAATACATTAGTGTAAGTGGTTGAGTTACCTGAATAGATAGATAGATACATGTTTATCCACATTCCTAAGTTAAGATAAGAATCCGTAAATACATGCTTTCAAAATAACTTTTCGATGATGTAGCAAGTAAGTAAACAGATAACGCAAACATAACAAATACATTACGACACAGGAAAATTCCAAAGCTTCATACTTTCTAAAAATAACATTTCGAAAACTAGTATAAATAAACACATCTTACTTTTCACTCCTCAGTGTACTATAACGCTTCCTGCATATAAGGTAAGTGTTAGTGTGCTTTTAATTACCATACATTTATATGTTAATTATACTGTTACATATATGAATATTTCTACTGTTTCCAGATTCATTCTTCATCTGTGTTTGTAGAGTTTTGATAATACCTATAATGTCTGCCCCTCTATATACTATCTCGTCGGAATCAGAAAACGAGATGGACACTATTACGATAGACGATTCCGAACCTGAAATTTACACAGTGTCAAGTTCGGAATCGGATAACGGAATAGAAATTGTCACGTTGTCCGATTCTGACGTAGATGAATCCGATGAAGATGAACTAGCTTCAGTCAATGAATTAGATATATTGAATGAAAACGAGGAGGAACAGGAACCTGTAGCGTCGACGTCACGTAATACTGACGAAAACGCTACGGGAAACGTCCCTACTTTGTTTTCAGTCCTTGAAAGTAGTCGTAAAGACTACAAGCGATTTAATTCCGTTGGTCTGCAGCTAGTGATACAGCTCAAAGAACCAGGTGCGAATGCAGGACCAAACCCTTTTGAACGTTCCCTTAAACAGGCAATAGATCATGCCCTAGTCGATACGAGAGACCATGACATGGTAGGGATCTCGATTTTCAATGAGGAAAACGAGGTCGATAAGCCGATTGGTATCTCCTTTAGGCGTAAAGATCAGATCAGTGTAGATGTGATTTCAGGCGTCGTAAGTAAAGTATGCCAGTCGAACGCTCGCTTCAATGCCACCGACCGTTTGCGTTTGGTTCTGGACATTGTCCGTATGCCGAACGGAAACGGGGGACGCTGCGACGGTATTCCTATGAAGGGGCGTACGACTGGTGTACTTGCCCATTTGAAGAGAAGTGTAGTCTTCGTACAGGCAGTCGTGAACTGTTTAGCATTTGCTATAGTAATCGCTATTGCTAGACTTGGTGAACGTAAAATTTATAAATCATATATAGATCATAATATGACAAGCAAAAAACTCAAAGCAGAAGTGGATAAGTTAATCAGAGATTCGGGTGTCGATCTCTCGCGAGGTGGAGGTATCCCTGAGCTGGAGAAGATTCAGGCCCATATTAAGGATAGATATAGACTTGTAGTTTACAGCGGCTTTAATCTCGATTCTGTACTGTACGACGGCGGTAATGTGGGGAAAGAAATACTTTATCTACTCTATGACCGAGACACCTTGCATTACCATACCATAACAAACTTGACCTCTGCAATGGCTAAACGATTCGTTTGTCCAGGCTGTCTTAAAGGCTTCAGGAACGGTGCGCAACACTCCTGTCATTACGTCTGCTTTTGTTGCCGAACGGTGCCTCCTTGCGATTCTAGCAAGAAGGTGGTGAAGTGTGCCGATTGTCGTAGAGAATTTCGCGGACCGGGATGTTTCGAGAATCATAAGCGTACCAAGGTTCAAGGGCGCACTGTATGCATGGCTATGCAGAACTGTCTAAACTGTGGCAAGTTTACGACATTTCAGCGGAAACATGAATGTTTCAAAATTTATTGTACCGTATGTAAAAGTAATCAAGCAGAGACAGGACATGAATGTTACATGGCACCGCTGAAAGAAACTATGCGTTCAAACAAGGTATTGTATGTGATATTCGACATAGAAACAACACAGAATACCCGTATCAAAGACAATACCTTTCTTCACGTCCCAAATCTGATTTGTGCACAGCAGTTTTGTTCTCTTTGCGAGACGTCGCAAGACGAAGAGTGTGCCAGATGCGGGCAACGCAGTCATTCTTTCTGGGAAGATCCCGTCTGTGGATTCATGGACTATCTGAGAATGGATAGAGCGTTCAATAGGATCATTGTTATTGCTCACAATGCTCGAGCGTTCGATCTCCAATTCATTCTCGACTACGCTATTAGGCAACAGTGGACTCCCGACTTGATTATGTCTGGATGCAAGATCCTTTGCATGAAGATGCACCATCTAACTTTTCTAGACAGTCTGAACTTCATTCCGCTGCCTCTGCGTAGTTTCCCTCAGACCTTTGACCTAAAAGACGCTGTTAAGGGCTACTTTCCACATTTGTGGTATACGGCACAGAACCTCAACAGTATTCTCCCACAGCACCCGAACCAAGATCTTTACGGGCCTGACACCATGTCTGTGAAAGATAGAGAAGTTTTCAAGACTTGGTTCGAGACCGTTAAAGATCTGCCGTTCAATACCCGTGTAGAACTGGAGAGGTATTGCCAGGCCGATGTTACTGTACTGAGAGAAGCCTGCACTCTCTTTAAAAATCTGTTCAAACAAATTGCCAATATAGATATTTTCCTAGAGTCTATCACTATTGCATCGGCCTGTAACAGAATATTTAGACAGCTATTCCTTAAACCTCAGACCATTGGCATTGCTCCCTCCTGTGGCTATAGAAAAGCAGACAGGCATTCTAAAAAGTCTTTGATGTGGCTTATCCACGAAGCCAAGGAGAGGAATGTATTTATACGTCATGCGGGTAACGGACGTGAAGTACGGCTTCCCGAACTTCCCCAATGGAAGGTGGACGGTTTCTGTGATGAAACAGGAGAGGTTTTCGAATTTCTCGGCTGTTATTATCATGGCTGTCTCTGTCAACCAAACCGAGATGTACCTATGATGGATTCTTCAGAATCCCATGCCGAGAGGTACGAGAACACCATGGGCCGACTGGACAAGATCCGATCAAAGGGTTATGTTGTCAATGTGATGTGGGAATGCAAGTTCGATGTAATTCTCGAACAGTTCCCCGCACTGAGAGACGACCCCTTGGTCTGTGATGTCCCGTTGGTCCTTAGGGACTCTGTCTACGGAGGACGTACAGAAGCCATGCGGCTTTATCGTAAGGCGGATGAGACGAAAGAAGAGAAAATCCTATACAGCGATATAATGTCCCTATACCCATCCGTCTGTAAGTACAACAAGTTTCCTATCGGTCACCCCACTGTTCACGTTAGTGACCAGTGTACAGATATAGATTCAATGATGAAGAAAGAAGGCCTCATTAAATGCACTGTCCTACCACCGCAAGGGCTCTACCATCCCGTTTTACCTTTCAGGTGGAATGGTAGGCTCTTGTTTCCCCTTTGCCGCACCTGTGTTATGACTGTCGAACTAGGTAGCTGCAAACATGCGAAAGAGGAAGAGAGAGTGCTCACTGGTACATGGGTAGTTGATGAAGTGAGACTAGCTGTAAATAAGGGCTATAGGGTGATGGCAATCCACGAATTTCTCGAATACGATGTCACGCAATACTCGCGTGAAACTCGTGAGGGAGGGTTATTCGTGGATTACATCAACCTTTTCCTCCAGATTAAGACAGAATCCAGCGGATACCCTGGTTGGGTGAAAACAGAGGCCCAGAAACAGGAATATATCGATTTGTTTTACGAACACGAAGGTGTTAAGTTAGACCCCAAACAAATCGTGAAGAACGCTGGAAAAAGGACCATTAGTAAGCTTTGTTTGAATTCCTTCTGGGGAAAGCTCGTGCAAAGGTCTAACATGGGTAAAACAAAGCTTATTACGGAGCCTAAAGAGCTGTATAGGTTCCTCACGACACCCGGAATTGAAATTCAGAGACTACTTTTTGCAAATGACGAAGTCGTGTGGATTAATTGGATCCCTATAGAGGAGGAACAGGACTCTCTTCCTCATACTAGTGTCGTTCACGGTGCTTATGTGACATCGGGAGGTAGAATGAACCTCTACGGCTACCTGGACAAGCTAGATCGTCGAGCCATCTACTGTGGCACGGACAGTGTGATTTATACACAGACGCCTGACGACGCTAAAAGGTACACTGTGCCTTTAGGTGACTATTTAGGCGACATGACCAGTGAACTTACAGACTACGGGGAGGACGCGTACATTTCGGAGTTTGCAAGCGGGGGCCCTAAGAACTATGGTTTTAGGGTTACCGTTCCCTCAAACAGCACCGTCGATACCTCTGTGTGTAAAGTCAGAGGTATTACTCTTAATTATAAGACGTTGCAGGATGTCAACTTCGACGCCATTAAAACCATGGTTTTAAATGGTGATCCTGCAGCAACTATCTCTGTGAGGACAGAGAGGAAAATTAAGAGAAAGCCTGGCCCACAGATCGTGTCTGAAGGCGAGAATAAGATATACCGACTCTGTTTTCGAAAAAGACGCAGAGTTAGTGGAGGGTTCGATTCCCTCCCGTTCGGGTATAAATAGAAACGAGACGAGAGCACCATCTCAGTATGGACTCGTCGTCGTCTCTGGAGTGTGCGTCAATTAGAAAATTATTGGATTTTAGAACGCTTATTCATCACACAGGTGAAGAGTTGAAGGTGTTCTCCCCCCTGAACTTTTAACGGCATGCGGAGCCGAGAGCATATATTTAGTGTATCATAAATTACCTGAAAGTGTGCAACGTAACGATCTTTTAAAAAAGTGTCTTAGATGCTTTAAACATTACCCTGATTCTCCTTACGATTGCTTGGATGGACCCCCACCTATGATTAAACATTGTTATGGTTGTAATAAAATTTGACCATCCATTTTCTTTGATTGTATCAGGTCCGTCATTCTCTGGGAAGACAACTTTCTGTGTAAAACTTATTAATAATTTACACCATTTGTGTAACGTGAGCAAATACGAAAGTATTCTGTGGTGCTTTAGTGAAAATAACGCTGTCCCTCCCCAGACAAAATTCAATACTACCGTGACATACCACGAAGGTCTTCCTGACTTTAAACAAGAACATTGTACTAAACCCAGACTCGTTATTCTAGACGATTTACTGGACAAAGCTTATTCGACAGAAGCGAGTTCTATATTTACAAAAGGTTGCCATCATAGAAACATTTCGGTTATTCTCATAACACAAAACCTGTTCCATCAGTCTGTTCACAGCAGAGACATCTCTTTGAACACAAAGTATATGGTTTTGTTTAGAAACCTGAGAGATAAAAATCAAATTACTTTTCTAGCAAGACAAGTGTATCCTGAAGATTGGAGGTCTTTCTACAGAGCTTTCCAAGACGCAACAAGAAAACCTCACGGTTATCTACTAATAGACTTTTGTCAAAGAACAAACGATTTACTTAGATTTAGAACTAAAATATTTCCCTCGGAGGTTACAAAGGTTTACGTCCCTGTAAAGGATGAAAAGGATAAAATCCAATTACCATATGTTACAAGTTCTTAAAAAGGCAACTCCCAAGGTACGAAAGGTTATTCTAAAAAGTGCAAACAAAAACCTGATACTTGCTATTATAGACTGTGATCTTAATGTTTTGAACGGTCAGTGTAAATTATCTTCGTGTTCTAAACGTAAGCTGTTTAAACATAAACATTCCTTAAGACATCTTCTAGATAGGAACGTATCCTTGTCTGAGAAAAAGAAAACTTTGGTACAGAAAGGAGGATTTTTAATTCCTCTCTTGTCCTCCGTGTTATCCGTCTTGGGATCTTTAACATAATGTTACAGAAAATGTTTCTGGTTAGTGCTAAAGAGTACAAGCGTTTAAAACGTTGTGTCGAAGGTTCAAACCCGGCAGTTGATGTTACGGATCCGTACAAAGAGTTGGTTAAAATACGCGAGAGTGAGGATCCTATATTCAAGAGAAAACAGAACAGAATACTCGAACAGGAAGTAGCTGAATCGAGGAAAAGAGTTAGAGATTTATCACCCGAGAAAAAACCCATCTCCGAGGACGAAGCTAAACGTAACGTTATAGGTGATGTAGCAGGTAAATATTTATCGGCTTATGTAACATCGCCAAAGATTGTAGACACACAGTTTGGAATCTATAAAAAGAAAGAGACGGGAGAGTACATGATAGGTAATTTTAAAATTCAATTGTTAAACAATAGTTTGATCATTAACGGTGTAAAATACGATGCGAGTGCAGGTTTATGGGAGTTGCTTACTAGGAAGAAGGTGGATATGAATCTTGTTACGCAGGAAGACCTCGACACGTACAAAGACATTTTAACTAGGACCGAAGGACATAAGAGCGATATTAAAACCGCTAAAACAGTTAAATACAAACAAGTCATTGCAAAATTGTTTCCAACGAGAGAGCTTAGGTGGAGTACCTATAAACAACGGAGATGATGAATGAAACATTACACAAGTTGTATTACGATCCCGAAACAGCAACGGGATTTTCCACTGTTAGTAAACTTTCACAAGCTTCTAGCATTACAGATAAAAATATCGAGCAATGGTTAGTGGAGCAGGATGTTTACTCCTTACATAAACCAATCAGGAGAAAGTTTCCTAGGAATCCGTATTCTGTAAATAACCTTTACGACGTGTTTGAACTTGATCTAGCCGATGTACAAAGCATTGCGAAACATAATGACAACGCAAGATATTTACTTGTTGTTATCGATGTGTTTTCCAAATACGTATGGGTTGTACCTTTAAAATCTAAAAGAGGTTAGGATGTGACAGAGGGATTTAAACAGGTGTTGGAGAAGTCCGCTAGGAATCCTGTCGCTGTAAGAACCGATAGGGGTAAAGAATTTCTAAACAAATCTTTTCAAGACTTGTTAAGGAAAGAGAATATCGAGTTTCAAGTGTGTAGGAATCCCGATGTTAAATGTTCCGTCGTGGAAAGGTTTAATAGGACCCTAAAAACTAAAATGTACAAATATTTTACTTTCAAGAACAGTTACAAGTATCTCGACGTGTTGGATAAGTTTGTGAAGGGATATAACGATAGCGTACACAATACAACAGGAATGGCCCCTAATATGGTTAGCGATAAAGATGTTTTGAAAATATGGAAACGTATGACAAGGAAACAGAGTCGTGTGAAACCGAGACCTGTAAAGTTTTCGGTAGGGCAAACGGTAAGAATAGGTAGAGAGAAAATGAAATTCGCTAAAGCTTTCGAGCAAAACTATTCTACAGAAATATTCAGAATCGTCAAGGTCATTAAACATTCTCCTCAACCTGTATATGAACTAGAAGATCTCAAGGCCAGTCCTATTTTCGGACAGTTTTACAGTTATGAGCTCACACCAGTAACTATTGGGAAAGACACTGTTTACAAGATAGATAAAATTCTACGCAGTCGTAAAGTAAGGGGTAGTACCGAACATCTCGTTCGCTGGAGAGGTTACGGTCCCGAGTTTGATTCCTGGGTTAAAGCTAAGGATTTAGCGTAATGGGAGAAGAAGAATTTTACGTTACTCTCCTGAGCGATGCATCGTACAAATCGTTTCCTAGTAACACCCTTGCTAGTTTCCAGGTGCAGTTGGCACAGAGCATAAAGCTGGAGAGGAATCATTGGGATGTGGGCTTGTGCGAAATTAGTTACTCTCAAGGGAATGTATCGGAAACGATAGCTTCGACACCAAATGAAACATCGGAATCGAAATCTGTGAAAACAAATCTAAATAGGAAAGAACTTGTTTTTATATACTGTAATATAATAAAACCGCAACTTGTAGGAGATGCGTACGTTAAATGTCTTAGAATTATTCAGTTTCCTTTAAATACAGCAACTCATGTCTTTCCTGAAGTTTATTATGTTCCTGTCGAATCTTCCGAATTTCAGGTGATAGGTATAGAAATGACAACAAAACTAGGAGAACTAGCTAACATAACGGATAGCACTAAACCTACGATGCTCGTTTTACATTTTAAAAAGAGAAGGCAGATGGTGTTATGAGTTAGTTTGCGATGGACCACCTTACAGCATACTACGTGAATCAGTCGGGAGGGCGTCTAGGCAATGTTGGTCCATTCTACAGCGGCAGCCCCTATGTTCAACACGGTAGTGGAATAGGTAGTTTCTTGGGAGGATTATTTAGAATGATAAAACCAATTCTCTTTTCGGGTGCTAAAGCGGTAGGTCGTGAAACTCTTTCGGCAGGAGCAAATATTTTAACCGATATAGCTAGTAGAAAGGAAGGTGATAAGGTAAAAGATATTATTGCTAATAGAGTAAACGAATCAACTCAGAAACTCGTGAATAAAATGAAGGGTAGGGGTAGAAAGAGAAAAAGGGCGTCTCCTAAGATGCGAGATATATTTAGCGATGTAAAGAGGAGAAAGTAGTCAGTCGTGTAAAGATGTTTGCCGTGACAAAGTCAGAGTTCGACCTTTTCGAGAGGAGCCCTATTCAAACATCGGTGGTGGGAAATGTTACTACATTATGCAAAGCCATTACTCCGGTGGAACAGAGCGTTCTCGAATTCGTGGTTGCTGCAGACAGCGAACATTATACAGATTTAAATGTACAACTCATGGTGGAGGGAAAATTCGTTAAAAGCGACGGGGCAGATATAGGTGAAGGCGATAAGGTTACAGGAGTAAACAACTTGCTTCATTCGCTTTTCAGTCATCTCAGCGTTTCCTTGAACGGGACATCAATCACCCCTTCGGAGGACTTGTACAATTACAGGTCTTACCTTGAAACATTGTTTGCATACGGTGAGGATGCTTCTAAAACTCATCTGACAAACGGTTTCTGGTATGCCGATAAAGCTATCGAAGGTTTGACAGAACCTAAAGAATTGGTGGCATTAAACGGAACGTTGGGACCTAATGTTAAAAACGACGGTTGGACCGAAAGGTACAACAAGTCTAAGAATTCTAAAGTATTAGTCATGATAGGTAAACTACACGGTGATATTTTCAATCTGTCTAAACTTTTACTGCCTGGAGTAAACATGCATATAAGACTTACGAAAGCAAAGAGAGAGTTTTATCTCTTGGGTGAAAACGACAATTCAAAAGTCTTCTTTAAGTTTCTCGATGCAGGTCTGTACGTGAGGAAAATTAAAGCTTCGCCCAGCATTCTACTAGCACACATCAAAACTCTAGAGAAAGGTCATAATGCTCACTATCCTATCACAAGAGTGGATTTGAAAACATTTACGTTTAGTTCAGGAGCAAGCTCCATTTCTATAGATAATGCATACATTGGTACTCTACCTAAACGAGTTCTCTTCTCCATGGTGAAAAATTCTTCTTTCTCCGGCACAGTGGAGTCCAATCCCTACGAGTTTCGACATTTTGCTTTGAGTTCTTTTGCTTTGTACGTTAATGGACAACAGATTCCATCAGAAGGATTACACATTTCCACAGATCATGAGAAGACTACTACTCTAGCTTACGATACACTTTTTAAAGGTTCGGGGATTCATCATAGCAATAGCGGGATGCTAATCACTCACGATATGTATATAAATGGGTATTTCACACTGATGTATGATCTTACGCCTGATGTTTCGGCATCGCATGGTCATAGAAGTTTGCCCTGTAGTGGGAACATTAGAATAGAAGCAAAGTTCGATAAGGCTTTAGAACAAGCCATCACTTGTATCCTCTACTCCGAATACGATAACTCTATCGAGATCACTAAAGATAGAAGAGTGATTACAGATTTTTAGAATAATGAATAGTAAACAAATAAACTATGCTTTACGTCACGTAGAAACATTCGGTGGGGTTTACCCTAGCGATATGTTACCATCTGTTGTAACGCATAAACCTAAGATTTATGTCATTAACTTTGATCCTCATTCTTCACCTGGTTCTCATTGGGTTGCCGTGCTTTTCAAAAATCAGAATTTTGCCTATTACTTTGATTCTTTTGGCCTACCACCCATCATTCCTGGGATAACAAAGTTTATAAAACAAAACTCTATACAATGGCTGTACAACACTCAAAGACTCCAGGGACCGACAACAGCAGTATGTGGACATTATGCCTGTTTGTTCACATACTTCATGAATAATGGAAGGACGATGCAGGAGTATGTAAACATGTTTACTACGTCTCCAGACATAGAGGTCGTCCGCATCTTCCACAAATTCCTTGGAACTCTCTGTGGAACGAGGAATGTTGGAGGTCAGAGATGTTTTCCAGGACATGTGCATTGTAAGTATTTATCTACATGGATTTATTGTTAGCTTAGAAAAGTAGGTTGCGCTCAAGTTAAAACTTTTACTTTCTGATTTCAGAACGAAAAGATATAGAGCAGCTCGATTTCATCGGACTAGCTCAGTTTCGTTGCAGTGTCTGGAACGAGAGGTCCTCCTAGTTCTATCGTGATGTCTTCATCATCAGAGACTACTACTACCAGCAAGAGCAAAACCAGCAAATGTAAAAAGGTATGTATATTCATTACTCATATGCTTGTATTGTATTGTTTGTTTGTTTATTTGATTGTTTTGTTTTCAGGTTTCATCATCAGGCCCTGTATAAAATTAGATTTCTTACGGGTATTGTTTTATGTGTTTCAGGTTTCGTCATCAGGATCTGTAAAGAAACAGAAGAAGATGATGATCGACAAGGTTGTGAAGGAAGCTGTGTCGGCAACACTCCCAAGAGTTGCTCCTACAGTGCTAGCCAGCAGAACCTATTTCCTCAACAACAGAAAGGACCGATACATCAGTTTCGGATTCTACTCCATTGTGAATTACACTGGATGTGCGGAGATTGGAACTTCTAAAGGTGCTTGTGTTATTTTGTCGCCCTACCTCCTCTCTTCGTTCTTGTTACATTTACCTAAAATGTGTGAAAATATGTGTTATTCTAAACATTATCTGTTTAAAGAAGACTCTTTCAAATTACAGACACGTAAAGACTTGAAAGAATGTGTGATGCAATACGATAGTGCTCGTATTGTATTACGTAATGATGACATTACTTACCTCGTTATGAATTCTATCATAATAAATGACATTATGAATAAGTTTGTACTAACGCAAAGCGAAGTGTTTAACTATATAAACAACAAACAAAGTGTTCCTGCAAGTTGTGAAATTCTGTCTTTATTAGACATGGTTACCGATGAAATAAATCATCCAGCTCTATTACTGTGAAACCATTTGTTTATACACTTTATTTCATAGGAGCATGACAACCTTATTGACAATAATAATAATAATAATAATAATAAGGTTGTGACGTTCTGGAATGAAACTATAACCTTAACCAATTCCTATTCCTTACAAAGTCATTTCACTTAGTCGATAGTAATAGTAACAGTGTTCATTTGGAAGAAGAAAGGATGCTGAAAGGAAGAAGAAATGGTTATGTAAGTATAAACCTATTTTATCTTTTCATAACTATCATGTGCCCTTGCGCAATATTGTACGTATGTCACTATTACACTATCTAGCCATAATAGCGTCACGTTGGTGCATGCTGTGACATGTTTCAATTCTAACCCCATGACGTCATAGAGCAAAGGACCTGAGTATCCGTGGGGGAATTTTTGTCAAAAGGGCACAACTAGGGCGTCGGAACACCATAGGATGAAAGGGCACATCGCACGCTTTCATATGACACCCATGACGTATTTTTGCCAAAAGTGCACAACTAGGGCGTCGGAACACCACAGGACGAAAGGGCACATCTCACGCTTTCATATGACACCCATGACGTATTTTTGCCAAAAGGGCACAACTAGGGCGTCGGGGTGGCGTCGGAACACCACAGGACGAAAGGGCACATCTCACGCTTTCATATGACACCCATGACGTATTTTTGCCAAAAGGGCACAACTAGGGCGTCGGGGCGGCGTCGGAACACCACAGGACGAAAGGGCACATCTCACGCTTTCATATGATACCCATGACGTATTTTTGCCAAAAGGGCACAACTAGGGCGTCTGGATGAATCGGGAACAGCACAGAGCCAAAGGGCTTAATTACATTATTCGAATCGACTACCATGACATCACAGGACGTCCCGGATCAAAGGGCCTAAGTATAGAGACTGTTCCTGTTGCGTAACAGGAATATTGACATAGGGCCTAAATCCTAAACAAGGCGTCTGCATGAATCGGGAATAGCACAGTGCAAAAGGCCGTAATTACATTATTGGAATCGACTCCCGTGACGTTACTGGGCAAAAGGGCCTAACTAGGCGTCTGGATGAAGAAGGAATAGCTTAGTGTATAAGGGCGTAACTACATTATTCGAATCGACTACCATGACATCAGAGGACTGTGACGGATCAAAGGGCTTAAGTATAGAGACTGTTCCTGTTGCGTAACGGGAATACTAACCATAGGGCCTAAATCCTAAACAAGGAGTCTGGATGAATCGGGAATAGCACAGAGCCAAAGGGCGTAATTACATTATTCGAATCCACTCCCATGACGTTATGGCGTCGCCGGTACAAAGGGCACAACTAGGCGTCTGGAAGAGGCGTCGGTTGGCGGCCATTTTGATTTATACGCCCCCACTTACTACTGCCGTAGCTTCAGCTTCGCGTGTCAGTTGTTTTCCCAAACATCTAACAACAAGGCTGTTCTATTGCAAATAATACAATTGAACACAGTCTTATTGTGTAACTCAAACACATTGCTCAACTTTCTTGTGATAATGAAGATTGTTATGACATTGAATTATTATTATTATTATTATTATTATTATTATTATTATTATTATTATTAAAGATTATAAGTATATTTAATTTAGACACTTTAATGACATTGTAAGTATTATAATATAATATTATTTTGTAAGTTGTAACCATTTATAACTACATGTTTACAAAGTAAGCCTAAATTTAAAGACTAATTTACGCAATAATGGTTTACACAATATTTTAAATCAGTACCGGTATACATTGTCATACTCGCCAAGCAGTGTTAAATTAGCATATATTTCGTATCACCTAGCTTGAAATCGCGTTGCATAGCATAGCTTAGCTTTTTGTGTGGTAGTCTTGAGTCAAAACAAGTGTTCAAAGTCAAGCAATCTATTTAATCATTGTTCTTCATTATACATTATCGAAAGAAATAACCTCTTTATTGTGAAATATTATTTACTGTAAATTCTAATATTTATTTATTGTACATTTTGAGTTCTCAAAGAGAAAGTAGCCTACATGATATACATTTTTAAAAAATTGTGGAGTGTCCGTGGAAAACGATATAAGTCCCAGAATAATTTATTGTTTGTTTTTTTTCGCAGAAATTGGTGTGCCATTGCCAACAACCCAGTAAAGGATATATGTTCCTTTCTGTCTTCCTTGAGGTTGAAAGAGCGTTCATTAGATGGCATTTGGTGTATCTTTCTGAACTGTTTTGTGGGGAACGATGAAAGTCCGTGCGCACGCGTTGCCTAGACTTCCGACAAGTTTGCCCACGAAATAGTTGATGCTATTGCATTTCATGTGTCTGTGGCTAAGTAATTAGTTACAGATATCTAAAGTGGCTTGGATTAGGATCACCTCTGCCAGTCCCAACGTACTTCAAACAAAAAATATCTCAATTATATTGAGGATTTTACTTCTTTCTGTGTGACAAGAAAAGGTGTGACACTCCAGAATCTTCCGACATTGGACAAGTTGATACCCCTAAGTAAAAAATAAAGACATTACTGCAGAGAAGAAGAAGAATATTCTTTCCATGTTGGACTTCATGAATGCAAAATACCATAAATGCTACGAATTTTGCAATTGAACACACCTAATTTTTTTCAGTTTAAAATAAAAACATTAGACTACACATTGGTTATTTAATTTATCATCATCATCAACAACATCATGGATTAGGCCTATTGGCCTGTTCCGGTCTCAACTTGTGAATTGATCTTTCCATCTCTTCTGCGGACGTCCTTGAGTTCTTTTTCCTGTTGGTTTATATTTTAATAGCTGTTTTGGGATCCGGTGGTCTTCCATTCTTTGTACATGTTGTAGATACGTTATTTAATTTATGATGTAATAATAATATTCCATGCAATGAATGACACTACCTAATATTTTCTACTGAGCAATACGAATTTCTGGTAGGTGCATATGTCTATTATCATGAATTTCAAGGCACTTGTATCTTTTCCACATTTGGAAACTTTTCTCTTCATTGTATTCTTTTCCTGTTAATAGATTTCCACAGTTCAGTATGGCAATACATAATTTGACTGCTTTACATAGTGGAAAGTCTTTTCAAATTATAGAATAATTAAAAAATAAGTTTGGCAATTTTTTTATTTTTATTTCCTGGCAATTTTAGTTTTTGGACTTATATCGTTTCCCACGGACAGTCCACAATTATTTTTGACTATGTTGTGTTATGACTGTCCCGTGCTTAAAGTGGATTTTATCAGATCGGAGATGAAGTTTTCTTACTCTTCGCGGGAACTGAAGATCTGGAAGCATTATATATATACATACATATACATATACATACAGTATATATTCATATTTTTGTTGGTATTATTTACTAGCAGGTACCCATGGTTTCGCCCATGTTTATTAATTTCATCGCTAATTTTTCTATAAGTTGTTTAGCGGCAAATTAATTAAAACAATATATTTATTAACATGGACATCGTTTTTACATAAATTGGATGAATTATATATTTTTATTTTTAATTATATTGTGAGACGTAGTAAACGAATAATTAAAATCATGTGCTGCCATATGAGCACACAGATTCGAAATGAAACGATTGAAAAGGACCGTAGATTCATGAACCTTACCCTTAGGTGTGGAAGCAAATCATCCATCAACAATTAAAACTATTAATTAAAAATCTAAAAATCCAACTTCGAAGTCCATTGCATGATTGGAGTACGCCGCCCCCGCATAAAAGGCCATCAAACTTCTCATCTAGGTGTCCACCTATGTAAAATAATTCAGTTCTCTGCGTGCCGTGATCAACCAAAGCGGGCTATTAAAACAGAAGCGATTGACAATTTAATTCGTTTTATGGAAAAAAGATTTCCAATATGCTATTCTCTCCTGGTTATGGCAACAGATCAAGGTCAGCTATTATTAATTTCAAAATTTAAAAGTATCACCGACATATGGTGCTTCGATAGAGCAAAAAATCGCGTTTTCTGTCAGTTTTTAGCTCATAATTCGCGAACGAGAGCTAAAATAATAATCATACTTAGAGGTGGAATCGGACCCCCTTCCGTCCACCTATGTCAAAAATTTCAGATCTCGTGCCGTATATTAGGCTGGGCATCGCGCACATACAGACACACAAACACTTCTTCTTATTAAACAGATGGTATGAATTGTCCATTCAACCATGTAATTGTGTATACATGCAAAACTTTACAACCTGTGCCTAATCTTCTTAGCTGTATGAACGGCGGAAGGATTGCCATCTTTAACTCTGAACTGAATTCCTGGTTTAGAAACTTGTTCGTATGGTTTGCAGGCTAACAAGAAGTAACTCTCTCTCGTAAGTTGACCGGTGTCGTCGACACCAAATCCCTTAAGTTGCCCCAGCCGGAGAGCTTCGAGCCAGACTAATCCTCCTGCTTAACTGCTGGAAACATGCACAACATGTTCCCTCTCTCAGATATATCTGTATCAATCTGCTGTAAATTCATTACTCTACCCCTTCCATAAGATAATTGCAAAATAAATGTCCTGCAGGCGGTCTCCAAATGAAAACAGACTATGTCCAGTAACGTTAAGACATTTTTAAAAGACACGTGAATTTCTATTTCGCTTTTTCTATTAGCAGATTTTCATCAACTTCCACATGTATTAGATTAGATTACATTTTATTTTAACAGCCTTGTTAGATAAAAACAAACAAAGATGAAATGTCATGCTTTTCCTCAGTAAAAAAGAAACTGTCCCTTAGCCTTAATCGTGCTTTACTTGAAATTCGGGGTGAAATTCTTGTAGTAAGAGTGTAGGAAGGCCTCCAGTGCTCACTACCACTTGGGTCGGTGCATATTTGGCCAAAGAGAGGTAGATAGAAAGAACAAAATCCATGTATGGCCTATACCAAGCAGACATAGAACCAGTCTGCTTTCCGGAAGTGGATGTTGGACAGCAACAAAGAATGAAGTTAATTTAGTTAACACCATACAAATGAAATGTTTGATAAGAATATCAGGAAAACGAGATGGGACAGGGTTAGAAATGGGAGAATACAAGAGAGTTTAGCAGGAATCCTTAAATAAGAAAATGGAAGATAGACAACTCTCATGGTTTGGTCAAGTTATAAGAATGAAGGGCAGGATGCCATGCAAATTCTGGGCGGCAAAGCCGCAGGGGAAGCGAGCTGTTGGAAGATCAAGGCGCCCTTGTGTACGCGCACTTGGTTTCCCCCTTCACCTGAATAGTGAAATTATATTTTTCGTCTCAACAACGTAATAAGATGTGAATGCACCACTTTCAACAACCCGCATCCTAGGAAATTCTGTGGATAAAATATCGATAGCTTAATTAATGAAAATCTTGATGAAAGTATTTACTGTGTAAATAGGGTCTAATACAGATTAGTTCTCGATCAAGAACATGTTACTGTAATTTTATAATGGTGCCATCGAGTGAACTCTCAGATGCACAGTCGCACCTACACCTAAGTTATATGTATTTAAGAAGTCATATGGAACCGCACTTGCTGTCGTTATTTCTGAGTGCAAGTTAATGAATGTATTTTTTAGCGCATTTTAAATTGGGCCTTTAATGGTTACTGCATTCTGATACGTTGTTTATTCAATAATTCTATCGAGCAATATGGATTCAGATATATTACCCTCATTAGACTTCACTTATTTTAAATAACGTTCTTCCATTACACAGCCCAACAAAAAGATGAACTTTTTGTTTGGCGTCTCAGATGTTGTACCGGATTTTGGTTATACTTAGTGTGCTTATTCCAAATATGTAAACAGTTTTTCTCTACCAGCTCTACTTTTATATAGATTTTATTCGTTAACTCTTAGTCTAGCGAAACAAAATATTGCTTCAAAATATAGCTAGTGAGGGTTCTTGACCATATTTTGGGCACGTAGGACGAAAACTGTACAATGTACAGAAAAACTAAAAGCTGAATTATTTTTGGCCTCAAATTGACAGCTCATAAGTCATAATGGTCGTACTGTGATAATATTAATTTTTTGAAAGACTCCATGTTATATTGTTATTGTAATGTTAATGTAATGTTAGGTCCGTCGCCGTGGGTGAGTCGGTAGCGCGCCTGCCTTCCACTTCGGCGGCCCGGGTTCGATTCCCGGCCGGGTCGGGGATTTTTCAGTAGTGAAAAATCCCTTTCCCGGGTTCAGGACTGGGTAGGTTAAGTCTTAGGTTAAGATAATGCACATTGTGCGCGATTCCTTAATTATAATGTAATGTTAGTGTGTTGCTTTCTTCTTCACATGATTTAGTAACTACAAATAGGCAGTGTTTTTTATTTATATCAAACGTAAAATGGGATAATATGCATAATGGTAATACCATATCTCAAAAACTAAAGCTCATAGGGAAAAACTAATGGCACATTTGGCATCAGGAACCTAAATATATCCAAGAATATGTATAAATTCTAAGGCACCAAAATGGCTGTTGGTCTGTGTTATTAATTTTGGGTGTTCGTGTCCAATCTTCTATCCCTATTGATGAGTGAAACTCAGAAAGTGATGACTGGAGAGAGACTGACCTCCAGGTCAGGTAGTGAAGATGGAGAATATTATAGGAGAAAAATTCCTCCGGCACTGGGACTTGAACCCAGGACCTTTGGCTATTCGCGCCAATGCTCTACCAACTGAGCTAAGCCGGAGCTCAATTCACAGCGCCAGATGGAACTTCTCTCCTATGACTGATTGCCCTAATGGTCTACCTCACAGACAGACAAGTTATGTCATATGCAGTACTGTGAGGCACACTAAGTAGTGATTTTTGTGACCGGGCTCCCGGGCTCCCGGGCTCAGTTGGTAGAGCATTGGCGCGAATAGCCAAAGGTCCTGGGTTCAAGTCCCAGTGCCGGAGGAATTTTTCTCCTATAATATTCTCATGTAGTGTCCAACAGAGACAATAACCTGTGGCTCATGAATGCTTATATATCTGTAGTGAAGATGGAGCTATATAAATTTGAACGTTATGGTCATGGATGGCCCCTGGGACTTGAGTTGTAGTTGTTGTTAAGAGGTTCAATGCTTACGTAATTTTCAAGTAGTTAAGTGTGTAGGTTATAATATCGTAGAATTAATCGTAATTGTTACGATAGTCTTGAAATCAAAGTAAGGTATAACAGAACAAAAAGTGCTCCATCTGACATAAAATTAGGCAATGTTTGATCCGTCTTGTTGCATCTCTCTTCTATGTGTTTAAATTTCCCGTTTTATTTGCAGTAACATTTCTACAAGAACTTGATGGGTGACAGTAGTGTCACTATTTCTTGTTGTCTGTGCATTTCCTCTTTCCGGCTTATTAAATTTTCTAGGGTTCATTGCTTCAACGTTCTCTTTTAATGTTATCATTCTTCTCTACACTCTGCTAAAGTTATTTCGTTGCCTTTTCTCCTGTTGTTCTTCTTTCTACGCTTGTAAAGCAGTATATCCTTTATCATTGTTATTTTCACACTTTTATCTCCAATGTCCCCAAGGTCTTCTGTTGTTTTACTGTTTTTATCTAATTTGAAAACTCTCTTATTTCTTGAAATTCCCTTTCTGTGCATCTCACCTAAACTTACACATTTAAAAAGTTTAACATGATGTAGAAAAATGAATGTTGAAAAGGGATCTGTAATATAATATATTGATATTCAATATTTAATTGTTATTATATAAATATGTACATATGTACAGATCTTTTTTTTATTGTAAGAATTTATAGTTGAATTATCTTCTGATGTTGACATAAAATATAAGCTGTAATAGACAAAGATTAAAATATTGTGGACACACAGTATGTTTTAATTTGAGAGTTATTTAGCAATATTATATCGGGTCCCTGGATTTATATCGACATGTAATAATGGTAAATATTATCATATAGTTTTACAAGTTGCGGTCATCTTAATAGCTAAAATAACAATTAAAACCATATATACACTTTAGCTAATAACCAACTTTGAATTATTAGAAGACAATTCACAATAAAACATTGGCAGAAAATTAACTTCTACATCTGAATGGTGGCACTTTATTGTGCTGCAAAGTGCATATTTACTTCTCTTGAAACTAGGCCTTGTAATTAAAAAAAAAATAATCCATAAGAGCAGCTTTTCAATTTATGGTTAGGCAGTATGGAACTGAGCCAAACATTTTTACTGAAGATCAAAATGTAAAATATATATTCTGTGAAATATAATTTATTACGAGGTATTTTATTGTTTTCTTCTGTTATCTCTGATCTACCATTGTTTATTTTAACATTTATTATCCTATATTTATTGTGAATTACACTCTAAGTTGTTACTCTTATAATGAATCCTGACTTGGTTCTAGCTCGGGTGAAATAAGTACACAGTTATTTAATAACTTCAATATTTATATACAACAAAGAAATACAATGGATTGTTAAAATAACAACAATTAAAATAAATACATTTCGTCAAGGGCTGAAGAAGGAGGAAAGGTTCCCATCACACTAGTGGCATTCCCCCTTTGTATAGCAATGCTGATTCGTTGCCTCAAATATTCGCCAGCCCTAGGATCCCCTGTTGCAATAGCAAGTCTTCTACCTATCTCCGAAGTTAACTTCTTGGCTTCTGCAACACCAAGTACCAAGTGTCTCGACAGCAAACACAACAAAATGATACTGGTCAACTATGTGAGAGTACTTTTTAAACTTTAAAGATACAGCAGAAATCGCAGCCGAGCCAGAACTTTTGCAGGTGACCGGCGAATGTGATGAAGCTAGTGTGTCAACACAGGTTGCATCCCATAAAAGTGATTTACCCCTGACCCAAGGGATCAAGGTCAATCCGTCGGGTATCTTGCCATGTGATCGGCTAAGGCCAACTTGTTCGAAGATAGTCGGGACACCAGCAGAGACTAAGGCTCTTTGAATTAGGTCATTGATCATGGAATGCCTGGAAAATCTTCCTGTGTTCTTAGGACAGGTTAACCCATGATGGCCGTAAGGGTCAACTCTGGCACCGCACTGGCATAGGTGTGGTTGACAGATTTTACTACCAAGCCGCAAGCCTACAGCGATCCTGAAAGGCACGTCATCCATTAGAGTACCTAAGTTAGATGAAGGTAAAGCTCTCAGCCAGGAGACTTCTTCGTATTCACGAATGGCAAGAAAACGTGCTTGGTCAAAATCAGAAGGAGAAGAAGGAACGAGAAGTTGGTGTATACGCATGGTGTTTATATGATCCCACTCTTTCTGTACCCCAGGATGAGTTGGAAAATCCTGTTCAGAGTTTAAAAGTCTCCAACTTGCAAGATCCTCCGACAAATGACAGATCTCAATTTCATCACCATGATTTAAAATAACAGATTTGACAAAATCAGAAACGCCATGAGCCGAAGCCAAGGAAGCAGGAAGACAAATATCGTTAATCTTGCGCACACCAACTCCTCCAAACGTAATAGGTAAACTCGCCAGTAACCAGCTTTTATCATCAAGAGTCAGATTAAGTATGGATTGTAAGCAATTTATCACAGTATCATCAGCTTCATTGACAATAGATGGATATAACCATGAAGGGGTGGTGCGAAGAAAGTATGTTAATTTGGGAACAAAAAAAAACTACTTTTTAGGAGAAAATACGCCGTGCGAGAATGAAGCGAATGCAAACAGTCAAACATGTTCTTCATCAATTCCAAGTCCTGCCTTTCAGTATGATCCACAGCATCAAGCATGATGGGAGAACCGAGTAGGATTAACTGAGAACTAAATACTATTTTAATTCCTGGTGTAATTTTCTGAAAAGGAGAAACAACGTCATCATCTCTGGCAGAGCAGAAGTACAGCTCACATTTATTAGGATTAATTTCCAATCCCATAGCCCCACATTCATCAATGATCTTCTGAAGATCATCAAGTACAATATTAGGTTCGTCTCGGCCTTGTTGTGCTCTTCTCTGAGATGGAATAGTTTCGGAATTGAAGAAATGGTGTGATGGTGTCCTATATGCTTGCCATAGAAAGGGGAATAGGTTGGGAACTTTCTCCTTAACCGTTGCTAACAAAGAATCGCTTTCGATATAATTAATGCATTTCTGAAATCAATTTTAAGGAGAACCTTATTACTACCTGCGTTCTGGCTAAGATATGTGCGAATGGTGTGAATAATTTTCTCGCATCCCTTTGGAGTTCGAAATCCTAGTTCATGAGGGCGAAAATATTCCCCTAGGGCCTCCCTTGTAGATGTACAAGCCAATTTAGCCACAAGCCTCCGGAAAGTACTTCCAATTGCAATTGAACAGATGCCACCATCTTTCTTCTGTAGCGTTATAAGTGAAGCTCCAAATAAATAAAGTGTAATGGCTTCGGGAACAATGCCTTATAAGATGAGGTTACATAGTTTTGTTATGCTGTACAATAGTCGTCTACCAGCATCCCCTGCAGATAGAGAGGTAAGATCTTTCAGATGTTGAAGCCGTATGCCATCTAACCCAGCAGCAAAACCAGACGGGAAACTTCTTGTTGCTTGCAAAACACTGTCTTCGGAAACTGATAAATGGGGATCTTCAGAAGAAGGGGGATCGGGAAATGACAAAGACCTGGAAGGAGAAGGATGTTTTTTAAGAAGTATCTCAAAAGTCTCTCTGCTATTATTCGCAACACCTAAATCAGAAGAGAGGAGTCTTACGGATCCTCGAATATCACCATCTGAAACTTTGGCTTCAACTATGCGGGGAAGGGACAGTTTTGTCCTAGGTCTATTAGATGCAGGTGTCAAAGTAGATTCTCGAAGATTGTCTTCAATTTTTGAAACCAAACACTTTTCAGGTCCTTTATTTGTTTTTCCTGGAACGCGGAAGGCTATGTATGCGAATAACAGGAGATCTTGCCAACTTTTCTCTGAATTTTCAGTTAGACATAGTTCAATGAGATTATGTACTTTATCTGCTGCACAGCTTCTTGCACCCTTAGGTATTCTTCGTAAAACCTTGATATTTGTTTTATAAGTCGACAAATAAGCGTGAAAACAGTTTGTGAAAGAATCTGGCGTAGGTATGTCCCCGTGGAGGTTCATTAGGGTGTGTCCTTGCCCAATGAATTTTCAGACCCTTCAAACATTTGAAAGATTTCTCATTCTCAAAACAAAACGAACAGGGTACTTGTTCAGTATTGGTGTCCTGAGAAATATGAATTAGCACATTAGTTGCACAAGATTTACACATCCATTTGGAACTTTTCTGGAAGGAATCCTTGATTTCACCATCACAGAAACCTGAAAATTTTTCATGAAACCAGGTTTTACATTGATCACACGAAATGAAATTGTTGTCTTCTAAAGTGTCATTGGAATTGCAAATCGAGCAGGCGATACTGACACTATCTTCCATTAGCAAATATAAATTTAAAGAGTACATGTAATGGTTGCTAAGGATAACAAACCATTTAGTTTATAGAATGTCCAAAAACAGAAAAATAACATGAAATATACCTCAGATCAAGACCCTAACACTCCTTCAAGTGTGCTGAAACATATAAATAAGAATGTTTATAAAACATTCAGATTCCAAGCTTATATCAATTAAAAAGGCTGATAAAAACAAGCAAGATTGCAGTTCACTACATTCAGCTCATTCCATGGCCTGTTTAATTAAACATGAATCTAATAAGTAGGCCTACTTTAAATGAAAATTCTGTGATTACTGTTGTAACAAACAAATACATATTTCTACGAAGCTGATCTTAGATTTTATATGAGGATAGTGATGGATGCTACATATATTAATGTGAGGCTCAGGAAATATATATACAGTTTTAAGAAATGATTGCATTATTACAATGTCATTTACTTAATGTCCGTACTGGACAGATTGTAAACTTGATTGATGTAAATAAATAAATAAATAAAAGATACAATGTTGTCTTCTTTGGCTTTTTAAGGCTAATTAGAAAAGTATTGCTTCACTGTACGAAGAAGTAGCTACTAACAGATCTGTGAATACTATAAGCAAATTGACTTTAAATCTAAAATAATAATACCTATGACAGTACGTGTCTCTAGGCACACATAACCAACCAAAGAGACAACGAATTTCCGGAAGCGTATGACAACGGAGATAAAGAGCTTCAAAGATGGACTAGATGGAAGGAGAACATTATAAAGTGCCTTAGCTGGAGGAGATATTAAATTACCGGTATAGTTTATGAATTTAACACCACAGATAGTGAAAGGGTTTGAGACGTTGCAGCTTGATCTCAGAATAAAGTTACGATATAACAAGGTGGAATTATGATCGACAGGAAAATCCATCACTCTTTCTTATAATGTTGTACTCAAATATCAATGTCATCACCCTTAGCCATTCCCTGACATTTGATAGAGCTCAACTGTAATCCAATACTATTTATTATCGTGATGATATTTAGCTTGGAATTATAGGATTAAAAATAATGTGTGTGTAAGACAAAATATTTTTGGTTCTATCGCTTTTATAAAAATGTCTGCGTAAATTCAAATCTTTTTAGTATCGCAAATTTTTACCACGAAGGTTAATTTTATGATAGCCTTTGATAATCAAGTGCAAAAAATGTGACGCCTGCACACATTATTCACAGGCGTTCCCATTATTCACAGGCGCTCCATGGATCCATGGAATCCATGGAATCTTACTCTCAATCGTGTTCCATGAGTTCTCATGGGCATTTTGTGTACTATAGTGCTTTCGTTTTCATTCTCCCCATTCGGCAAGTCAAACGTCGGCATTTCATTTTTCGTTCTGCCGGATTATATTATTGTTTATTGAGGATAAACAGTAGTTTGCATTATCAAACCCAACAAATCTGTTGCCAAAACAATATAATAACAATGGCAATATAATACAAAATTTTATCATTTCTTTGATTCTCGTTTCCGACTGAGACATGACAACACTTCAACACGCGGGTATTGACGAATGTCCTTCTTGCATTAAACAAACAACACTTCAAAGACAGTACCGCTGGGTATCATGATAGCGAGAAAACTATACAAGAATAAACAAGAAAGGGATCAAAGCGATGCCTCCAATCTACCACGATGTAAAGACAATATATTTCGTCACCGTGGTAAACCTTTATGTAGACCTCCAGGGTGAATGGTAATGAGCATCCTCGACATAGGCTATATATCGACCGCGATGTAAATCTCGACCACGATCATCGAGGCATTTTCGGTAGGTTCTTGCCCTAACTTGATGGACTATAAATAAACACATTTTAGAAGCCCCCTTCTGACCAAAAACTGCATAGGCGTATTTTGCTATGCTGCTCAGTATAGGCCTATTGATTTTCTTTAGAACACTAAATAGGAAAAAAATTGAGGTTGTGATATTTTAGAAGCTTTAGAATTCTTATAATATAAAATCACTTTGTTTCTATAAAGCTGGAACTTGGGCTGGAAGTTTCATTCCCTACTCAGAATTACAGCGGAGAGTTACAGAGATCGCCTGGAATCTGAAAGCTTCGCGACCGTTAAAATTCGAACACGCCGTTGGCAGTGCGCATGCGTGGATTGCTAAAGTCCACAGTGAAAATATACTCCACGGCTCCACGGCTTTAGTGATTAACTAAGTGAATACTAGCGTGATACCGTCAATGTTTTCAACTAAGCACGTTTCACTTGCATTTGAATTCCCGCCGTCTCTGTTTGTAACGTCGTCAATGTTTCAGTTTGAGGGCGAGCTCTTTAAGTTTATGTGCGTACACTAGGCAGAAACTGTGTTTATGTACTCTCAGTTCAGGACAGCAACTGATTAGTTCTGGAGGCCTTGAAACTTGTGAAGTGCATGCTGTTTTACATTTGAATAATTCTACGTAATTTTATAGATGTGTGTATATATCAACAATACACACATAGGTTAAAACCACTGGATATAAGCATAAAGTATATATGGCTCGGAATGATAATTCTTTCACACTGGCCGTGTGTAGGCTAAGATGGACACGTGAAGTCAGAATGAAAAATGCAATGCCATAGCCGGGATTTGAACCAGGATCTTCGGCTCTCCGTGCAGATGCTCTAACCTCTTGAGCTACCATGGCAACGTGCCGGTACAACATTAAATTCTCCGACTGACTCACAATCCCAGAATTTAATGTTGTACCGGCACGTTGCCATGGTAGCTCAGTTGGTTAGAGCATCGGTACGGAGAGCCGAAGATCCTGGTTCAAATCCCGGCTATGGCATTGAATTTTTCATTCTGACTTCACGTGTCCATCTTAGCCTACACACGGCCAGTGTGAAAAAATTATCATTCCACTGTGACCTACTAGTGGTTTATTATAAAGCCCGGGTCTTGAAGCACTTACAGCTTGTAAGTCGCCACTGGGTTTGTATCTCATATTGAGAACTCCTGGTGGTATTCTGGGATTGTGAGTCAGTTGGAGAATTTAATGTTGTACCGGAACGTTGCCATGGTAGCTCAGTTGGTTAGAGCATCGGCACGGAGAGCCGAAGATCCTGGTTCAAATCCCGGCTATGGCATTGAATTTTTCAATCTGACTTCACGTGTCCATCTTAGCCTACACACGGCCAGTGTGAAAGAATTATCGTTCCACTGTGACTTACTAGTGGTTTACTATAAAGCCCGGGTCATTAAGCACTAACAGCTTGTAAGTCGCCACTGGGTTTGTATCTCATATTGAGAACGCCTGGTGGTATTCTGGGATTGTGAGTCAGTTGGAGAATTTATGTTGTACCGGCACGTTCCCATGGCAGCTCAGTTGGTTAGAGCATCGGCACGGAGAGCCGAAGATCCTGGTCCAAATCCCGGCTATGGCATTGAATTTTTCATTCTGACTTCACGTGTCCTATATATGGCTCATTCTCCAGAAATAGGAAATTTCAGCTCATAATTTTTCAAAAAAAAAATTCTGAAATATGTGTAACTTTGCTTATATTTTAGAAGTGTAGAGTGAAATTAATTACCTTACCTTAATAGTCGAGCTCAATATTAATTTTATTATTTCTTAATTAGCACTTGAATTAGGCGTAAGAAACCATTATAATATTTCAATGTAGTAGCCCCCTCCCCCTAAAAAAACTGGTATATATTAATACTTTTAATCTTATTTTCACAATAGGCAACGAATAAAAGAAATAGTTTTGTGCCGTGTGTTTTTCGGCACCTTGCTTTCTTCTAGTTCTCGTTATACATATTTATTTTTTTTGTATTGTTTACTTACTTTTGCCAGTTGCGTACATATTTTCAGTTTCTTTGCGGCAGCCATCTTTCTTTTGTTTAGTGTGTGTTTAGTTTTTCTCTTTCTACTTAAGCGCCCCCTATATAGCTTTGTTCGCGGGCTTGATTATTTTTCCGGCGCAGCGCCTCTCGCGGCCGGTTCGCGTATACTTCTCTGAGGGGCGTTTCTCGCTCGAAAAGTTCAAGTTTGGATTTCGTTGAAGAGAGACGTGCTCCGTCATCGTCCGGCTGTGAGACTTCTATCCGGCATGCTGTGATCTCGTTACTTCTATATACCAGCAGGTATTTTATGTTTAGTTTCTAAATTCTAGTTTCGCTGGTGGGTTTTTGTGTTTTCTAATTATTTTCGGTTTCGCCCACCAGTTTTGAGTTAGTTTTGTTTTTTTTTATTTATTCCATTTCGCTTTGTTTCACGTTAGGTTTAAATTTTTCTTCGTTTTTTTTTTTTTTTTTTTTTTGTTTTTTGTTTTTTTTGTTTTGTTTGTTAAAAGAAGGATGGCTCGCCGGTTAATTTCCACAATTCTTCACAGGCCTTAAGCCTTATGCGTTGGACCCTCAGTCCTGTTATTTTGGATAACTTTGCTAGAGCTTTTGCTGTTAATAATAATTATTGAAGCTCTGTATTTTCACTGATTACTGGTCTTTATCTGACCTTTTTTGTATCAGATTCCCTTCAGGATTTGGAAAGCTTGATATTTGTAGTCTATACTGGATTTTACTGTAATTTTGCTGTAGTAAGCTACCACTCTCTTTATAATAAATTTTGATACTTGTGTTCATAATTCTTGTATTGCATATTGTTTGCGCATTCTATTCTATCCTGACTCACATGATATTGACATCATTTGGCACTGCTCTTTGGGGAGGCCCTTATAGCACGCGTTTCAGTTTTCAGTAAGCAAACAAATTATAATAAAGTAATTTATTCTATGGAGTTGGTGATTTATTCCATGCAGTTATTGTCCATGGAGTTGACGAATTTCTAGTTAAAGCTTGCTTATGGCTTCAAGAGTTAGGTTAGGATATCAATAGTTTGTTTACACAATCAGATCAACATTTTGTATGATTATCTCAAAAAAATTAATAAACAAACTTTAATAACAGATTTTAATTATGGCATGGAGTTGATGATTAATTAGTGTGACATGCCTGGAATTCTGTTTTCATCTGCAATAAAAACGTAAATTGGATCAGCATGTGGTTTCTTTCACAACAAGAGTAAACAACATGTCCGACACTCTTTTGGATGTATTTCTCCTGAAATTCAGAGAAACCAATATATGATTAAATACTAAGTTTCCCTTTGTCCACGGAGTTGACATAAAACTGGGTATCATATTTCTGTCAAAAAATTCCAGAAATTAGTAAGCTTTTTAACAGTTTCCAATAATGCATGTGTTTGAATATAAGTTAGTATAGACTATAGGAAAAAAGGTTACGTTAAGAAAACTAAATACTCTAATTGAAAATATTATATTTCGAAGTGCTGGTTACATTCCATGGAGTTGATTTTGAACATATAAAAACACCTCAGAAATACAGTGAGTCCCACGCAAGAGTTGGCAAATGACGCGGGTTTCTGCAGGTTTCCCATAAATAATAGTCACATACTGCTAGAAGAACTTAAAGACAATATCACAAGAGAAATTAACTCTGTCTCGGAAGATGAACTCGTGTGCGTGTAAAAAAATTCCTAAAAGGGTGCCAGTATTGTGTGGATGCAAGAGAACATTTCCAACATGTCTTGCGATATGGTACTTGATTATTTTCACTGCAATTCCAACTGTAAATGTGAGAACCTGAATCATTACACCGATCGCTGCTTTATTAGCGTAGATATTTCACCCGTTTGCTCGGGCGATGGAGCTGTGCCCGCCGCGACTCACAAACCCGCGTCACTGTCCAACTCTTGCGTGGGACTCACTGTACAATTCTTATCAACGGAGAGACACAAAATAAGTAGGGAAGTTTTAAATCATAAAAAGTTAGTTACCATGAGAATGAAACAGCATAATAATATTCATCTTTACACTTAATATTTGCCAGTTATATAAAATGCCCCGTTTTTGGAGAATGACTCATATAGTTATAAAGGAAAATTGTTTCTAAGGAGTTATGCAAATCCGCAGTGCTTAATCCAAGTTGCTAGAATCCGGGATTTGTTTTGGAATACAGGAATAGTAGTGATGGGAGTTCTCGAATGAAATAATCGGAATCATTCAATTCTTGAAAGTTCTCGAGATAGCAACGTATAAAAAGTATTCGAATGATGATTCGAATGGTTTATAGCTAGGAGAAACGTGAAGTGAGCACGAATTCTCAAGTAATATTGCATTTGCATCGCTTCGGTTAACTTCTTTAACGCTGTATAATATTTCCAGGCAAGAAAGGCATGAACGCACAGCTATCATGCGCACAGGGCAGTTCACTGTTACCATACTACCTATTCTTAACAGAAGATCGCAGGGCGGACGACACAGCATATTTATCTTATGCATATATACTTTGTGAACGATAGGAATAGAATGAGATTAACGCAGTTTCTGGCACTAATCGGATCCTTTTTTCTTCCGAAAACATTTGAATTTGAATGACCATTAGATTCTTTATTCCTCGAGAACAGTTTACTCGATTCTTAAAATCATTCGATTCTGCCCATCACTACTAAATAGGTTCATTTAACTTGCTTTCAACTGGACT
This sequence comes from Ectobius pallidus, assembly GCA_964059195.1. Taxonomy (NCBI): domain Eukaryota; kingdom Metazoa; phylum Arthropoda; class Insecta; order Blattodea; family Ectobiidae; genus Ectobius; species Ectobius pallidus. The sequence goes on along the minus strand of CAXKWD010000007.1, from coordinate 74,051,446 downwards.
AAAATCACTAGTCCTGAATCAAGTATGAAAACTTATAGATTACATATTAAATATCCTTCCATTGCATAAATATCCACATTTTGAAGAAGATCCTACTAAAAATAATGCAACCCTAGAAATTCAATATTAGACCGTTCCATACTTCGTCGTGAACTTTACATGAGGAATTATGTATGTTAGAGGAACACAGCTCAATGGTCATACAATTAAAAACTTCATTTATTTCTCTAATTGAAATTTCGTTTCAGTTCAAGTCTTACGTAGTATTTTATGAGTTCTGTTACAAGTTACTAGGTATAAGTACTGAAAAGAAACTAATTCATTATTAAGACTTCGCATGAATTATTCGGGAAGGTTGGAATTCCTTATATTATGATGCAAAACTTTGTCAGAAATTACCTCGTGCTCTATTCCTTTGACATCGGTAAATAAAACATAAGAGCTTGAAGTCTAGAAGTTGGAATAATAAGGCAATTAAAAGGTCTATTCATGCCAAGTGGAGAGCCTGCCATTGTCTGGTGAATAAGTCTTTGCTTAACAGCACACGGACATACGAACGCGAAATAATTCGCATTGAATAAAGGCTCATTAAGTAGAGAAATCTTGATTTGTACTCATAATATATTCATTATTTAAACTTTTCATTGCTTTCCTCAGAAAAGGAACTCTCTTTGTAAAGCAGTAATCGTACAAACAATACTGCCATCCAACCTACCGCTCTTTGACTGTAAACTCTCCGGAACCATAATTAATGCATAACCACGTATTACAGCAAAAGTGTTATGGCTGTCGCTATAAAAGGTTAAGATAAAAGGTTTATTGTTATCTCTGTAGGGTTGAGGCCTCACACAGTATTTTATTAGTCAGTCATTAAAGTTGAAATGGGATATTTAACTGAACTTTATGCAATACAAAGAGGGTAATATTAACTAAACTTTTACAATTCTTGCGTTGGTTAATTCCATAATTTGGAGAGGGGTATTCTTACAACCATTTGGGGGAAAATAATATTGCGAAGGGAACCTAATAGGTCAGTGAAAACATGGACCAAAAATGGAATTTTGCACAAACTATAAAAAAATTACTAAAATTACATTGTACATGAGACAATTGTATCGTGTAAATTTTAAAAACAACAGTTTAAACTGAACAGCTACTGATCGGCAACCAATTTAAGATTGTGCGTATGGAAAATAATCAAGTCACAGTTAAGTTTATTTCTCCATTTCTGGACCCTTCATGTCAGTTCACAAATTTTGGTGTCTTAGTAACTGCCCTGTGAGTTTTATTCTTCTTTTTCTTATTTGGTCCCAAATTTCTTTCTCTGCTTTTGCTCTCCCATAAACTTCCTCATTGATAATTTTATCGATCCAGCTAATTTTCAGCATTTTTCTGTAGCACCATGTTTCCAGATGCTTCTATTCTTCTTTCTTATTTCAGGATCGACCAAGTTTCACACCCATACAACATTATCCACCATACATAGTCATATGTTTTCATCAAACACTTCCTAATTTCTGAACTAATATTATTGGGTGTGATAATTTATTTTTTCTTACTGAAAACAAGTTTTGCTTCATAAATTCTAATAATACCTTTTGTTACTTCTATCAGATTTTTTTTTCTGTCAGATATTGAAATTCTTCAGTTTCATCTAATAATTCTCCATTTAATCTAAATTGTGATTTATTAATTATATTTTCCTTACAAGTTAAAACTTTTGTTTTCAATTCAATTATATTTAAGTGATGATTTAATAAAAGAAACTTTTAAATCTCTTTTATTTTCCATTAAAATTGAATTGCAATATGCGAATATGAGTATGTTAATTTTAAATCCCTGTACTTTTATGTCGATTTCTTACTACTTTGGTAACTTCAGTTAATGCTCTTTGTGGTGATAATGCACACCATTGTCTTATACCTTTCATAAACATACTTTACATTAAATAATACATAAATATAAGCTTCTATTTTCGTATTATTTATTAGGTTTGTATATAGTCAACAGTAATTTTTTCAGCATACAAGTCTATTATAGGCCTTTCCATCTTAGCCTACTCATGACCAGTGTGAAAGGATTCCACTATTATAGACTAATGTACTGTGACAAGAATTGGAATGTACATTAGTGGTTTCTTCAATTAACCTATAAAATCACTAATCTTTTCTTGCTGGGGAAATGAATTTTGAAATAAGATTTTGCCATCTTTAGTTCATCAATAATGCCGAACTGCCGAAATGCATCTCCACAAGTAAACTTAACAACAAAAGGCCAGCGATATAAGTTAATACAATACAGTTTTTAATATTTATACATTGTATGCTAAAAGTTTTATGCTAATTTAAAGGAACGTACTATATTTTATACAATGAAATACTTGTATACTAAGGTATAAGGTTGTAAATGTAAAAGATAAAGGTAAATTGATCCCAGTATAGGCCATGAAGGCCCTTAGGGTTCCGAAAGGTTGAGGCTCTTAAACATTTAGACATTCGGACCGTGAAAAGGGTGAGATTGTTAGCCTTACGCACTAGCCGCATATACCTCCAGGATATGCCCTGGACCGTAGAAACATCAGAAGGATTAGGCCAATAGAAAAGTCCCAACAATCTCATCGAAGACCGAACCCGTGACCTTGCGGTTTGTAGCGCCGTGCCTCAACCGGCTTCGCCAACCTATAAATGTAAACCACCAACCCTCTAGGGATATGAAATTCATTAATGACAATTTTTAACCGCTGGTAGTCTATATGGAGTTTGTGTAGAAAATTTAAACAAACTAGTTAGAGCCCTTTCATAGAAAATTACGATTTTTCTAAAGTAAGGCAGCAGTAATAGAAAACGAAATATTCGTCATGCTTTGCTTCACATTTCCGGAATATATAAGTTTCCCCTGGGGACTGTGTACAGAGGTGTGGATGAAAGACATAAAAATATGAGGCATTAAACATAAGAAGTACCTTTATTTTTCCACATAATTAGCTCGTACATTGAGACATTTGTCATACCGCTTTATAAGCTTCAAAAAGCCCTCCAGGAAAATATCAGGGTTCTGCGCTCCCAACCAAGAGTTTTTATATGATTTTGCGTTGCCGTCGCCGAGTGTGGTCTCGCATTGTCATCCAAAAACAGAACGCCAGATTGGAGAAACCCCGGCCGCTTTTCCGAATCGCCTCCTTCAATTTCTACAGGGTGTGGCAGTACCGCGTAGCAGTGATGGTTCCATCCTCCAAACAGTCCAGCAACAAAACCCCTTGGGCGTCCCAGAACTCTGTGAGGAGCACTTTATAGGCAATGTGCGTTGTTTTGAATTTCTTTCGGACATGTGATGACGGATTTTTCCACTCCATAGATGCGGCCTTCGTTTCTGCCGTTTAATACCCGTCACAATGCGAAACAGAAAGTCATTGCCATCACGATGGTGTATGGGTATCTTTCGCGTTCAACCGATGTCTTGTTTCCCTCATTGCTGTTCGATTTCCTGGGGAAAAATAGAGGGGAAACTTAGTTTTGGACTCCCCCTCGTACACATGCCTAAGTTAAATAAGTTATAACTCTTCCTTTCTATATAATAATCTCGCACGAAATCTGTGCCGATGACGACCATTACTCGCTAGAGAGAAACGTGCTATTGTGTTAGAGAGAGAGGTAGCTTGGCCTTTATAAATAGAAAGGGAGGTACTGTTGTGCGAGAGCGATAGGTAGCAGGCCAGTCGACGCTACAGTCCCCACGAAAACATATTGCAATGACGTAGGCAATCGGCACAGATTTCGTGCGGGATCTATACGTGAGTAGTATTACCGCCTTTTTGTTCGCTCCCACTCCTTCCCTCGCCAATAATTTCTGCATAGACATTCAGCGCTGCGGCGAAGGCCTTGCATTGTGATGTCCCATCCCACTAAAACAATTTCTGAAATTACGTCTTATGGACAACCAGCGCCATGATACTGTACATCATCATTTAGGCCCTTTTGAAATCCAGGGCCGAGATATGACGTCAGCTAGCCCCGAAAGGATTTGGCTAGATATACCTTCATCCTACCGTCGAAACTTATTGAAAATTAAATTCGCTGGTAATTTATTTAAATCATTATTAATCATTCCGAATAAACCGCTCCCATTGCGTTGGCTTCATGAAAGACACAGTCCATCTTTCATATGTTTTCAGACGATCACTTTCTTTTTTCATATTGAGAGCACGCCAGGGTGAACGAGGACAACCATTCGAAAACATTATGACCTTTCTTCTCCACCATCTGAGCTTCAAATATTCCGAAAGATATTATACTTGAATTGACATGAAATATATTTATCAAGTTTGTTCGTAGTCGTCATATTTTGAAAAGACTGAATATCTTACGAGCAATGACATTTCAGTTGCCTTTCTTGTAGGTTATGGTCACTCGTGACTTTCGGTCAAATTAGAAACAATCACGATATGGAGGATGACATCAAAAAGTTACCACTCCTGAATCAGGAATATGTGACAGCGTAGCATGAGCTTAGCACCCAGGGAGTAGCAAAATACCAAAAGCCAGAAACTGTAATTATACAAAAGAATGGAGAGACGGGAGAATAGCATTGATTTAGATAAAGTTCTAAGAATGCCAGTTTATTACAATTCAGTGTTGGATAAATAGTCGTGGTTTGAGCTCACAGACAATAACCTTATATGAAATCATTGTGTAATAAATTCTGAGAAGCAGGAATGCCTAGCATAAAGCGTACAAAATAGAATATAATGTAAGAAAGAGCTGAAGGCTCGGAACTAGGCATTAACGTCCGGCAAGCAGCCCTCCGAAAAAAAAATAATTTAAACAAAACGAACAAATAAAAAAACTGAATAAATGCCAAAACGCTGGTGGGCAAAGCAAAACGAAACCTAAATGAATTAAATAGAAAACCCACCAGCAAAACTATAACTTAACAAAACATACCTGCTATATAACTTGAGTGAAGTGAGATTGAATTACATAATGTAGTTACTGACTGTACTGATCCACACAAGCACGGAAGCAAACGGCCTGCTTCCCGAGAATCGGAGCTGAAGTTCCACACTTGCCGATCGTCAACCAAGAACTGTTCCCCGCGATCGGGAAAGAAAAACATCTTGCCTGGAAACGCCCCCTAAAGATAGTACAGAGTAATTCGTAAAGAGGGCGTTCGCGGGCAAGGAAAAATCGATAGTAGAAAAAGCCTGAAGGGCGAAAATACAGAACACACACTAAACAAAAGACAGGATGCTTGCGCGAACAAAACAAAACCACTGCCTTCTAGACTGTATTTGCCTTCTAGACTGTATTACTCGTGTATACACTGCCTGTCCTATACGGCTAATTTTGCGTACGCGGCGACATTACAGATGGCAGCACCTGCCACACCCAGCTGCAATACCCTTTACATTACCGTATACTCTGTGTTGCCCTCTGAAGTATAAACTCGGAAACTGAAATATGATGGAATTTCATGCTATCTGGGTGTGAACTGTGTCGCCTCTACTGGAGAAATTAGGCAATTTAACAATACTCAGAACTTCATGTTAAAATTAAGCTTAGGACAGGCAGTGTAATTCTCGAGACGGCGGTGAACAAAACGAATGTGTACCTAAACACAAGTGAAAACAATATTAAATATACACACTAAACAGGTAAGCAAGAATATTATGAAAGAACAACAAGTAAATAAGGAAGTTAATTAAATAAGAAAATTACTAAAGTGCCGGAAATAAGCGGCACAAATAGAAAAAGTAGTCCATTACATCCATCTATATGAATATGGGTAACTTTCTCATTTCCCATTCTGATATAGAACGAAAATCGAAAGGTATTACAGGGATTGCGTATTCACTCTCAGCCTTACGCTAAGCTGTAGCCTATCATCCATCATGAAAGCCCTAAATCCTGAGTTTATGCAAAGGATAACTGGCTTCAGAGAATTTCGCATAAAAATGTTTCACATAAAAAATTTCGCTCTTAGTAAAAGCACAAAAAGAGTCGTCTTCGAGATAATCGCGAAAATTAAATTATAAAGGGTTTTGAAGGTAAGATAAACTCATCCCAATCCTTTTGTCACTTCTCCAGATGATAGACTAACTAAACAAAGTATACAATTTCGTTCAGATATGATTTTTTCTCTCAAACTATGCTGTTCATGGACACATAGACAGATAGACAGACGCACACTAATATTTCTGGATTTGTACTTTTAGATGTTTTCATGCTGAAAACTTGACATAGAATTTCAGGGTCGAAGACAATTCTTTCTGTACCTATAGTGCCTAGGGTAAGGGTAGAAAAAGTAAAGAAAAAGGAAAACGCTTCATTGGTTCATCTTACACTACCACTGATAAATTATTACAAACATAATAATAATAATAATAATAATTATTATTATTATTATTATTATTATTATTATTATTTTATAATTTAGATAAGAAACTTACACAAATCTAAATTAAGAACCTTATATATTCTTTGTTTGCTTACCTGCCATGTAGTAGGAAACAAATTCATACACCTCGCATAGCCTTTTTTTTACGAGTTGACCTATAGACCTTTAGTTTATACGTATAAGAGCCCGCTAGTTTATTTACTGAATTATCATTGCCGATCGTTATTGGTGTTTTCTACTTCTAAGCTTACTCTCAGATAGGCCTAGCACTTTATTTCAAAGAAAATCCTCTAAGATTTATATAGTTACCGTACTAGAAGATTAGCATAAAAATGTCAATCCCTTCATGCCAAAGTTTACCTTCATATTTTGGTAACAGAAGCGACTTGTCATTACAAGCACATGAAAAAAATGTTCTTCCTGTTTTAAATGTAAAACCCTGAAACTGAAGTAAAAATGAAAAAAGAAAGAAAAAAAAAAAGTTTGACAACTCTCTTCATTAAAGTGCTTCAGTTTGTTATTCTTTGGTCCAATACAAGGGTAGTCCAATTCAACCAGTCTCCTTCTGAATTGTACAGGGAGGCCATGACAAGCTTTGGCTGGAACTCAATTCATTGCTTATTTCTGAAACTAATTTTAATGAAATATTTTACTATTTTAAAAAGATGGGTATTTCAAGAGATAGAAGGCAAGAACATGAATATGTGGTGATGTTATCTAAGTGAAATTTGCATTTATAAAGTGAAATGATGTGAAATGATAAACTTGGTGAGAATCTGAAGTTGTTTATTTACATAGATACAGGAATTTTTGTGCCCTGTTTTTTTGTTTTCTACAAATTGTGATGTCTCGTACTGAAGTAATGTCCACATCATCAACGTCATTAGGTGGCCCTGTACATTCTGTGGGATGTAAAATATGTGGAAGGACGTTCACTACTCGTGGAATAAATATACATTTGGCACGGAGTCATATGTCATCACAAGAATCATTTTTTGTTAGGCCCACTGACAATCCACCATAAATACAGGATTCTAATGTTACAAAATCAGACATAACTGGAAATCATGTATCACCACAAGAGCCAGTTATCAATAACGATAACGCTGGAGACTTTCAGAGTTACACATTTACTAAATCAGACATTTCTCATCTTTCTGAATGTGATGATGATGCAAAAGGAATAAGTAGCACCCCTTTAGTGGAGCTTCCTCTTGGAAGTAGTGATGCACCAGGGGATCTTAAGGCATATCCATATTGCGGAAAACAATATAAATCAGTGAATAAACATATTAGTAGAGCACATCCCAGCGAACACAGGGAAAAGCTTGCCAAATTATTCCCCAATCGTTCTTCTGAATTAATGGATTCTTCTGATATAACAGAAAACAATAACTATATACATCAAGCAAAATCTGCAAAAGATGATGATTTGTATGAGAAGGAACTGAACAAATCGTTATCTTGTTTCTCATCTTTTCCTGAAACGGATGATTTCCACCAAGCAGTCCGGGATTTTTCAGACTTTCTTGCTAAATCTATAAACTTTCTTCCTGGCCCAAAACGCCCAGCAACAAAGTTTTATCAAGCAAGGAAGAAGAAAAGGGAAACTGCACTGGGACAAAACTTCAAACAATCATCTAATCCTGTTGGATCATCAAAACGGATTCGCCAAAAAAGACGTGAGAAATATGAGTATGAAAAAACTCAATATGAGTTTTATAATCGCAGAAGAAAACCTGTCAGGTCAATTAATGATGGCAATAAACCCACTTGCAAAGCAAGTAAAATTGAAATCTTCGACCGTTTTCGGACAGACAGTCCAATGAAAACACATGTCTCCGTCACCAATATTTACCTACTTTCACAGATGCAGAAGTTACTTCCTTAAATGAGGCGTATAATCCAATGATATCACCCAGCGAAGTAATCGAAGCTATGAAGAGGATCAAAATAGACACTGCACCCGGTCCAGACAAGGTCATTATGAGGGCAATAAAAAGTAATAAGGTTGCGCAAGTTTTGTCATTGATATTCTCAAGGATGTCAAGTACAGCTGCAGTGCCATCTTGCCTGAAGGAAGCCAGAACAGTCCTCATACACAAAGGGGGAGATGACCACTACCCTTCCAATTTTCGGCCGATCTCCATTTGTTCTGTAATAAGAAGAGTTTTTCAACGTGTACTGGATAACAGATTGCGCCAATATGTTACATTCAACCCTCATCAAAGGGGATTTACGTCGTCTCCTGGAACCTATATAAATGTATCAATTCTCGACAGTGTACTTAGGAAGGCCAAGCAAAAGAAGGAAACCCTAACAGCAGTTTTCCTCGACATAAGCAAAGCCTTTGACAATATTGGTCATTCGCATATTATAAGGACATTAGAGCATTCTCATTTGCCTCAAGAGCTTAAAAATATAACAATATCATTACAAACAGGCAACTCTACAACAATAGAATGTAATGGACAACGCACGGCACCAATAGAAATTAAGCGAGGGGTTATGCAAGGAGCTCCATTGTCACCAGCTTTATACAACATGGTGACTGACTTTATCTTAAACGAACTGTCAGAGACAACAATTTCCGAAAGATATGGCTATGAATTAGTAAAAGGGCTGCCTAAGTTAACAGACGATACACTAGTAATAGCTAAAAGTAAAGAAGATGCCATCACACTAACGAACATGGTTGTGGATCGTTTCAAGGAAATTGGCTTATTACTAAATAATACTAAATCCACTGTTATTAATATTGTCAAGGGAAAGCTTGACAATTCCCCACTTTCCCTGACTTCTGATTGTCTAATTAGTTCAATTGGCAAATCAGAGGAAATTAAATATCTTGGGATAAATTTTTCGGACCAGCTGATTTTTGATATGAATAAGACAATTAATGAACTCAAAACACATTTAAATCTACTAGCTGGTAGTCCTCTCCTAAAACCTGAGCAGAAGTTTTCAGTTGTTAATCAATTTATATTGCCTTCAATGATCTATCGTTTTCAGAATCTCCATGAATTGCAGCGGTCTAAAACATTTCTAATAACAGTAGATAAAATCATAAAGAGCACGATCAAGGAGATACTACAATGGCCAACTGGCACACCAGATGCCATGGTTTATTCATCTAGGAAGGTAAATGGACTTGGCGTCTTCCGTGCTCAATGGGAGGCCCCACTTCAGCAATTTAACGCATGTAGAATCCTGAAAAGTGCCAACAATGAGTATGTCGATGCCACCAGAGATCTGTGTGCTGACAAGTTGCGATGTTTGGAGGCACTAGAAATTGATAAGGAAATGGTGGAAGTTAAAACACCTGACGTAAGAGGCTATCTGCGAAATCAGGAATTTAAGAAATGGTGCCAATTAAGAACTCACGGAAAAGGCGTTGTATTGTATGGAGAGTGTCCTTTGGCCAACAGATGGCTTGAAACTAGAAAAGGCCTTAGCAGCTCCGAATGGAGAGATGCCATCAAACTACAAGGTAATGTTGCTCCCGTAAGGGCAATCCATGGACGCAGTCTAGATGGAAACCGCTGCAGGCACTGTAGCGAGATAGAAACATTGGCTCATGTTCTAGGCTGCTGTCCACATGGTGAACTCCTGCGGAACACTCGTCACCATCGCATTAGGAGCAAGATAGCTACCTCTCTGACACAAAAAGGGCTTGAAGTATACGAAGAAGTCCATTGCGTTGCTGATAATGGAAGCAACAGAAGAGTGGACATCATTGCTCTTGACAGAAAGAGGGACCTGGGTTATATAATTGATCCAACTGTTCGATTTGAACGGGATTCCGAGCAGCCACAAGAAGTGGACTGCGAAAAAAAGGAAATTTATGAACCCACGGTCCAATACTTGAAAGAAAAGTACCATATACAAGAAATATCTGTAATTGGACTGATGATTGGTAGCCGTGGAACTATAACAAAGATGTTCATGGACTTCTGCAGATCGTTCAGCCTAAACAAACATCTGTATTATGAAATAAGTCTGCTCGTATTGAGGGACTCTATACAGATCATGCGTAACCATTTATATGGTCACTCTCGAACATAATGTAGGTTATACTGAAACTACATACAAGTACTTTATTTCATTTTCTAATAGTGTGTGTTTCTAGGATTAATGTTTTCATATGTTTCGCAGTTTGCATACTGTTTAATTTTGTTTATCTTTCTACTGTGGTTTGTTTTTCCCTGATTGTTTAATTGAAAAGGTATTCTTTGTTTTTTTTTGCAATCTGTAGTGACAGAAAGAAATTAAAATAAATAAAGGTTTATCATGTAATTGCGTACTTCAGGGTTATATCGGGTTCCTTCGAAAGAAATAGCAGCCGATTATTTGCATGTGGTATTGTTACAGCATCTTCGTTCTTGCATTAAAATTTCCATTTAGCTTTTTTGTGCGTGAAAAAACGCGCGCTCATATAAAACGATGAACAGTCCTATGAGCAGAGATCCATATGCGTAGAGATTCGTGAAATTCGCGAGGCGCCATAACACGAACTGTTCTCGTTTTGTCAAATGCTTGCGAACTTTTATTTTGCCTCCGCCCATAAACCCAGAAAAAACATACTTTTGAATCAAGAAATAACGCTTAATCCTATAATAAAGCGAAAAATAAACAAACCCACTTCTTAATCGAAATTCAAGCAAATATATTTTATTTGGACGATATCTTAAGATAATTGATTTTTAAGGAATATTTTCATAATTTCTTGCACTTATTCTCTCGAGATTTTGTCAACACATAAAAACGTCGGCCATGTTGCCATCAGATGCAATTTTTCTCCAAAAAGAACTGGTCACTGCTCGCTGCGCAACCTGCTTATTGGGCCACGTTCAGAATTAATAGAACTGCTCCATAAATTCTAATCTATAAGGCTTCCCAACTTTTATTTGATATGCTGGAATACAAATTCATTTCAGTTTTTAAGAAATATTTATTTTCTAAATTCTTGTAAATGTCAATATCCAATTAGCAATTTATGAGGATTCGCTTTGAATTTAGTTCGAAATGAATGTTTCCTACAATAAAGGAAAATACAAGAGGCAGGATTTCTTTTAATTAATCTGACAATATCAATACCTGGTTTTTAGTACTGTATTTCATAATAACGTAGTAAGTGGATTATAATATTTCGATATATATATAATAGTTTAAAAATAACACCGCCAAATTAGTAACACCGAAATATTGAAATTTTAAACGAATTTTACTTAAAAATAAAACCGTTTTCACGGATCTCTCTCTACGTGTTAGTGAAAAACTGTTGAATGACAGTCTCTTCCGTGCGCTTAACTGTCTAATATATCAGAACATTTCGGCATGATTTCAGGGTTGAGATAGAAACAAACTATGATAATCTTTTAAATGCTAATCATTGCCACCAATTCATATTAACTTATGCATAGGACTACTTAAAAATAAATTGTTAGGGAATAGGTGCGTCTCCACGACTATATTTCGGCTTACATTATCGGCATGAAGACATGGAGATTTGAAATATAATATAACCCTTGTGTTTTTGAAATACTTGAACCATTCCCCTTTCAGCTCCATCCTTTTTAAATGTAGTGAGTGTGGAGATACATAACGATCAATAAGATGGTCTGCATAAGCAAGAAGGGTTAAAGAGCGAAGTGGAGCTATTCATCCATGGAATAAAATGGACTACCACACTTGTTGATCATCCATGCAAGAAATACTAGTCAGAGTATTCAACGCAAATATCAAATGATGGTATTCAATAGCAACTCGAACCTTATTCGTCCTTTGGAATGAGCTAAGATCCACCTGAATTACACTTTCACTACATATACCTTTAACTATAGAACAATACACATTGTTACAGTAAAATTAGAACTCAAAAGCCGTGGCGAGAATCTGAACTGTAACATGTACATATTTTAGTCAGTAGAGTGTACCACAGCTGTAAGTATTCTCATCATTCAATACCACCAATCAGTACAAGCAAGCATAGTGATATTTTCTATACATCATTACTAGACCTTGGAATTTTAGGTCCTTATAGCTTATAATGCACCAAACTATTACTGTGTGTTTACATTTTTTCATTCTTGTGTCCGACTTTAGCGCTGTGTAACAAATAGTTGAATAAAAACACTTTCTTCAACGCACTTTATTTACCTTAGTAAACTTCCGGACGGCCGTTTCGCAGGTGGTGTTCCTGCATCATCAGCAGAGTGTCAACTGAGGTCTCTGGAGCAGGTGTGAGGGTGTCTGTTGTGGTGGGGGTGTAGTGGAGGTGGGGGTAGGTGATGGGGGTTTGGTTTGACTGCCTGTGTGTATTAATGTGTCAAATAGCGTGTGTGATCTGAAATTGAGTTGGTTATTTAAAACTGATGTTGGGTGTGATTTTGTGTGTTTGTAGATTTCGAATTGTTCCAATGTATTTAATTTTTTGCTTTTGTGTGTGAAGTGTAGTATTTCCATGTCTGTGTTTATGTTTTCATAATTGTGGTCTGTTGTGATGATGTGCTCTGCAAAATTTGATTTGTTTTGTGCTTGGTGGATAGCTTTGATGTGTTCTTTGTATCTGGTTCGAAATGATCTGCCTGTTTGGCCTATGTAGAAACTGGGACAGTCTTGGCATTTGAGTTTGTATATACCAGTTGAATTAAATTTGTCTGTGTGTGTGTGTGTTTGTTTGTGAGGTGTTTTTTCAGGGTGTTGTTTGTTCTGTATGCAATTTTGTATTTCAGTTTTTTAAATGAGATAGCGACTTTGTACATTTTATTGTTTTGGTACGTCAGTGTGATGAATTTATCTTTTTGTGTTTGTTGGGGTTTTGTGTGTGTCTTTTTCGTTCTGCTTTTTTGACCATTGAATTTATCATTTCGGGATTGTATCCATTTTGTTGCGCTAGATATTTGATTGTGTTCAGTTCTTGGAAGTAGTCCGTTTTTTCCATTGGTACACTTATTAGTCGGTGGATCATGGAGTGGAAAGCTGCATGTTTGTGTTGTATGGGGTGGTTTGATGTGTTGTGTATGAGAGTTGTTGTGGTTGTGGGTTTTCTGTATATTTTGAATTTGTGTTTGTTGTCTTTTTTTGCTACTGTGAGATCATACATACAACACACAACATACAACACAATACAAACAAACACGCAGGCCTACAAACCATCACGGACATCGAAACTGCAATACAAAATACACAACCAGAACACCAAGAATATCTGAGGATAGACATAAAGAGGAACATAAACGAAATATACAAGCCAGAACCCAAGAATTCACGCAAAGAAATGCAAGCATTAAAGCAACTAAAACAAAAACAACAAGAACATAACCTCACTTTCGTAAAATCAGATAAAGGAAACTGCACAGTAATAATCAAAACACAAGACCTAGATGACAAGATCACTACATTCATAAATGAAAATAACATCCCAGAACTAACAAAAGACCCCACAACACAGTACCAGAATAACATAAAAAAGGCAATAAACCAGAGCACCCACATAATACCAAACAACAAAAAACCATTCCTAAAACAAATCAACCCACAAGCCCCAAAACTAAATGCACTACCCAAAATACACAAAGAAAACACCCCAATCAGACCAGTAATCAACTACATGAGTGCACCTGCACACAAACTAGCAAAACACATGGACAATGTCATCAGATCAAATATAACCCTAAGAAACCACATCCTAATAAAAAACAACATAGACCTGATCAACAACATTCAAGACAAACACATCCCACACAATAGTACACTAGGCTCATTTGACATATCAAACATGTACACCAGCATACCAGTAACAGAAACCCTTACAATACTAGAAGGTATGCTAAAAGAAAACAAAGTACCAGACCCTGAAATAAAAGAAATTATAAACATAACAGACATCATCACCAAACAAAAGTATTTCACATATAACAACAAATACTACACACAAACAGAGGGACTACCAATGGGATCACCCATCTCGTCAATCCTAGCGGAAATATTCATACACAACATTGAACAAACACAGATACTAAACGATAAAAATAAACACTCCAACAAAATCATCTACTGGTACAGATATGCAGATGATATCATATTCCTATACAATGGAAACACCCGACAAGCTGAACAACTACACCAATACATCAACAACTTACACCCAAATCTAAATTTCACATTGGAAACAGAAAAAAACAATTCCATAAATTTCCTTGATCTCACAGTAGCAAAAAAAGACAACAAACACAAATTCAAAATATACAGAAAACCCACAACCACAACAACTCTCATACACAACACATCAAACCACCCCATACAACACAAACATGCAGCTTTCCACTCCATGATCCACCGACTAATAACACAAGTCAACAAAATTTAAAACGTTTTTTGTATCCGAAATAAAGTGTATCAAATCTTATGTAATTTGACCTCCTAAATTCGAAACTGGCAGTGAATTTTTTTTATTAGTTCTCGTTTAGAAGATAACGGCTATATAGCCTTCATTGTTGTTCGTGCAAGAAAATATACGTAGTCTTTAATCACATACCTCATAAACGTGGTCTTTTGCCTTCTCTAGTGTACTTGATCTTAGGAGCATCTCTTACTACATACCACAGTAGTCAGCAATTATAGACGTGTTCCATTTCCCCTGATAACGTCTTCTAGAGTAGTGATGTCTTGGTGGAAACGTTCACCATGCTTGTCGCTTACTGCTCCAAGATTGTCAGAGAAGAAGACCAGGTGAGAGTGAAGGAAATGCATCTTGAGGGACATGTTGCACCCCATTCTATTATAAGCCATCAACATATTGTCCACTAATGTTCTGTAATTAGACGCCCTTTTGTTGCCAAGGAAATTAAATACAACTCTAGTGAACGCTACCCATGCAGTTTTCTCCTTGCCTGTTAGAAGTCCATGAAAGTGTTCATCAGCCATTAGTTTTCTTATTTGGGGACCTATGAATATTCCCTCTCCGATTTTAGATTCACTTAATCGTGGAAATTTATGAAAGAGATACTAAAATGCTTCTCCGTTTTGATTCATACCATTTACAAAGTTTTTCATTAGTCCCAACTTAATGTGCAACGCAGGTAATATTATTTCAGTCTTGTCAACCAGTGGTCTGTAAACAATGTTTTTAATACCTTGTTCTTGCTTTGTTGCAAAGTGTTTGTCCTTCGCACGACTATCCCATTCACATAAAAAGCAACAATATTTCGTATAACCCTGTTTCCATTGGTATAGCAAAATTCATATAAGTTATCGCCTGTTTCCATTTAGCCACTCGCATGGGTTTGTGGAACAAGTACCACAACAAATATGGGGTGCAAACGATTTGTCCTGATCACCAACCTTGCAACCAAAATAGAGATGATAGGCCTTTTTAACAATAGGAGTTAACTGTACCTTTTGCGATTTAAAAGTCACTTCTCCACAGATAAAACAAAAGTTATTTGGATTGTTAACACACTTACGCGGCATTCTGTGCCTTTCATGGCAATTATATTACAGAAAGGATAATATATACGCATATATGTTATTTTATAATTATAATTATAATCACTCACAATAACGATTAAATCACTCCCTATTTTAACTATTTCAAAGCACACTGATAGACAGTTTTCTCACTCACAAAGCAAGAACTGAACTGAATTTATAAAGGAATATCAGTTTGAGGGTTTGACTTATATGCTAGAGCCATAAATTCACCCTTAAATTTCCGGTACAGTCCGTTTCAAACAAAGTTACTTGGCTAAAATCCTGTTTTTAGTAAAATAACCTGACCTGTGTATTGTAGAAATGAGAACTAACAGGCAAAAATGGATGTCATTTTCGTGTTTAGCGACCCCAAATTAGTAATGTATGGTTAATTTTATCTCGAATACATTTTGGCTGTTGACTTGTGTAAGTGTACCAATGGAAAAAACAGACTACTACCAAGAACTGAACACAATCAAATATCTAGCGCAACAAAATGGATACAATCCCGAAATGATAAATTCAATGGTCAAAAAAGCAGAACGAAAAAGACACACACAAAACCCCAACAAACACAAAAAGATAAATTCATCACACTGACGTACCAAAACAATAAAATGTACAAAGTCGCTACCTCATTTAAAAAACCGCAATACAAAATTGCATACAGAACAAACAACACCCTGAAGAAACACCTCACAAACAAACACACACACACAGACAAATTTAATTCAACTGGTATATACAAACTCAAATGCCAAGACTGCCCCAGTTTCTACATAGGCCAAACAGACAGATCATTTCGAACCAGATACAAAGAACACATCAAAGCTATCCACCAAGCACAAAACAAATCAAATTTTGCAGAGCACATCATCACAACAGACCACAATTATGAAAACATAAACACAGACATGGAAATACTACACTTCACACACAAAAGCAAAAAATTAAATACAATGGAACAATTCGAAATCTACAAACACACAAAATCACACCCAACATCAGTTTTAAATAACCAACTCAATTTCAGATCACACACGCTATTTGACACATTAATACACACAGGCAGTCAAACCAAACCCCCATCACCTACCCCCACCTCCACTACACCCCCACCACAACAGACACCCTCACACCTGCTCCAGAGACCTCAGTTGACACTCTGCTGATGATGCAGGAACACCACCTGCGAAACGGCCGTCCGGAAGTTTACTAAGGTAAATAAAGTGCGTTGAAGAAAGTGTTTTTATTCAACTATTTACATTTTTTGTCTGCGTTAGTGTCCAGGGGTCAATTGAGGGGTAGTTCTTTGTACTTCACTTGTCCATTGACTAAGCAAGGTGTGATTTAGCTATAGGCAGAGCAAATCTAACCTATAGGAACCTACAAATCCGAGGTCTAATCATTACCCTTACTTTTGGCCGCCCCCATGGCTGAGTGGTTAGATCGCTTCCCTGATACCGCTGGGACCCGTGATCGAATCTCTGTTAATCTACGTGGAATTTGTGGTTGACAAAATAGGTCGGAACAGGTTTTCTCGTGTGTGTGTGTGTGTGTGTTTTCTCGGCTTCTGTTTCCCCTGTTGCATATCATTCCATCGTCGCTCCGTTCATCATAATATGACCATTTGATTACAATAAAGGGATTATTATTACCCTCACCTTTTCAGAACCAATGTCCCCCTAACAGCACTACAATACAGTCGCTAAAGTAATTTTACTAGCAACACTACTATTCATTATTTCGTTCATTATTTCGTCATGACTCATTGATTAATCCGGTAAAAGGTTATGTGGAATTTGACCATCTCAGTTATATGACTGAGGGCCGATTGTATAAACAGTTTGATCTTGGATCAGAGACTAAATTGATCTCAGTTCACGCTGAACTCGGAAATTTTTGTTGTATAAACGCTAATCTGAGATCAATTCGCACTGAACTAGGAACAATTTTGACTGGAGAAATTTCTCCGATCAAACTAGCTGATCTCAGTTCAAGGGGCTGTTTTCGTATTTGAGACATAAGATTAGCTCATTATAAACATAATATTAGGCCTAGGCTACCTGTGTGGTTACGATAAATATACAGAAATTACACAATAGACAACTTCATACATTTCTAGCTATAACGCAGTTGTGCGTACGTTTCTAGCTATAAAGCAGTTGTGCGTATATAGGCTATGTTTTAGGCTCCTTATAATGCAGTGTAACATAACTACAGCATAACCTGTACGTTATTATTATGTTTCACTAATTACTATAATACGAAAATAACCCTTGCACCACAATTGCAACTAATACGAAATTATCATTCTTCGCCATTTCATGCAGCTCCCTTAACCTTAAATATAGGAATTCTCGCCTATCACCCCAACGTTCACTTGATGGTTTAGTGGTAAAACGACTGGCTATCATGCTAGCGGTTGCGTGTTCGATCACCTTAGGTTCAAAATTTTTATTGTAGGAATAGGTAGGTAGGATAAAGGAGAAAAGAGATTGAACAGTAGAAAGGGGAAAAAATAAAAATTTTCAAAATTTTCAACGCTGCTAAACGAGAGACATGGGAGACTATGGTGGAACTACTAGGAAATCTCGAGTGGGAGGATCCTGCTTTTGGATTTTCCCCAAATGCTTTCTTCGTTATCTTTCTTTATGTGACCTATTAACTCTTTCAGAACTGATATTTTACATTGTAATAAGGCAGTCATGAGGTAAAAACTTCAGTGGGCTATTAAGTTTAAAATCTATAGAGAAAAGTTCAGTGGAATAGGTTACCTGGTTTCCATGAATGACAAACATAACAGATGAACAAAAATTCCTTAAGTTTTACATCTCCGCTCTTATACAATTCATGAGACGAAGCATTTATACGTCCTTAGCCGTGAAAATGTTAAGCCGATTTATAACGCCAGGAATGAAATTACAAGAACATTTTTCATCGCATTTTGCTCTTGCACGGATATTATCGCATCCGTCTTTTTGTATTCAATAATATCTATAATATATTGTATTCTATAATATTCTATAATATCTTTACGATCCTTTTTCTGCTAATTTCGATCATATTTCCCCTTCCTTTCGCATAACACAGTCTGAATACGGAGGAAAACAGAATAACAATGCTCTCGTCTCGCGATACTCATCTGTTTCTGCGATGTTGCCAAGTGCTCATGTATGAACTAGGATCAAAATTGAACTTCAATTTCTTGATCTTAGATCAGTGTTATACAATACGACTCGAGCCTGAACTCAGATCATTTTCTGAACTTAGATCATAATTGATCTCCAGTCAGTGATGTTTATACAATCGGCCCTTAATCAAACAAAATTCTATTCTATATGAACCCAAATGTTTTACTTCTGCTGGATTAAATCACAGTATAAATTTCGGCCCAAGATTATACAACTCACTAATAATAGCTCATCCTGAACTATATAAACTAAATTTACACAGATTCAAGAAACAAACTTATAAAAAGGTTTCAACCTAATGAATGACTCATTTTACAATATCCCAATTTTTGCTTTTCATTTTGGCTACTCGTGCTTGTCATTCCTCTCTAACACATAATGTTTAATATATATGTTTTGCTTTTGATTTATATTATTTACTATTTGCCCTGTTTTGTGTGTGTATTTGTGTATGCCATGTGTGTGTGTGTGTGTGTGTGTGTGTGTGTGTGTTTTGTATGTAGCGTCGCTGTGCCCTGAATTTTTTGTTTTGTAATTTCCAGTGGTCACTGTTTTCTTTTGCTGTGCTGAGCTGTGCCCGAGCACGAGCTTTTGCTCATTCGGGCATCAGTTATGAATGTATGTTTTATGTTTTACGAAGGTAAAATTTAAAAAAATTAAATAAAAAGATATCGTCATCACTTTTATCGTTTTGTATTGGTCTCATGTTATCCCACCTACGTGCTCTCAGTTTTGTGTAAATTATTTATTCCTGAAACCGTACCTTTCGGAAGGAACAAGTTTCTGACTATTGTCCAGATTAATCTTCTAAAAGAAATTGCAGAGTTCTTTGCTGTGTCGGTGATAAAGTGATAAAATTTACAATTTTAATTATTTGGAATGCGTTACCCTTGATGCTCGTGCTCATGATTAATGAAATACAAACAATTCAATTGTAATATTGCAGTATCACTGGTGATCAAAAACCCCAGTTTTATTCATAATCCTTCCTGACAAAATAATTTGATCTCCAGGAGGTAGTTTATTGTATTGATTCATTATTAAACCAATAATTTTTGGATTGTTAGATATTTTAGTACTTTATAATAACACATCTTTCAGATTTCTAACACACTAAAATTTATTATGGGACCCCCAGAAAATTTTTCAGGGTGGTCCGCCACCACTACTCTATAGCAAGAAACATATATTTTTACATGTATATCACTTTGCATATTTTAAACTATTCATTTATAGCATATTTTTATATTTTTATCTTACCGTTAGAATAGCAAACAAAATTAAACTAGTGAAATAACAGTTTCAATGAATCAAATAAACCATACATTACTGTACAATAAATTATTTTAGACTCCTGTTTATATCATAGTGTGTTATTTATAATTATGATATTTATAATGTTACTATTTAAAGTTGAGGGATAATATTAAGTTTACCTTCATTCAATGAAACCTTTCTCAGACCCTCCCATTTAGGGAATGTTTTGTGTTTATTTAACGATACTGCAAACTACTTCTGTGTCCATCGCCTGTGTGCCGGAATTGTATAATGCAGGAGTTAATTTAGCACATATAAATACCATCGACCTGGGACGGGATCAAACCATGGCCTTAGGCACAAAAAAACAGAATTGTACAGACTGTGCCATCAGGATGACTTTTGGAAAAGGTACTATTGACAATACTGGTGTTACATTCAAAGCTGTATCCATTATTTCTACCCTGGCATAGCTTCCGGAAGCTGTTTTACATTTTTGCGCAAGTGCGAAGCTCTTTAAAATGTGCGCGGATAATAATTTGTTGCTAATAATATTAGTGTATAGTTCTATGAAACACGGCCAGTGCAGAGTTTGCTTTATCATCTCTCTTTCTCAATTTTACTGTGTGATTTTTGACAAAGTAAACAGAACGCTCTCTCGTTCCTGCTATATTGTTTTTGCACAAGGTGCGAAATGAATCTGCGCCAGTAGTAGTATGGAGATTGCGAGTTGTGCTATAATCTGAGCAATGGAGCGTGCAGACTCACTCAGACGACAGAGCTTACGATCAAATTTCCGTGATTCAACTTTCCGCTTCCAGGAAGAGGTCAAGTGCAGATTAGCTCAAGGATTTCCTCACACTCTTTTATGCAGCTAGCGGCGAAGTGCCAGGAATCATTTTTCATTGTTCCTCCATGTCAACAACGCCTGCTATCATTATTACTCAAGTTATTACGCCAGGATCTCCTTTAAATATGAGTACTTTAAATATGTCAGTGTCAGTTATCTTAGCAATACCATGCAATGCGCAGAAGATCCTTTTACTCTTGCCTAAATTTAACCATCCTTAATATAATGTGAAAAACACGAATCAACACGAACATCTGACGTAATAGCTTCATATGACATGTAACACATTACATTGGGTAGAACGGAGTTGACTCTAGAAATGTTATTTTCTATACCTATTTTATATATATATATATATATATATATATATATATATATATATATATAAGATAAATCAGCATTTAATCGTAATAATGGTAATGATAATAAATAATAACAAATAATAAAAATATATATTTCCTTTACTCAGTTTTAGCTTACCTTGCCCGATGGTGGAGCAGTGATGGGCAAACCTCTACGGCAGTTGGCCAAATGACAGAAATATCTCACAAAGGAATAATTTCTCACAAAGGAATAATTTCTCACAAAGGAATAATTTATTGTAATGCTGAAATTGTGCAATTTTCAGAACTAATTTATTTGTTATTTATATATTAAGAAGTATATTATAAGATATGTGGAACTGTGGCTGTAGGCCTACTTTCGATAGGTTTTCCTAGTCCGATTGCAACTGGAAGATGGGCCTCAGAATGAAGTCAAAAGTCTGTCGGTCTGTTTCTGACACACTTTTTCGAAGCTTCAAAGAAGAAAACACCTGCTCACGCACATATGAAGATCCAAACATAGAGATAACTTTCTGGGCCAGATAAATTAAAATTTGGAAACTTGTTTTCGGCAAGGATTTGTAGAATTCAAATTCTGAGATGTTAAGATACAACAATTTAGGTTAACTTCCTTTGCGAGTCATGCAATAGAAGGAAAGGCAATCGATTAAGAAATATATTTTTCTCCTCCTTACCTGTCGCGGGCCGTCTTGAACCTGTCCGAGGGCCGCCTCTGATGCGCGTGCCGTACTTTTCCTGTCACTGGCCTAAATCAAATCCAAAGAATTGTCATGCTGTATAGAGTTTTCAACATCAACAGTATACAGACAGTAAGTGGGATAAGACAGGAATCCACGCCAACATTTTCTTCCTAAGAGTCCCAGTATCATTATTGAATTTAATGTGAGCTTAAGCCACGGGCCGAGGGTTGAAAACCATTTCCCTAAACGAGAACGTCAAATTTTGTGTGTATACCTTTCGGAATTAAATTTATAGATTGGTAATAAGGCGTTCATCAACTGAAATCATCAGTGGGTACTAAGGAAAATTAATGGAGAAAATGTCTGTTATAACTCTTTTTCATAAATCAGAATCCTTACACACGAATAAAAATCCTCACATTTTATATAAAGCATTATGCTATTAATTTTAATCTCTGCTTCTTTACAATGTTTTAGGCGACGCATTTATACGTTAGAAGCAGTGAAAAGGTTAATTTATCCACATAATTACGGTGTACGTGATCATCATTTGTGCTGAATACACTGGGCAGTATTCATTCGCTACTCTTCGGGAAGAACATAATCTGGGTGTGTTCGAAAACAGGGGGCTTAGGAAAGTGTTTGAACCTAAGAGAGATGAAAATGGGGAGTGGAGAAAATTGCATAACGACGAGCTTCATGACCTGTACTCTTCACCGGATATAGTAAGGGTAATTAAATCACGGAGGATGAAATGGGCTGGACATATTGCGCGCATGGGGGAGGAAGGACACATCTCAAAAGTATTGACTGGGAGACCCGACGGGAAAAACGGAGCACGTATTTGGCATTAATTGGACTTTTCCACCGATGGATTTACAGATGACTTTAAAAACGTGCCTATTCCATCAATCCCTTAATTTTATGAAATCTAAGTTGCATCCAAGTTAGTGCTGAAATTGCAAGGATTACAGTTTTGTATTAGGTAGTTAGTAACTATTGTAAACAGGAAGACTTAAACCTAAGGTAAGTTTTAATATGTCCATCGTCCTCGTATTTGTGCAATGAGGTGGCAGTTGGAATGTTCTGTCCATTCAGCATGTGTACTAGCATCTGCTTCAATTGTTTAAGAATAAGTGGAGGTGCCTTGTCTAGACCACTGTGTAACTGGGTGTTTTCAATGTCTTAGCAATGAAACAGCAATAAATACCGAGGTCCAATCATTGAAATTTAATATTCTCATGGAGCAATGATATAAACAGATTCTTCATATGCCATATTGTTTAATATATTACTATAGTCCCGGAAATTTCACCACTCGCAAAATTGCAGAAAGGTTTACAGTAAGTAGGGCCCATAAGTTTTCGAAAAATTGTATTTTTAATAATTCACTTTATTACATGTTGATGTTAAAATGTAAAGAAGGCATGAAAGTAATAATAGAAAATTGATGGTTTCACCTTGCACATTGTCGCGGTCCTGTAAGGCCCTGGAGGCCCTGGAGGCTTGGGCCGCATAAACGTTCCTATTACGGGAGAGAAAAAATAAGGCCACTTAATGAATTTTGGCATTGCAGATTTGGAACAGCTGTCAGCAAACAATTAAATTTAATAATGTAGCCTATTACTTAATGTACATATTTTTTCTCTACGTCCATTGTGCAATGACGGAAGTTGTCTGCGTTGTTAAATTTTGTACGCTTAAAATTTAATTTAATATTTACTTAATTACTTATGACATTTTTGTTTAAAACTTTAAGCAACGTTTAGTTGAGAACTAACCGGATTCTTTTTTCATAAACAACCGTTTCCTTTCTATAATATAATAATATAACTGCTGAATATGATCAGTATTCCATTGCATAATATAAAAAATATAATTATAAAGGGTACTTTTTTATGTACTGCACAAGAAATTAATAAATGATAATTACCAACCTGGTATAAAATAATTAGTAGTGCCGAGATTTGTATGCGTAATCAAATAATAAAATATGCATGAAAGTATGCATGAATAATTTTTAAAATATGCACCATTATATGCAAAAACAAATGAACAAAAATCAAATAGGCCTTAACCGTTTTTGGGGGATAATCTTACCTTATTCGTGGTTATTAGAGTAGATAAGGAAAGTTGCTCTGAGGTTTTCATGTGCAAAGCCTCTATGTCTGTCGGTGAAGAAGGTTTTATAGAATGAAAATGTCCTTTCTACATCGCTGATGCCACAGGTGCATGTGAAAAATACCACAATTCTTGTTTAGTAAATTCCTCTTCTGTTACAGCTTTTTCACCATCACCTGACAACATTTTGCTGATTTGACAGATTGTTTTGTAACCAGGATTTTTTAATTAATACATGATTAAGCTTATCTAATTCAATTTTAGCAAAACTGTGAATTTCTGAAGATAATACATTTGAAATTTGTTCTGTCAGAGATAATGAATACTCTAAAGAATTATTTCGAGCCTCCAACTGTGTTATAATTTCAGGTAATTTGGTGAAGTGGCAATTAATATAGTTACTAGATCTTTTTCTCAATGCCATCTTCAGAAAAAAAACATTCCTAAACTATCGGAACGCCACCTGCATCTTCCGCATTTAAGGAATCTATCACTATTTTCGCTTCACTGAAATATTCCGCTTAGTATGATACAGCCTGTAACCATGTACCCCAGAGAGGTAAAACTGGCTCAGGGAGTAATATACTGTATATGGATTGGTTGCAGAGATTGTATTAAGTATTAGTAATTATTAACTATCCAAAGGGGAAAATATAATTTAATGCTGCATTTAAGAGTAAAACATGCACTTTTTCATTTAAAATTTAAAATATGCATTTACCTCCGGAATATGCATGCACTTATATGCAGTAACAAATACTGCTGAAATTGTCTAAAACAAAATATCATGTACCATACTTTTTAATATATAAAAATTACTTTCATATTTCATAAAAATCCGGGCTCTAATAATACAATGACAAAGTCGAGTATTAGTATGGAGCATAGGCGTACCGAGGGGGGGTTTTGGGGGTTTGAACCCCCCCTCCCATTGATTAAAAAAAGGAAAATTGTATATTTTTTTAAGTCTGCCCATAAATTACTTAATACAAGTATAAAGCGTGGGAAGCTTAAAACTCGTTATTTTACATCTTCATTTTTAATTTTTTTCGGGGGAGGACCCCCGGAAGCTTAAAACTCGTTATTTTGCACCTTAATTTTTAAAATTTTCCGGGGGAGCACCCCCGGACCCCCAGACCCCGCGAATGTTATAACCCCCCCCCATATGCTCGGCCTGGTTACGCCTATGGTATGGAGTGAATTACGTAAATGAATCTCCAGCCAACATCGTAACGAGATAAGTTTCAGTTAATAAACCGTGATGAACCTTTGGATTCCAGAAGTCTGATACTGTTAGATTGTTAGATATTCGGTACATGAAATGGCAGTTTGTCAGCCCTACATACCGGCTCCTCACATCAGGATTGTTCTCGCTACTTGTCTTTGCTCTACTGAGACTACCGCAGGGTCTTATTGCCACGAGAAAAATTAAGCCAACTGAAAAATCCAAATAACCTAATAGGGGAACGAAGCACGACTTACGGATTGTGGTTGGTTGTTAAAACTAACACCAATGCATACAGGATGAGGCACTAACGTCGAAGACTGACATTCAAAATGTTCAAGCCGGCCAGTCTGTGGCAAAGGCGAATGCCGGGTTACGATTTTCTGTCCATCTTACCCGGATGAGAAATGAGAGTATAATAATAATTATTAATCACGAATGACCTTCTCTGCTATCTATTTTTCGTTCATCATATCTTGTGCAAGTATAATCCACTCTCGATAGTTTCATCATGAAGAGAATATGATTGTTTTTTGGCGCTAGTTGCTTATAATGTCCATGTGTCTATTAAAAGAAAAACTAAAAAATACTAAATAATAATAATAATAATAATAAAAACTTACAAGAGTAAATAACATTGCCAAGTACACGGTTTCCACATCAGTATTCTGTCCAAAAGTGCAAACAATGCTGGCAAAGGAGAAGTATTTCAACTGAAGGTTGAGGAATACGTAAGCAGTGCTCTGACCGGAGAACTTATTGTGCGAGGGAGGAGGCCATGGGAGCGTGGTGAAAGGAGTCTAACAGGAGACAGTAAATTGTCACGAAATTCCAGCTATTATCTGAATTAGTAAGAAACTTCAGTTGTTTCTGAAGTTGATGTAACGTAGCAAAATTAACCCCTTCGAGTTTCAGGACCACAGTATGCCTTGGGTTATAACTTATAAGTTAGAACACTCATTATTAGGGCAAGGCATTTGATGATTTTGCATCTTTTTTATATGATGGTTAAAAGATAGCTCGAATTAAATGTGTATCATCAATTTTTGCATTTTTTTGCTTTATTTTGCATTTTTTCGTAATTTTCAATAGATAGGTCATTTTTTGGTAATTTTTGGCATTTTTAGGACTTTTTCGGCATTTTTAGGACTTTTTCGGCATTTTAGGTCTTTTTCGGCATTTTTATAGTTTTTTAAATGAAGTCTTACATTACATTATATTTTTAGTTTTTTATTTATTATTTTTGATTTTTAATGCTTGTCTATTATAACTGTAAAAGCAAATAACATCCACAGGAAATAAAGCAGATTGCAGCGTTACTGGAAGGAATATGCATTTTGAACTCTTGTTACATTTCCAAGAAAATACAGTATAAGCAATACCTGCTTCTATTTTTAAGCATTTTGAACTAGTCTACATTTCCAAGAAAACAACGTTGTAAATACAAGTGGCTATTGACGAATGTGTCCTTCTTGCATTAAAGAAACATCACTTGGGACACAGCTCCGTTAGAGATAAGCGAGGCGACTATACCTGCTTTATTATTTTAAAGGAATGTGCTTCATGAACTAATCCCAGCATCCTATTGTTATTCATTTTCAGGTAGGAGGACTTTCACTATGTCTTTCAGTTGTCTGTAAGAGTTGTATGAGATAGTTTGTTGACAGAAGAGTTCAGTAAAATGCCCAAAGTGAAAGAAAGTACGTTTGATAAATTAAAACGATTTGTTTTCGAGTACGGAGAAAATGTTTTTTCCACCGATGGAAAAATATTGTTCTGCAAATTATGTGATGTGAGGGTTTCTGCCGAAAAAAAAAATACGGTTGAACAACATGTATCAAGAGAGAAACATAAACATGGTCTGCAGCGACTTGAAGAGAAAAGAAACCGTGACCTGCAACAGACACTTCTGGGGGAAAGTTGTTCAACATTTTCGCCGTTTTGCTAGAAACTGTGTACAGCATTTTTACGCGCCGATATGATGGGCATGCCAGTTCAGAAAAAAAAATTTAGTGAAGGGTATTCAAGTAGGCCTAATATTAATTTACTTACTTCTTTAGCAGCAAAATAAATGTGTTTTATATTGTAAATTTATATATAACGAAATGTCATCCATTAAATTGGTCCTTAAAAGCAATTCATTACTTAAAAAAATTATTATAAGTAATAATGATAAAATTTATTGGTCATTTTTTTATTTTTTTCGGTCATTTTTTCACTATTTTTAGGTCATAAATGCATTTTTTATTTTGCATTTTTTCACTTTTTTAAGGTCATTAAATGCCTTGCCCTACTCATTATAAATCAAGGCATGTGTTTCTAGGCGCCATGCCTCCCGCCACGACATCTGAGGATGGAATCTACAGAATTGAGTATAGGTTTACCAAAGATAAGGTACGGCTAAACAAGGTCCTTCCCTCTCGTTCTACCTCATGCTTATGTAAATAATGTTGACTTTGTTATAAAATTTGGTGATCAATGATGTTTATATTATATTCCAGATGTCAGATGGTATATTCTGCTTAGAAGAGTGTGAGAACGCCAGAAACAATTAACTAAACGTTCCTTAAACTTTTAAATAAAAAAGTTTAAAATAATTCAGTAAATATTAAATTAAATTCTAAGCCTACAAAATTTAATTCAGACAAATTTCGTCATTGCACAATGAACGTAGAGAAAAAATACGTACATTAAATGATAGGCTACATTAATGTCTTTGAGAAGTAATTGGTTAACTTATGCTGAATAGAACCTGTGGGTTTTTACATTAGAAACAGGAACAATAATTTATTATTTTGCAGTGGCAGAGACATGTGTAGATTAGTGACAAATACTATAATATTTTAGTTATTCCTGTATATGCGAAGGCTTATATATTCATCAAATGGTGGAAAAATTATCTAATTTTTATGATATATATTTAAAACTTGTTGTACTGCATAAAGAGTAAATGACTTTCTTCTTTAGATTTATAATCATAGGCAGAAATATGTAAATATTTGGTTTATTCATGGTTCTTTGCTTTCCAAATATTCTGGATATTATGTTTCAGAATTCCGTTATGAATTTACTGTGTGGAAAACAGATTGTAGTATTTGATTAATATAACACAGTTGTTATAGAAAGTAAGGAACTTGGGTAAAATGTGTAAATATTTTGCTTTTATTGTCATTAATATTTTTTAAATAATTTGTATTATATCTCTCTCGAATCCTATGCCCCCATGTTGGGGCGAAGGGCCTCCAAGTGGAGGTTTCTGTTTACCTATGTGAATTTTCTTACGCTATTTTCCTAGAGAGGACAGAGGGACAGGTGGTAAGCCCATCGCCCCTTAACCCCCCCTCCGGAAACTAAGGTATTACTTGGACGTGAAAGGGTCAAGAAATTTTGTCCAGAGGCTCTAATTTAGGCTTGGAGTTCTTTTACGTGCCGTAAATCTACGACACGGGCCCCCCAGCTTAAAGTCCTTCCAGGAGGACTCAGTTCCCAGGATTTTTACGTCCTGAAAACCCCATCGGGTTTGATCCCGCGACCTTCGGATCTAGAGGCGGGCACGCTACCTAGTAGGATGTAGCTACATAGTATGTCTTACATACTTCAGAATTATAGCTGTCATTAAGTATTTTTACAGTAATAGAATGTTCTTTTCAACAAACCAACATAATTTAAAAGAAGTTGGAATGTCAAAATAAGGTAACAAAGTATGAATGGTTTTCTTGTGATTATAACTATAGGCCTAAATGCGTAAATATTTTTACTTCAAGTTTTTAAAGTATCAATTACATCGTTTCATACTTTTAGAATTACGAGGGCTATTCCGAAAGTAAGTTTCGTCAGTTTGTCACACGGACACTTTATTGACCCAAAAGCAATACAGCATGGTAGCATGGCCTATACACCGTGCACTATTTTATGACATAGTCGCCAGCGACATTGAGACATTTGTCGTAGCGTGCGATCAGTTTGAAGAACCCACTGTGGTAAAACTCGGTGCCCTGCGATGCAAGGAATTGGCGCACAGCCTGCTCCACCTCAGCTTCCTGACATTACTAAAGGTTCCATACAGACCATTTTGAGTGACAAATTGATGTTCCATAAGGTTTGTGCGAGATGGGTTCGTGGAGGCCGCACTTTGCGGGGACGGAAATCGGGAGATCAATTTCAAACAGCTCTATCTCGGGCAATAAAAGGTTCAGCGGCTGCAGCAATGGCTCGTTTGAAAGAGGGGAGATAGCGGTACATGGCAGTGGCGCCAAATCTCTCGTGCCATCGTGAGCGGTACACTAATACCCGCGGGCACGCCAGTCTGCTGCGACTCGCTCTTCTACGGCGCAGTGCGCCTGCGTCATGCCTCCTCCGCTGACGCCACTTCCGTCGTGGAACCAGCCACGGGTGGGGATTCGTCTGGCGTTTGTTTGGTTCCCCTGGTGAACACGCCGCTCCTGCCATACATTGACGAAACTTACTTTCGGAATACCCCTCGTATATAACATATATTTCAGAATTATGACTGGGAGGGGAATTGTTATTCATCATACTGGGTTTTCACGTGCTAAACATTCAAAATACTTTCTCCTCTTCGGTTCGGGTAAAAATATGTACGTGCATCGGTAATTCCAGTTATAATGTCGTGTTTTAATGTCATTGGTGTGTATTATAAAAGTGAGTTGAATTTTATATTAGGCTATTGTGGTTGATTTTTTGCATTTATAGGAAAACACAAAATAATAGCCAGTGCCAATTGTCAGCATACAAATGTAATATATGCTTTGAAAAATCTGTTCATAATATATATTTTTTCTAATTGCCAATTACAAGAACCACCAATGCCTGTAAGACCAATTTAGTTTTTAAAGTGTTTTAATTTTACGATTCTTTTTAATTTTTTATTGAAAAAGCTTAAAAATTCCGTTTAAACAAAATATTCGTAATTTTATTATAAAAATTCTAATAAATGTGGAACACATAATAGTGTTTTAATAACCTAACAAATTAGCGATATTTTTTTATGAAATTAAAAATTTAGTAAGCTATATTTATCAAGCTTTCTTTTTTTAATTAGTAATTCTGGATCATAGTTTGAAAGAGAACATCTGATTCTAACAACTGTACGTAAGTGAATCTTATCCATGGGATGAAGATATTGGAGACTTGACCTTTCAGTTGTAGATAATGATAATGCTACTTCTTGATAGGTTTTATGCGTAAAAATTTTTAAGATAATGTGTAAATTCTGATGATATAAAAGTGTTGGCCGTGGAGATTTGAAGGAACTCAAAGAATACTAACTACGTACCATCCGTTTAGTATTCTTTATATTTTACAATCATAGTTTTCGTAAATTACATGTTTACACCTCTGTTTTACACAGAGGATCACTAAAACATGTTTCTGGCATCCTGATTGATGTTTAAATAGTCGGTTCCATTATGTACATTGGCTGTATTTTTTTTTTTTTTTTACTTCCTCTGCCCATACCACAGGTACTATAAGTAGAGAAAGTTCTTTCTTTGACCCCGAAATTTGTAGTTGAGTTTTTAATATAAGTACAGGTTCTGAGTTCTCCTTAATCCAAAAATACTACTTTCAGAAACATGTCTATGTGAGTTTCTATGTGTCTGTGTGTGTCGGTGAACAGCCTAGATCCAGAGCGGAAAATAGTATGAAAACAAAATTTTATATTTGGGTTAGGTACCTCCGAAGGATGTGACACGAAGATTGGCGACGATTTTCTCTACTTTTAATGTCGCTTTACATGAAGAGAATTTCTTTTTTTTTCGCGATTTTCTCGAAATCGGCTCTCGCGATTTTCTTTAAATTTTGTGCATGAGGTACTTATACGAAGAATTAAAACTTTTGTTTGAAACATTAAAAAAAACTCTGAAGGGAAGCCAGTCACTACTTGTAGAAATTCGGTCTAGGGCGCGGATTTTTATGTGCTAAAAACGTTTATTTTCTTAAGTACTAAAAACGGAGAAATATGTAGGCTGTAAACATTTATAAAATATTTTTCCAGTATTATGTAATTAATTAATTTTATACAGTACATATAAAGTTGAATTATTATTCCCCAGTCACGATTTGAAGAAAAGGAAGGCATAGTTGGATGACAGATGCAGATGCAGATCCAGATGCAGATGCGTGTCAAATAAAGACAAACAATCGAGGGATCTGATACGTTAATCATTACAGTATATTACTGGAAACGTAATTGAAATCTGTTTACTGTGCCAGAATAAAACTGGAAAAAATAAATTCATAACAATTCTTTCTTTAATGTCTGGGAAAACCCGAAAAGAATGTCTGATGGCAAATTGTGTAAAATTACTTAACAAGCACTTCAAAAAGTTCCTGTGTAAAATTATGCTTTCCTTTTACTTTGCATAGGTCAGAATAAGTTATCCCGGACAGAAAATAGAGAGGGACCAATTTTGAAATCCATTGTGTATTAGGTTGGTAGAGAATAGAATTGCATGACAAGGTGTCAATCAATCGAATCCAGCTGACAAACTAAAGACGTTCTTTAAAAAAATTATTTCTAGCACACAGTCTCCGAAACAGGACTGGTAACACGCCGAAAAATTGCATTTTAGCAACCTAGGCCTCTAAAATTGCATAAAACTGCATTCAAACTGCATTCAAAATTCAGTTTTATCGGCCTAGGACGCTAAAGTCGTTATGGTAATCTATAAACAAAATCCAGATGGCATTGACCAGTCACACCAACTTTAATGTGGATTTAAGCATAAGCCTATATTTGGTCATAAAACAACGAATTTAAGTAAATATGTTTCTTTATGATAGTCAGAATCTTTACCAGGGTTTTTCGCAAAGCACGGTAGCCTACTTCATTATTTAACAACAAATATAAGCCAACAACTTTTCACATCCTGATTCACAAGAGAAACATTGTTTACCATCTAAATGCAAAATACCCTATACTCGCACCCTTCCGTAGTTTTTCTCTGTAGGCTTAAGCATCAGCTAGGACTCGGGAAGTGCTCAGAATAGTATATATAAATATTTGAAGACTACTTTATCACTCGAATCAAAAATTTTGTTTCAGAACATTTTTCGTTTACCGGCATTTCGTCCGCTTATCTCTAAATTTCTTTTTTACATAGTCACGACCAAATGCGTTTTCAAATTTTCTTTCAAGTTAGCATTCATATTCGCTGAAGCCATTTAAAAACGACGTAAGTCTAAGGATTTTTATTTTTTATTGCGTTTTAACTGATGACGAGCAGGTCTTAGATTGATTTTTCTTATTTTTTTATTTTTATTTTTCTTATTTTTTTTATTTTTTGACGCGAGGTTTACTTTTTACAAAAATAACTAGCCATACTCCCTATTAGGTTTCCATGTCATTTCCACTGTTCCACCAAACAAAGCATCCGATAAGCTTGATTAACAACGAATATACTGTTATTCCTGGATAAAACATAATGAAAGCTGATTATTTCTGGAATTCTGTGAAGCACAGTTACTACCATTGAAGTATTTCAGCATCATTGCAAATTAATGTTCGTATGCACAAATAAGCATGATATGTGATATTACATAGGCTACAGTATATGTATAAATGCTATAATCATGCAATTTGAACCTCCATAATGACTGAAATGTTTGATATTGATAACAGTGTTACAAAAGCGGCCCGCAGTATTTTCCCAATGCTTCTGGGACTAAGCAGTTTTATTTAATTATCTACATGTTTGTAGCCCAATGTCATATCTTTATGGAAAAACAGCTTTCATTAACTTTCATTAGCTTATGCAAACTACACTGACATATGAAACACCGTGGCTTAGTCTGTGGACAGCTAACAGTTGCTCCCTATGGGAAATTGGAATATCCAAGAAGAGCTTATCCCATTATTAGTTATTGTTATTACGGTCATCATTATTATTACTAGTGTTAATACTATTAATATTTTGCAACCAGAAACAAATGGTATAGAAAGAGGTATAATGAAATTAATACAGTGTTGGTAGAATCTAATAAGGAGATTGCAAGGACGCTGTATATCTTTAAGTTGTGCTGTAACAAATACACCACGAAGATATCAGTTAATAATATGAGTAGGGTACATTAAAAATCAGTAAAGAATCTCTAAAATGTAAATTGGAAATAAATTATCGAGCGGGTCATGGCATATCAATGGATGTCTTGGAGTAGAGTTTTTAAGTGAAAATATTCTGGCAAACGAGGTTAAACAACATTAAAAATGTAACCTTTAAGATAAATAGAGAACGCTGTGCCAAGAATAACACATTGCTTCGTTTGTAGTAGTCTGAAACTTGGTTTACGTATAGAAATATGGTAAATTATTCAAGCATATTTTTATTATTATTATTGTTTTATTATAATTAAAAACTAAGATCTATTTACTTATGGAAGGAAACTTTTTAAATAGAAGGAATGTTTTTTTGAGGAGCTGTAAGATCTTTTACCTTCATTCTTCTTATTCCTAATTGTCATCTCGGAGGGAAAGTCCTTTAGTCTTTTCATCAACAAAGTCAGACGATGGGAAATTACTTGCCTAGAACTCTTCCAATGTTCCTTGCACATCATTAGTACTGAGTTCTGCTACTATCAAGGTCGTATGTCGAACAGTGATTTCTGGATACTTTTTTCTTCAACGGAGAAAATTATCATTCGGATTGCAATTGACACTATGCTGTACTACTGCTACTATTACTCTATCAATGATATCACTAATATTAATGATATCAATAATAATAACAATAATACAAATAATAAATGGTCTACACAATAATAGCTTTAGAAGCTGTATAAGCTTTACAATCTTTATATGAAGCAGATTCTGCATTAATCCCAGGCATACAGAGAGACAGATAGAGACCAAGGCCGAAAATTCCACAGAGGAGCAAAATTCTCATCTGTCTTCCTGGCCAGATGACGCAATGTTCCCGGAGTATCCGAGGTTCGAGAGGCTCTGGATGCCTGTGGAATTGAGGTGGGAGGGCCCAGGTAAAATCAACGGTGGTTGGCACGCCTGGAAGATGACGGGGCATGAAGGAGCCTCTCGAATAATAAGGTATTTTGCTCTTTTCTATACTGAAAAAAAACGTATCCATTGAATTTTAGCATAAAAGTTTAGCCAAAAAATTCAGAAAATACGACAGGTAAGCGTCTTGAATACAAGTCACTTACATGACAAGGAAGGCTCACTGAGAATGAGCTGCAATTGTACTACAGTAGTGAAAAGTTTCTTTTTTGACATGATTTCTTTTAATTGGCATTTTCTCCAATTAACATTTTTTCTCATAAATGCCCCATTTTCTCAGGAACTATAATTGATAGAACGCTGAGATTTTTTTACATATGTTAACAACAACCGAGCATTGAAACGGAACCACAATAATTGATATTTTCTTTAACAGTTTGTCGAAAAAAAATATTTTTCTTAAAAAATAACAAAAATAATCAGCCTTACACAATAACAATCATATTTTTTTAAATAACTAGCATAGCTTCATGAATGTGGTCCAATTGGCTTAGAAACGTAGGATCTATATGCTGTAAAAATTTCATAATGAAATGTTCAGTAGTTCTTTAGATAATGGGTCATTAAATAATTAAATTTAACATTGGCGGAATAGGGCAGTCTATCTCCCCTTAAGGCTGAGGTGTTTAAACATCGGCCGAGGATTTTGCTAGCCCTAAGAAATGAAATACAGGAAGAAACTGGTCTTATTCCTCAAGAAATGTTGGTTAGAACGATGGAGAATTTCCGAAGTCGCATTAAACAATGCAGTTAGTGAAGGACACCCTCTTGAGTAACACATTGCTCAAAACATGAAACTTCCCACTGTGTAGAATCATTCATGTTAATACAGCTTCTTTATTTTCATCCATCTGTTTTTTATTTGAACTTTAAAATAGGGAGGATGTTTTGCCGCACCCTGTACATGAAAATCTCTCAAAATTAATTATGATTACACTCATTGTAATGACTTGGTGTGGTTATTTCGGGTAGATTGTATCACTCACTTTGATCTCTTTCAATATTGAATATTGAAGAGACCACTTAGTAGGTGACTTGTTTGTTCACCGACCTTCAGTAGATGTTTCGAAGCCTGGTTCTTACTCGACTATTAAGTGACGTCAAGTATGTGTGCACTGCTTGAAATGAATTGCATTACTTTGAATTTAATTTTATACAGGGTGCGGCAAAACATCCTCCCTATTTTAAATTTCAAATAGAAAACAGATGTATGAAAATAAAGATATTGTATTAACATTAATGATATCTACACAGTGGGAATTTAGGGTTTTCAGTATATTACATTAGTTCACCTCACTGCATAAGTGTAAATAGACTCCATGCTCTTCGAGCAAGGTTCACCATATCAGTAGGCATTATATCCACGCCGCAACATTCGCACAATATGGGTCTAGCAGTCAACTTGTGTTGCCATAACGACAGAAAAAAAAGTGATAAACAGTAAACAAAAATTGAATAGGATATTGAAATCGCGGAATTGACATTCAGTACAGTATCCAACCATGCCGTGCACGGGAGAAGAACATGCTTACGCTGTGGAATCATTTCTGGTAAACTGATATTCCGTTGTCGCTGCTTAGCGTGCTTTCCGGAATCGCTTCCAAATTCCCCCTCGTGGTGCAATTCCAGATTGGAAAAGCATTAGCTTTTGGGTGTCAAACTTTAGCAATTGGTAACATGATTAAAAGGGAGGGGGAAGGCCACACACGATCACTAGACCTTGCACCCTGCGGGGATGTCTTAAGGGGAGATTGCCAGCACATTTCATCAAAAATGTGAATTTTCTGTTTATTGTATATTTTCATTGAATTAAGTATAATTTACATGTTACATTTACAGAAAATTGGTAGCTCTTTGCTCTTAACACTTGAAAGCTGTTGATTCCAGCAGAACTTGTAATTCTGTTTTAGGAGCGACAATATTTACTGTTAACGTTCCTATCGAATTCTATCCATAGTTCATTGTGTGCCGTAAAAGTTTCCTTCCACAGCTTTTTCAACTTGCTATATTTTAAACAACAGGAATGTGTGGATTGTACAGCCGGCTTCATAAAGAATGGGCCGACTCTAGTTCGTTAGAAAATTAAAATTCCATTAAGCGGTTCAAAAAGTAAACGAACTTGCAGTCATTGCTGTGATGTTTGTTCATTGGCAGAACGTGTCCGCCTTCTGTAACGCAGGTTGAAAGTTCGTTTTCCATTAATTCGTTACCAAACAGTGTTATGCTAGTGTGAGAGAATTGTCATTCCACTATGACCTACTAGTGGGCTTTAAAGTACTTACAGGTTGTAAATCGCCACTGGGTTGTTATCTATATTGAGAACGCCTGGTGGTATACCAGGATATGTAAGTCAGTTGGAGAATTTAATGTGGTGCCGGAACTTCACCATACTAGCTCAGTTGGTAAGAGCAGCGGCATGGAGAACCGAAGATCCTGGTTCAGATCCCGGCTATGGCATTGAATTTTTCAAGACTTTACCTTTAGAACTTACCCCACACATGGCCAATGTGAAAGAATTATGAATTTCAGTGTTATACTAGTTTGAACTTCCTGAAAAAAGTTGAAATATATAAAGAGATTTTATCTTTAACCCAAAAGCAAACAAATGTCATAAGCAATACAAGAAAAAGGTTGTTTGGATTAGTTGTTAGCTAGACATATTCTCAGAAACGTGTAACTAAAATAAATAAAGGACCATGTGAGATTGAAATGTAGAGTTTGCTCACTCAGCTATTTAACGACTTTGCTTGCTGATGTAGGACAGCCATAATAAGTTGCTGGTTCCAATGTTGGTTCCGATGGATTTTATATTGCTCAACGTTACTATTAGATTTTTCAGATAACTTCGTGAATCAAGAATTCACTCTCCATTAATTTTAATAACAGATATCAGGCTATTAAACAAAATATACTAAAATGAAATGGCTTAGTTATTACTGATTATGCTACCTTGTGTATGCAGGTTATGACGAGTCTAGTTTGTGCAGTATTCTTTATCTGGAACTTAAAACGTTTAGGTGCCGCGTTCTTTTTCCAGTCAGGTTTACGTTATCTCTTCAGCCCTTAGTCCACTGGGTCCGGGAAGGGTTAGCAGCAATCTCATTTGGGAGATAATTTTTCAGATTAGAGGAGGATCTATGTGGCTCCGTGTAGCTTATTCCGAACTCCTCAGTTACCTAGAGGATAAAGCAATCATCATGCAGAGTACTGTTGTGTCATGTGTGTATAGTAATCAGCCTCAGGTAATGATTCTGCTTAACCTGAATCCTATTAAATTATGTTGATGTTCCTAGGTCCCCATAGTAAACCTTACACAATCAACAATTCTAACGGGAGAATTCAAATCTGAAAAGCTCCGATAACAGTGTAAAGTAACAGTGCATACAGAATATCCCATGAAGTTCCGTGGCCCATCGCATGCTAAGACGAACAAAGTAGGCCTAATAAAAAAAATCTTCTAAGTTTGCCAGATCACATCACCTCACAAAATATAGCCTTGTCATACGAAGCGAAGCAAGAGGCTGAATACTTAAATACTGACCACGTGTTTCCAGGAGCGTGTTCTTAACCGGAGTTACTCGTGTGTTTGCCATAAAATACTGCAATTCTGATATCAGCTGGAGTCATCTTACCCCACCTTCTTGTGTGGCATGAATATAAGAACAAAATATCTTCAATAAAATAATGTAGCCAAGAATAAAAAAAATATGAAACAAATTTCGATTGCCCATTTGGCGTAGTAGGTCCTGGCTGTGAACCCTGTCGGTTTTAGGGGTTCCGCCTAAACTAATAAAAGGAATAAATTCAGGTAAACTGATATAACAAAATTACAGAATGATTTTGTTTAATCAGTGATAAATAATATTATGATAGGCCCATGCAGAAAAAAGTTACTTTTGTAATAGATCGAGTTAAGCTCCAGATCGATTCATTAAAGCAGTGCTTACCGAAGAACGAAGGTCTAAAGTTTGATTCTTAACATTAATTCATACTCGTATACACTGAAATAATCCTGGGAGCCTCAACCTCCTGGAACCCTCTGGGCCTCCATGGCCTGTATAGGAATCATAAAAAATACACTGAAATAATAAATTCTTAAAATATATCAACATTTCACAAAATGCACTGGCAATAATATTAATGATATACGTGTAGACCTAGGATTCACTGACATGTTCATTTCAGGTTTAAAGCAGCCGTATAGGTTATGAATGAATTAAGTTCATTCTGAATTCAATCTGTCTGGAACTGCATTAGGCCTGTTTGCTTTCACAGCAGCGTTTAAATTGAAAAATATTCATATTAAAATATAATGTAGATTTCGGTAGCCGTACATTTCGATGGAATGCCCAGTATTATATCAACAGCAGCTGCATTTAATTATTCAACAGCTAGATTTTTTAAGTATTTTATTTATATTTAATTCTATTGATATTAATTTATTCGTATAAGCATATGTGAAGGAATAAGTGGGATAGCAATAGAACGAAATTACAACAAATGCCTCACATCTAAAGCAAGGCATGATATAAATTTACAAACATCTGACTGCATTTAGTCAAGACCCTCAGATATTAGCAACGCAGCTGTGTAGTTTAATTATGATTCCCCATTTAAAAAGCATGTGACATTTAATTAGTCGTTACTCCGGTACCGGTCAACCGATTTGGTCCAAAAAAATAGGCTTCTTGCCAGGGATGTTACAAATGCGTAAACTAAGTTTCATAAAACCCCTAT
Organism: Ectobius pallidus; assembly: GCA_964059195.1. Lineage (NCBI taxonomy): Eukaryota > Metazoa > Arthropoda > Insecta > Blattodea > Ectobiidae > Ectobius > Ectobius pallidus. The sequence continues at coordinate 74,012,140 of CAXKWD010000007.1, read as the reverse complement.
AAAGCGTATTTGAGTTATTGCTCATACAGACACACGGACAGAGAGACGGCCAGACATTTCCCGTCCCCACATAGTCTCATAAATTCGAATACCGTAAGATTGTTGCACAGTTCAGGTTCTCAAGATATTTGGAAAGATTACGCCATATACTCTTAGGATAAGTGGATGTTTAAAATGGTTTTACTTTATTTAATTACATTGTATTCTGTGCTTTGTTAATAAGATATTAAGTGCCAGAATGGTACTTTCTGAGATTGAATGGTGGACGGGAAAATGTCTGTCCGTCTTTCTGTCTGTTCATGCATCTGAACGCGCGATAACTCGAATACGCCTACGGATCAGTAGTCAGCGACGCTAACCACAAGACCACGCAGGCGGCAAATTGAATCAAGACGGCTTAAATGGATATCTTCAATTCACAGACAAAATTTTATACCTTCAGATAATTCACGATAAGTAAACACACATTACTGATAAATTTTTGTCAGTATTTTGTTAAACCCATACGGTTTTAGTAATTGTGATTTACAGTTTGTGATGGGTATTTACTTACATTACTGCTAATGAATTGCTTAAAATCTTATTATTATTATTATTATTATTATTATATTAAAATAGGGTATATTTAAATAGGGTAAACATTTACGTTTAAGATAGGCCTAGAACAACATTAATAGTACAAAATCTGTGCCATGTATATCAGAATCCTGTGAAATATGGGCTATACTCCATCTGGCATTTTGTTATATCAGTTTATCTGATTTTATTATTATTGCATTATTTATATGTATTATACTTCAAATGTAATATTTTAATTAATTATTTGATATAAGGCTTATGTATTAGGTTATAATTATTATGTGGAATTTTATAAAAAACTCTTATTATTTATTTCGTAGGATAAAATTTGGATAAGTTATTATTATCGTAAGTCGACATAAAACTAAATCGAATTTTAAAATATCACAATAAGAACTACACGTAGTACTTTATTTAAAAAAATCTCAAAAGAGAAAAAAGTTCATAGCATCCAATTTCGTACGATAAAATTATTTCAGTAATGTGGCAACTATTTCCTTAATATACAGGAATATAATATTCATAGCGAACCATATTCTGAATACATCACCACTATTGAGTTACTGATTATCGTGTTCTTAACATCGAAGCTTGAATTTATTGTACCTTCTTATCTCTGTTATTTATCGCAGAAAGAAAATGTGTAAAAGTATTGCTTGGTTTTACATATTGCGTGAAAACTAAGCCTCGACAAATTAAAGACAAAAATATTTTTTAAACAATAATTATAACAATACATTCCATCAAATAAGAAAATAAGGGTCCAACAAGAATGGAGGGAAGCTATAAAGATGACGGCAATTGTAATAGCAGTCGTTGGTGTATCAGACCGGTCCCAAAGCAACAGGCTCTGTTGGAATTGCCACAGGGAGTTAGAAACCCTTGTGTATATCCTACAGGGCCCGTATACTAATTTTCGTCATCATACCATGCGATCCATGCCTATAGAGGAAATGGCTATAAGACAGCAATCGAAGGATTGACATAACCTTCAAACTCTCGTCATCTGAAGGAATTATACAGGACCCTAAGATCAAGTTCTAATCCCATGAAAATCATCCTGAAGAAGTTAACGAAGAAATGCAACGGATCTACAGACCAACGGCAGATGTTTATAAACAAAATTACAATTTTCATCCTCTTTAACAGTAGGGGCCCGAAGAATTATCCACGATATATTGGCCAATTTTTTCAAAATGTTCAGCCTCTATATACATGTTCTTGAAGTTTCCCTGTCAGCTTTGAAAGCATCCGAAGAATCTTTCGAAACTATGCATGTGAATTTCAATTTGTGTTTAATTTTATTGTTCGTGTATTTAAGTTCGGGGTACGCCGTAGCGTAGTGGTTGAGGCGCTGCGCTACAAACCGGAAGGTCGCGGGTTCGATTCCCGATGAGGTCGTTGGAGTTTTTCAATTGACCTAATCCTTCTGGTGGCACTATGGCCCTGGGGTCGACTCAGCCTCTAACAGAAATGAGTACCAGGAGCACTCCTGGGGGTAAAGGCGGCCGGTGCGTAAGGCTGACAACCTTACCACCTTCATGTGCCGAATGTCCAAAATCTGGGAGCCTCAACCTCCCGGAACCCTCTGGGCCTCCATGGCCTGTATAGGGATCACTTTACTTTACTTTTTTGTATTTAAGTTCACTTCCTTTTACTTACACATTGTAACCGAACATGTGTTAATTTTAAATTTACTTTCTTCCTGTTATTCAGTGTTTGTGTTACTCGAACAGTACTCTTAGTATTTTGGCAGCTTGTAGATGTCACAGAATTAAATAATAATAACAATACTGGAAAATTTAGATTCCCCTCAGGAAATCTCTGTATAATATGATTCCTAACATTTTTCTATAGGTATGAAATAATCCGTTAAAATTTTAGACCATGTATTTATAAATTGCACGAGGAAATAGAAATCGAATTCAAAAACGAATTGCATAAAAAGGAAGTAAAGAGTGACACAATTGGAATTTTGTAGCATGTGCCAAAGAACAGATTAATTAGAAATTTCACCATTACTCCATTTTTTTGTAGGTTTATTTACCTTTGTGTTTGTATCCTTTGGGATAAAACCTTAAAATCCACTTTCATATTGGCCGCTTAGCATATTTTGAGTACATGACCTGATGGAGACTCCAATTCGTAAGCACCTAGGTCAACTTTCTCTGTATTATCCTGTCTTCATGTAATTAAATATAGGCTGCGCAATTGCAAAACGATTTCATTAAAATCCACCACATGTGTACACCAGCAACTATCGCCTGATTTTGTGTTTACACACTTGGGTGATTATACGAGAAGTGCTGCTTGAAGGCGTTTAGCTAGCTCTGTATAAATTTCCGGGGAGCACAGAATTTGCTATTTTCTCTCTTACTCTTTAATTTGCATCCGTAGCACAGCGTACGGCAGATCCCCCTTGTGACATTTACCGCTGGAAGGAAGTGGCTACAGTACTGCCTGCCTGCATCCTGCTTCTATATTACATTAAGCTTTATAATAATGCAAACTACGAGAAAACAATGCACCTCAAACATTCCTGCTCATTTTGATAACCAATGATATAATGCAGCCATAGATTTAAACAAAAATGGAAAATGGAAGGAAATCCAAATGAACATTGAAATTCAGATCACCATGCATCTCTTTATCTCAGGCCCTAAGGGTGCGACTTGGCAAATTGTTTTGATAAATGTCATAATGATGGAAAGAGGAAAACAAGTAGCATTGGAATAACGATATCTTTTTTCGTCTTATACTCTCATAGATGAAAAGACCTGGGACAAACGAGGAAGTTGAAAATCATTAGAAAGCTATACTATGTACTGTATATTTATGATTTACTTTGTTAGGTTAAACACATTAACGCAGTGGATAAACACTATATAGGCATCTGCTAACAGTAAATGAGAGTGATGTGCAGTTACATTTCATTATCCTTTAAAGTTTATTTAAAACTAGCTGAAAAGGCCCGGCGTCGCCCGTGCTTTGTATTTTTTAATTTGAAATTAACTTATGAAGGACTTTATGTATGTAGAACTTGAAATGAAGAAAAAGATTTATCACACTCAAACTATTCCATCAGAAAACGCTGGATATAGCTTTTTATGGCTCATAGAGGATGTGGAATGCTGCATTCCGTTGCTTCTACACATCATGCTTGGGAGGGGTTGAAATAAGAAGAAACACAAATTACATAAGATTGTACTGACTTGACGGAAAATAATATTTCTCATTCTCATGTTACTATACAATCGTTTCGGAGCTGAAATAAAAGAGAAATGCAGTATCACTTTCATACTTTCCTCCCCTAGAACCCGAGACATAATATACTGCGAGCATAGGACTCAAAATGTTCCATCCCATGCTTAGGGCCTATGATAAACATCCCTATTTCTCAACTAATACAAAGCCTACAGGTATGGATAACTTATCAGCGGAAAGGATTATTTACAGACTTTTGATATAGCATACTCACACACTTAAGTTGTCCCTCTACATCAAAATGTGAAGTGAGAAAATATTTCTTATGTCGAGGGGAGAGAAAGTTATGTGATTACATCACACTGTGCTTTATTTTCGTGGATTTCATTTTCAGTAATTATTTTCGCCAATATATTACATCGATGGAATCATAAATCGTTAAAGTCCAGCATTAGGCTATATACTTGCCAAGGCCCTATGTAATCACAGTAAACAATTCACTGTTGCCATGTGAACTGAACAACATTCTTTTTTTCAGTAGAATATTCACAGAAATTATATAATTTTCAAGGGAAGGACTGATTTGTTTCAATTTTAATGTTGACCGCTATACTTTCCGGACTTAACTGGGTATGTGTGCAAAATTCCGTGTAAATTGGTAAAGAAATGTAGATTTGTATAAGGAACAAACATACCCACAAACACACATTCGACTTTATATATTAGATATGAAAACATACCAGACCAAAAAAAAACAAAAAACTAGCTTACCTAAGCTTACATACTGTAAGCTTGTATATGTTTTTAAGCTTGTATATGGTACATATGTATATTTTATGTTTTAACATTTCAAAGAGTAATTTATAAAGGAAAATGAAATATAACTGTATATCACTCTCAATCATTTACCGCTAGCACACATAATAATGATTGTCAACAGTTTTAATAAGTTATTTTTAAGCTAACAAATTAAATCATAAATATACAACATATAGTACAGCTTATTAATTGATTTTCAACTTCCTTGTTTTTCATCCTTATCTTTTCATTTCTATGAAAAAGGAACATTTCCTTTTTTCGCCTTATTAGGCTTTTGTGTGTGTGTGTGTGTGTGTGTGTGTGTGTGCCCACCCTTACCCCCGGAGTGCCCAACAATGAAGTTAATTACCTCCGGTCAAACCAAATTTTGGTAACCATTTATTTGACGTGTGTACCTAGGGTCGCCCATTTTCATCCTTATGGGATATGTGGTGTTTATGACATGTTTGGGCTGTGTACTTATTTCAGATTTAAGTGGCGCAAGTTTGACTTTTTCGCAGTGATGTCAGTTTTAGCTTTATTGGTGTGTGTTTAATAATTCCAATAACTTTTTTTGTTTTTTGCTATTGTTATTTAAATGAAAGTTCGGAACTGCTGCTTTGGCCTGTAACCATAGCCGTTGTGTCGGAATTTTGTCTCGCAGGAGTTTATTTACCTGACTTTAAATCTACATAAAAGGAACTAGGCCTATCACATTCACGTACGCATACATTATGCTATTGATTAGGACCAGGATCAAACTCACAGAGTCTAACTTTCCATCCAGGCCGAGACCATATGTCCATACTTTCTAGCGCCTGCAATTGGAATTTCAATCTAGAATTTCAATTTCTACCGCCTGGAATTTCTATGAAATTGTATATAGTTTGAAAATATACGATAAACATAACTATTCCGTATTTTTTCTTTATAAAGTGAATGTGGAAAAAGCTACTTGTTTAAGACTTATATCTTTCATCAGTACGAAAGGTAAGTAATATCACAATCAATGACAGAAGGCGTAAAGTAAACTTACAGTTAGTTTACCAGGGAAATTTCAAAGGCCTATAAATTATGTATATAAAAATTTCTCAATTAAAAATAAAACAAATCCTTAGTTTATCCAGGAGACCTTACAATATGTATTTCGAACTTCAGAGTGAAATAACATTCCTGTTCGCGGTAGGAAATAAACAAAAATGGTTTGCTGGAAAAAGCATCGACAAGTGCAAGTGCAAAATTTGAGCAACGCGTATTTTCCAGTGGCCCTTTAATTCTAGAATCAAGTTCATTGTTCACATTTCTGTTATGCATTTATTTTATTTATTTTTTATAAATAATTATTACAATAGACTTCTCTGGAGCACGTTCTAATATATCTTAATTACACTTTTAATTTCAGAAAATAGAAAATATTAATCTGAAAATTAATCTGTGTTTTCTTTTCACCAAACAGGCTACAATATTTTATTGGCGCTTTCTAACATTGCATTGATGTTTTATGAGATTTCAAACGACCGGAAAATTTATAGCTGCCGAGTTTATTTCTTTACAGTGAGAAGATATTCTGTGAAGTATTTAATCGATTATATTTACAGGTGTGTAAACTAATTCCTGCGAGGTAAAATTTCGGCATAGCTTAGAGGTGGAAATGGGTTTCGAGGTATCTGATATTCTATTATAAAATTTGGAAATCACTAAGGTATGAGGGTAATTTCATACTGGCGACAAACGACATACTGTATTTATCACGTTGGGTCTATTGCATCACTTCCAAACTGAATACCATGGTAATCATAAGGAGCACGTCGTTATGGAACATCGGTGAGACGACACCAAGGAAATTAAGAACTTATTTATAATCACAATATGATCGTTAATTTAATATGATAATTTTTCATTCATTCTTTTATATGTAACTAGCCGGTTACCCGTCCTTTGTACGAATGAAAAAGTAGATTACTTTGCACGGTTTTTAGCCTTCTCGATAAACTTCTAGAGGAATTAACCATACTTCGTTTTTTAGTGCACCTGCGTTCATCCAGTTTATTTCTTTAATTTTGTAGTATAATTTCAGTGTTTGACCTATGTGTGTGGGCTATTATCAAATATTTTATCAAAAGCCAGAGCAATGTCGACTGTGCTAGAAAATGAGTCTCATTAAACCTGGCAACAGAAATTAGATTCGGATGCTGGAAGAAACATTGCAAAATTCTCTATCGAGTCTGAAAAAGTAGTAGGAATTCATACTTTTAAGTGTATGTTTCTATGAAGTGTATATTTCTTTAAATATAATCCTGAAATTGAACTGATGAAAAATATCTAAGGACTTTTAGAGTCAGAGGCCATTCATAGATAGACAGAAGAAACTTAGAAATATAATGAAACGTTCCGTTTAACGTAAGAAGTTCAAGCAATCATTTATTTCCACTGAATCGTCTAAATGATTCAAAGCTAACATTATTGCAAATTGTTGCAAATTGTTTTATATTAGTTATACACTGAGGCACCGTATCGCAGCATAGCTAACACTCTTGCGGTTTTAAAGCAAATACAGTCTCCAGACTGAACATGCCTTTATATTTGTTCAAGTACTTTCGCATACATTACTATAACCTTCGTCGTTAAAGATTACTTATTTCTACAGTATAATCACGAATTTCTGCCATGTTTTCTTCTTAAAATGTTTCATAATAAAAACTGAATAGGCTACAATGACATTGTTTTACGATTCTCTGTGTTTTCCTCACCCTAATAGTATCACACGACAATACAAGCTGAGCTTTTATGAAACAGGTTTTACAGAGAGAAAAGAAATTGGATCTTTGGTTTTACCAGTAGGCCTAGGTCATGGAATAGTAAAGTGCATCTGTTTATTATGTGCCAGGGTTGTTATACCCTTTCCGGCCAGAATTTCAATTATATTAGTTAATTTCATTTTTGCGACTAATCCAAACAAACAGAGATGAACCATTACATTTTATATAAGTATAAGATATGAATATCATGTATAATTAAAAGACTTTCGTTTGACTTATTATGAATTGGCATTGTGGTAATTATTGAAAACATTACCTTAACGCACATTTCAAAGTTCCTGCTCAGTTCGGTTTAAAACTGTTAGTCGGAACATAGTAGATTATATTTTCAAAGCTCAGTGGAATGTCAGAAAATATTATTGCAGTCAAATGTATTGCAGTTTAAACGCCAGCTCTAATGCTAGATGGCAGCAAATGAAGTTGACAAAGCTTTAATTTAGCAATCAATGCCACCCCTTTCATGACTGTTTTCATTGTTTATGTCACATTGTAAATCGTGTTCGTTTGTTTTGGTTTTGATTGTGAACCAATTTTAATCCCCTAACAACTGTAAATTTCTCGATTAATCTTACTCGAACAGGATTTCAGTTAGTGGAGTAGCTCGTTAGAGGCCGACAGAAAATCGAGTTGCCATTTGTCTAGAGCAGTGATGTGCAAAGTACGGCCGCGGGCCAGATGCGGCCTTCAGACAAGTTCAATGCGGTTCCCGGCAGGAAAGGAGAAAAAGAATATGTTTCTCACTCGAATGCTTTTCCTTCTATTGCATCACTCAATGATGAATTATAACAGAACTTCAATACTTTTAGCATTGAACAGCATTCCGATATTTTCATTATTTCATTTAGGCGTACTGTGGCATTCAGCCCAAATTATTTCTTGTTTCTTAACGCCTCAAAATTCGAATATATATTTTTACTGAGAATTATTTTATCACAGTAATATCAAAGTGTACAATGCACCATATGAAATATAAATAAATCTGAAATCTTTTTTATAAAAAAGAGAGTTGTTAATTATGTTTTAAATTGATATTATATTTTATTATTTATTTTTTATTTTGCCATGCATTATTGTTCTAAAGGTGTGTAACTATTATTTTTAATATTTCAAACTCTATTACATTGGTAATTTTATCCTTAGTCGGTCCTCACACAATCCTTTCGGCAGGCCTTCAGGCTGAGGTATATTTTTAAGTGTTATTGTTTTTCAAACATTCAAATCTCGCCTTATATTAGAGCTATCGAGAAACTAGTCATTGATTTGTAGAGTACTCATCAAGAGCTTTTCAACGATACCCCACAAGACGTGGTTTCAAAATGTTCGAATTTCCATTCCCCCACCCTCACCATCACTCTTATCCCCAAACCCCCCGAATCGTGGGTGTCACTGGAAACTCCACAGGGAGTACTCTAATTTACTCACACAAAATTTTCCTCTGTACTTCATAGGGGCCGAAATATAAAGTTTTCAACATTTCAACCCCCTCCCCCGACCCCCCCCCCCCCGGGCCAATTTCCTCGTTAACGAACTTGTCCCAACTATTGGTCCTAGAAATAACATAATAAAATTTGGTTCAAATATCTTCAAAATTAGGCCGCTAGCGTGTTAAAAGATATATATAGGCCTTTAAATAAAATAAAAAATTTAACGGGCGGTGGTTCCGTACTTAGGGAGGCATGAAACGTAAAGATATGAAATAATTTTTCAAAAGTCATGACATGGTATCGATTGCAATAGGTAGATTTTTCTTCGAAATCTACCTAAAAATCGCGATGAAAGTATTAGAGTTAGTGATTATCGCTGAATTTTGCATTATCGCACACTTCATATAATTTTGAACGTTTCATATTTTAAAAATTGAGAAAAAGAATATTATATTTATTACGGATCAAAAAGAGACAAAACAAATTTGTACACTAATTTATTGAAAATGACACTATTAATACATTATATAATATGAATTTTGATCACAACTTCACAATAATTCTAAGATCCTGCAACATGTTGCATTTTACATAATTATGTTAAATGTTTATCATCAACATGTTGAAATATACAATGAAGCCTAAATGGCTTGCCAATTAACAGGCTGTATCCACTTTAATGTTAAACTTGACATACCGGTACACACATATACTGTATATATATATATATATATATATATATGTATGTCATGCCATTCTGTTTCCGATAAGGACATTGTCAGCAATTCAATAATATGGATTCTGAGATAGAAGTAGCAGTATGCCTTGTTCTTTCTGTGATTGTTTTGACAAGTAAATAAAATAGAATAAAATCAGGTAAAGTGATATAACAATGTGCCAGAAAGCGTTTGTTTAATCAGTGATAATTGCAACTATGATTTGCAGAAAAGTATTTTTGTACAATCTCAGAGTTAAGCTTGCGGAAAAACCAAGGTCTAAAGTTTGATAAGCATACGTGATGGAATATGTGCGTATGTCAGAGCCAAATGTACTGCAACTTCCAAAGCCGTATATGAACAATATTTCTGTGTGTTGTCATGAGAACTAAATTGCATTTGATGAATAATATTTTCAAAAATTAGGCTCCTAATTGGATATTACTCCGGTACCGGTCAACATATTTGGACCAAAATCCATAATCTTCTTCCCATGGATATTATAAATGTGTATACCAAGTTTCATGAAAATCTGATAAAGCGTAGGCCTATTCGACTTACCGCACGTACAGGCACACGGACGGACGGACAGACATTTCCCGTCCGCCATACATTCTCATAAAGTACCAATCTGGCAGTTAATAATACTGTTTCATTTCATAAAGAACATTGCAGCAAACGAATGGTATATTTCATCCACTCTGCTTCCATATTACCCGCTTTTCTGAATTTTTGAAGTTCTCGGCTATACTGTGAATAGAGGGATGCAGTCTTTTTTCCGATATCTTCTCCCGTACAATGAAATATTTTGGTTAGTTCCTTGTGAGAATCTGCCTTCTTTACATTATCGCTCTACTCCAAGATTTTTTTATTTAATATATAAGCAAAAAACAGGAATAGAAAAAATAATTCAATATAAAAATGAATCACCTAAAATTCTCATAGTTAATAAACTAATTATTCTCCTCTTTATATAAACATTTTCCTCACCCTTGAACGAAAAAAACTGTTAAATTTGTCACTTCATAAAATATAAATAAAATGATAAAAGTGTACAACAAACAGTTAAACCCGTAAATAAGTTTATGTATATATCCTAAAGAAACTATTTCCAAAAGTATATCCTTCGATTAAAAAAAGATAAAGACCTCATCTTAATTTCGTTAAGTAAATCTAGTGTATTTTTCCTTCACACAGTAATTTAAAATGGATGCCAGTACATAAGTGAAAGAGGAAGTTGTCGATTGCTTTTTCTTAATGGAAATTCCCGAACCAAAGCCGATATCGCACGACTAGTCAATTGACTTGATATGTTGTCCATTTTTTCTTTCTAAGCTTATGATTCATAATTGTGGTCTCAAAAATCCACTGTGAGTAGGCTTCCTCTGGGTTGCTATTGCAGTTAGCATAATATTGGTATAAAATACCGGTATCAGAACTTATACCTAAATATTTTTATTTTATTTAATTCTCCTAGAATATAGCCCTTGATTTTCAATAATCTGAGTAAATATTAATATGAGTAATATTTTAGTGGAATACAAAGGTCTTAACTTAAATCCCCGTTATAGGATCAATGGGAATGGGATGCTATATGTTCTCATGTATACAATTGTCTTGAGTAATAAACATATGTTTAATGTTATAAATTCAGTCCCTTTTATTTAAAATTGTAATGTTTGGATAATATTTTGTCACCTGATTAATTTTGTTTAGGGCCTACTTTTCTTTGTCCAATTTCAGACTGACAATGGATGAAACAATGTCAATTTTTAAAATGATGACGATATCACAGATGATGCATTTGTGTATATATATGCTCCAGAAAATTACTTCTTAATGACGGGAACAGTGTGGAATAGGATGTGGATGATGCTCGCGTAAGTCTTTTACTGACAGAAGAACAGATACATAAAGAACAAACCATTTATAAGACATGCACCGATGCCCCGAAGTCTAGAGTTCGAAATTGGGATGAAACTTATTTAATACCTTTTGGAAAACGAACCTAGCAACAACCAAATTAGTTTCAAAGAGAATAGTCTTCTGCCGAACTGTTTGAATTATTTTATGAGACTGAGTTTATTGATGTATTAAAGAAATGAGAAAAACTATGCTATTTTCAAAGGTAATTCTGATTTTGATGTATCACAGAGTGAAATAAAATAATTTATAGCAATTTCGCTGCTTAGTGGAAATTTTGAACATGCTTAGATACTGTATTGATTGGAATACAGGAATAAAATTAGCACTCATCACCCTGAGCTTGCAAAAGTGATGACAAGGGACCGATTCGAAGAACTTCTACAATATTTTCAAGCCTGTGATAACAACGATCTTCAACTAAAATTTTGGATGGTTCGATTTTTGTGAACAATTATAACTGAAAAATGGCTGAATTTTCTTCTCCGGGATGCCAATTTATGGAAAAATGAATCTTAGGTTCCCTATTATGGGCGCTATAGTAAATTATTTAGTTTTGGTTTCAAGATATAGGCACTATGAATTTGGCTAGTCAACAGCATTCAGAAATAACCATATCATTGAACGATATACCAGAGATTGGAGCAGGTGGATCTGTTGTCAGTGATCTGCTGCAAAAATTGCCGTCTGAGAGGAAAATAGTTTATACATGAATTTTTTTTTTTTTTACTTTCATATGCTTGTTAGAAGTACTTAATAGCATGGATATGATGAAACTGGAATGATCAGAAACAACAGAATTGAGAAAATACCGCTTGCAGAGACTAATCAGTTGCCTCCAGCAGTTGCTCCGAACAAGGTTATAATCAAAAACACGTAACAACAGATAAGAAATCCAATATTTTGTGACTTATTATTATGCTCTGAAGTATAATTTGTACTTTCATAATATACGTACCACAAAAAAATATTCATAATTTCTTAAATACTTAAGGACAATTTTTCATCTCTCATATTGGATTTGCACCTTCTAAAGGAAGTAGTGTTTAAAAATTCTGCCTTTAATGTACGGAGAAAAACATATGCCCTCCAGTTCCCATTGCTCCATTTTTGGGGCGCTTCTTCTACGCAATATGCTAGATTCCTTTGGAATACATTTATTCGTAAAAGCGCAGGAAAATGAGACACTAGAGAGAATATTAACAAAGGATATAAAAAATTGGGAATATATAGGTTAAGAGTAATATTTTCATTTAAATCATCCTCGTTGTGTCTATTATAAACTCTGCTTTTCTTGCTTGGCCTTTTCTTTTAGACGATCAAACAAATCTTCATTATATTGATGCTTTTCTTTTAAAAACAACACTTTCACTTTGTTTTCAATCGCAGTGTTAGGATACTGTTTCTAGGTTGTCCAAATTAAACCTCACGTTTCAAAATTTGCACATTAAGATATTACTCGGACACATAACTCGCAAATTATTTTGGAGACAGACTATATTTGATAATAGCTATTCGGATTTGAAGGTTTCATTTAAAACGAAATTTAAACCTTTAAATTAAATTAAAGTCGAAATAAGTGTTTATTCTATATAATGCTAATGCCAATAGAGTAATGAATGTATTTAATTTATAATAAACAACCAGCTCGCGAATATTAAACTCTTCAAAATAGGTGCGTTTTAATTTTCGTTTTTGACGTTAGGCATAGGATATGCTTCGTTTTCTTTACTGTACCAAGCTTACAATTAGAATGAATGCATATACCAAAAGGATACTGAGTTTCATAAATCCTTCATACAAATATAGTATAAAAGTTACTTAGGCCCTACGTTATTACAGAAAAGAAGGAATTAAATGCACCAGAAATGCTGTTAGTCTCATTTATTAACACACTATATACACAAGAACATGCCGCTTAACGCTGGTCATCTATCACTGCAGTTGACAACTGTCGGTGTACAATACCGTTCACTTAAAGCTTCAGATATCTTTAAGTAAGATTTACTCTCTTTAGTTTCAGCTGAGAGGTCTTGACATTGACCAATTTCGCATCGTAACATAGAAAGCTATTTGTCTCGGTCTTATTCTACTTTTCGCTAATGTACAACCTAACTTACGATGAGAAGATGAGAAGATGAGGTTTGATATTACTATAAGTTAATAACAATAGGCCTATGTTTTCAGGAGAATAGACTGAGATGAAATTACGCTTCATATGAAGATATTTTATTCTTTGTTCTGCCCTGAGTTAAGGAAAGGAAACTTAATCTTATCATGGTAGGGGAAACATGGTTCCAGCGTTAAGGGAACAAGGTACTCTGCCAGTTCTATTTCTGGACAGTATTTCCATTAAGTGGCTATTAATTTAAAAAAATATAAAGGCTGTTGATTTCAAATTTTTGCATTTTAGTCTAGATACTTCCAGGATATGTTATTCGTTTACGATAGTGGCTTCATTAAAATAAAATAAAAAATCTTATAAAAACAGAAATAAATGCATGTAAAAAAATTGTTAAGTTTAGCCTTATCCCAAAAACTACATTAAATCAGTGGCCGAATACCAGAATAACTTAGGTTTGGATAGAATACCGGCGTGGAAACCGTTTATTTTAACCTGTAAAATACTTCCAATACCGTTATTTTTTATAAAGGTTACATTATCGGTAAAGTCGGGGGGAAAATATAATCGTAAAGAAATACTTTCTTGAATTCGTAAATTAGAATACTCATTACGAAGAGATCGATTCCAAAATACAAGTTCACGAGCATAGGACACACTAGTACGGCTTGCTGTACCGAGCTGAACCGAAAACAAAACACTAAAATATTAAAACCTGAAAAATTATATAAAATAGTATTCTATATAAATGGTTATTTATATTATAATTTATTTGCGTGTGCCTTCACAACTACATCGGAACGGCACGGCCGAACGTCGTAAGGTTATTGTGGAATTACAATTATAACCAGACAGTCCAACAAAGCATAAGACAGTGAGCCTACGATGTACTGGTATTCGGATTACCGGTATTATTATTTAGTATTCTGCCTAGTGGCAGGTCCATGTCTTCGTACGGAGAATTTCTGACGCCAGTGTTCCCTATCTCCAGCTTCGTCCTTCAATCTGCTGTATCTCCTCCCATCTTTCATGTCATCCAGATGTTGTATTCTTCTCCTTCCTCTTCGAGCAGTTCCTTTGATCTTCCCTTCGATGACATCATGTATGAGTCCCTCGTGTCTAAGTATGTGTCCGATCCAATTGGCTTTCCTCTGAATAATTGTATTCAGAATAATTTTCCTCTCTCCTACCCTTCTCAGTACTTCGTCATTTGTCACCCGTTCTGTCCACTTGACCTTCTCTATTCTCCTCCAGCACCACATTTCGAAGCTTTCTAGGTATTTCTTCTCCCTCTTTCTCATGGTCCATGTCTCTGCTCCGTAGAGTACAATGCTCCAGATGTAGCACTTCACCAGTTTCTTCCTTAGTTCCAATTCAGTTCTGAGACATTCCTGTAAAAATTTAACACTTTCCTGACCTACATCAATGCATCCCAGGCTCATAATTATTATAATCTTCATTATTTGCCTCTTTTTTTCCTTTCACATTGCCAACTCCTTTTCCTAGCTTCCTTTGCACTTGCCTAAGTAGCTGTTTCTGCATTGTGGATGCGGTTCTTGTTGATCAGTTGAAATGCTTTCTCAGATTTTAAATTTAATGTATTTTAAGGGGGAAGAACTATTGCATGTCCACCGCTATGGCATAGGGGATGCGTTCGCTCCTCTCACGCAGCGGGCCCGGGTTCAAATCCTGGTCGGGACAAGTTACCTAGGTGGGGGTTTTCCGGAGTTTTTCCTCACCTGTGAGACAAATGTCGGGTAACTTAGGCCCTTGTGGTCACCGAATATCATTTGGCCGTCATTATCATCTTCATCCCATCTTCATCTTGTTTGGGGTGAGTGTGTGTGTGTGTGCACGTCCTATGTGTTCGTGTTGTCTCGGAGGGGGCCCCGGCGTTGGGCTGATCACTCATCCATGGAGGCCCTCCATGTCCTTTGTCTTGTCAAAAAAGTATGTATGTGATCGAAAGATAATCCCTCTCCCGACAAGTCATGGCCCTGTAAGGCCCGGGCGGCTTGGGTCGCTTAGATATCTCTAAAAGGGAGAGGTGAAACTAAGGTGAAGATAGAGAGAATTATTGCATAACATTATAAAAATATATATTCTTGTTCAGGAAGATTCAGAGAATTGTTTTCCGATAAAAACGAAACAAAAAACGACTGAATCCCGGCCGTCAAAGCCTAAGCTGTTATTTCACAGTAGGCCTACTTTGTTCCCTTAAAACTGTAATATTTTACTAACCTAATTAAATTAGGCCTATAGGTCTAGCATTTTCAGAGTCGTTTCGTAACATTAAGTTATTTACACGGAACTTAATGGATTTGGAAATTCCATCTCTAGTTAGCGGGTTTGATGACATTATTTGTGCAATCTCGTTCCACATAAAGTAACTTCTACGGGATAAATTTCTGGGACAAACCGATGTTTGTAGACCTAAGTAACAGTTCACTACCGTCTTTAAAAAATTATACTAAACAAACATATATAGATGCAATAGAAGAATTATTTTTCATTCTAATGTCACATTTCCTTTTTTGTTTTCTCTTATTTCTGATTTTCGCCACATTTAATTTATATCACTTTAACTGAGATTATATCGCCTATTGTTCTTGGGTTGTCGGAGAGAGGGCCCGTTTTGTCAGTCGACCATCTGTTTGGATCTGCCCATGGTTTATAGTTTATTCTGGTGGAGGTGGATTGTTAGGATTTCGGATGTGCCATTTCCAACACAACATTTACCTTTAAGATTGGTGATGCCTGTGCTTTTTCCTAAGCTCCTTCATTTTCCCTTGCCCTATGTTTCATTTTTTTTTGTTTATTTATTTAATTAAATTTTCTTATTTGAGAAAGGAAAGAAAAGCAAATAAATAAAGAAGGAAAGGGACAGGGCTCCTTCCCCTTTTTTCATTCTCCCTCACTCCCTCCCTCTCTCTCTCAAGCTCCAACACAAACGAGTTGCAGATTGATTGACTCAACTAGTCTCATATTATATTCGTCATAATTATCGTATGACGAAATGTCCAACATTCATCCTTTTGAGGCATCCTTCTTTGGGCTTAGGGGAAGAGGCACTCCATTGGACCTTCTAGGTTTTTATAATTTTCACTCAAATGTGATAACAACGGAAATGTTTCAAAAAGATAGGGTATTTATATTTATAGAAAAATTAAACAAAATCATTACAGTCGCTTTATAAAATGCCGAAAGAAGAATAAATAATTAAGTTTCAAATAATAATATTTATTATTATTATTATTATTATAATTATAAGAAAATCTTACGATGTTGTAAAGTGAACTGAATATTTTTTGTCATATTTTTGAAACATGATAGCCTTAGTAACGACATTAAGTTTTTTTTTATGTTATATCTTGAGAAGCACATGCTCGCAAGTTTCATAATGTGCATTTGGACCAGCAGTATTGTAAAACATTAACCGAATAATTGTAGAAATATTTACTACAAAGAAAATGCAACATTTTACTCACGACCTTCTTCAAACAAAGCACTTTGAACAGCGACACGCGCCACCCTTCTGCCAGCGTTCGTACACTTATCAGAAGATTCCTTCATGTCTTTAATATTGGTCGCCGCATTCAAAGGGCCCATCACATCAGGAGCAAAATTCAGAGACTTCGACGACCGAAAAAGGACAGGTACCGTATGTACATTGAGAGATGTTCCTTCGCAATGAGCAGCCAAATGCTGGAAAATTATTTCGAGGCACTGAAACGCGAAGACGAAGAATAACGACCACATACACCTCCATAGTGATCATTCGACCTTGAAAAATTATTTTTAAATGTACAGTACCTACCTCTGGATGTTGTTTAGATAATATGTAAGTTATTCATGTTTCCAAAGGTGCTTCTGTTGATGTTATATGAGAATGTTTGGAAGAAAATTCCCTCTGTAACCGGAATTCTAACCCGGGACCTTCGGCTTTCCGTGCCGGTGCTCTACTGTAGCCTGAGGTCTAACATGGCGCCAGATGAAATTTTCCACTGGATATCGATTCTCAAGTATCAGTTGCACTATGGCTGTCTGCTTTGTTTGTCAGAACACAGCATCTCCTTTCATTTGCGCCTGAGAACATTTTACTACACGCAACGAAGGCAAGGCAGAGAAGTTGCCTAAACAGCACGGCCGCAAAGGAAAAGCTTTATTTTGTATGTCCATCTGATCGCCTGCGTGGTCTAGTGGTTAGCGTTATTGTCTATGGATATCCACAGGGAAGCATAACTCCCACAGTTTGCTTTAAGGATAAATAATGCAACTCTCTGTTTCTCACCTGCAGATTATTTTGTTTCAATCTTATTGATAATTCGCGACCTTAATGTAAAAAGGTTCTATCTGCACTCGACTAAATTTTACAGGAGAGAAGTGCAAAGTTTTGACCCCCTCTCCAGCGAAATCTAATCATTACTGAGGTAACTGAGAGGTGGCAACAAAATCATTGTAAGTTTTTAAGATATTATGACTTTATTTGACAGGAGAGAAGTGCAAAGTTTTGACCCCCTCTTCAGCGAAACCTAATCATTACTGAGGTAACTAAGAGGTGGCAGCAAACTCATTGTAAGTTTGCAAGATATTATGACTTTATGTTTAGATATAAACTTTTTACTTCCGAATTTATCTATAAAGTTACAGTAAAAAGATTCTATTGTTAAAATTATGAAAACTGTGATTAATTTTATGTTTAACTAGTGCTTGGTCAAGCACTTTCTTATTTATTAATTGTTTATTTACTAAGGAACTATGTAATTAATATTTTGCTCTTTTCAAAGTAATAAAATTTTATTTTTCACTAAATCTCACATTTTAGGTTTATTTGTACAGAAGTAGTAAATTAAAACAATTAAGAGTCTTTGCTAGGTTTATAAATTTAGTTTAAATACTTAATTGTAATGTTTTATTCTGAAATATTGAAATACTAAAATGATTTCTCACAAAAACATATAAACTGTGTTATTCTTCAAAGTAATTTTGGTCCTGGACTGACATCCATATCATAATTTACGTCAGATCAGCTTATTGCTTCCTATTTTTATAAATGGAGTTCAGTATAGTTGGGAAAATAGAAGAAGTACATGGGGACATCTGCCTGGTTGGAATGCATTAGGAGAGAATCCTTTATTAGAATGACTTAATCTGTATTACACTTCTGCATATCTTTGGATGAATTCCAGTTGAGAAATATGAGAGAACGGTACTTTGTTAAAATGCAGGTATTTTCTATCCCTTAAGTTGTTTGTATCAACTTAAGTTGTTTGTATCAACTTAAGTTGTTTAAATCACAAGGAAGTGTTTCTTTCTATTTTCTGCCGTAAATATGCATGTAGATACTTCACAATGATGTCAGCAATAATATTGAGGTGTCTTCTGAGAAAGTCTTTCATTCCAAGGGACATTAATTTTTGTGTTGAGGTATGCATATTTCATAATATAACATGCTTTATAAACGCATTGTTTTTCATTACCTATTTTGTAAAACTCTAGCTATCTCATTTCCAGAGCGGTCTATGTTAATTTTTGATCAAGTTTTACACAGTAAATACACATACTATCTCATTAGTAAGATCAGATTTTAAGACAAACTTCCCCAATAAAATGAAACAAATTCTTCTAGAACTCAAACCTTAATAACCTACATTATTTGAGACAACCTAATACCTTTAGTTAAACATACGTGAGCTTCAGTGTTGTGTAAATTTCATTATATTTTCTTCTATAAAATAAATTATAAACATTCGCTTTTGGAATTTTAACCACATTTTCTAAGTCAAAGGACATCACCCAATACTATTTTTTCTTTATAATATCATTCTCCTTTTCCTTTCTGTTGCCTTCCAACGTGTTTGATACATTTTAATTCAAAATCATCGCAAACTCTAATGTATTTATGACTCTTGTATTCCTTGGTCCTATTTTGCTCGTAAAAACTAAATTTAATTCCTGATTGAATGTCTTCTGGTACATTGATAATTTTGACGATAAAGGTGATAAACTTTGTGATGTTTAAATTTGAATCAAGATAATTTTTTCTATGCAATTAAATAATAAAATTTGGTCTAAGAGAATAATGTTATAAGTAGGCCTACCCTCATTCTTTTCTTGATAATCAGGTATTTTATTCTGCGTTTTCCTGCCCTGGCAATCTAATTTTGGTATTCCAAATAAAGAATATTTATTCCTGTGTGCTATTTATATCATATTATTACTGTTATTAATTGTATTATTATAGAATGTTTCTCATACGACGTTTTTTGTTTGTATTCTATGTTGTATCTATATTTAAAAGTTTTTGTTCCTCACGTTTCAATTGACTTATCTGTTGTATTTATTTCCATTTTAAATCAATATTATATCCCAAACAGATAATTGACTTTTATATTCTGAATATTAACATTTTTCCTGGGTAGGAATAGAATGCGGGTTTTCAGATGTCACTCGGCCTCTCGAGGACATGTCCAGGAAAATTCCAAATATTCCTCTAAATCCCTAAAAACATGTGTTGATCATGACTCTTAATTGTCACATCTTCATTATTGCTTTCTAAACTTTAGTTCATAGATTATCCAATTAGTCTGAACCAGAATCCTTTAAAATAGCCTGAATATCACAATCTATAAGAATCTTTCATTCACGACAGTAAGTGAAAACAATAATATACGCAGCCTAGTAATCAGAATGACAATTTTGACTAATAAGCAGGTTAGATTATTCGATGCGAGAATGACAATATGACAGCAAATTATATTTAACCGTGCCTACCATAAATGTTTTAACAGAACATTTTTCCATCCAATATAACACTTTTTTTTACATTGTTTCGATGGCAGCTGGCAATCTTTATTCAAAGGGTAAAATAAGTTTAATAACAGTCTAATTTTAGGTTTCTCTGTTCTTCGAGTTCTGTAGAAAGCTTACATCAAGTCAGAATGTTTGTAAATTGTCCGAAAATCAGCAAATATTACTTAAAACAAAATAAGTAATCAGATGGAACCTTTTAAACCTGACTTTGACAAGCGTTTTGCAGATAGAACCTATTTACCCTGCCTGTATCTCAGAAACTAATCGGCACAGAGTCATGAAACTTAGATAGGAATAAAGATCTCAGTTCACTTAAAACAGAGCATTAAAAAACTAATTTTTGCAAAAAATGTCAGATAGAATATTTTTTAATATTTGAGCTTTCTATAAACGGTTAAACCTCTTACCAATGCTTCTAGTATTAGATGTGGTTACCATATGTTATAAGGACGGGAGATACAGTATTGAAAACGACAAAAAGGTCGACTTCTGCGTATTTTAATGAGTGGTTGTATGCTGGAGAAGAAAGTATAAGTTTGGCATGCTAGCTTTCTGGAAACAGTAAATTCCAAACGGACACTTTAATTACAGATAATATCCCTGATTTAGTAGATTACCTTCTAAGGATTTTCTAAAAATATAGGGTTTCCATTATTCACTGTCGACTTGGCATTTAAGGTAAGTTTGAAATCTTCCCTATCAGATAATTATATTTGTTATTATACGAGTGGTCAGTCGGGATCCAAGTAGTCTAGTATAATGAAAGTTTAACTCTCATTGCATCCATCTTCCTTGTTTTGGTTTGAAACAGAATACTCTTACCTTTCTTCTATTATCATGTGGGTCTGCAGGTCCCATTTCTCCAGAATTGTCCACACTCCATACATGAATAACAGAATTGAACCCAATGGGAATGTCTAACTACGCCCTCACAAGCATTCGAGTAAACGTTCTATGAAAGAAAACGTTGAGAAAAGGCCTACCGTTTTATAGCTGTCCGACTTGACAGGCAGAGGGTAGGATCTGGGAGCACGTGCTCATCATGTCAGGTTTCTTTGCATATACCCTTATTACTTATTCAATTATTTCCTAATTATCCACATGTGACTAAGTGCGCCCTGTCCTGCCTATCTCATAAAAATCTGAATAAATACCGGGGATTGAACGTAGACTCCAAAATCAATAAACTATTGAGCAATATTAATAATGAATTATTAATGAATTTCATAATGTTCTTTGAGTGAATAAATGTATTGGAACAATGTTATATTCCACCTAACATTCTCAATTAAAGAAGCCGATATAAAACCAGGGGGTATTGCATAATAGCTTACAATTTTATTATAATGTTAATTGAGCGATTGTTTATAATTGAGGGAGTCAGCGCAACAGTGGACTAACCCCTCCGACATGGAAAATTAGATATTTGCATGGCTTGGGGTGAACTTTATTTTTATATAGAGGTTAGACAATTAAGAATGCAGTAGGTAGTTTTGAAGTCGATAATCTGTTCCCTGATTCAGAATTCCTCTTGCATATGGGCAACCAAAATTTTGAAAACCAAGATAAATAAATCCATAGAAACTAAAGATTATTAAATATATACTTCTCAAACATGTACCGTTCATTTGTAATTAATTTAATGACTGTAAATGCTGTTAATTGCTGTAAATGAAGTAGCCTAAGTGTTGAAGGAATTGTGGAGAATGGCAGTGAGCTTCTTCATGTACTTCATCGAGTGTAGAACTACATAATCATCGGAACTTATAAATCAAATTATTACAGGTCCTTTCGTCTAAAAATAATGTTTTATCACATGTAAAAATCCAGCATTTATTTAAATAATTTGTTTCTCCTCTGTCAAGTAGAAATAAATGTCAGTTTAACAGCGGTCTAACCAAGAAAAACGTGTTGCAGGGTCTCGTAAAAATAATATTTCTGAATAATTTGAACAGTAGACTATGTAACATTGTAGTTAAATTGACCAAGCACCATAGAACACTATACAAACAACAAAACTGAATTTTAAAAATTGTATGGAAAACTACAAGTGCTGAACTTTAACTTGATTTTTCTCTAAACTTTAGAAAGGTGGCATAGACCACTGCTGTGCTGACCGCCTCAGTTATAATAATCATTATATTAGGCCTAAGAGTTTAAAACTTAACACTATTAAATGTAAAATTTGAATGAGTTTTATCCATAATATTATTAAATATTTACATATTGCCTCAATTATAAGCATAAAATGTTAAAATGAAAAAATATAGTCTTTTCTTCATTGGATTATTATATTATAACCTAGACGAAATTTGGGTTATTTTATCCCAGTAGTAAAATTATAAAACTATTTGGGGCCTAATGAGCTCTTGTTCACTGTATAAAAACAATTATTTTTTATTGTAAATCTTAGGCCTAATTAAAAATATTTGTGTTGCTGCTTATAGTTTCCAAGTTCAAATTAGGAGTGCTTTTTTTTCACTGTTCAGCGTAATTATTCGTAGATTTTCACTTAAAAATATGTAAATATATTTATGGTTTTGTGTCTGCTTTTGCAATTGAGGGTATAAGGCTGAAAATAACATTGCGTCAATAATCACGAAGCCAAGAAGACGGTCGAACGCATTGAGTACAAAATTCACTTTGAATTATTAAAAAACATGAATGGATCAACTTCACTAGAAGGACGAATATATCGTGAGCCTAGACTAAAATTTCTTTCAGGGTTCGTGAAAATTCCCTCAAGCGATGCTTTAAGTTGGAGAAAAATGAGCTGACGCGGGAAAATTGCGGTCTGAGGAAATAAAACGAATTGCTTCCGTTTAAGACGCAATCACTGTCTAAGAGCAGAGTCGGATAATTTATTACAGCATTGTAGGTCACGTGTTCGTTCTAATGAAACAGCAAGCTCTAGTAAGCAAGAAATCATTGTTCTTAGTTGCAATGATGACAAACGTTTGGAAACTGAAATGACATGGAGTGGAACTGTTACGAGAACATCGTGCTTCAATTTGTATCCCATTATTATAATATGAAGTATTTAAAATATATATAAGGTACAATCAACCCTCGATATAATGCCCCTCTTTACAGTTCCACCCTCACACTGTACCAATAAATGAAACTGAACGGATCTTCTCCCATCTAAGATACATAAGAAACCCCGTTATTGTGCCAATTCATTTAGTACCAATGAATATAAGATAAGATTTTTACGAAATATAAATTGCAGTGATTTTTTCGGTTGCAAACTGGTGTGTATGTTAGGAAGATTATTTAAGAGACACACTGTACTGTATTTCCAAGAAGTGAGTGTTCCCTTTACAGCAATTGTAAATGTAGTGCGGTGGAATGAAGAAGCTATGTTAAGAAGTCTCTAGATAGTCTGCATGAGGGTGGAGCAGGTAGAAAGAGAACTTCATGCAATGCGACATTCCAAACTTTCACTTCTTTCAGTCTAGTGTTCATTCAGCTGTTAAACATTTACCTCCACTATTCTTTCTTTTCGATCACCATCGCAGAGGTTCGCTTAAATATGCTGTACTTTCTCTTTATCAGATTATCCTTCCCGTCCGACTATCTCTCCGTAAATTTTTCCGTTTGTCTATGTGCATCGTCCATTTTTCCGTCATACGGCTGTATACTTCTGTCCTGTCTCTATTCTTTCGCCATCCATCTTTCAGTATGTTTTCCGTGTTCAATAATACAGATTTTCTGATGATGATTACACGTAATCAAAAGTTTTAGGCACAATAAAATAAGTTGAGTAAAGGTATTGCATAGTTATTATATGGATATAGACAACTATGCAGATGATTCACGATCCAATACCGGTGTGTACACAAAGAGACAAGTTTTTTTGTTTTTAAAAAGCCGTGCGTGGAAGAACATCCGATGTCATACGATCCAATTTTTGTCCAGAATCCTACAAACCATGAAATTGAATCGTGTAACATGGACGACAGCCATTGCATACAATTTCATCCTGTATTTTCCATCCAATTGGTTTGCATGCAACTGAAACGTTTTTAATTTTCTACCAAAAATATGAAATCAACCAACAAGCGTCATTCTCTCCCGGACGGGTGACCCGCATGACGTATCAATTTCTTCAGTACAGCTGATTCTCTCCACTACCAGTGCTGGATCAGCGAACATGAAGAAAGAAAATAAAAGAAAATATTAGAGTCAAGAAGATTAACAGACGCTAGGCAGACTTTTAATTAATATCAAAACTAACTATAATCGTTATTAAACCGGCATAGGCCTAAATGAAGAGGATTTCTAGAAATAATGAAAAAGAATCGGCAGAAATGTTACCAGTGTATGCATATCGATTATACAAGCTATCGATTTTTGTTTCGGGAGAAAAGCTGACAGTATATTGAAACAAAACGAATATTCATGTTCACAGCCAGAAATAATTGTATAGAAATGCTTGATACAACTTTTTGAACCAATAAATTGGATCACAGGACGATGGCTTTGCGTCACCGAAAGAGAGCAGAAGTAGGTTAATCTTTTATAACTCAATTTTCGAGGATAATCAAAGAAACTGAGCAGAATAAAAACAGTAAACTAAAACTAAAAGAAGTTAAAACAAAGCGAAAGAATTGCGAAGTAAAAATGTTCGAAGTTGGTAAAACAGAGAAGCTAGAACAGGTAGATAAAATGTAGATTTTTTATTACGATCGGGCTTATTGTTGTTTTTTCTAAGAGAGTAGAAGACCGTAAAAAGGAAGAGACTTATATTGCTGCGCTAAACCGGCTCTCTCCGTAGTAACGTTTAATACTGTAACGGAGAGCTGTGTGTGAGATTATACAGTACGTTACCTTGCCGAGTCTGCTGGAAGCAATAAGAGTACGTGGAGCGCATTCTGATCAAAGCAAGTTAAGCTTATCCGTAGTATGTGTCTCTGTAACTAGAACTGCACTACTTTTATGCCTGGCAAACTCATCCATTGATTAACGACAACAACGCTATCACTTTAATTGCTTTTCAACTCAAATTTGTTTCGAGGAGACAGAACAACATGCATCTTGTTAACAACGCCTGATTTGAAGAGTATCATTGTCACTGTACAAGAATAAGAATAAGATCACATTGAAGTGCGTACATATAATAGTTATTTTCACTTTGTTAAAGCATGAACAAGGCCACATTAAAGCTGGTAGGTGTTTGTTATTTCCCCTCTTAATATTGTTACAGACAAGTGTACGGAAATCTATTTATTTTTTCCAAGAGACAATATAAATTGCATGGGAAATAGTCAAAAGCAGTGATAGTTAACGATCATTTAAGTATTCTTCCACGCAATAAAAACATTTCTCAATAAAAAATTGTTTTAATCCCTTCTTAAACAATGAAACTTTATTTACATTCTTAATATACACAAAAAAAAAAGTAAAGTGTTCCCTATACAGGCCATGGAGGCCCAGAGGTTTCCAGGAGGTTGAGGCTCCCATTTGTTAGACATTCGGCACATGAAGTTGGTAAGGTTGTCAGCCTTACGTACCGGCCACCTTTACCCCCAGGATTGCTCCTGGTACTCATTTCTGTTAGAGGCTCAATCGACCCCAGGGCCATTGTGCCACCAGAAGAATTAGGCCAGTTGAAAAACTCCAACGACCTCATCGGGGATCGAACCCGCGACCTTCCGGTTTGTAGCGAAGCGCCACAACCACTACGCTACGGCGTACCCCTAATATACACTAGGAGGTTATTAAATAATTTGGGCCCAAGTACATTGGGGGATTTACATCCTGCTTTTAGTAGAATTTTAAAAGGTACATGATAATCTGTATACATGTACACAATTCAAATATGAACAAACTAGACATAGTCATGAAGTATTTAAAAGTTTATAGTATCCTTTACATGACTGTGTAAAATGTAAACCACCCATGCATCTAGTTATTCTTTTTTGTGCCCGAAAAACGCTTGGGGCTAAGACAGACCAGCCGCAAAAACCAATACCATACCTCATACGACTCTCAACATGTGAATAATACAAGGATATAAGCTGTTTTTGGGTCAGTACAGTTCTTAAATTTCTGAAGACTTATGATAAAGAATGAAGTCCCGAAATTATTAGATTGCAATTATCTTTCAAATTTAAGTTATCATAAATGTTCAGAACTAAAAATATTACGGAGTAGATTCTGGAATAATGTCAGCATTTAAATACAAATTCATTTCATCAACCTTTTTTTTGTTAATTATGTAAGTGCAGATACTTTGTCATACTTGGATTCATGTGCAGTAAGTTTGTACAAAACCTTGTATATACATCATCTAATAATTTATTACATATATTATTTAGAGAAATTTGACATTTATCTGACACAATTAGAGATGACGTCGTCAGCATACATCGTGCATGAAACATAAGGTGGAAAAGCTTTGAAAATATCCTTCACATATAAAATAAAAAATACAGGGCCCAAAACCCTGGTTTACCCTGTGGAGCCCCAAAGTTTAGATTTACAATTTGTGATAATACAGATGATTTCTGATTATTCTCGCAAATCCCCACTGGGGTTAGTCCACTGTTGCGCTGACTCCCTCAATTGTAAACAACAATGAAACAATTTTACATATTGGCTTCGATTGGAGAAGTAAGATTGAATCCATTTGAGTGGTACACCATTAATATTATATTCTGGCAATTCAGACAATAGTAAATTATGCTGTACACAGTCAAATACCCTGCCAAGATCGCAAAATAGGGTATGTAAAAGGTTTCACTATAACATTTAAAATTCTTCTCAACGAGAAACATGGTATATCATCGGGTCCAGAAGAGTACTTATTTTTCAATTTCAATTTCATTAATTCATAAAATTCATGTTCTGTAAATGGGTAAAGTAAAAAAATTTTGCTTACTATTGTTAACATCATTGTGAAGAAAACTGACTTACAATTTGTTCAGGTACAGATTTGAAAAAGGCATTGGCAATGTTAACTGCATTTTTGTAGTTTCGACTAACTTCCTAATTTCGAAACTTCATGATGCTTCTAGTTTCTTCTAATGTTTTTCTTTATTTAAAGTTGGATCGAATCTCCTTATCATTTGTGTTCCACACCAGCTCGGGGTGAGCCAAACTCTTATTCGTTTGAGTTCAATCCGAACACATGCATTAGCCTATGAACAACGGTCAAGACTAGATGAGCGGTGAAAGGGGCTGGTAGGCGTATTCACAACGAATATCTAGATCAGCCCCTGGATGAACCTGACTCGTATTGGTTTGATGTCAAAAGTCTGACACACAAACATTAATCTATGAACACAGGTCGGCTTCAGGTTCATTTACAATCAGAGAAACAATTAATTTTGCATGATTAAATAACTACCGAATGAGTGCTTTTAATATTGTAAGTGTATAAAGTTGTAAGTGTGTGTATATATAGGCTATGTGTGTGTTTTACAATTTTAGCCGCCCCTAGGCCAATTTCCCTGAATTATTTATATTGTTTACCGTTTTGTTTTCGTTTTCCTTGTTCTCTTATTATATGCAAACACCCATTCGCGAGACGGGACTCGAACCCACAGCCTCCTTCACCACGGCTCCAAGGCAGTTTACCTTTAGCTATCGCAGCTAATGAGGCCGGCCTGTTCGGAATATGCAAGGAGACCGACAATGGCCGTAACTCAATTTAAAAACAAAAAAACAAAAACAAAAACAAAAATAAAGGTTACTTAGGCACCTCTTCTGCAATGACAAGTTCAAATAGTCCATAAGACTGCAGCAATAACAGCAGATTTTGCTTCATTGGCTGCGCTTCGGCAGTATTTGTATGACACAGACGCGTGTTTCTAGATCGGATGTGTGGGCGTCCCGTATCTCACATAGTAAAGTGCATTGAGAAGAACAGAAGAAAGTTTTCCTTCTCAGTTCAAAATGAACGAGGGACATACTAAGGTCCTCGCATGGACAAAAAAATAGAAGTTGGCATTAGTCTTGTACAAAAAGAGTTCTGAACATTTTCTCTGACCACCTGTGCTTCTAGTATATGATGCAGTTCTAAAATAGTTCCGATGGTAAGGGTTCTCGATAATTCAAGCGATCATAGAATAGTTGTCAAACCTTTCTCAAAGCTCATTTGAGGAAACAAGATTCTGTTCAGTGTCAATAACTTTCAGATATGATAATAGCAGCTTCTGATGATATGAATACTATCACAGTGTTACTAATAATCCAAGTATGCTAGAGGAAGAAGCAGAGGAAGAAAATGTTACTAATAATTCCTGCGCATTAATACTTTTAATATCTTTTAGGCTTTTGTTTATGTTTCTTATTTTCATACATGGAGGAATATTAGATGTATATTTGGATGTGATGTGATTATTTCATGCGGATTAATTTGAATAAGAATTTGAGTTTGTATTTGAATGATGATGATGGCCAATAAATACAAGAATAATATTTTGTCAATACCATAAACAACAAAAATAAAATATAATATATAAATACTCAAATTATATTGATTTGCACTACATTTTCCATGTAAATAAAATCTTCCTAGAATTAAATATTTACAGTCAAGAAACAATTAATTTTACATTATTAAATAATAATACCACTTTGACTTCTGAATGAGTGCATTTAATATTGAATAGTTGTATACACTTTACATGGTCTGACCCACTTGATTAAACTTGACGTAAATAATAACATTGGCCGATGTCTTTATGCGTCCATTTTATGGCAATTTCTTCATGGAAATTTGTTTAGGCAACATCGTTAGTTGCTTTTACGGTGGCATTGTTATAATACTTTATCCTTTTTTGCGGGTCTTGTTCTCTAATGTTATCCATGATTACAGCTGCCTGAAATCAATTTAATGAAATATTGAAACTATATTTTTTTCACGACAGTAGACATTTTGCTGTTTGTTCACAGACTGGATGGATGGCGACACTGGCGGAATGCAGTTACCTGTCTTCCTGCCGTGGGTGAGTAAAATATGTTTGATAAATAACGTTTCACAGGCAAAGATGGTGTAACTTTTACCAGTCCCACCTAAAAGCACTCTCACATATATATATCATATTTAAGTACATAATCGTTCCAGGTATATTTCTATTAATAATGAAGAAAGGAGGCCAAAAGCTTTAAGTTCGCCAAATTTCGTGTATCCAGTTCATTAAAGTTAATGAGTGAGATTTTAAGCTTTTTTTTGTATTGTAAAAAGTTTTTTTTCTTTTGTTTTTTTTTTAATCCTCCCATCGGTGATAGCCTGCAAGCTTTCATACAATTAACTGAACTTACTTTCGGAATCACCCTCGTATTCGTGAGGGAAAACTAAAAATCTGAGTTTGTTAACAAAATGGGTTGCTTAAACACACACACACGATGTAATTCATGTTTCTTCTTACATAAACAAATTTGTGTTTTGAAGTAATAGGCCTATATTTCTTTTTCTTTTTTGTTGGTAAATTTATTTAATTTTCCGTATTATGCATTTTATAGAATTTGTAATCGATCAATTTCATTATTTGTAAGTCTTTCCTAGTCCCGTCCTGTTGACAGAATTTTTAATTAAAACTTCTAAATGCATTAATTATGAGTGACATTTTTAAACAAATCAGACTAATGGCATTAATGATTGATTCATTGACACATTATTGTAATCCTTACAGCTTACGGGCACTCATATATCATTCTGTGAACGTGGAGATGCTATAAATAGAAGCGCAATAGGGCTGCAGCGTTCAGCAAAACAGACAAAGAGCATTTAGAAGGAGAAGCAAATTAAATCCGTTGGTTTGGAGAGAATATTGGATTTAACACATGTCTCTGATGGAGACTCGTTTACTTTTTTGTGTAGGTGCTAGAATTTGATTATGCTGAAGGCTGATAAAATCATTAGTGTTTGTCCCTTGCACAGCACAGTATAGCCAGTTCATTGAAGTTCGGCTTTGAAAGCGTCTACGTGAGCCATGTTTACATTCTAAGCAAGTATAACTCCCTAGAACAGGTGCGCTGTAGTTTTCTATTAGTTTATTCATACAAAAGCAGGTTATTAGTTAAATGCGCATAAAAATAATAATTCATCGTTATAAGCGTTATAAGCAGGGCCCGGATTCTGATGACCTAAAATTGTTTGAATACATGACCTATAAAATGACCGTAAATTTTGAAGAAAATGAGTTATATTTTATTTATAAAAAATTATTATTGCACACAAAGTTGTAGACTAATTTGTACATAATTGTAAAAAATGTGAAAGCAGAAGGGTGTTGTAGGTCTAAAAACTTTGTTTTTTGTTCTTGATTGGAGCATTTGAGAAGAAAACGAAGAAAGTAGTTTTTAAAATAGATCCTACAAAAAATGTTGCATTATACTAACCTAGTAATTTAGTAAATTTTACCCTATGAGGAAGAAATACTACAAAAAAGTTAATATACTCATTGTAAATGTATGAAAATTACTAAATAAGGAAGGAAATCGCACGAAAATGAAAAAATATTGACGTAAAATTGAATTAAATGTCCTAAAAATATAAAATTGCATAAAGTGACAAAAAATGACCTAATAAAAATGCATTTCTATCATTTAGAGGACATTATTGGGATTTATCTACAAGTTGGTAATGTCTAAGCAGCATCAATAAAACGATGACATGTGATTAGAATCCGGGTCCTGGTTATAAGAAATACTTTTGCTCTTTGGGGTATTTATTTATAAATAAAAAAAATATACATTAAAACTATTCACTTTCAGCATAAAGCGCTGATAGAATAAGATTCCATAGTTCTAATAAGAAGAAAGCTATCTTCATGGCTGGTTTCGAATCTCTGGCTAGAAAAGGGAGAAAGATTCCTCCAGCATGTCTGAATATACTGTACATTGTTGTCTGTAGACTATATGAATGCATTCTGCTGAAGCATGTTCCCGAAAGATTGTCTTTCCCGAACAGGGTTGCCAGAGTGGCTATTTTTAGCCAATGTGACTACTTTGCGTGCAATGAGGCTAAGAATATTTCCAGATAATTAGCCACCTGTTTTTGGCTAATTATAGCTAATTTACAAACCTGATAAATGTAGTATGTGTACAGTATAACACATAATAGGCTGCAGAAGATAAAATTAAACACGGTTAGCTCAGTCGATCATGCGACTGAAATTATAAATTTATACAGGGAATTAATGAACAACACCGGAATGTTTTACCTGGGTATAGAGGGGACATAAATAAGCACCTTTTATTATAAATTAATGAATTTCATTGTTTTTCTCTGTGAGGGTCAATTATAATAAGTTGACAAATACATTCACCTTATACACTCAATTTTACTTATAAATGCATTTCATTTATAAGTAAAATTGAGGGTATAAGGTGAATGTATTTATCAACATATTACCTTTTATTATCATATTTTTTCTCTATGAGGTAAAATGTTTATGCTACTGGGCATTAAAGTCATTACAATTGTGCTCATAAGTCAAGAATGGAGCAAACTAGTTACAATTTTTAATTAAATTGACTTCACGCCTTCTTTGTGATCGATAAAACCTTATTCTTATTCATTCATGAGCATCTACATCATAATTTAGAGTTTTCATAACCTGTAAAATTAACAGAATAATCATATGAATGGTCGCCAAACAGCATTAATTTTTTATTCATAACTCCAGGTTGTTTCGCGTCATTTTAAAAGTTAATAAGTCGGCGATGTCCATCTCCTCGGATATTTTATATGAAAAATTTAGTCCATAGGCTAGAGCAAAAATCTCCCAATAAATGTTGCTTGTCTATGTCCCCTCTATACACAGATAAAACATTTCGGTAATGTTCATTAATACCCTGTATAGACTATATATTTAAAATGTGGCCAAAAGACTAGTTTTTATTAATATATAGCTAGTTTTGTCTAAAATAATCTGACAACCCTGTTCCAGGAAACAAAATTTCAATATTGACAACAGTAGCCTACGTGTTCGAATTAGTTATTGCGCTGTTCCTAGGTGATGTGAGTTTGACTTTCAGTTTTCTAAATTTAAGTTAGTTTGCTGCGAAGTATGAATTCCCGATTTACAATTTTCTGTGCTGACACGTGAGATACCATTTTTGTAATAATGCAAGAGCCTTATTTCCTTATGCTAAAATTAATACTATTTATGTGGAGGGTTTGGCGTTGCCACTTTTCGGGCTCATAATAGTTCGGCTATTTCTTTTCTTTGCTATTTCTGAAGTAAATTATTTACTAAGGGCAATAATCTACTAAACACTACACAGCTGGAAGTCATTCTGCATTGGTGTCGGCTTCATACGACGACCAGCTTCTTTGTGATGTAGCCAGAACAGTGCAACTGTTTCCTGGAACAGAGAAAGCTAGTATCTGTCTGCTTACAATTAGTTGAGTTGCTGTTCACTAAATGACAGCTATAAGGGGAAGGGGTAAATTGTGCAAGCAGCAGTTCTAGGAAAAGAGATCGTTATAACATGAGCAATTCTGTAATAGGATAAATCACCTTGTAGAGCGAGGTGGAGAGAAAGATATATATTTATTTATACAGAATAATGGTAGGTAAAAATATATTTAGGTTAATGGATGAATGTAATTTCTTTTTCCAGGTTATAAAGATGAGGGAAATGAGATTGGGTCCTGGTAAATAGATTCGTGAATTTTTTGGGGGGAGATTATGAATTTGGGAATGTAAGGAATTCATAGAACATCACTTAGGACCAGCGTCAATGTGGGGAATATTATTTTTTAGTCGGTAGTTTCTTTGCGGGTTTACACATAGATTATTCAAAACTGCAGCTTCTGGCAAGCGGTAAATCTAGATGGAAAGGAAGAGGCAGGAAAATATGGTAGCGATGTCTCGGCTGGCCATGGTGCTGGCAGACAATGAGATTCTGAGAGTGGCATAGGTGAGATATTTTATTGCGCAGATGTTGAGCACAAAGGCGCCTGGCTCGGGTTGAATTATACAGACGCCGGCAGAGGAAAATATCGCCCGTGGATCAATATATAGGACAGCGATCAGCAACACGGCGCAGCGCACTGTGGGGTCGCCTCTACGTAGCGACTTTTGTTTCATTAGCCACAGGAGCACAGGGCTGACAAATGGCTATAATGCAATCGGTCATTTTCAAGCCAACCTCCCACCCTCCACCCACAGTACCTCACTCACTCTTCTCTTTTTTAGCCACAGAACAGGGCAAGTAATTCAAAAAGTCGATTATACAGACCCCTACTATGGGTATTGTGTTCCATTCAATATAAAGCCCGGCGGACCTTAATCAGCTTCAATAGAATACAATACACTCTTTTATGAAGAAGGCGTGTATCGTTGCCGTAAATATGACTGAAATTTGGCTGCTTAACTTTATTATCATTAAATTAATCATGGTTTATGTTCTAATTATTATACTACAACCCTACTATGAGTACAGTGTTAGCAGTTTCTATGCAGTTTTATAAAATTAAGTGCAGACATAGATTACAAGTGTAAAAATAGTAGTAGAATACTATTTTTCTCTTTATCTTGTATATACAACATACAATGTAGAGAAAGAAGAGTGATTGGAAAAGTTTATAACAAAATAATTCTGACACGTTTCATAATATCTAGAAACAAAAAAAAAAGTGGTTTGGAATTGTGTCTGTCTCTCCGGCTGTGTGCTTGTCGATGCAGGTAAAAGGGGCTTTAATTGACCATTCGTGCATCCCCTAGAATTTGATTTCTATTACTAATATATTAAGGGTGGTTTTCATTAAAACTTAATTTCACAATATTGGTTTAAAAATAGCTCTTAAATGCTGGTAACAGTTTTAATTTTGAAACCTCTAAATCAAGAAAATAAACGTACAGCGAGGTTTATTAGTTTTCATTTTCCATTTTCTCGACTATCTAGACTGTGGTAGAGGATATATTGAAAATCTGTATACCATATTTATAGAAGAAATAAAATATACACGTTTTATTAATTTCTTTGTAAAAGTAAAATTTTCGTTATAAACGAAGTAGGCCTGTATCTTCAATGCATTGTTTCTTAGGTCACATGAAATGAAAATATAATATTACTCTCTTTACGAATACATAACAGCAAGTATGCTATGAAGAGTGTACTATGCCCTTTTCATAATGCACAAGGAAATATTAACCTATATATAGATTAGTGTGCTTATATTTCTTTGATAGATAGATATAAAGAATGGAATAGTATTCAGATTAGTAGGCGTACATGTAGATTAAATGCCAAAATTGAAAAATAGCAGCTTTAGTAGGCCGAAGTGATATATTGTGTAGACTTTTTAAATTTTTCCGATTTTATTAAATTCTTACAAATCTAAAAGGATAGGCTGATTGTATTATGTTTTTGATTGTATTATGTTTTGCGAAGGTAAAATAAAACTAAAATAAATAAAAATAAAATAAAATAAAATAAAAATTCAGTTAATATGTGTGATGCTATATAACATGAATTACTGCTTTTTTTATAATTCGGTAGTTTTTAAGCTCCACCTAATGCATTTAAACCTGACGATTTTAGGATATATTAATTCTAACTAAAAATCCAATAATTCAAATCTTAACACGTTCTGGTAACATATAGTTTTTTAAGAAAGTTTGTGTAATAAGTTTTACCACTATTTCGTGCGACTTAAAAACGTGTACTCCTAGGGAAGGGAATAAATCTAACAATTGGATAGTAGAAGTCAGGGCAAGAAGATAGTCCGTAATGTGTGATCAGCAGGATGCAATGACTCCTCCTAAGTCGACACAAACATACACCTCAAATGACAGAGAGAGAGTTCGCGTGTATTTAATTGAATTCCAACCCAGTATTCGCCATTACGAATGGAATACTCAAGAACAAAAACAAACAAAAAAAACACAAAAGAAGCATAATCATAATTATTAGACATTACTGGGATTGAAGCCGAAATCTGCTATTGAGTTCGTAGTTGGGATAAGTACAGTAATACCCATACTAATCAGAAATTCTATTTCTCTTCGCTACTTTGTTCGGTTGTGCGAAGTTGTTGCTAGAAGAAAAATAGTATGTTCAGAGAATCAGGACAATTAATGAACACCCAACTAATTTTAGCATCATTGTTCTCCGCCCAGTGTTGCTGGTGGGATGGATGAAGCTAATAAAATAGCTGCATTAAGTACAAAGAATGTGTAACTGTAAAGGATTAAATGGTATGTTGCCAATATTGTGCATATTGATCCAATTTCAATTTGTCTGTTATCATATTTTAGTCATTTATTTTCAAAATATAAAATGGGGTACTTTATATTAACTATGGATCAGAAATAACAATTTTCATATAAAGCAATTTTGTTGAATATTATATAACAAATAAACATAAGGTTCAGATTTCTGCGAGCTGCACAGTGTTTTCAATCGGCCACTGACAGAGGGATGTAAACAAAATAAGTTATTCGTGGAATAAAGCAAATTAAGCTTCCTCTCCGCTGTATATCTATAAGCATTGCTTACTAATTATATCTTAATAAGACTCGCATTTTCCTCGGGTTGTTATTATAATTATCTGTAAAGAAATAGTATTGCGTTGCTCGTGTGTTGGATAAATTGCTTGGGAGTATTGAAGTCATCAGCAATATTATTAATACCGTCATAGTAAATATTATTGAAATTAGCCAGTCTAATTTTTATAAATAAATGTTAATTCTTTTATTATACATAATTGTATTTGCCTCAGGTCGTTATTCTAATTACCTGAAGCAGTATAGTCTTGTTCGTATGTCTGAATGAATTGTTTGGACATACTACTTTATTAAGGCCTTCATCAATATTATTGATTCGGACTAGGTCAACTATAGTTAACTTATACCGTCATAAGTCATAACAAATGTTATTGAAATTTACCAGTATTATCTTTACAAATGAATATTAATTGTATTAAGATAACATATCATCTTTCTATTGTAGGGTAACAGCATTGATTTTTTTTTTTTTTTTTTTTTTTGTGAAGTAGGCCGAAGGTTGTAGTGCATGGTAGGCTGACCAGACGTCCCAGATTTTCCGGGACAGTTCCCCGTCTTGAGTTGCTTGTTTCTGGAGAAGAGTATTGCCCCAAAAGATAATTTTATCTTAGATCCTAAGAAATAAAAAATCTTATGTAAAACATTCACATAACTCCCTCTACCTTAAACATACTCCAGCATAGAATACACAGTTGTATTACAGCCGAGCACCTACGCCTTCAGTAGTCTCAGTTTCACTCGAAGTCTCATTATTCTCTAGGCAAGATTTAAAACCTTAGTTTTGTATGAATAGACTGGTTTATAACTACCCTTCAGAAAATTTATGGGGGAAAATGTTTCAAATAAAAGTTTCAGCCCTTAATATAATGTACTGTTTAAAAAAAATAGCATAATATATTATTATTTAGAATACTTATTGTGCAGGTTTTGTAGAAAATTTTTACAAAATGTTTAGAATTGTTTTCGAGAAATTTGCGAAAACTTAAATTCTCTTCATGTAAAGGTTTCTAAAAATGGAAAGAAAGTACTTACTATGCTTCTTGTCGCATCCCTTAAGGATACACAACCAAAATAAAATCTTATGTAAAACACTCATATCAATCAATCAATCAATCTTTAATTCCCCTTTAAAACTGAACAATACAGTTATGGCTTTGTCTTTACAAAAAAATAATAAATAAGACTACCTATATTACAGACTGTAAAAACAACTAAGAGCTAAATTACATCATAGCCTATAAAGTAGGTCTACACGTCAATAACACAAATAACACATTTGAAATGCAGGTGAATATGATGCGAAAGTGAAAATGTAACCTTGCAATTACTCGTGCTTACTGTCAAAACATTAAATTCACAGATGCATTAAAATATTCTTTAACGTCATAAAATGGATTGGCAATAAGCCATGATTTTAAGACCTTTTTGAATCTCGTCAAGCCAATCGTGTGAGCCTCTCTGGGTAATCTGTTGAACATGTCCACTGCCATATTATTATACCACTGTTTGGATTTTGTCAATCTTACATTGGATTTGACTATCAAATAGTTAAACCTAGTAGGATAGCTGTGATGGGAATGTTGAAAACTGTAATTTGCTAGATTTGCCTTTACTGCAACCAGACAATTATAAATGTATTGGTTAAAGACTGTAAGAATATCTAAATTGATGAATAATGGACGACAGTGAGCATCAAATGATGCATTGGAAATTATTCTTACAGCTTTTTTCTGCAGAATAAGTATATTCTTAACATTTACACCATTCCCCCATAAATGGAGTCCATATGATAAAATACTATGAAAAAAGGCATAATATGCCTGTTTCAAGTAATCCTTGGGCACCGAATATTTCAAGTGACGGAGTAAGTATAGGACACGCGATAGTTTCATACAGACATGAGCAATATGGTCATTCCAAGTTAATTTAGCGTCAAGTATAATACCAAGCAGTTTGCCATTTGGGAGCATTATATCATTCAGGGGCTTCATAGAAAAGACCAAATGCTATGTTTTTTCGTTGTTCAATTTAAAACCATTTGCCTCAAACCAATTTGCAGCATCTTGTAAAGACGAGTCCATATACTGGGCAAGGTCGCATAGGTCATGCATAGAGGACAATAGAGTGGTATCATCGGCAAACAGAATTGCGTCACAATTTATGCTAAGTGGCAGATCATTGATCATAATCAGGAAAAGAAGTGGGCTGAGAACAGACCCTTGGGGGACCCCGATATTAATCTCTGCTGGGTACGAGAAGGCTCCCTTAATACAAGTACTCTGCGTACGATTTGACAGGTATGACCTAATTAA
Source organism: Ectobius pallidus (assembly GCA_964059195.1). NCBI lineage: Eukaryota > Metazoa > Arthropoda > Insecta > Blattodea > Ectobiidae > Ectobius > Ectobius pallidus. The sequence continues at coordinate 73,973,957 of CAXKWD010000007.1, read as the reverse complement.
TTCTAATTCTTTGTTAGCAATGCCATAATAATGAAGTTTCTGACAGAGTAGATTATGATTAACACAATCAAACGCCTTCGACAAGTCACATAACACAGCCAATGTGCTACGATGATTCTCGTAGCCCGAGATAGCAGATTCAATAAGACTTTCAATGGCGTCCAAAGTAGAAAGTCCTGCTCTGAAACCAAACTGTGCTTTATTAAATAACGACTTAGTTTCGAGGTATATAGTTAATTGTTTTTTAATTAAGGATTCAATTACCTTGGAGAAGATGGGTACAATCGAAATCGGTCTATAGTTATCACACTTAGAAGGGTCACCTTTCTTGAAAACTGGAATGACTTTGGATCTCTTCAGAGATTGGGGAAATATACCAGAGAGAAAGCACTGATTAATAGAATACGTCAATGGTTCAATAATGAAATAAATAACCTGTTTTAGCAGTTCACTGTCCATATCATAAAAGGTTTTACACTTTGAACTTTTCAACTCTAACACTGCACTCAATACATCTTCTTGATTTACTAGTTTCCAGACAAAATTACTATCCACAACTAAATTCGTATTTTGGAGATAACCCGTGGCTAAACGTTCAGACTGATTGACTGATGCAGCAATATGTTCAGCAGCAGTGACAAAAAAATTGTTTACATCATTGGGACTCAGGTCAAGGTTACGCCGACAACCCTTTTTATTACGGGCTATATTAATAACCTCCCAAGCTGCCTTACATTTGTTAACTGATTTGTTTATGTAAGCTGCATTGAATTCACATTTTGCTTGCTTGATTGCGATGGCATATTCCTTTTTTGCTTTGTTGTAGAGAGTCTTGGCCTCGATTGCATTAATATTTAAATAAGTTGCCCATGCCAAATAGCTATGCAGACGCAAAAGATACGCCTTTTGAGCTTTTAATATATCGTTGTACCAACCCAACTTAGGATTAGATTTAGTTCCTAAGGGACGCCTTTTTATAGGAAAGCAAACATTAAAACAGTCAATAAAGACTGTTATGAATTTTTCAAATGTATGGCCACTAGCTGCAGTAGAATTCCAATCCACACAACATAAGCAATTAATAAAGTTAGATATAGTTGCATCGTTTATATGTCGCACACTAATCTCCCTAGATGTAGTACTATTAGTACCTAAAGAGCCATTTTGTAATATATTAATGGACAATCCATCATGATCTGATAAAGGTAATTTTAAAACCTTGGTACTTATTAGATTACGGGGTAAAATAGAGACGACATTATCGAGACAGGCATTGCCTCTCGTGGGATTTGTGTTCGTACAGTAGAAATCAGCTTCCCTTAGAGTGTTCAGAAATTGGAATGAAAATTCCGTATTTACATTAATGTCAATATTATAGTCACCACATAGTAAAACAGACTTATTGAAAGAACTTAGGAACAGTAGACGTTTGGCTAGAGATTGGAGAAATACATCTCTATTCCCATTTGGCGATCTATATATACAGACCAGAATGATCCCCAACATAGTTAATAAAACTGCTGCAGCCTCCAAGTGTATTTCGTGACAAAATTTTCCAATATCCAAGCTTCTAAATTCCACGTTTTCGCGAAGATAAATGGATACCCCACCATGGGATTTTGTACTTCTGCAGTAGTGGCTAGCACAAATATAACCTTGTAACTTGATGAAGTCAATATTTGATGAATTGCACCAGTGTTCAGTAACACAGCAAGCCTGAAATTGGTATTGATTCAGTATTATTTCAAGTTCACCCGTTTTGTTGTTTATGGATTGCACATTCCAGCATAATGCATTAAAATAATTACGTGAAGGCGCATCAGTCCCGCACTTTAACCTTCGCTCTTTTTTTGAACTAACGTCTAACACAAGCGTTATTGGGCCAAACATTGGGGTTCAAAGCTTCAGTCAAATGTTCCGCATAAATGTTCAACTTGAAAGATGAGTAAAGTTCAGGATTTCTAGATGCCAGCTTTTCCCCCGTGATCTCAGGAAATTTTGGCTTAATAAAGTCCAACAACGTCACCAACTCAGTTTCTGGAGCAAGTCTATAAATATGCAGAGGAACTACTTTAGGGACACCAACTAACTTAATAGCATTTGAAGTACACTCAGTCTTATTACCAACCACTATCTGACGATTCCCCTTAGGTTTACGCCAAACCACGTCACTCCACAGGTTATTCTGATCTGTATTATTAGTAATGCTCACTTCCTGGTCTCTAGATGTGTTTACAATATGCACTGACTCACTAGATGCTGGTACTGCAAGGCTAACGTCTGTAATTTTTCCCTGTTTACCATTATCCTTTAAAGACACTGACTGGTTTGGGACCCCATTGCTGGTGTAGCTAATTTCCCCTACCTTAGGGACTGTCGGCTTCACTTTATTTTCACTGTAAGGAACAGACGAAACAGTAGGACGGGATCCTTGGTACGAAAGTAACTTTATCTTCTCACGTAGTTCAAAAATAATTTCATCCTTTTGATCAAGGAGATACTGCACAATTCTTAAATCAACTTTGTTGTTGCTATCCGCAATCTCACTGAAAGCTTCAATCAACTCAACATTTTCTTTCTTCTTAATTTCCACACTACAGCATTTGAACGTTGCTTCTTCCACTATCTCAATATTGCCAGTCTTTTTTGCACAGCTCACGTGGAAGATATTTGAGCAAATAACACATTTAACTCCATTAACTACTTTGCTTTTACAGCGTTTACACGTAGTGGAAGTCGACATATGACCAAATGCAGTATTAACCAAGAGGTAAGCACTAAGCGATCAGGAGCGCATACAACGACACGTCCGCACAGCACGGCTTCCAACTTCATATAACACTCATATAACATTATGATGTAGAATAAGAGGCCGTATTGTAAAGGTGTGCGGATTCAGTTACCTCATCCTCAACCTGTATTTTTGCCACGCAAGACATACAACCTCAGTTTATGGGAACGGTTGTGGCTTATAACTCCCTTCGTAGAATTTTAGCGGAAATATATTTCAAATAAAAGTTTTATATCTTAGCAAAATAGTGAACAAAATTGAAACAAATTCGTTTGAGTTATTCTTTTATACAGAAAATCGCGAAAACTGAAGTTGTGTTCATGTAAATTGGCGTTAAAAGTAAGAGAAAGTTGTTGTCAATTTTCGTGTCACATCCCTCAAGATATCTAATCTAAATATAGAATCCGATTTTTCGTTCTCGAGCTTTTTTGGTCACGGACACATACACAAAAATTAAAGCACTTCCCCCACTTCCATATTCCACATTAAATCCACTCAAGAAGACATGTTTCGACGCATTTTTCGATTCAGGGGACCTTAAGTGTATATTTATGTTTAAAACCGTAATATTTGGGAAGAAAAAATTAAGAACGTGTCAATCAGAATGTGAAGAGTGGTGTGAGATATTTGAGCATTTTGGAAAAATTACATCCTATTTTAATATTTCAACACTTTTACTCTCCACAATTGTGCCACATTTTTTTTTTCCACGTAGTAGGCCTCATAGATTTATCAGTTGAACGATTTTCTTCGTAAGTAGTCAATCTGGATGTGAAAGAATGAACGTTAAAACTTGAGGCAATGTTACAATAACAGAAAACCAACTTACTGCAATGCTGGTCCTTTTTGGTTCCTGGTTTTATGTGTTTTTGTTGTTAGCATGTCCTTAGCAAAAAATTAAGTATGAAAACTAGAGTTTTAGTTTTTGTAATAGTAAAAAAAAATTCTGAAATTTTACCACAATGCTTTCAACAAGCGTCTACTTCTGTATCTTCGTATATACGAAGGCGATCCGATTTCACTGAAAGTGCTTATTGCTAGCAGAACAAATTGAACATTTTAAGAACTTAGTCCACTGTCAAATGTACATCCGTATGCTCCTTGATGATACAAGTGTGGGAGTAGTCTCAATCTCTTCGTTTGACCTTGGAGAAACATAATTTCGATGGTGCCACTCTTGAAAATGGTGCGTTTGAATGGTGGGGGCAAAAAACAAAATGGCCGCCATCGCAAACACGTTTTCCTATTTATATCAGTAACCGTTGGGATTACAAAAAAAGTTTGAAACATGAAATGTAGCTACATAGATTCTGCACAGAAAAGATTATTACAACTTTTATGTAGGATCAACCGTTTTCTCATAAAAAGTACTTTTATATTTTTCAAAATTAAAAATGATTATGATTAATGATTAATTTTTTGCTAAGGACATGCTAACAACAAAAACACATAAAACCAGGAACCAAAAAGGACCAGCATTGCAGTAAGTTGGTTTTCTGTTATTGTAACATTGCCTCAAGTTTTAACGTTCATTCTTTCACATCCAGATTGACTACTTACGAAGAAAATCGTTCAACTGATAAATCTATGAGGCCTACTACGTGGAAAAAAAAATGTGGCACAATTGTGGAGAGTAAAAGTGTTGAAATATTAAAATAGGATGTAATTTTTCCAAAATGCTCAAATATCTCACACCACTCTTCACATTCTGATTGACACGTTCTTAATTTTTTCTTCCCAAATATTACGGTTTTAAACATAAATATACACTTAAGGCTTTTGCATTCGCATATTTACATGCTTGACATTATTTACACGGCCACTGGATACTTCTAACAATAATTAATATGTTAAACACTAATAAATTAAAAAATAACCCCTTTCCCTTATGTTGTGCCGTAGGAAACTGAAAGATAAAAAGTACTACTATAGTTTTAAACTTTAACGAAAATACTGTGGAAGAAATACAATGTTTGCAGATTTATAGGCATATAGACAGAGTGGATACACTCCTACAATTACATTTTTAATTAAAATCATCGTCACTTTCAATACAAATCTCACTTAGACCTAAATCTTCATCATCGTCCAGCTCACACTCTCCCATATTGTCACAACGGTTGGGATTACCTTCGCAAGTGCACATTTCAGTACACCGGAGTCAATTTGACTGACATGTAGCCTACATGGAGGAGAGCAACGCGTTTTGGAGCATGAGCAGCGACAAAGTTCCAAGATAAGCTCTGGTGCACAAGGGTTGGTACAAGCAACAGACTCGTATGCACTCCCTACTTTTTTCCATCCAAAATCTGAGGGCGGTGGGTTATTGGGATGCTTAATTAGGTCCTGATTCCATTCAAACCATTGAAGGTGAGCCCATAGCCATGCCAGATCCAATGCAGATCTTGTTGGAGGAACATCTTGGCATTTTTTCTGTGTAAACAACAACCATCGCACAGGACCTAATATGTCGGTCAGTGTAGTTTTGGGGATATAAAGCTGCAAATGAACGCTTCCAAGATAGTCCTGACATCTTCAGTGAGTGAATGTGTAGTCCCCAATTTAGCCAAGGCTTCTAGCGGCGTATCACTTGCGGAATTAAAAGCCTTCCACCCAGTGCTTTAGTTGGGCCGGTACGCACCGGTACTGCGTACCGGTATAAAATTATTTTCTTTCTACCATACCGGGAAAAAGATGTGCTCCGGTACGTCGTACTGGCAGTACAGGAACGATATTGTCCTAAAATACTTATTAAATGTCCAATTCAATAAGAGAGTGTATTTGTTAATAATGACAAACACTATTAAATTCGAATAGATATGCGTTCTAATCTTCACCTTCGTGCGCATTTCTACAATAATTACTTTCGCTTTAGATTACATGTTGGCTATCCTGATAAGGTGCTCGGTTTTTTAAAACTCTTTTGTATGAGGCGATATGGAAAATTTTGAAGTAAGGTGAGTACCGTACCCCCATAAAATATTTTCCAACTAAAGCACTGCTTCCACCACTTTATTTTACCTTTGCCAGCAAATGATCCTGTTACATCAGCTCCTAAAATTGCGTGTAATCCAGGGAGTGCAGAGGCATTCAGAGGTCCAAGTGCTCTGTAAATTGAACCTAGCTGAACGAACCTTAGCCGAGGAAAAATGCAAAATCTTTCGAAAGCTGAGGATATCATCTTAGTGCTAAAATCAGGTCATCCATATCGGGGGAGAACACATGAGTAGTTTTAATTCCTTTCTGTGCTAAATAAGATGCATGTAATATGATCTTTGTGTTGGCCTCCTCCTGCGTACTTGCAAGACTGGATATATCATCGCCATGTGATGAAGCTGCTTTGTCCCTCCAACTGAGTACAAAAACTACATGGACCTCACTGTAATTACTGAATTCAGCAATTACAGTGAGGTTAATGTAGTTTTTACTCTTACAAAGATAAGTCATTGAAGAAAGCGACGTGAGAGATTCGGCAATTTGGTGTGACCAAAAACAAAAGGTTTGTACTCTGTTGGAGGGACAAAGCAGCTTCATCACATGGTGATGATATATCCAGTCTTGCAAGTACGCAGGAGGAGGCCGATACAATGATCATATTACATGCATCTTATTTAGCACAGAAAGGAATTAAAACTACTCATGTGTTCTCCCCTGATATTGATGTCCTGATTTTAGCACTGAGATGATATAATCAGCTTTCGAAAGATTTTGCATTTTTCCTCGGCTAAGGTTCGTTCAGCTAGGTTCAATTTACAGAGCACCTGGACCTCAGAATGCCTCTGCACTCCCTGGATTACACGCAATTTTAGGAGCTGATGTAACAGGATCATTTGCTGGCAAAAGTAAAATAAAGTGGTGGAAAGCTTTTAATTCCGCAAGTGATACGCCGCTAGAAGCCTTGGCTAAATTGGGGACTACACATTCACTCACTGAAGATGTCAGGACTATCTTGGAAGCGTTCATTTGCAGCTTTATATCCCCAAAACTACACTGACCGACATATTAGGTCCTGTGCGATGGTTGTTGTTTACACAGAAAAAATGCCAAGATGTTCCTCCAACAAGATCTGCACTGGATCTGGCATGGCTATGGGCTAACCTTCAATGTTTTGAATGGAATCAGGACCTAAATAAGCATCCCAATAACCCACCGCCCTCAGATTTTGGATGGAAAAAAGTAGGGAGTGCATACGAGTCTGTTGCTTGTACCAACCCTTGTGCACCAGAACTTATCTTGGAACTTTGTCGCTGCCCATGCTCCAAAACGCGTTGCTCTCCTCCATGTAGGCTACATGTCAGTCAAATTGACTCCGGTGTACTGAAATGTGCACTTGCGAAGGTAATCCCAACCGTTGTGACAATATGGGAGAGTGCGAGCTGGACGATGATGAAGATTTAGGTCTAAGTGAGATTTGTATTGAAAGTGACGATGATTATAATTAAAAATGTAATTGTAGGAGTGTATCCACTCTATCTATATGCCTATAAACCTGCAAACATTGTATTTCTTCCACAGTATTTTCGTTAAAGTTTAAAACTATAGTAGTACTTTTTATCTTTCAGTTTCCTACGGCACAACATAAGGGAAAGGGGTTATTTTTTAATTTATTAGTGTTTAACATATTAATTATTGTTAGAAGTATCCAGTGGCCGTGTAAATAATGTCAAGCATGTAAATATGCGAATGCAAAAGCCTCATACTGAGACATAATCATTTTTAATTTTGAAAAATATAAAAGTACTTTTTATGAGAAAACGGTTGATCCTACATAAAAGTTGTAATGATATTTTCTGTGCAGAATCTATGTAGCTACATTTCATGTTTCAAACTTTTTTTTGTAATCCCAACGGTTACTGATATAAATAGGAAAACGTGTTTGCGATGGCAGCCATTTTGTTTTTTGCCCCTACCATACAAACGCACCATTTTCAAGAGTGGCACCATCGAAATTATGTTTCTCCAAGGTCAAACGAAGAGATTGAGACCACTCCCACACTTGCATCATCAAGGAGCACACGGGAGCCTTTTTTTGTACATTTGACAGGGGACTAACTCGTTCAGATGTACTAATAGTGTTACTATCTTAGGAGTCCAATAGGCGACATCAAATACCTGCACCAACCGTTGTGGTACAGGCCTAGTAACAGCTACGAGACAATAGCAAGCTTCAATACTTTCAATGAATTCATTATACGTTCTATTATGGAATAGATGTATCGCGTTCTTCTTTCCTTTAGAAACCTGATCTGAACATCATGGAGTGTAATGAAATATCAGATAAAGGCATGTTTCTTCTACAGACACAATTTTTCTATGTAGTCTCTATGAGTTTGTACACCTTTTCGCCGTCGTGGAACAAATGCATGTATTCCTTGTCCATTCCAGCTTGCATAACCACTTCCTCACTGCATCAATTACGGCTACCATAAGACAAAAATAGTGAAATCATTCTCGATTGCTCAGAATGAAGAAAATTCAAGATAACTCCCTCTGGAAGAAAAGTCATAGTTACTGTCTTTTGGGACTATGATTGAGTTATTCTTTTGGATATAATGCCAAGAAGTCCGTGTACGACCATTACCTCAGAGTCATACTATGTCACAACTCTGAAGTAACTCAAGAAATGTTCCTGGGGAGTCTGGCCTCACAAGAATTAAGAAGAAATGTTGTTTCTGCATGATCGCTTGGCTTCATACAAGTTTGAGATTCCGAGAACACATGACACAAATTGGCTGTCCCATTCACCCTACAGCTAATGCTGGAAAATATCTGGTGTTTATCTCTCGACTAACTTAAAGTTATTAATCTAATAATTGATCGCAATGCGTTATTTCCAGTGCTTCTAGCATTGTAATCATTGTCGCTGTGTTTATAAAATAAAACGTGATTAGTGTGTATTCTTAGTCCTACTTTGATCATTCTATGCCGCAAGATTGCGAAAATTTATCGTTACAGACTTCTCTTAACACGACCATAATTCTTTTCTCTTATGTTTCTTACCTGTCCTTGGTTGGATACACTTTTTAACCTCCATTCAATGATTAGTTTCTGTTTCTTGAACCTGAAAGAAAAATTGTGCAGCCTTACCCCATAGTACTCTAACGTGCAAAATAGTAGATATAGAAAACAATGACGCGAATGATGCTTTACACACAAGAGTTAATTTTTAAAAAACCACGAAAATTAGCCGTTAGATTACTTATAGAAAAGTTTATATTGAGCTGAAGTCAAAATATAATCGTGACTTAGCCTACCTATAGGCCTACTCCTAGCCTCTGTAAATCTTATCGGCTGAAAAAACTAGAATACTTATTCCGCATCTCAGAATATTACGACTTACAGTACATATTAAAAATTTTCCGTGCTTTATTCCGTCCCAGCATGGGATCGTGGTATTCATACGCTATGCTGCTGTTCAATTCATTTCATTCCTTAGACAACCCGCTGTCAAGTGCCGTCCCGTATCAGACACGAGCAAGAACTCAACTCTACTGAGACATGCAAATTCCTATTAATCCAGACTTTAATATAAGTAAGTTTCATTAGTATTAATACGACTATTTAGCTCATTAGTTGGTGACCAATCCACTACAGTGATACATGAAATTTCAACCAATCGCAAGTCTCACATTTTATTTTTGTCGCTTTCATCTTATCGCACCTATGTATACTTGCTTTTTATGTAAATTCACAAGGACTAAAGACTGAAAGATGTAGCTTCTTTGATAAAAAAAAAAAATTTGAATACAGTGATTGGTTTACATAAGCTGAATATGAGTAAAAGGAGGTACGAAAATAATGTACAATTTTATGTGGTGAAACGAAAATAATGTACAATTTTATGTGGTGAAGCACTATACATTTCTTATAATAATAAAGGGTATATTAATAACACTAGATATTATTAGATAATATTCCTTTAAGATAGCTTGCTTAGGAATTGTCTATTGCCATTGAGAAAGTAAGTAAGTAAGTAAGATATTATTAGTGTATTATTTACCTATGATAAGTTCTTTTGAAAAAAATCCATACAGTACGAAAGTTCATTACTCCTATCTTCGGAAAATTTCTTTTCACACCTATATGTCATAAGATGGTTCAACACCTTCTCTAAATCACAAATCTAACTAATTCAAACCATCTGGAATGGCATGATTGAGGTAATTATAATAGGCTTGCATTTTAATAAGATTGAAATGTAAAGTGATAGACCTGTATGCTGTGAGCATACTTTATTTCATTGTCTCCCTCATGCTGTTTTACTAATTTATCCTGGCGGAGGTACGAGCATAAAGTCTTCTCTACCACTCAGCCAAGGAGAAATGCATAAAATATAAGAATTGTACAACTTAATTGTAATAGAGAATACAGTAAAACTAAATAATACATTAATTAAAATTATAAGGGATCGAGCTGATAGCGCGTGCCCAAATAATGGTAGGATGATAGGTAATGAAAACGAAAGATGTTGAGGTATGCATGATTCAATATAGCAGAATGATACTGTGGAAATGTCTTCGTTCGCGCAGGCGTACACATTGAATCGTTCTAGTGATGGAGTTATGTGCCCTTATTTACGAATGTCACACACACACACACATATATATATTAAAATTATAAGGGATCGAGCTGATAGCGCGTGCCCAAATAATGGTAGGATGATAGGTAATGAAAACGAAAGATATATATATGACCCACGCATTATAAACACATTGTAGTCTTTCAATCAAGTTACTGTTTAAGTCAGAAAGTAGGACGTCACAATAATAAAAATGTGATATAATGAGTGTTTGAACAAGTGTTCTTCACATAATTTTATAAATATATTACAAAAACAAGAAGATTAGGCCTATATATATACTAATCCTCGTTTGAGTATGGTGCATGTTAGGATGCTCTATCATAACTATTGCTTCCAGTGTGGAAAATAGAAGAATAAATGAGAAGAATAAAAAGAGGAAGAAATTGCAAATAATTTCAAATTAATAATAATTAATTAGACAAATTACTCCAAATACAAAACATAATACTTTATAAGCAATGTAAATAATATTGTGTAAAGATAGGCCTATCTTTTCATTTTTAAATGTTAATCTAAAGTTATGGCTAAAGGGTGGCTAAAGTCATTGTTATGTATTTTAAGTCCTTTTATAACATGCGCAATAAATTTGATATTTAATACAGCATACATTTTACTATATTGGTACCGTATTCAGTATAGATATAAAACTATATTCAGTAGATCCTAGTATGTTATATAGTACCATTTAATTAATAATATTCATTTTTATTACTGTCGTTGCCCATTTAAATTGATACTATATACTGAGTCAGATAATAATAAATGGTAGACAAATTTTATATCCACGTCAGACTTAAGAGTATAAGAGGATTTACAGTTTTAATTTATCATTTATAAAAATCTGATGTGAAAGTCACATAACTTCCTCTGCCCGAATAAAAGTTAGCAGTATTCACATATCCTTGTACAGAGTCGCAAGACACAATTTTACGCTAATTATCCTATAATTACCTCTTCTTTCAATGATGCGACTAGAAGCGCAGGCTATATAACAAACTTTAAAAAACAAGTGACTGCAGACGTTTATTGAACTTTCCACCGTAAAGAATAATTTCCGAAATTTATCGAATATTTCCCTCAGATATTTCTTTACTCTATGCATGGCCAACAATACATCTTTCTCACTTAACATTCTTATATAGAATAAGAGGCCGTGAAAGAGCGCGTTCAGTTGTTCATCACGCAATACAAACTTTCTACAAACAGTGGGTGAACAGTGGGTGGCTTGTAACTACCCTCAGAGAATTTTTTCGAAAAAACGTTTCAAATAAACGTTTTAGCTCTCAGTAAAAGGAACACATGTGCAAATTTTAAAGAAAATCATTAGAGCCGTTTTCGAGAAAATCGCGAAAAACTACAATTTCTTCATGTAAAGTCCCTTAAAAATAAGAGAAACTAGTCGCCAGTCTTATCCTCACATCTTCAGAATATACCTGACCCAAATACGAAATTTTGTTTTCATACGATTTTCCGTTTTGGAGCTAGAGTGTTCACAGACAGACAGACTGACTGACTGACAGACAGACACACAGACATGTTTCCAAAAATAGTATTTTTGGATTCAGGGGGCCTTGAAACGTGTATATATGCTAAAAACTCAACTTCGAATTTTGGGGTCGAAAACAATACTTCCTCTAGCCTACCTATAGTACCTATGGTACGGGCAGAGGAAGTAAAAATCAATCACACGAACACACAAACAGAAAAAAAGTCAAGTGGCAACATATTATAATTGCATAGTCTCCACAGCAAAGTATTCACTTACTTCATAAAAATTGAAAATACCAACCAATTATATGGTCTTTTTTGTGGGTGTTATATGTCAACGAATAAAAATTATTATTCAATTTATTGTAAAATTTTATACCCATGGAAGGATAATTGTTTACACTTTTACTTAGTCCACAGCACGAGGTATCCAGAAGATACTGATTTGTGGTATCACGAGAGAGTACATTGTTCCTATGTATGTAACTATTTATGTTTCTTTTAACGTAGAGCAAACACAGCAATGTGTACAAATTTATTACGGTTAAAACACGGTTTTTTTACGAACAAAGGTTTGGAGTGTTCTCTCATGGGAGACCTTGTTATGATCCTTAATGCTTTCTTTTGCAGCAGTAGGGCATCAATCACACAGCTGCTGTTTCCCCACAAAATCTAGCAAAGAACAGAATGAAAAATGCATAATAGGCCGAACGTACATATGTATCAGGGACAACTCGTATAAGATTTTTAAGTAAGTCAGGTGGTCAGTCGCGGTGGTCTAGTCCGGTGCTCTAGATCCAAAGGTCGTGGGATCCATCCCGGCCGCGGTCGAGGGATTTTTCAGGACTTAAAATACTGGGCACGGAGTTCTCTGGGAGGGACTCTAAGCGAGAGGCGATGGGCTTACCACCTGTCCCTCCGCCCTGCCCTAGCCAGACTCTCTGGCCAACAATGGGGATATAAATTCACGAATTACAAAACTCTCAAAACTCTCTACACTGCAATATTCGAAGCCATAATCTCCTACGCCGCAAATGCATGGGCACCCCATATCAATTCTAACCACATACGAAAGCTCACATCTGCACAGAGACACTCACTAATACGCACCACTAAGGCATACGCCACTGCTTCAAGCGACGCCCTCCAAGTACTAGCCGGGAGCCTTCCCGTTGATCTACTCCTTAAGGAAAGAATATCGAGGTACAAAACGAGAAAATTAATACCCTTCACTATAGGTAACCTTCAAGTTGGACAAAACTAATATGACCGTCAGGAAAAATCGCAAATATACGAACAAATTCACAATGCGGCTATACATCTATGGCAACAAAGATGGGCAGTAGCCCATCATGAACACATCACAAGGGCCTTTTTCCCCAACATACACATGAGACTCAAAATGCACTGGATTAAACTTGATCACTTCGTCACCCAACTTTTCACTGGCCACGGCAACTATGCCGCCAACTTAGCACGTTTCAATCTTCCCGACCATAACTTATGCATCTGTGAAGACTGCGAAGCTGATACCATGTATCACATGCTTTACACTTGTCCTCGGTACCGCGAAGCCAGACTCCTCCTTCTAGAAGCTGCTAGGGCAGACGAGGTAGCCTGGGCCCCTGACTTACAGTTCTGGACTCAGAAACACACCTTCGCCGCTGTGTTCAAAAATTTCGCCAAGACAGCGCTACTCCAAAAAGAACAGTATAATGAATAATCCAACACATGATAGATGGCCTTTGGCCGGGCTATGCCCACTATCCCAGTCCGAGCGAGGTTGTTGAGGGGTTTCTCTTGCAAATGCCGGACTGGCTAATAATCCCCTCACACAGATACATGCACTGCTACATACATTAGAAAACATCTCTACACGATACTGAACAAACACAACAAACGACAAGCAATCGACTTCATGGCAAGAAAGTCAAACCCGCGCTAATACACGACACAAGTACACAGCACAAACATGTCAATTTCACCACACATCCCTTCAAGATGTACATAAGGGCACTATGAGGTAAACACATCAAACAAATGGTTACCAAAATTTGGTTTGACCGGAGGTGATAAGCTCCATTGCTTGGCACTCCGGGGGTAAGGGAGGGCACACAAAAAAATCCCTCTGCTTTCTCTCCGAAAATAAGCGTAACAAAATTCACATAGGTAACAGAAACCTCCAATTGGAGGCCTTTTGCCCCAAAAATAGAGGATATAGGAAAACCAGATACAGATAGGCCTACGAATATCTCTCTGGATAGTCTGCTTTAAACTGTTTTTACATCGGGAACCCGTGTTATATTTCTGTCTATTGATATTCCCAACACTTTTATCTCTCAACTTCATTTTCAGTTACGTCAAGCTTTTTATTCCTTGTTGTCTTTATTTAAAATAAACCAAACACATGCTTTTTTTCTGTGATTAAGTTCTTTCCAGTCTGAATGAAAACTCAAAAAGGTACTGGCGAACATGGCTATATTTGAGTTTTTGTATTACAAGTTCATTAATTACAATTAAAATAGAAGACGACCCAAAATGGATCCCTGGGACACTCCGTTCACAATCTCAGCACTGTTTGACTGCTTACATTCACAAACTGAGTTCTTCCGCTCAGATAAGACTTAAGATATTTTAGTTTAACTCCACCAATATCGTAACAGTCCAGCTTTCCCAAGAGAATTTTGTGATCAACATAGTCAAATCCCACTCTCAATTGTCTCCACTCTCAATTGTCTCCACTCTCAATTGCCTGCAAAACTTTATAAATCATACATTCTATAGCATCCACAGTAGACCTTCCTTTGCGGAAGCCAAATTGAGAATCTATGATAATATTACAGATTTCTGGCGACCATTGCAAGTAAGTCTTGCAGGCGTTATTTCAGTCTAAACACAGCCTGCATAGTGAATATATGGACTGGATGTTTATATGAGAGGAGTGCGGACAAACAGTCTAATCTGTCACCCTGTTTGCCCAAGTAAGTGGTTGTCCGCTTGGAAATAAAGCAACCGCTTAAGTGGTACCGTGAATACGTCTGGAGCAACTTGTTGCTTCATGGTATATTAACAGTCAAAATTAAAGAGAAATAATTAAAAAATGTTTCCTATTTCCTCTCCTGTTCATTTTTTTCGGTTTAATTATTTTTAAAAATAATACAAGATTTGATGTTCTCTAAACTGACAAAAAATAATCAAATTTTACCCATTCGAAAAAGATATATAAACATAAAACCTTCCGCAAACGTTCTCTCGCCGTTATCAATTAATATTTGTGTACTCTTAAGAGGTCTTGCGTCGCTCGTGCCGATCGCATTACCACGGTATTCTGGTATTCTTCCATGTCCTAAATAAATATAAATGTCAACAGAACCCTTCTATTTTCCACGTACATTGGCTACTATTATTAAAAGAGGAAGTAAAAATACCGAAAATGAATACCCTAATTCTAATACTACAACAATATTAAAAGAAAGATAAATCTTATAGAGCCACAACGATTTTGATATTATTGCAAACATAATAGTGATAGGTGATAATACTTTTAAAAATCTTATTTGAAACACTCAACTGATTAATTCACCCTTAACGTTTCCAGCAAAGAGTGTATGGCTGTAATGCAGTGGTGAGATTCCATCTGCCTCCGCCTCAATCAAGGTCTCATTATTCGCTAAGCAAGAATTAAAACCTAAGTTTGTGTGAGAAATATCTGCTGGGAAAAACGTTTGAACTCTTAGTATAATAGGTCTATACTTTAATATATAGTATACCAATGTTTTTATGCAATTAGGGTAGAAATCTAAACAGAATCATTAGAGTCCTTTTTTAGAAAATCACGAAAAATGACATTATCTTCACGTAAAGTTATTGTATAAATAAAGAAAAGGTCGTTCCAATGCTTCCTGTTGCTTCCCCGAAGGATTCAACACTCAATAAAATTTATGTAATGCGCTCACATAGCTTTATTTACCTAACATGAGCAATACAACTTTCTCACTTCAAATTCAGATACAGAATAAAAGGCCATATTGCAAGGAGAGCGTGTTCAGTTGTCTCATACTAAGCCTGTATTGTTCCCTATACAAGACTTGGAGCCTGAGTTTCTACGGACGTTGGCTGGCTTATAACAACCACTCTTCAGAGAATTATTCTGAACTTTTTTAAAAATTCTCTGAAGAGTAATTATAAAAAAAGGTTAGGCGTTATAGCTCTTAATACAAGCACCTCGGGCAAAAAAATTTAAACAAAATTTGTATAACTGTTTTTGAAAAAGTCGCGAAAAAATTAATTTCTTTGAACATATTATTAGGTGGCATTAAAAGTAAAGAAACCCGTCATGAATCTTCGCGTCACATTCCCTGAAAATATCTAACTCATATAGGCTATATAAAATTGTTTTGTATTTTTTTCGTTCTCATGCTATGCTGATCACACACACATAGACATGTTTCTATAAATATCATTTTTGGGTTGAGGGAACCTCAGAACTTGTATTTATGTTCAAAAAGTTACAATTGAACACAATTTATACTTCCTCTACCAATAACTTATTACCTGTGGTGCGGATAGCAGAAGTGAAAATTAATTATACCAATTTGCTTTGTTGCCTAACATCAATAATTATTCAATTATTAAAGTTGTTTTGGGAAGATTGAATGTCTCTAGAGGACTTGAAGACATATTGTTCGGAAATGTCATTTTGTTTTGGGAAAAAGTTATGTTCAATGGATATTATTTGTTATCCAACTTTTTACTTCTCTATCAAGTAGCTCCTAAATTTGGATCACGAGGCTAAATGCACCCCTGCCAGACCTCCCTACCTCAGAAAAATCCGAGGAGGTACCGGGGATCGAATTCGGATCGACGGATCTGTAGTCGGCAACGCTAACCACAACACCACGCCGGCTGTCACCTTAAGTAAGAACTTATTTAAATAAGAACGCATATGCTTATAAGAATCCCACCTGAAAATGAAGTATAACCATATAGGCCTTCATAAATTACACTACAAGAATTTCAGGAAACTACAGTGTCATTGGATGAACTGAGATTGCTAACCATCAGATTTCTATTCCTCCATTTAAACATATTTTTTAGTAAATGACAGGATCGTAGGTTTTCATATTCTAAATAGGCTTACCATATTAGGCCTACTTTGAATTGAAAACGGGACATTGGGATGGTAAAAACGGAACAACGGGAAAATGGATGTAGCAATATTCGCATACTACATTCTTCCATCTCTGCATTGATTTCCACAGTAATAAATTTGAATTCTTTCTGGAGGGCATTAAAACTGCACTTTCGCCTTTTTGATCTATCGAAGAACGCCAATTAGTACATCACACGACGTGGTATGTTTTATGAATAAATCGCTGCATATATCGATACTTAGTATCGAACAATACAACTCCGTGGTTTTTCAATTTACTGGTAATGATGACACTGATACACGATTATAGATTACCAATAATAAATTACGCTTGACCAATATTAGATTACGATAGAATTGTTATTAGAAACGGTACAAAATTGGCATTTTCATTAAAACGATGAGACGGAAAAAATACAAAAATAACAGTCGGCCTACTGTCCCGATAAAAACGGTACGTATTGTCAGTTAAATTCCAAACGATCATTTATTTCACTGCTCCTTGCACATGAAGAAATTATGGAGCAGTATCAACATTTTCGAACGGATTCAAAATGCCATACAAGTGCAGTTGGTTTTTCATATTATATATTGGAGGTCGGTAGAGTTAGGCCTAACGCTACAGTTCTTCAGTAATCGTTTGTGTTCTGTAGGTTCTCAGGCATAGGCTTACGTTCATTTGAAACATAATAACTGTTGAATGTGCTCAAATGCTATAACAGGTATGCAATCAGCGGTGGCACAGCATTGGTGCGTTAACTCTGAAATTAGAAAGATAAATATGAATGATGTTATGACTCAATGAGTCAATGAGTCGATTTCACACCACGGTCGCAGCAAAACAACTCTCCGTGCAATTTAAGCAGAACAGTTTCTATAAACAGCACTTTGTGTCCTAATGAACAGTGGATTTGGTAGGACAGAAAATCGATTACAATATCCATTTGAAAGAGCGCCACAGCGTGCTTTTTACTCATTATCAGAATGATGGACTACATGTAAGCGTTTATTATACACACAACAGCTTCATTTGCACGACCATTGAAATCATTACACGACAAATGTACTGTATTATCAAACAGTTCAATGCATCTCGGCCAACAAAATTATGTTTAGTTCTTTATACTTGTGTTTTTGTTTTGGTAGTAGGTTTGTTTATATTTTTCATTCAATCCGAGAAAACTACACTGGACAACACAAAAATGTTACGGAATTGAGGAACGTATTTTTTACTAGTTTATTGCTAATAATCATAACTATTTAAAAAATTGTCCCTGTGGCCTGGTTTTCAATGAACAGAACATTTCTGATTTATTCATTTTAGAATAAATAGAATATTTATTAGAATATTCATTTTGTCTATTTCTTAGTAAAGGTTACTAGGCCTTAAATATTTTAAAGGAAAATAGTACATTGTTCTGTAACTATTTGTTAGGCTCAATGGAAGCCTTAAATATTAATATTAAAGGCTGTTTTTAGATTAATACATACAGAATCTTAAAGTTGGATTATTGCACAGTTCCAGTTAGCTATGCGGTGCATATGTTAGAGAAAAACATGAAGATGGCAATGATGATAGATTTAAGTGGCAAAGACAGATAGAATATACAATTATTACAGGTGTTATAGTTTCCTGTATGAATGGTATGTGCCAATATTCCTCATAAATGTGATGATTTTTAGCTGTCCTATGAGAGTGTCAAAAATTACATGTGTGGAAAATGTACAATATTACTTAAAATCTAAAATCTAACTCTATCAAAGATATAATTACGACCAAAGTCATAACACCAAACGTGATAGACCTCTCAAAATCCGTTGTTGCTTATGCATTCCATTTTTTAAAATACAACTTAAAGTGTAAGCTATTATAAGCCTTTAAAAGCAGTGTCTGCGCCGGTTTAAAGTTGCGTCCGCCATTCTGAATAAAAATAAAAAATTAACATTTTGGAATTTTATCGTCGGTTACAAGATATAAATTTGCCAAATCTAAAATTTCTGGCTCATATGGAAGTGCATAAACATTAATGTCAGTGAGAGAATGAGTGAGTTAGCCCTAAAGGATTTCGAGTAATAGTTCATCTTCATTGCTTAAGGGATGAGAGAACTGTTGATTTATTTTAGCCACTTCGCTAAAAAATTCTATTTTAGATTTTAGTGCCGAAAAATCAATTTTCTCTACAGTATAACAATTGTGTAAAATTGTATGCCGTTCGGACGCATGGAACAGGTATTCCTGACTTAATTTAAATCTCAGCGCGCTTCCAAATGCCAATGCATGCAAACTTTAATCGCCTGTTTTCTCGCTTTCAGTTTGCTGTTATTTTGCCACATTCAAAATCTATCTTCTCCCATAAAAGTAGAGATTAAGTTGTAAAATTTATTCACTATGTTTTTAATAAAATGTCTGATCAGATTTTCTGAATACGTCTTAGAACTTTTTAAAATAAATTGTTAGCAAAATAGTGCGTAAGTTTTTTTAACTTTTCGTTTTTCTGAGTAAAATATTTTGATACAAAAATTATAAACATATAAAATCAACGAGCAAATTTATAAAGCAAACATCAAAGAATCGCACTTAAAAATTCAGATTCATATTTAGTATCTGTCGGAGATAGATTTCAATTTTTATTTTAAAAATTAATGAAATTAGTATATGTCTCAAAAACAAAGTGAGATAATATTAAGACAGAAGTTAAGTCTCGACTAAAATCAAGAAATGCTTGCTTTTATGCAGTTCAGAAACTCTTATATTCTCGTCTTCTGTCCAGAAATCTAAAAATAAATATTTATAAGACTTTTATCCTGCCGGTTGTATTATATGGATGTGAGACATGGCCGCTTACTGATCGGGAAGAACATAATCTGATAGTGTTCGAAAACAGGGTGCTTAGGAAAATAAGTGGGCCTAAGAGAGATGAAAATGGGGACTGGAGAAAACTGCATAACGACGAGCTTCATGACCTGTACCCTTCACCGAGTATCTGTATATCTGTATCTGGTACCGGTACCCTATGATCCCCAGATGGGGCGAAGGGGCCTCCAAGTGGAGGTTTCATTACCTATACTAATTTTTTATATGCTTATTTTCCGAGAGAGGTTAGAGGGACAGGTGGTAAGCCCATCGCCTCGCAACCCCCCTCTGGAAACTAAGTATTTCTTGGACGTGAAAGGGCCGAGAAATTTTGTCCAGAGGCTCTAATTTAGGCTTGGAGTTCTTTTACGTGCCGTAAATCTACGACATGGGACCCCCAGCTTAAAGTCCGTGCCCAGGATTTTTACGTCCTGAAAAATCCATCGACCGCGGCCGGGTTTGATCCCGCGCCCTGCGGATGCAGAGGCGGGCACGCTACCTCTAGATCACCGCGGCCGACTCAACGGGTATATAGTAGGGTACCTTATGTAAGAAAATCACATCCCGTGGGCTCCTTCGTGAAGAAAGCAACACACCTATATTTTCAGTTTCTATGAAGTCTAAGGATACCCGAACCACTTGATGCTACTCTCGGTGTCGCGTCTGAGTCGCGTGATGACGTCATCAAAATGGCGGACATCGCGTTTCACAGAAATGGCCATAAAGTGAAAACTATTTGAGATAGAGACTTGGGAAAAACGGTTTTGAAATCACAATAAAATGCTCTACATTATTGTTTCTTACACGTATGGAGCTAAGACGGCATATTCTACCGAAAAATTACACTTTTTGTTGGAAAATTGAAAAAAATTGTCCTGTAGAATGTGTTCTCTTGAAATTTCAATAGAAGATGATGCCGTGCCATAAATTACATGCAAACAAATTTTTTAAAGAGTTTAATAATGATTCTATTCCCGTTTACCAGAAGTTTCCAATGTCAATAGTTTTAATTCTGTGATAGTTTTTGTAAAACAAACAGCAATCTCCAAAT
Source organism: Ectobius pallidus (assembly GCA_964059195.1). Taxonomy (NCBI): domain Eukaryota; kingdom Metazoa; phylum Arthropoda; class Insecta; order Blattodea; family Ectobiidae; genus Ectobius; species Ectobius pallidus. Next base: position 73,953,039 of record CAXKWD010000007.1, on the reverse strand, counting down.
TTCAATATGCTCTTTCCTGAAGAAGGGAACACACCCAGATTTTCAGTTTCTATTAAGTCCAATAATGCCCGAATCACTTGATGCTACTCGGGGGGTCGCGTCCGAGTCACGTGATGACGTCATCAAAATGGCGAACTGTAATAACGTGTTGTTTCACAGAAACGAATATAAACCGAAAACTATTCGTGATGGTTAGCCAGTTCAGGCTCATTTTAGACCATTTTAGGCTCAGAATGGGCTCAATTTTGTTCAGAAAGGAATTTGATATGAGATCTGGGCTTCATATTATTGCGTAATCGTGTCAATACTTCTCTGTGTTTGACTATTTATTAATGTATTAGGGAAGGGTTTGATAAAAAAGGTAACAAAACACTGTCAAAATTGTTACTAAGAAGGGTGCGTTAAATTAACTTGTCGTCAAGCTTCGAAGAGGGTACGAATTCCTGTGAGAGGTGCCATTATATAACTGAAGGAGGACAGAAATCTTTTCTCAATAATGTTGATTGTTGCAAAATCAAGACCGGAGTTTGATCTGCGAAACGCAGTGAGCAATTACTAGCTGTCAGTTCTTCCTCGGTCATTGTTTTCCCTAGATGGGTCTATCTTGCACAGCAACGACAAGAGCAAACTATTAGGGATACTTGAGGCTTTATCATCAAAGTTTCCAATTTACATACTACCCACAAGTACAGTGCAGCCTCTAACCGGGCGTTGCAGTGTTACCGGCGAACTACAAGACCCGGAGAGCACAGTGTCAAGTTTATTAGTGGAGCAAACAACCGGATTTCGTTAGTGTTGCAGTTGTTGATGGAATGGCAGAGCTACATGCACTCGATAAGCCACCAACAATCAAGAACCCTTCAGAACTTGGCGATCATTTCATATGTAGTATAAACAAAAAATACGGATCATACGATGAACTTCATTTGGTATTTGACACATACATAAAGGACTCTCTAAAAAGTACCACAAGAGAACTTCGTCAGGGTCATACTGTGCCAATCCATTATCACATTGAAGCAAAAGCTGGAATACTAACTAAGTTATGGCAACGAAGAAGCTTCTCTCACACGAGAAAACGAAAGGTGAACTTTCAATGTTCCTTTGAGAGTGTATTCTAGAAAATGCTGCAGCCACCAACCGCAATGTAGTGGTTGCATGGCAACAAGTTGCACGAGGGACACACATGGATGCCGGTTTCCTTATCAGTAGGCTACTCCCGAAGAAGCTGACTGAAAAATAATATTGCATGCTATCCATGCGGCAAATGCTGGTGCTACAGAGCTGAAAAACTACTCTTCTGATAATGATGTCTTTATTTTGCCACTAAATAAATATCCAATACTACCAAAAGATACACGTGTCGTAACTGGCCACGCTAGTAAAAGGAGAACTGTTTCCCTGTCACCAATCTACGAGGAACTAGGACGACTGCGGTCCGACTCACATCTAGGTTTCATGTACTATCAGGTGCAGATATTACTGGTTCCTTCTCTAGAAAAGGGAAAATATCCTTCTGGTACGCCTTCCTAGCTGCTGACGATGTTCTCATTGATCTGGCAAATCTGGGAAAGACGGAAACTGTGGATAAGGAAACGTCGGCGGCTGTTGAAAGGTTCACATATCAAGTGTATGTTCCCAAAACTGAGATAAAGGAAGTTGGTGAGCTGAGGTGGTGGTTTTTTACCCGGAAGCATCTGGGACCGAGTTCATTCCTCCCACACAAACATCACTTGAACCAGCTATACTTCGGGCACATCTGCAAGCAATGGAATGGAATAGATGTAATTTGCCCCACCAGCAGATTTTGGTTGGACTCAAGAGAACAATCGATGGGTCCCAATCATGTGCACCAACCCACCTGCTCCTTCTGATGTGCTCGAACTAATCAAAGGTGCATGTGTTAAGTCGAGATGTAATAGCTGCAAATGTGTTTGGATAAAATTGCCCTGTTCTGAAATGTGTGCATGTGAGGGCGATCCAGAGAAGTGTGAAAAAGTTTCGGACAAGTATGAAGAGGCGAAGATCGATGATGATGATAGTGACTCGGACGCGACCCCCAGAGTAGCATCAAGTGATTCGGGCATTATTGGACTTAATAGAAACTGAAAATCTGGATGTGTTCCCTTCTTCAGGAAAGAGCATATTGAAATTTGGAGATTGCTGTTTGTTTTACAAAAACTATCACAGAATTAAAACTATTGACATTGGAAACTTCTGGTAAACGGGAATAGAATCATTATTAAACTCTTTAAAAAATTTGTTTGCATGTAATTTATGGCACGGCATCATCTTCTATTGAAATTTCAAAAGAACACATTCTACAGGACAATTTTTTTTCAATTTTCCAACAAAAAGTGTAATTTTTCGGTAGAATATGCCGTCTTAGCTCCATACGTGTAAGAAACAATAATGTAGAGCATTTTATTGTGATTTCAAAACCGTTTTTCGCAAGTCTCTATCTCAAATAGTTTTCACTTTATGGCCATTTCTGTGAAACGCGATGTCCGCCATTTTATGACGTCATCACGCGACTCAGACGCGACCCCCAGAGTAGCATCAAGTGGTTCGGGTATCCTCAGACTTCATAGAAACTGAAAATATAGGTGTGTTGCTTTCTTCACGAAGGAGCCCACGGGATGACATAAGGTACCCTACTAATAGTAAGGGTAATTAAATCATGGAGAATCAAATGAACTGGACATGTTGCACTCATGGGGAAGGAAAGACATATCTCAAAAGTATTGACTGGGAGACCCGAAGATAAAAGACCACGTGGAAGGCCTAGATGGAGGTGGGAGGACAATATTAGGATAGATTTAAGGGAAGTAGGCTTTGCGAGGGATGATTGGATAGAGTTAGCACAGAATAGAGTTGAATGGCGGGCTCAGGTAAGCGCGGCAATTAACCTTCGGGTTCCATAAAATATATAATATTCCTTTAGCTTGCTGAGGAATTGTCTATTGCCATTGAGTAAGTAAGTAAGAAGTAAGTAAGTAAGTAAGTAAGTAACTTTGGTTCACATTTTCGTTAAGTGTGCAAAGTTCTAAGTTTCTAGAACAAGTAGCTAAGAAAATCGCTCTAAATGCTTCGGTCATCCCAGAAATTATGTGCTTATTTAATTTTGAATTTAATCCTTAAATAATCATAAAATACAGATTTTGTCATTATAAATTCTAAACTTCTTGATGATAAAATGTACACTATACCATTTTTATATTTGAGCCACTGATATAGGGCTCTTATGAGATGCTCATGCACGAGCATACATCATTTCTCGTGCCTTGCCGTCCCCGGCAGTGTTTGAAATTCTAAAAGTTATTAGCGAGGCGCACGTTTCACATTCAACTCAATATTGTGTACCGTTAGTCAGACTAAATTTATTGTTTATTTCGTAACATTTTGAAATCTGCAAAACAAAGAAACGTGGAGATTTCATATAAATCAATTGAAATTAAATTCTCGTGGCCATGGAACAGAGTGGATAGAACCAGATTATATAGAGGAAATTGCATTCAGTCACTTACACTGGTATCCAATATCTGCCACACACTCCAGTCCGCTCGGAACTGCGATCTCTCATTATGTTGCCTGGCCCGAACATTCCACAAGTGCGTCCGGCAAATTATATTATAGCGTAAACAATTCGGACTCTGGCAGGAATGAACAATCTGAATGGTTTACTGAGAATTCTATATCCGCGCTTCAGATATTGATTAGCTGACACTGTTTCTTGCTCAGAGTTTACAATCTGTTCTCTCTCCAGTAACGTACAATGAAAGAACAAAACTACTGTATCTCTTTTTCAGGAGAAACTTGGACTGATGGCGTATAGTAATACAATTTTGGGGCAATTTCCCTCTTGTTTATATGTGCTACGGGTAGAGCTGGGAATCGGGTAAACCTATTTTTACCCGGATAAAGTGTATATTATCCAAAAGTACTGGGTATAGGTTAGTTGGTATAAAATATACTTTTTTAGCTTTACCCGTGCAATCTCAGGTTCCACCATCCTTTACTGGGTAAAGTCGAATTTCAAACAACACTTTCAATGTGCTTTGTTACTATTAATTGAATTATAATAACATCAAATGCTATTTAGGAAGACTACTTGTTTGAACAGGATGTGGTCGAATGACACTTGGAATTAACCTAATCTAACCTAATCATATTGCGCATGTCCAGAACCCCCCAAAAAATAAGAAGACAGCTTTACCCTGAGACATGAGGGTAGGTCACACTTTACCCAGATAAAGCCCTAAGTGAAAGGATTTCGTTTATATAATTCTTGCTTTACCCCACTGATCGGCTAAAGCGCACATTACTCGGGTAGACCTAGGTTTATCCGGGGTTTTAGCTCTACCCGTAACATAAACACAAAGGAGTATGAAGGTCTAATACAGAGGATGGGTGAAACAATATTTTAAGACCTAGGCCTCGGTCTAGCCCAGGGTCTGCTTGCTGGTACTCATTGAGTACGGTACCTAAAGCATTCCTCTTGCATTACCTCTTCTTCGATCCTTCATGATACAGCGCACCTCTTGCGTAACATACGAAGCGTGGAAGCAGTCAGTGATGTACGTTATCTTTTACTAACTGCTAAGGAGTATGGTGCAGCAAAAGAAAAAACTATTCTTTCCGTCAAGACAGGGAATTAGTAGATACAACAAAACAAAAATTAAATTAAACGAAATGAAATCTCGTTTTGTTTGATATTTTGTGTACCAATTCGCTTTATTGTAGGCTACATTTCAACATCAGACGAAACTTCAATACGAAGCATGCCAACTAGTATAAAGGCATTGTTTACTTATAAACTGTAATAAATTACGAAATTAACTTGTCATTAATGTTTAGCTGCGACAAATAATTGCTTACTAACAAATGTAACGATCAGCTTAGTGTGACTTTGTATTAACATTAGAACTTCTTATGACGTAATTGGATATTATCTATTTTAGAAAGTCTAAAAAGGCAAAACAGACAAATTCAAACAAGATAGCAAGATCACAGTAAAACAATTGGTTCGTGTCAGCTATCGCATTTCTAAATATATTGCGGAAAAAATGAAACCATTCACAATGGGGAAGAACGTTAAAGACCGTTTAACTTAGTAAGTAGACTACTACCACTTATAGGCCCTACTAGAACCCATGGTAGTAACAGTCAATTTATAAGATCATGTAAAGTTTTTAGTTTTTGTTAATTCATTCACGAAGTTTTAATACGTTTGATCGTTATAGCTTATAGTGTATAACTTTCCAAAGTGTGCACCTCATGCTCGCAGATGCCACTGCAACGCCACTGATGTGGAATTTAAACCTATTGCATAATTATATCATAGTACTGCAGAGCATTGACGTCACGTTGTATACATGGCCAAGAAGTGGAAAGTGGCTGAAGTCTCGTTTCTCCTACAAGTTCAGCTCGCGATGCCTGGTCTAGCCTATTTATTGTAGCGACACCCTACAAATGAAAATACTGCTTGCTGCATGTTAGAAGATTTTTTTAATATACATCATCATTAGATGAAGTTTCAAAACACCAGCGTCCTTGCAAATCTACATACCGCGAATGGGGCCCTCTTCTTTAAGACTGTGTAAGGTCTGTATAAATGGTTCTGGTCACGGTACAGGTACCACATTCCTTTCGATGGCGTTCATATTGAGTCTTAACGTCGTTCTGATGTGGGCGTGTTTGTATAAATGGAAGTTAGTATTTGTATAAATAAAGAAAAATGTGATATTGTGCTGCGCCAAACTGTAAGATTAATCATGTGACAAGATTAGAGTATTCCGTTTTCCAAGAGACAAACAGAGAAGATCACAATGGTTACAAAACTGCCTGTAGGCTACTTGTCTTATAGATTATTCTGTTTGTCTGGAATTTGTCATTTACAGGGTAATTTTGTTTTTCCTATTCCTATGTTTCAAATTATAAATACCGCATTTGTAATTACTGTTTAAATATTATGTTGTATGACGTTGGTGTGGTTAAATACTGAACTTGGCATTAATATATTTGTATATTTTTATATCTATATCTACATGTAGATATATATGGGCATACGTATAAATAGATGCCTAATTATATTCTACTTAAAACAAATTCATATCTTTTTCTTATTTGACTGTTTAATATCTAAGTCCTCTTTAAATCGTAATGAATTCTGCTATGAGCCCACCTTTAGGCCGGGCGCAAGTTGAGACGCAGTTTGGTGACGTGAGGTGACGCAGAGTGACGCACGGAAGCAGGATTCAATCAACTGCGCGCAGGGAGAGCGAAAGTTGAGACGCAGTTCTATCACGACTGCGTGTGTATGAGGTAGTGAGCAATCTGCACAATGACTGCCATGTACATAGAATCTTTACAAAGTTCGGAATCATAGTCAGATGAACTCTAAGAACAAATAATTTCAACATAAATTCCGAAAAGCGTTGTTTAAAGAAAAGAAAGACTCATGGAGAATTTATCCTTAAGGACGATTTTTGTAATGAAAAATTTAGGAATTATTACCATGTAACCCTGAACATTTTTCTGAGTTGCATGGCTTCATCAATGAGTCAGTAGATGCTGAAGGATGCAATGCGTCAAGATCTATTGGAACTGAAGAAAAACTATATAGCCGCATTTTTATAGTGAGGAACAGTGGCGACTCGTGTATAGGCACTGTAGAACTGCAGCACCCCTATTTCTACATGATATTATCGATAACATTTAATATAATGAGTCCTTTTTTCTTTAATTCTTCTTTATAGTTGTAGAATATATAATCCTTCAGCTTAATGACAGTAGCATTCCCCGGTGCTGTCCAAAGTTCCAGCGGCGTGGTGTTTGACTCTTGTGCGCATGCCCACATAGGAAGGGGAATGCCGCGGCTGGCGCGCAGGCTGCGAGAGAGAGAGAGGGAGAGCACTGTCACTTCCACAGTGACCTTGTGTTGGGCTTAAAAACCATGTACCATATTCTTGAATGTGATAAAGTGTAGAATTAGATAATTATCTTGTTTCCAGCTATTCTATTTGATTAATTTATTTCGGCAGAAATAAACATGGCAGATCAAGGAGAAAATTATTGATCTTTTCGCGGAAATTAAAACAAGAATAATCGATTTAATTTTTAAACGAATAGATCAAGCTTGAGCTGTAACAATTTAAATTACAGTAAGTAAAAAAGGTTGATTTTGCTCTTTTAGGATCTTTTCAAGTTTCTGAATAAAATTTCTTTTTAAAAATGTATGTTTCCTTTTGCACAATATTTAAAACGAAGGCTAAACATTTTCTGGAGCAGCACCCACACTAATTTTAGCTACGAGTCGACACTGGGAGTAATGTATTAATTTCGTACAAATTTAAATTTTTTAATGTTATGTTGCGAATACTTACAATCAGCGATCATATATACATATAATTAATAATTATGATATGAAAATTCATCTTTAAGACATAATTAATGTATCATTTTTAATAAATATAATACGTTTTAGTTTCTTATTTTTAATGTCACTATAACACTCAATCCTTCAATGCAATTTAAATTAAGGTTACTTTTCAAATTCCGGTGAGATACTAAGTTTAACTCTGAACGGGAAAACATTATAAAGCGAAACGTAACTAATTGGTAAAATCATTTTGAGAAAATGTTTCATTTCAGAAACGTTTGTTACGGAGCATGGAGCAATTTTACTGTACATAATTATAAAACATTTATGAAATTAAATTGAAAATAAATATCAAGATGACTCCTTCATTTTATTTTTAATTACAAATCTGAAACTTCCCAACTAATTAATTCTTGTCATATATTCTTATAGTTTATACTAGTTATGATATACATCTGTATAGAAAATATACACATTTATACCTGCTTATGCAACTTTTTCTTTTCATCGAAAATCTACTGCATATAAAATGTTATCTAAAACAAATTAAGGGTACAGCGGAAAACGAAAAAGGAATTTATAGGAGAACAAATTGAACACATTGTATAGAAATTAATTCAAGAAACGCTTTTGATTGAAAAGAGCATAGCAACAAACTGATAAACAATAAATATGAAGAGTTGAAGAGAAGAGGTTTGTTTACTTTCAGAGCGGACATTAATCTTTCACCAGTAGGCCTACAAACTGCATGGAATACGATCCTTTTTCCCCTTTATATAATTTATTTTACCTATAATATTACCGCTTTCTCCCTAAACTAATTCCAAAATTCCAAATTCACTACTAGAAGGCATTATTATCTCAAAGTCTATAAAAACGGAGAGTACTACCGCTTTACCCTTGTTCCCTTCAAATAAATTAATCTTATTTAAGTAAAAGAAATTATAAACAACTTATCACATTTCTTTCCAATGCCCTTCGAAATTTCTTCCCAAATCTAAAATTTTAATGTGACGTGTCTTACAATTTTTTTCTCCTTCGACCTGCTTCAATTAATTTCTCCTCCATGGTGGACAAACAACTTCTCACGCGCAGTGAAAAGTCACTAGTGAGAAACTGTGGCACGATCACAAACCTCCGCAGCTCACGGACGCGATGAAACTCCTTCACTTCACCCTGCGTGCGAACCTTCGCTGTTGTATTTAATTCTGTGTTTCACAGAAACTCACGGTGAGACACCTCACCTCACCAAACTGCGTCTCAACTTGCGCACAGCCCGCGCAGGTTGCAGTCACTAGTGAGAAATTTAGCATGGTCACAAACCTTCGCAGCTCACGGACGCGCTGATACTGCGTCACCTCACCCTGCGTGCGAACATTCGCTGTTGCATTTATCTGTGTGTTTCACAAAACTCACGGTGAGTCACCTCACCTCACCTCACGTCACCAAACTGCGTCTCAACTTGCGCCCGGCCTTAGACTCAATATGAGATTCGTGCCTTGACCTGTTTAAACTATGCCCAAATAAATCTGACGTAATGAGTCTCAGTTTTGAACATAACGGTCAAAGTCGCGATTAGTCTTTTAGTTCAGCAGAGAAAGTGAAATGATCATAGCCCGTCCGCTGGTTCAGATATAAAAATTGATGTTCTTCAGACTAATCGTAAAGCTATGGGGGTACCTTTCCCTACGAAAACGTGATTGCAGAATAACGGAAATTTCACTTACTGCCGTATTTTGTTACAGTCCAAAAAGATAAGTTCCTCTTCATTGTGGCCAAAATATTAACGATAGATCATTGTGTTATTTTGTACAGTATATAAAATAAATATTGCATATATTTTATTTACCCACAGTTCCTGGGCCAGTGGCTATACTCCTGATCCTCATGACCACAAACATTTCCATTAACATAACCCTGTCGCCTAATTTCTTATAATTATAGAATTGTGTTTTTCTTTCGTCCTTTATCATCAGAAGAGTCTAACTCACTTATACTGCCTCTCGTTATTTTACTATGTGTTTCCATTGGAACCGTCACTGATGGTCTTCAGCTTGCTATTTTCTTTATGAAATTACTCTCTGAGTGTACTTCGTGAATGCCTTGTATCTCTGTGTCCACAGAGTGAGTTCCGGGGACTAGGCCTATGGTTCTCCTGCCATTTCAGCTGCTTCCTTCAAGATCTCCCTCATGTCTGGCACTAATATAACGTACTTGGTATCTCGCCTCCTTCTCACTGTCTTCGCGGCAGCAAATGGAGCCCTTGGTCAGACCGAAACTCACCAGTTCAACTCCAAAATGTCCATTATCCGTAAGAAATTGAATCGTTAAGGAATCCGGATGGATCCACGTCATCTTCATCCGGCTGGCACATCCGGAAAATAGTAGGCCCTACTTAAACTCGCAATCCTTCTCACCCCAGAAGACCCAAAAACTGTCGACTAAACTGGAAACGAGTACAATAAATAGCGAAGTTTAATTGCGATCGATACAACGTCTGGAAAATTTAATGAAAATAGTTATTTGGGAAAATCTACTTAAGTCAGTGGAACGTTTCATTCTTATTTCCTTTTCTAATAAATTGAGAGCTCCACGAAGATTAAGTTCTTTATGATGACATTATTGGTTCTAATTGGCAGTAAGACGTTGCTTATGATGTTGTTAGATACAGCTAACTAGCTCTTTTAAAGTTCTTAAATCGGGAACTAGGAAGCGCAGCGAAGCTGAAACACCAAGAACGAAGCCGCAAGGCCAATAAATTGTGGAGCAGCAATTTTCCACTCCATGTCTCCCGGATTGAAAGAGTTCCATTGAAACATTCCTGTTCTGAAACATATTTTCACAGAGAAGCTTTCTTCATTCTTTCAGGTCAGAAGACACCTACTAACACCTCAGCCCCAAAACTGATTTCCCTCGATCTTTTTCCTCTGTAAATGAATAAGCGTTTTCTAGAATTTATTTACTTAAGAAATATAGGGTTGAATAAAATAGCAGAAGAAAAGGGCAATACGTGAACATGCGTTATTTCTACCTATTGTTGAGCTTATCATAATAACAATTTTACTATTGCTACTATTATTGTTATTATTGTTATTTTCCTTATTATTATTATTATTCAACCTTGTAAAGTTTGTTTTTTGCTCTTCTGTAACCTGTTAATTGTACCCCAAGGCGCAAGATTATACCTTTTTTCCCCCTTAACCTTTGCCAAATTTATTTTCTCGCAACAAACTAACATAATTATTGATAAATTTCATCTTTTTTTTCTTTGAGGGAATTCACATTGATCAACTAAAATCTTTTTTACGCCTTATACCCTCAAAAAGCAATAAAAAGGCCAGTAAGTGTATGTATATATATATAAATTTGTGAACCACCTTTTCAATGAGAGACCAGAATTTTTTTTATGTAGTATTTTATTTTATCAGTTGAAGACAGGTCTATATAAAATATGCTATTGGTCGTAATGCTAATGCTAATTAAAATTGATAAATATTTTCATAAAAATTAAAATTATTTATGCAATTCAGTGACCTGTTTTGCCTGTGGCAACATAAGTAAGTATTAATGTAGGTCTACAAATTTTCCAAGTAATTTGTTTGTAAAATCTGCTTTATAATTATAGATAAAACGATAAAATTTACAGTTGTTTAGTTAAAAAATTAATATGTACAAATAACAGAGCATTTTCCATGCTAAAAGTCTTCTATAAAAATAAAATTGAATGTCTTTAATTCATTGAAATGTGTCTATATAATTTTACAAGTATGATCTTGCTCGTCGACAGATGAGCGTGTTTGGCATTCGTGAAGTTAATTTTTCCCAAATCTTGTAGAGGAATACACTGTTATTTGTCTTGTAATGAAGCAGAAGATTAGGAGGTCCACACTTATATTTATATCTTGCTATGTGCTGGATGTCGAGATGTACATTTCGGTATTAATAAATTATACCATCTTCAGTCTTACTAGTTTTCTAGATGTTGGTGCTCGGCTGCTGATTCGTGTACTCTGATTATTTTCTATAGAAGACTTTTAGCATGTAAAATGCTCTGTTATTTGTACATATAATTGTTTTAACTAAACAACTCTAAATTGTATCGTTTTGTCTATAATTATACGCGTAAAGCAGATTTTACAAACAAATTACTTGGAAAATTTGTAGGCTTACAATAATACTTACTTATGTTGCCACAGGCAAAACAGGTCACTGAATTGCATAAATAATTTTTAATTTTTATGAAAATATTTAACAATTTTAATTAGTATTAGCATCACGATCAATAGCATATTTTATATAGACCTGTCTTCAACTGATAAAATAAAATACTACATAAAAAACAAAAAATAATTTCTGTTCTCTCATTGTAAAGGTGGTCCACAAATTTATTTATATATATATATACACTTACTGCCTTTTTATTGCTATTTGAGGGTGTAAGGCGTAAAAAAGATTTTAGTTAATTAACATAATTATACATACGACATATTTTTTTTTTTTAAACAATTTGAACCACCGATGGGTGTAAGTTTCTACAGCCTGGTCCAGCCCAGCTCTAATAATAATATAGTTTACTGATTAGGGAACCTAAATATATTATGATAATTGAAATTAGAAACATAACATATCAAATGGAGACATCTTAAATTCCTTGTAACAGTAGGCGTTTTCACTAGCAATATTGCCTGCCAAACAATAAGTTATGGGAGAACTTGGGGAATTAAATAAATGTTGAAGGCTACTGGCTGATATTTGTGTTTCAAAAGCTTTCAACATTTAATTCTTTGAGGAGCAGATGTGTTTTCCCCCTTAAAATATGGATGTAGATCTTACAAAATCACCTAGAAATGCCTTAGAAAAATTAACTTTTGTTCTGAATATTTCTAATTTTGTATTATAATTTTGCATTTGTTGTAACTATATATGTACTAACGAAAGCACTTAAAAGAGGTGTGTTCGTTTCCAGGAATGTGGTTTGCAAAGGCTTTCAAAAAGTCAGGTTGCTATAGGACAGCCGAGGTCAGAAGCTTGCTCTGCGATCTCAATATAGTCGACTTTGACTTCACTCGGTAGACTTCTGCGAGGAATTTGTTGAACAGGGGAAAAGGTAGGGGAATTAGTATTGCAGACAGCGGATATTTAGACTCTAGAGCAGGGGAAGACAGAAGGTTGCTCTGTGACGTCACTGCTTTCTGCTCTTACTGCTCGCGTAATACCGCTGCGAGGAGTATGTGAAGTGGTGGCATTAGTGAACAGGGGGGAAGAGAGGGGCATTAGTATTGCGGTCAGCGGGAATTTAGGGGGTTAGAACTTACGTAATACGTGTTTCCGAGTTATGAAACATCAATCGATTTTCTTGATAGTTTATCGGTTAATTACAGCACAGTAGTTTAACATATTATAAATAATTCTATTTTTCTATTCTGTGAGAACAATTGTCTTTCCACAAAATCTATGTTCTTTGACAAAAATAGACAATACTATCATTTGAATTAACATAATTCACTACTATAAAAATAATTAAAAAAAATGAACTGAATTAATTACCATACAAGCTCGTCTGCACCTTAGATGATACAAGATTACAGTAACAATTTTCTGACTTTCCTGTCTCTTTTTTCTTTAACAAGTTTATCAATGTTGGGGCGTAATGTTTGAGCAATATTTAATCGAAGACTACATTTAGGTTGTGATTTGACAATGTACTTCTTGATTTGAGCTTTGCACATTTCATTACCGGTAGTGAAAAAAATTGTTCGGCCACATATGTCGATCCAAAATTACATAATATTCGTGCGGCAAGTTTCGGGAATCTGGTTTCAGAGAAATTTCTGTAAAAGTTACACAAGACCACTTTACGTTCGTATTTGTCCTTTAACAGATCGTCGCATTGTAAGTTTACCAGTTCCAACTGATACCGGCAAGGAACGTCTTTGACATTAACTGAATATGGGGTAGCAAAAAGCTTAAACATTGGAGAAAGGTTTTCCACATCCTGAAACCTCGATTCGAACTGAAGAAGAATGTTTTGCAGAACTAACACATGTTCTGCAGAGAGAACACTATCAGGATCGCATACTTGCATTAACTTTGAAAAATGCTCCGTATTTCCAACCAGAAGTTGTTCTACCCACAGAGCTAAAGTGAATAGGTCCTCTAGTACCTAAATCTAGCGTACTCTAAACACCCCTACTACCGTGCGCTCTTGCTGACGTCACACACAAGGGATCCGCATGCTCTTGCTCCACAAACGTCATCACAAGACGTAGTTGACTTCCCCTGCTCTAGAGCATGGGTGCGCACCTGGTGCACATCGTGTCACTGTGCGGTAGGGGAATTTCTCCCACTACCGTCGCCCTTGACGTCAGCATAAAGCAGTTTCAACGTGACACTGAACATGAAGAACAGGTTTCTTACGTCACAGAATAGATGGGGGACTAAAACGTTTCCCCTCAGTTGCTCACCTATGCTCTAGAGTCTAGACTCTATTGCTTCAGCTGTAATAACTCTACTCATCCCCATTATCGTGAGCTCTTGCCTGACGTCACACACAGTGACTTGGTGCATTTCCTTTACAAACTTTAACAGGAGACGACGCTATCTTCCATTGCTATAGAAGATGAGTATGTATCAAGTAGAGTAGATATATTCCATTTATTATTGGTAATAGCTCAAGACAGAACTCTGGGTGATAGCTCAGACAATTTTTGTTAGATTTCCACCGGTTGGCATCTTGGTGTCTGGAAGCAGAAGAACAGAAGAGGTTACTTTAGTAAAGGGATTTGCCCATTACGCAATAATAAAGAGGCTTCCTTGCACATCGTATTAGAATGTAGATAAACAAATTATTGGAAGAAGTTTTAGTATACAAAATTATTAAAACTGAAATAGTTAATGACCTATAAGAAAATCTCCTATTCGATAAATACACTCATTTTAAAGAAGCTAGGCAAATTCTTATTTGTATCAAGGAAAAAAGAGAAGCAAAGATCATAATAGGGTATGGAATACCATTGCATAAAAATACAATAATACATTATAAGTTATCAGTAAATAAAATTGTTTGTGTTATTGACTGATTTTGTAGTTATACCTTTTGTGTTATTGACCGGTTTTGTTATTAATATACGTTTTGTTTGTAAGAAACCTTTATTGCATGTAAATAAAAGTATATGTTGTCTCACTGAAAAAGTGAGATTTAACAAAGGGACATCCTTGATGTATTTATTGTTGATGAAAATAATCTGCTAGCCTTCGGCAGTCGGTATAAATACCACCTGTTCCCTTGAATAAATAGTGCGTTAAATATGGGACTGGAGATATAATTATTGCTTACTATTCCATTCATACGCCGTGTTTTTTATATTGGCCGATAAGGTTTAACAATTCCACGAATATATACCAATCACGATCGTTTATCTTATAAAATGATTTCTATTAATACGAGGATGCGATTTTATCTGATAAAACGTCAGCTTGTTATTGGAAACGTAGATATCAACGTGCAGTGTCTAATACGTCACATGCTGCCAGTGAACACAATAAAACACGTTATGTTATGCAATATACTGTAACTTGTTATAAATTGAAATATTATAAATGTACATTGATTAACAACACAATTTCAACACTGTGCAAGCCAGTTCGTGTACCTTTATTCTGTTCTGCTGTTAGTTACTAGAATTAGGTTAACTATGTCTTATATGCATCATTGGAAGCATTGGTTACAACATGGTAACTCGAATCGATTCATCGATGGTTGATTCATAATATACCGTGATTTCGCAGCTGATTATTTGTTTTTATATAACAAAGTAAGAAAGTAGGCTAATTAATATTTGTATAATCCTTTACATTTTATTCATGGAATAGTCTTAATAAATCCAACACGAGTTTACGAGTTTCATTAGAAAAATTCGCTTCTGTTGCGCAGTCACGAATCTATTGATAAACTCGTACACTCTCGGTGGATTACTTATGATAAACCATGCCTTGGCTCTCTGCCTGTATAGCATGCCTTTGCTTCTTTTTCATTATTGCGCGAAATGTTTTATACAGTGGGATGGGTAGGTATTGTCCGTTCTAGAATCGGCCCTAAAGTAATCAAGTGGGTCTCATTCTAGCACATTACTCATGTAAGACAGGCACACTTGTTTTCTTCAGTGCCGATTCTAGAGCAGACAATACCTACTCATACCACTATCTAAAACATTTTCGCGTTTTTTCGTTTTAGTGGGAAATTCTTCTTTTGTTGAACGAAATTTTATTCTTCAATGGTAATCTCGAGTTCTATAAAAGCATTTTAAGAAGTCTTTATCGAAAAAAATGTTAAATATAATATGTGAACATTAATGCAATTATTCAATAAACCAAGTAAACTTTGGGCTGGCAAATATGTTAGTGTTGAAGTGTAAAGAACTAAATAGATAATCTAGGTATATTTATTATTCAATTAGAATTAAAATAATCTAGAGTTAATAAATTTCATTTTTTCTTTCCGTTTGTGGCATAATAACATAATAATAAAATAATATCATATGTAGAGATGTTTATGTAAATTTATTTTGCTACAGCATAGGCATATTTCAATTTAGGAAGTTAATTTATTTTATGTTTTTATTTCAATACATAAATAGCTGTATATTAGTGTCCAGTAATTTTTACACACTCAATGCATCCTCGATATAAGTATCCAAGCAGACAGTATTACATCCATTTATCTACACTACAGACAAGAGTTAATGGTCAATACAGCCATTAATTCTACGTTGGATTGTGAAGGGTAGAGAAAGTCGTGTGTTTCACATCAGATCATTCAAACCATAACATAATTATTTCTACCATAACGTTATTTTCAACCATACCAGTTTAATATTTATTTGACATTCCGTAATCTGATATTACGCGGGATTTTAAGTGGGAATCAGACATGCAATTGAATAAGTCAGGGCCGGGAAGGAAAGTACTGGAAGTGCGAAGTTACCGTCCCTCTCGTCCAAACTACTCTCTTTCAATTTCAGGTAGAGACAACTAAACTGGATGATTCTGGGATTAGTCGTGTGGTAGATAGAAAGAATAAGAAAAGGGGTGAATGTAGGAATAGATCATTTTGCACTTCCAGTGTATTACTTCCCGAGCCTGGAGCAGATTACGTCTAAAGATGCCTGATTTTGTGGTGAAATAAAAATTGCTTATTCCGCTGTTAACTTCGGTGATATTTCGTGAAATAAGTTGTTTTATAGACTATTATAAATTGACATTGAAGAAGTTTACTCTTTTATTTACCGATATGCCCAAATATAATGGTGAGTAATACAACCACATTATTTAAAAATTCAGCAATGAAAATAAACTTTACTTTCACTGTTTAAAGGTAAAACTTAATTATTGATTATGACTTCTAGCGTATACAGTGATTTTTGTTTTAATTTTATCATTAATTTTAATTTTAATTTTATTCTAAGTAAGTTACTGTTATTTGTATCACTTCGTCCACGTGGCACCTAATAAGGGAAGGATTTTTCGATAAAAATTAGCCATTTTCAAATAGAAGTATGAACCACATTCCATGAAACATGAAATATATAGAATAACGTACCTAGGCGGCCTAGCAGTCATTGCTGTAATGGTAATCAATCATTATTATTTATAACTTCTCAGCAATCAAAGCGACAGCATAAATGGAAAGCATGCAAAAGAGAGAATAACAATTACGTTTTCAAATAAAATTTTCGCACACACAATTCGTGAAACCAAGTATAGTGACATTTGTAGATATAATTTGATTAAAAATTGTTTCTTGAAACATCTTTAAAAGTCAATGTAGCTAAGAAAAGCTGTTTTTGTAGCATTTCGCACTTTTCGCTGTTACCAAAAGATACGATCCCTACTATCTTACTAAAACCAGACTAAAATATGAAAAATATTATGCTTTACACAAAAACATTGCGCGGTATATAGCCATCTGAATCTTCAAGCAGAAAATTTTCCTTATCGTGGATTTGTCGCAAATTGTTTTTCACCGGTTAGACATAATCAAGAGTTACTATTTTAACTGTAGGCCTTCTCTTCCTTTTGATAGAGCAATGAAACCCGTTATTGGTAACGATGCAAGTTTTCCTATGTAATGGTAAATCCCTTTAGACACGATATTAATTTTCAGTTAATCTCGCAAGCAAGGCGGCTGTAATGGATTTCTCAGAGGAGAGGGGTGTCAACTCTGATTAACGTTGTTAAGCGGAAAGCCTTACTAGGTTAGACTTCTGTTCTTACTTCCTCGTAATCGGTTAACAAGTTAAAAGGTTGCATGGGAATTGAGTACAATGTAAATAATCATTTTACGTTCCGAGTTACAAGGCATGGAAATGGGAATGGAAATGGAAATGGGCATAGGCCTACTGAATGAATAGATGTCCTGCATTGACCCGAAACGATTTTTGCAAACTAGGATACAAATTAGAAAAATAAAATATGGCTTCCAAACTATAACAAAACACCCCATAAAATATTGTTTTATTTAATATAAATTTGTATTTATCTTTCAATGGGAATAAATTTATCATTGGTTTACTCTTTCCACTTAATAGAATTATAGAATTTTATAATTATTAGGTCAAGGAATTTAATTACCTATAAAGGAAAATATCCCTTTTAACCAAGGAATAGTTTATAATTAAACAGGTCAACAATGAAACATTTTTGGATGAATGTCCCGTATTCTTATGGTTTTTAGTGTCCTGAATCCAAATATGATGATAAAAACGCTGTATCACCCATCATTTTTTTACATTTCAAACTAAATATTTAAGAAAACTAAATACGTAGCATATCAACGATACTTTGTAAACTATTTAAATAGGTGAAATGGGTTTAAATTAAGATAGCAGTGGTTGCACGACATTAGGGCAAGTGGATCAACATTGCTCTAGAAAAAACTTGCCTCCAAAAGAGAAGATCTGAGAGAAAATCTGCGCAAGAACCTCGTGGATCAGGAAAACATTCTGCTGCTACCTCTACACATAAAATTAGGGCTACTGAAACAGTTCTTGAAGGCCTTACCCAAAGATGGGCATTGTTTTATGTATCTCTATGAGAATTTACCAATGAAACGACAGGACACAGTTAGTCAAGGCAAGTCTGTTGTTTACTTTTGCTTCGTACACATCGTGGATCAAGTATAGTAAAATCAAATCTATATTCTGTAATACAGCAATGAAGCGATACTATATATTTACCCTGAATTAATGTTTAAATTGGTATTTTAAGGGTCATCAATGTTCACAGTGACTAAAGCATGAAATGAAATACAGGGGTTTTTACTCATGAAGTAACAACACTTTCCTGTAGGCTACTCACTTTTATCAACTCTCGCAATTAAGTCAGAAGTTTATAGCTTACGAAGAGTCAGAAGTTTATAGCTTATGAAGAGCCAGAGGAATTATTTAAGTTCATTAAAAGTCATAATGAACTGATGGGAAATGACGCAAATAATTATGATTTATGAGGAGTTGGAAAGAAAAGTCAACTTTTGCATTTTACTCACACTAAAGTCAATGGCTCATAAAGGTAAATAATAATTAATCGTAAAATGTTTGCATGTTGATGAAATATGAAGAAGGATATTTTAAAGGAACAACATATTTTGAAAATAAAGAAATATCGTAAAAACGTGGCACGGTATTTTAGATCATAAACTATCAAACGAGATAAGTTATTCCGTAACATTAATTACAATAGGCTATTATTTATTTACATCCATGTCATGAGCAACTAGAATGGTGCTATCGACTAAAAACAAATATAAAATCAGTTTAGATAAATATAATGAATGCAATATTTTACAGAGAACATCAGAATCCATTACATGTAATTCAAGAAAGTCACTAGTACTATGAAAAGATATTTGGAGAGCCAGTTAGACCTAAAGCCTATAAACACTTTTAAATCTAGAGGAACATAGTTTATGACTAATGAGGCTCATATTGTAATCTGTATATTACCAGTAATATAATTTTGTCAAACTTACAAGTGATTGGTTAGTAAGATAGTTATTCCTG
Organism: Ectobius pallidus; assembly: GCA_964059195.1. Lineage (NCBI taxonomy): Eukaryota > Metazoa > Arthropoda > Insecta > Blattodea > Ectobiidae > Ectobius > Ectobius pallidus. Next base: position 73,933,602 of record CAXKWD010000007.1, on the reverse strand, counting down.
GTGCGATATGTATATCTCTTCTCAGAGTAACAGAATCAAGACTATTACCTTTCTTGAATCCCGATAATTTTTGAAATCCCTCTGCCATTTCCCCATATTTCGAAAGAAACCCGTATATAGCACTCTATCTTTATTTATGGACAAGTTTCCGAGGTGGAGATTTTCCTCACCCGTGAGACGAATGAACCTCGTGGTCCGCGGATATCATCTGGCCGTCCTTATCACTTTCATCCCATCCGCGACTTGTTCGGAATGAGTGTGTGTTCTGTGTGTGTATGTGCCTGGTGTGTCGTCCTATGTGTTCGTGTTGTCTTGGATGTGGTCCCGTCAGGGAGGATCTCCATGTCCTTGCCTGGTCAAAAGTATCTATTTGATCGATAGAAACTCCTTCCCAGACAGGTCGCAGTCCTTCCCACAAAGCGGAGGTACAACTCAGAGGAAGACGAACTCCGTGAAACGTGGTAAAAAGGTAACTACATAGTAACCAAACATTAATTAAAATTGTGCTTATTAAAAATCGAACCACGTAAAGACAAGTACAGTACACGTATGGCAAATACATTATTCGATTAGACTAAGACAATTTTAAGTATCGTAATCAAAATGTGGAAAATGACGAGTGAAATTATTGGTTGTTGGAAAAAATATTTATACGAAAATGTTCCAGTTTTGCTATATTGGGGCGGGAGATCTGGCGATTGGATAAGATGGCGGCTCATATTCCTCCCCCTCTTCTATAATGGATTTTCTTTCACCTCAGTTTCCATATTTTCAAAGGTTGCGGCGCTCTCTCTCTTCAGGGTCATTATCCTCATTTTCCAAAATGTAGATTCCATTGGGGCAATTCTCTTAACTTTTGGCGTATAGGGGAACGGTTCTTTGATATTTTCCTGTACCCACATTTTTTACTACTGCAGTATTTGGTGTACCGGTAGAAAACCGTTTTCAAAATTTCTTTCTAAGCTTGAAATAAAAATTCAGCAAGACCAATTCCTCTCTAATGAGCAGGACGAAAGCAGGCTGATTGGCTTGTTGTTGTCAAAACGCCTTGACAATGGGACGAGACTCTTCAAACATCACATGATGTTGAAGTGTTGAATGGTAAAATAAGAGGGGCATACTGAAAGTCGTGAGCAACATTTTTTCACAACCTTAATCTTTATTTGTAAGTGAAACCAAGTAAATCATCTCACTCTACAGACCTTTCTTTAACTTTTCCTAATAGTCTCCGTTTTCTGCATACATGTTTCCCATCGTTCTACAAGTTTGAAAATACCCTTGCGATAAAATTCCGTTCCAGGAGAAAGGCGTATCACTGTGAATGAAATTGCTGCAAAACTTTCAGTTGGACATAGTGCGGTGCAAGAAGTGATTCACAGCTTAGGTTATCGGAAGGTTTGTGCCCGTTGAGTACCACGTTTATTGACCGAGGACCACAAACTTCAGAGACGAACCATTGCCCAAAACCTTCTTCAGAGAAGGTGATGAATTTTTGACGAGTATTGTGACTGGAGATGAAAGCTGGTTCCATCATTATGAACCTGAAACAAAACGACAGAGTATGGAATGGCGTCAGAGTCTACGGGCAGCTGAAACGGAATTCTATCGCAAGGGTATTTTCAAACTTTCAGAACGATTGAAACATGTGTGCGAAAAAAAAACGGATACTATGTGGAAAAGTGAAAGAAGGTCTGTCGATTGAGATGATATACTTGGTTTCACTTACAAATAAATATTAAAGTTGTGGAAAAATGTGCTCACGACTTTCAGTACGCCCCTTGTAGCCATTCAAAGATCAGAAACAACTACTGTGCCTGTGATTGGCAGATCTCCTAAAGGTAAAAGCTCCAGCTGACCGAGATATTTTACTGTACTTGTGAAACCTGACCGAGAAAAAGTCAGGACCAACGTATATTCTGGATTCGTTTACTCAGCAGCTGGGGTTGAAGGACATTCTATTCTTACATGCCTTCACAGGCTATGTCAGAACATTTTCATGAGTTAAGAAAGGTCAAGTTAGTTTCATCAAACTTGATCTGAAATACCCAACAATTCGCAAAGCAGCTTGAGGTTCGGAAAGCTGGGCACAGCTATATCTTGAGATGGTATGACACCTCAGCAAAGTAAATATCCTTTAGTCTCTACCGGTAGTCTACTAGTAATTTATTCAGTCATCTAGCAAACATGAAACCTGACATATCTTCTCTCCCACTAACTGAGGACATACCACCAAGTCCAGCTCTGGCAGAACAAGATTAAATTTTGAAAATGATTTTCTGCCAGTGTACCAAATACTGCAGCAGTGGCAAAGGTGGATGCAGGAATGCCTCTGTAAACTGTTCCCCTCTATGCCAAAACTGCCAGGGGAGTTGTCTCCTTAGCGCCCTCATGTTGGAGAATGAACATGATGATACTGATACATCTTTTAAGATATGGAAACTGAGGTGGAACAAAATATAGAAGACTAAGATGAATATGAGCCACCTCCTGAGCGAATTGCTATACCCGTTAGCCCCAAGACAGCTGTCACGTAGCGAATGGCTACGTGCATAATAGACGATAGCAAACCATTTTTAAACACAGGAAGGGTTTGGGAGACTTCGATTAATCGATATTGAACCCTGTTATGACTATCGATACTGCCCTGAATTTATTTTGAATTACAGAAAAAAGAGAAGTGCGCATGCGCCGACGGTGAGTCGACGGGAGAAGAGCTGATCCCAAAAAGACAGTGGGAGTACGTGCCTGACTACGAGAGAGAGAAGTTGAAAAGGCAGAAGGGAGAAGACGAGATTGGGATGTGTGACAGCGGTAGAGGCGTTCTGGCATGATGGTGTGTCAGACTTTCATCTAAGGAAATTCTGGTTGTGAACTTCCTTGACACGACTATATGGAGATAGTCATTAATCAGAAGAATACACCAAGTCGGCCAGTACGAGACACCGCTACAGCGAACATCAGCTGTGAGAGTGAGTCGTGACTGTTCGCTCTGAATAAGAGCAGATATGGACATCAGGAAGTAATGGAAGACAACTCAGGATCGGAGGATAAGTTGGACATCACTGGTTGAGTATAATCGTCTAGACTTTTTCTTATTGTTTGGGGAGTGAGAAAACTGAGATATTCCTTTTTTTTAAGGATGGTTTCTAAGTCATGTATGGCGATTAGACGCCGTATGGTATGATAGAAAATATAGAATAGAAATATAGAAGTGAGAATTCTAGAAGTAAAGTGGTGAAATCCAGTAATCCAACTATTTTCTATTTCTGGTCTAAGTTAATTATAAAAGAGCAGTCAAGAGCCTAACCGTTGAATGCCACAGATAGATCTCTTCACTTTGGGGTTTTATGGGTGATTGTCCCACGAATGAATACATAGCTAGGGGTAATTGGTGATGCTCATAGAAACTTTGTTATTTTTGAGACAGGACGCGAGGGGAGTAAGGAAGAAAGGTAATCAAGGGGCATGCTTAGTACTTCTTACGAGGGCCCCTCCCACTTGGGTTTCTTTCAGGTGACGGGTGACTATCTATAAATAGATTTCATGCTGGCCTGTAATGTTAAGTTATGTTTTTTTATAGAGATTTATCTACAAGCGAAGGTGTATGGAATATGGTAGAGGGGGATAAGAAGTGGAAAGATTGAAGGGCAAAAGAAGGCCTACGAGTGGTAGTGCATTAGGTGTGTACCATTGGAAAATTTACATGTTAGGGTAGAAGTAGAAGTCACTAAAGGGGTTATAGAGAAGCTTACTAATCTGGGCGTGAATTAGTTTCAGTTAGAATTCTAGGGAATTTAGAGACAAAATAAGATTGGGTGCCCATGCTAAAGAGTAGTAACGTAAGAAGTAGGAAAACTAGAATAACCACCGAGTGAATTAAATCAATGGTATAAGCTGAAGGGAACTCTACTTAAAGAAAGAAAGGGGTTAAAAGAGAATAGCTGATGACTGGTCAGGTTAGAAAGAGGAGAGTGAGTTGAAAGATAACAACAAATGATTGGTTAGGTTAGAAAGAGGAGAATAGGTAATTGCGAGTAGTGTACTGATGATAAGTAGTGTATTAGCAAGTACTAGAGATTGTAAGGGTGAGGTGAGGGAACGCCGGAAGTATCCCGAATCAAACAAATAAAATCTGGTAGTAGGCAAGGCCTATACCAGTAACATATAAAGAAAAGAAATTTATGAGAGATTGTGAAGGCCATCGATGTTGGAGGCGAACAACGGCCCCACGTGCCTCTAGGAGAGAGTGTCAGGGACCTCTGACATCGATTTACAAAATTTTATTTTTGTTTGCGGCCCATTAATATTTTCCCGGTTGCAGGAGAGGAGTCAGATTGTTTGTAACTCAAGATCTAGACGCCGCTCCTGTATCGGTGGTCTATCGCCACAGTCACTCTGTGGGTATAGGCCTAAACTTCTATTTCTTTCTTCATGAGACTGTCTTTTCTATCTATCTTTAAATACAATTCTTCATGGACTAAGCTGACTAATAGACTAATATAGGAGACATAGGTGGGATTATTGAGTGTAATCTGTAGAGTAAGGACTGGATTATGAATTGAAAACCTTTATTTATTCAAGAAAAAAAAAACCCAGTATAATATATATATTGAACTATCCTGAAGTTGCAAATGTAAATGACTACACAAGTCAGTAGTAAATTAGAAGAATAATACAAGACGTTCTAGTAGATACCTGAAAAATAAAGAAAGAAAATTAAAGTAATTAATTAAGGATTTGTTATTGTTGAACAGAGAACGTACTTATATAGTTAAAATGGGGTATACTAACCTTGAATAATCAAATATTATCCTACCAATAAAAGTGTTGAATGGTTAATGTAGTGTAAATGTAATTTATTGTATATAAGATTGTTATTGTTGAAAAAAGAAAAAAAATAATATATTAAATAAATTATGGTTATTGTTAACTTAAAGCAAAGTTAACGTGAAGTCCCCTTCATAAATTTTGGCGCCCATATCGTGGGGCTAAGTAGTGTTAAAACAAAACAGTATTGCTAATTGTTGCAACTTAATTTAGTTAAAATTGTTAAATAAAAAGTATGGCCGTGTGTTGTGCTGCATAAAGTTATCGTGAAGTTCCATATTTTGGTCGTCCATAGCGTGAGGCTGTGATAGTTTCATAGTAGGATAATTTTGATAGTAATTTTGACCCATAGCGTGGGGCGAGTTGTGTTAAAATTACAAAAGTTTGGCTTGATATAAGAAAAGAAAATAAACATTAATCAGTTAGAATTGGAAACTTGAAATACGAGTCGTCATATATTTTGGAGCCCATAGCGTGGGTTGAGTTGTGTTGAAATCACATATTTTGATAGCCCATAGCGTGAGGCAGAGATAGTTTTAAAAGAATTTTGGGAGTTAGGTTAGTATAACTGAAATTTATTCTCAAAAAAAAAAAAAAAAAAAAATATATATAATAATAATAACATATTTTTGGGAAAAGAATAATGACTATTGACAAGTAAGGACTTCTATAGATGACTAAGACAGACGACTGAACTATTGTGTTCTAATCTTTTTTTTCCAGTGGTATTGTTAATTTATAAATATGGCTACTTATGTTGATCCGTATGCACAAATAAGAGCAGCTGAGTTAACCCAAGCTATTAGGAAGTTGAGGAAGGCGGATTTAGAGGCAGAATGTGATAGAGTAAAGTTACCGACCACAGGTACAAGGGATGAGTTGAGACAACGCTTGTTAGATTATGCCCGTAAGAACCCTCAGTCATTTCAAGTGTTAATTACGGCTTTTGCGCTGAGTCAGGAAGTTTTAGAAGAAGATTTAGTTGAACATAATATAACGGTTCCACAAGATTCATATGGAGATGTAGTGTATACATGGGTTAAGTTAATGCGTAGGAAGGCCATGGCGGTAGCTGATTCAGAAGAAGTTGTACCAGTAGTACCATCGTTTACAATTCAGTTAGAGCCGCATAAACCAAATACTTTGGATCTGGTTCGTAAATGGAACATTAAATTCAAACCTGGGGATAGTATTTACTTATTTTTGGAGAGATTGGAAGATTTAAAACAAAGTTCTAAGTTACAGGGTGTAGAGTTATTGTCAGTATTACCCGAAATTTTACACGATTCAGCTTTACTTTGGTACAGGAACAGATTAACAGACTGGCCTACATGGGAAGCTTTTTTGAAAGAATTTAGAGAATATTATTTGCCTATTGATGAGGAAGACTCGCTTTTGGATGAGATTAGACAGAGAACGCAAGGTCCTAAAGAATCGATTTTTGATTATGTTAATGCTATTCAAACGTTAATGAGGAGGCTAAGTACTCCAATGAGTCCTCAACAAATGATGAAGACTGTTATCAAAAATTTGCGTCCTGATGTAAAATTGTACCTTAGACCTGCAGAGATTCAAACTATAACAGATTTAATACGTGTAGGTAGACAGTATGAACAAATATTGTTAGATTCTGAGAGATATATTCCTCCTCCAACGCAGGTTAGAGCTACAATTAAAGAAACGGCTTATAAACCTCAGAGACAAGTTGTTATACCTTCGGTTCATACAGCGTTAGGAATTCACGGAAAACAGGAACTTCCATTGTCTGAATTACAAAAGAAACCTAGTGTTAGTTTTTCTGCAAAGACTTGGGATAAGGAACGAAATTTAAGTCCTGTAAATAATTCTAGAATGGTTAAAGTAACAGAAAATAAAGAGAGACAGGATGAGTCGAGGGAAAATGGTAAAAACACCACTTTGCATTTTTCAAATAACCAGCGATGTTGGAACTGTGATAAAACAGGACATAGGCAGTTCGAGTGTAAGGCACCTCGTAGAGTTACTCCACGCACTACGATTAAATGTTATAATTGTAATAAGCTTGGACATAGGTCTATTGATTGTAGGATGCCCCAAGAAAGAAAAGTTAGGCCTACAAATTCTTTAAGGCAATTAACTAAAAATCAGGCTTGTGTGATGTTAAATATAAATCCTACAGATTTAGTTAATGGAGATAGATGTTTTGTTGAAATTTTGCTGGAGGATATTACATTTATTGCTTTAATAGATTCCGGTTCAGATAAAACTTATGTGGGAGTGAAGGGTGATTTTTTGTGTAAAATGTTAGATTTAGCAGTAGAAGAATCTGAAGTTAGGGTGGTGCAATTAGCAGATAAAACTTATAGTTCTATAACAGGAGAGAGAACTTTTGAGATGAAATTGCAGGACAGGATCTTTCAGATAAAATGTAAAATTATGCCAAATTTAGCAGTAGATATGATTCTGGGCATGGACGTTTTGAAACAAATTGGGTTAGTAGTAGATTTGCAAGATGGGACTTGGTATTTCAAAGATGAACCAGCAAAAATTTTTCAATTTGTTAAGGCTATAGATTTAAAAGAAGAAGATCAACTACATAATATTCTTACTTTACCTACACCTCAGGAAAGGGACAGATTGAATATGTTTTTGGAAAATCAGTTACAGAAATTTGATCAGTGTACTGGACTTACCGATCTGATTTCTCATGTTATTGATACAGGCGATGCAAAACCTATAAAACAAAGATATTATCCAGTATCACCCATTTTGGAAAAAGTTATACACGCGGAAATAGATAAAATGTTATTGGAAAAAGTTATAGAGCCTTCAAATTCACCTTGGTCGTCTCCGGTAGTTATGGTAAAGAAACCAGATAGAACATGGAGGTTCTGCGTAGATTTCAGAAAAGTAAATAATTGTACAAAAAGAGATAGTTATCCTTTGCCATACATTGAACATGTGTTGAGTAAATTACGACATGCTAGGTATATCAGTACAATAGATTTGAAAAATGGGTATTGGCAAGTTCCATTAGATGAAGCAAGTAAAGAAAAAACAGCATTTACCGTACCTGGTAGAGGATTGTATCAGTTTCGAGTTATGCCTTTTGGAATCCATAACGCACCAGCCTCGTTTCAAAGATTAGTTGATACTATATTAAGAGAAGAGATAGGAGAGAAATGCTTTTGTTATTTGGATGATATAGTACTTATTAGCGAGACATTTGAAGAACATTTGTCCTTGTTAGAAAAAGTCTTAGAGAAATTAAGAAAAGCTAACCTGAAAATTAATAGGGAAAAATCAAAATTTTGTAGAAGTGAATTAAAATATTTGGGTCATATCATTACTCCATTAGGAATTGCTGTAGATTCAGATAAAATCTCGTGTATCCTTGAGTATCCAGCCCCTACAAAAGTCAAGGAAGTACGAGCATTTTTAGGATTGGCTTCTTGGTACCGACGATTCATTCCATTTTTTTCTGAAGTTGTAAAGCCCCTCACTGCACTTCTGAAAAAGAATCAGAAATGGCGTTGGACTAAGGAATGTCAGGAATCTTTTGATGAATTGAAATCGAAATTATCTAGTAGTCCTATATTAACTTGTCCAGATTATACTAAACCCCTAGTGTTACAGACCGACGCTAGTTTTTCAGGACTAGGAGCAGCATTAATTCAGACAGGAGAGGAAGGAGAGGAAAAAGTAATAGCTTATGCTAGTAGAACTTTAACGGTAGGCGAGCAAAAGTGGGCAATAGTTGAGAAGGAATTGTTAGCTATATTGTGGGCAGTTCAAAAGTTTCGTCCTTATTTGGAAGGTTATCATTTTAAAGTATATACTGATCATTTTGCTCTGAAATGGTTAAATACATTACAGAATCCGACCGGACGATTAGCTAGGTGGAGTTTATTGCTCCAGGAGTATGATTTTGAAGTAATACATAGGCCTGGTAGATTACAAAAAGTTCCGGATGCTTTATCTAGAATACACGAAGGGAAAGTTCAAGAGAAAACGGTAGAGGAAGAATTTTGCCTCTTGTTGACTGATAACTCTGAAGTAGTGGAATGGGAAAATATACAAGATGCTTGGTATATTAAGCGGAAGGAGCAAGTACAAAGTAAACCTAAATTTTGGCCAGATTGGAAGGTCGTAGATGAGAAGTTGTACCATTTAAGATTAGATCAGTTAGAACAAACTTTAGAGGGAACAGTGAATAGGTGGAAATTAGTTATTCCGCAAGATTTTAGGATTAAAGTATTGCAGGAATGTCATGATGCACCTACTGCAGGACATATGGGGATAGCTAAAACTTTCTTTAGAATAACAAACAAGTATTATTGGCCGGGAATGTTTAGAGAAGTTGCTAAGTATGTTACTGCTTGTGAAATATGTCAGAGACAGAAGGTGTTACAAACGGCTCAAGCAGGACCAATGCATTTTTACCAGAAAGAGAAACCTTGGATGACTGTAGCTACAGATTTGTTGGGACCTTACCCACGTTCCAAAAAAGGGAACCGATATGTGATTGTATTTCAGGACACCTTTACCAAGTATGTAGAATGTAAAGCGTTAAGGAAAGCAACCAGTAGAGCAGTTACGGAAGCATTTTATGAATTGATTATCCTTAAATGGGGAATTCCGGGATATTTGCTGATGGATAATGGACCGCAATACACTAGTAAATTAATGCGAGAGATAGCTAAAGCTTTTAATATAACTCCTTGTTATTTACCTGTATATTCGCCACAAGGAAATCCAGTAGAAAGAGTCAATAGAGTATTGAAAACAATGATTTCTAGTTACATTCAAAAGGATCAAACAGTTTGGGACGTGTATTTGAGATAATTTAATTTTGCTATAAATACGGCTAAGCATAGTTCCACTGGATGCACTCCTTATATGCTAAATTATGGGAAGGAGCCTGAAATTATCAGTAGGATTGAAAAGGTGGAAAACCAACCGATTCATAAAGAAATTCCAAAAATTTGGGTGGAGAGACTCAATAAATTGAAAACGGTACGTTTAATGGTTAGACATAACTTAGAAACCGCCTATAAGAATTCGAGTCATTATTATAATCTTCGGAGGAGAGAGATGAGATTTCGTCCAGGAGATCTAGTGTTAAGAAGAAACTTTAAATTAAGTGATGCCTCACAAGCTTATACAGCAGGTTTAAGTGCAAAGTTTGTCGGGCCCTATATTATAAAGAAAAAGTTCAGTGAAAATAGTTACGAACTGACAAACCTTTTTGGTAAAAAGTTGGGGAAGTGGCACGTCAAAGACTTGAAACCCTTTGTTCCTGGATAAACATTCTTTAAGGCTGGTAAACTAAACAAAAAAAAAAAAATGTGAACAGTGTTAACATTATTTTTTTTATGGTGAGTGGGGGAAGAATGTCACGTAGCGAATGGCTACGTGCATAATAGACGATAGCAAACCATTTTTAAACACAGGAAGGGTTTGGGAGACTTCGATTAATCGATATTGAACCCTGTTATGACTATCGATACTGCCCTGAATTTATTTTGAATTACAGAAAAAAGAGAAGTGCGCATGCGCCGACGGTGAGTCGACGGGAGAAGAGCTGATCCCAAAAAGACAGTGGGAGTACGTGCCTGACTACGAGAGAGAGAAGTTGAAAAGGCAGAAGGGAGAAGACGAGATTGGGATGTGTGACAGCGGTAGAGGCGTTCTGGCATGATGGTGTGTCAGACTTTCATCTAAGGAAATTCTGGTTGTGAACTTCCTTGACACGACTATATGGAGATAGTCATTAATCAGAAGAATACACCAAGTCGGCCAGTACGAGACACCGCTACAGCGAACATCAGCTGTGAGAGTGAGTCGTGACTGCTCGCTCTGAATAAGAGCAGATATGGACATCAGGAAGTAATGGAAGACAACTCAGGATCGGAGGATAAGTTGGACATCACTGGTTGAGTATAATCGTCTAGACTTTTTCTTATTGTTTGGGGAGTGAGAAAACTGAGATATTCCTTTTTTTAAGGATGGTTTCTAAGTCATGTATGGCGATTAGACGCCGTATGGTATGATAGAAAATATAGAATAGAAATATAGAAGTGAGAATTCTAGAAGTAAAGTGGTGAAATCCAGTAATCCAACTATTTTCTATTTCTGGTCTAAGTTAATTATAAAAGAGCAGTCAAGAGCCTAACCGTTGAATGCCACAGATAGATCTCTTCACTTTGGGGTTTTATGGGTGATTGTCCCACGAATGAATACATAGCTAGGGGTAATTGGTGATGCTCATAGAAACTTTGTTATTTTTGAGACAGGACGCGAGGGGAGTAAGGAAGAAAGGTAATTAAGGGGCATGCTTAGTACTTCTTACGAGGGCCCCTCCCACTTGGGTTTCTTTCAGGTGACGGGTGACTATCTATAAATAGATTTCATGCTGGCCTGTAATGTTAAGTTATGTTTTTTTATAGAGATTTATCTACAAGCGAAGGTGTATGGAATATGGTAGAGGGGGATAAGAAGTGGAAAGATTGAAGGGCAAAAGAAGGCCTACGAGTGGTAGTGCATTAGGTGTGTACCATTGGAAAATTTACATGTTAGGGTAGAAGTAGAAGTCACTAAAGGGGTTATAGAGAAGCTTACTAATCTGGGCGTGAATTAGTTTCAGTTAGAATTCTAGGGAATTTAGAGACAAAATAAGATTGGGTGCCCATGCTAAAGAGTAGTAACGTAAGAAGTAGGAAAACTAGAATAACCACCGAGTGAATTAAATCAATGGTATAAGCTGAAGGGAACTCTACTTAAAGAAAGAAAGGGGTTAAAAGAGAATAGCTGATGACTGGTCAGGTTAGAAAGAGGAGAGTGAGTTGAAAGATAACAACAAATGATTGGTTAGGTTAGAAAGAGGAGAATAGGTAATTGCGAGTAGTGTACTGATGATAAGTAGTGTATTAGCAAGTACTAGAGATTGTAAGGGTGAGGTGAGGGAACGCCGGAAGTATCCCGAATCAAACAAATAAAATCTGGTAGTAGGCAAGGCCTATACCAGTAACATATAAAGAAAAGAAATTTATGAGAGATTGTGAAGGCCATCGATGTTGGAGGCGAACAACGGCCCCACGTGCCTCTAGGAGAGAGTGTCAGGGACCTCTGACATCGATTTACAAAATTTTATTTTTGTTTGCGGCCCATTAATATTTTCCCGGTTGCAGGAGAGGAGTCAGATTGTTTGTAACTCAAGATCTAGACGCCGCTCCTGTATCGGTGGTCTATCGCCACAGTCACTCTGTGGGTATAGGCCTAAACTTCTATTTCTTTCTTCATGAGACTGTCTTTTCTATCTATCTTTAAATACAATTCTTCATGGACTAAGCTGACTAATAGACTAATATAGGAGACATAGGTGGGATTATTGAGTGTAATCTGTAGAGTAAGGACTGGATTATGAATTGAAAACCTTTATTTATTCAAGAAAAAAAAAACCCAGTATAATATATATATTGAACTATCCTGAAGTTGCAAATGTAAATGACTACACAAGTCAGTAGTAAATTAGAAGAATAATACAAGACGTTCTAGTAGATACCTGAAAAATAAAGAAAGAAAATTAAAGTAATTAATTAAGGATTTGTTATTGTTGAACAGAGAACGTACTTATATAGTTAAAATGGGGTATACTAACCTTGAATAATCAAATATTATCCTACCAATAAAAGTGTTGAATGGTTAATGTAGTGTAAATGTAATTTATTGTATATAAGATTGTTATTGTTGAAAAAAGAAAAAAAATAATATATTAAATAAATTATGGTTATTGTTATGCAAAGTAAATTAACGTGAAGTTCAGATTTTTGACCCTTATCCTTGTAATGGTTTGAGAGTCGCTGATTTTTGTGCTAAGTTACATACTTTGGTAGTGTGTATTGAAAAAGGAGAAAAAGAAGAAGCGGAATAAAAAAAAAACGAAAGGTAAATCCGAACCCAACTCCCGTCTCCACTGTTAATTTAAAAGCTAGTCGAGGGGCATGTAGGTACATAGCCTGTGTATCTATAATTTAATTTGTGACTGGGCTGATACAACAAAAAAAAAAAGAAAAGAGGAAGCGTATTGATGATGGCGCCCGTTAATAGAAATTTTCATCAATATTATCAAAACTGGGTAATTTGTTAAAAGAGAGAGAAAGTAGACTGAGAGTAGGAAATTTGCAATCACCCGGTGACAAAGGTAGTCGTACTGAATGTTGGAATGTGGACTATGCAGGCAGTGTTATGGTGACACGACAGGTGTATGAGTGACCTTGTTTTGTAGGAGTTCAGTAAACTTATATACTACGATTGAGAATAATCACATATTAGTCGTCACAGATTTGGCGAAGAATTTTGGCGAAGATTTAATCCAAGAAGTTAGGGAACTTTATAGTATAAAGTAAGAATAGCCCGTCACACAGCCAAAATATCAACATTTACATATAAATAGTTTTTTTAACCAACAATTTGCTAAAAAACCTTTTTTTTCGTCTATAAACATTTTTATTACGATACTTAAACTTAACAGTCATGTAGACGAGTAATGTATTTGCCATTAAATGTAGCCTACTGTACTGTCCTTCATATGATTGGATTTTTAATAAACACAATTTTAATGAATGGTTCTTTATTAAGATACATGTTATATACCATTGAGCTCGATCAATACAAATAGACTTAATACCAGTAACTCAACAATGCTTTATTTTATAATTCGCCTGGGCCTTTTGGCCTATTTCCGCCATCTTCAGGGCATCTTCTTTTGCTGGCTTGGATGCCTAGATGCTGGATGGTTCTTTAATACATAATAATTACGTTCTCCCCAGGTTTCACGGTGTAAATACGCAATATACAGCTTATATACAAAGATAAAACCCTTAAATAATACGGTTGTCTTTCGGAATATCGAAACTCTCCGAAACATTTCAAATTGCAATGACGTTTGATCATGTGTACACAAATTAACAAATAAACCAGTTTTTAGAGTAAGATTAATGCTCTACAACTTCTTTTATGAGGTCATTGCCGTAAAGGTAAGGTATGAGGCGCTAGAAGGCGAAGTTTGTAAAACGCGTGAGACAAAGAAAAATATATTTTCGAAAATGTGCTTTTTTCGCTAGTGGATATCTCGAAAGCTGTTTGGAATAGAATAAATGAATAATAACATATTGCAGAAAATTTTATCAGCTTTCATTTTTAATGCAGCAACCTTCTCGCTACGATGCACAGTTTTCGAGATAAGTGAAAAACCAAGAAATGCTACCTTCTCCGTGCCCCGTGCACCTTGTAGACCCGGGGACTTTTAGTATGTTTATCTCCTAATTACTCTAAACGCCGCTTTCAAGTTAAAAAAAAAATAATAATAAAAAATAAATAAATAAATAAAAAATTGTTCGAGACCATTTCCTTTACAACTTCTTTATGGCTGGACTAATTATATTATATCTCCAAAACTAAAAATTATTGTCAGAAATTTTGTATTACTTAATGTCAGGTTGTTAGTCATATCTCTCTGAATATAACTATATATGCACACACAAACATTCTATTGACGAAAATAACTTTTCCTAGGCGGGAATCGAAATTTTGTTTTTATCAATTTTGTACGATGACGCCTAGACCTCTAGGCTCTCACTGGACACACCCAGTCGCATTCCAGATCTTCCTCTAGACCCCTTTTGATCTCATGACAGATGTTCGCACACCTAAAATATAGGTAGGGTGCATCTGACTCTGATGTTTATTTTGTTACAGAATTTTAAGTTAACCAAAATTTTAAAAGATGTTAATGCCAAGTTTTCAGTCCCATCTCAAACAAGGGATACATCTCTCAGCGTTAATTCACTAACGAATACCACTAAATGCTTGATTAATTTAAAATCCTATAATAAAATTAACATTAGACTCTGATGCATTCTTGCTATATTCTAGATGTGCTGAGGTATTTAGTGTGGTTATTAGGGGTCTATAGGAAAATTTAAAATGAGTTTGCCTTTGCCTTGTGGGAACCATTGGTCTAGGGTGTCAGCATACAAAGCTGAAACCCTGGGTTTCCACTGTGCCCCGGGACAAATTTTTCTTAATTTTTTAGTTATTGTTTAGTAGTAGTTTAGAAGTATAGATAGGGATGGACTGAGGATAAAAATCGGCTCGGGAATTACTTTGAAAGCGGCCCTCACCAACAATAACGAAGGTTATAAACAATAGTGACTGTATAAATATTTACTAGAGATTTTAAAAAGCTGCCCTTACTAACAACAACAACAACAACAATTGTAACAATAGTGACTGCATAGATATATATTAGCGATTTAAACAACGACCTTACCAACAAAAAAATATAATAATAATAATAATAATAATAATAATAATAATAATAATAATAGTGAATGCATAGATATTTACAAGCATATATTCATTATATTATAGTACCTGCCTCGACCATCGTTCCGATTTATGTGCAGTTTATTATAGTTTGTACAGTATATTGTCTCATTAGGTTTCTGAAGGTGGCATGAGAGATTTGCAATGTAGTACATTTTCTTGAAACAAGCCGACAAACCCCGACCGAACACACGCAACTTAAATGTTGGAGATTTATCAATGCAATGTGTGCAATATTTGTTGGGCATGATATATTTTACAAGTATTCTGTCATTTGGAAATGTTCCTTATATGTAAGCTGTTATGTTTTTCATACAGTAGTGGTAGGGTACACTGTAGTGATAATATTGTATCAAATTCATTGGGTGAAATTTAAAAAAAACTGTCAGCTATATATTACAAAACAAGGTTCACTTGATATAAAGAACCTACTTAGTCCAGTCAATGAAAAGTTATAGAGGGAAATGGAAGGAACACAATTTTTGACTTTGGGACTTTGTTTGGACTAGTTAGGAGGTAAACATACTAAAAGTCCCCACTCGGAGGTGAGCGGGGGGCGGGAAAGCCCTTAGAAGGTCGCTTTTTTCGGTTTTTCGCTTATATCTCGAAAACTATGGGTCCTAGCGATAAGACTTTTCTATACAAAATTAAATCTGACAAAATGCTCCACAAGATTGATTATATACATTTTTTCGCTATCTCACCTAGTTTTCGAGATATCCGCGCTCAAATTTAGCTAATTTTGAAAAAAATATAATTGCCTCGCGTTTTTTTCCTTATTTCGTCAGCTACCTCTTCAGCCCTTCGTCCTGCGAAAACGTCATAAGGAAGGAAGTTGTAGAGCATTAAATTGCCTTCAAGAATTTATGATAGCTTACTTTTTATCTTCAATCGTTCAAAAGGTGAGCAATTTTAACTTTATGTGTAAATTCCGGGATTTTGCAGAATAACTTAACTTTCGTATTTTCCGTTCTTCCACTGCTCAAACTTTATATACAATCCAATATATACGTATTATATGTATAAATAGTATGTATTATATATAAATGGCACATAAAGAAATTGTATATGTATATATCTATTTATAATATATTTTCAAGTAGGCTATATATGTAGTTCTTCAAAAGTAATATTGTTTGGTGTCGTGTAATACTATTTTCGAACCCCGAACCTAGTGGAACCACTTTGAGAGCTCCATCATTTACCCCTACAGAAATACAATTACTATAATATAACTTATGATGGAAATTTTTGATAATACTCAAAATTGACAATTTATTGAGGATCGCTGAATCTTTATTGTTATTTAGGAGCCATAATAGCCTTCTACATAGGCAATTATACTTGTATTCATTGTATGTAATACATAATGTACAGTTAATATAAAATATATAAGCTATACATTCGCTCCGCAAAGGTATTGGGGGCGGGTGATTCGAGAGTCAACAACACTTTGTACATAACATTTTTATTACCACATTAACTCGTAAATGTTTTTGGAAACTGTGTTACATTTAATTTAATAATATATTTACACCTTATAGTACCATTAAACAGCAATAATTATTATAAATTCCTGACTCTCTTGGAGCCGGAGGTCCTTCCTCGTCATGGTAACTTGGTCCTGGGTATTGTTCTGCTTCGTTTTCTTCTTCATCCATTGAGAAAGGGGATACATCTTCTAGGATAACTGGCAGAGGATCAATGTCGAGTTCTTCATCCTCATTGTCCAAGAGGGGCCCCCATTAAGACAGTTCCCCTGGCAGTATTGGAACGCAGGGGAACACTTAAGAGATGGCTTTCCGTATCAGCACAATCCTTTGTGCACCGACAAAAATAATTTTTAATATTTCATCCGATGCAGCCTGCTGCTCACTGTACACCGGGGTTAATTTGTTGGTTAACTCCCACCCATACATCTGAGGAGGCAACTCATATCCCAACCACATCTCAAATTGGTGATATATCCTCAGAGAATGTTGTTTCGCTGTTCCCTCAGTTGGTGGGAGGCACGAGATGTCCGGTTTGATATTGGCTACCGATTTTACAAAGGATTGGTGACTGTAAGCGTTTAGATTTCTCTTTAGGTGGGGCCCCGTACCACCTCAAAATACTCTTTACCCCAGCTTCCTCTATATCATCCTTGGTTGAGGAAGGGTCTGAGAAAACTGCAGCAGCTCCCTGGACGTCTGGAGACTTCAAATACAATTTGATAAATCCCAGCTTACTCTTTCGGAAGGCTGCTGAGATGGTATCGCATCCAGTGAAAGCATGTAGAAATAGTATGTCTCGCAGCCCCTGGGTCTGAAGCTCCTGGGTAAAAAACAGTGTACGTTTTATGTTTCCACGTCCAGGCTTGACAAAAATTATGTTCTGGTCACTAGGTGTTTTGGCCATCAACAGGACTATTAGGTCGACATCCTCACCAATAACTGCAACAGTGGTGGTATGTGACAACTCCACAGCCATGTCTACAATGAGGACAACCGCATCATTTCGTGCTTGAAGGGTTCTGACTCCATGTGCCTGTAGTGTGACTTTCAGCAGACTTTTGACAGGAAGTCTCCCTGCTTCACAGTTATAACAATCTCCTGATTGAAATGTATGTCGGCTGACTTGCTGAGACGGTACCGCCTTTGCTGCTCAGCGACCTTTGTACTTGAGGATGAGCTGATGTACCCATCAAACACTACAGTGCAACTCCTTCCACGATAGTGACTGTTCACAAAATTGACATATCCATTACAAATGGCAGGTATCTTGGAACCTCTTTGCCAAATAACATTGTGCAGGAGAAGTCCTCCGTCCATAACAATGTCAAAGTGTGTCACACGTACATCTTTGATAGTAGGATTGAGCTCTTTCTAGAGAACTGACTTCGTCAATTTCCTCATCCTACCCTCATTGAAGAAGGCTAAAGGGAAAGGGGCTAATTCATATTGCAAATAAGTTTTCAAATCTTCGTTGGTTTTCTTACTTATGGATTTGCGCTGGAATAGCAAAAAAAGGGCCCACAGACACCCTTTCGTCGTTGATCTTGATTGACGAGCTAACAGTCAAAAAGGAGAAGGCTCGTTCTTTCCGAGACAGTTTGATACTTATTTTCAAACTCTAGAAAAAAAAGTTGTTATTCTTGAAATCCAGAAAATTAATTTCCGATCACATACAAGTTTAAAATAAACTATGTGAGAAATCGAAAAAATGAATGGAATCAGCCTTCATGGAACATTTTATCAGGTTTAATTTTGTATAGAGTGGTATTATCGTTAGGACCCATAGTTTCCGAGAAAGAAGCGAAAAACCGAAAAAGTGACCTTCTATGGGCCACCCTGTCGCCCGCTCACCTCCTGGGAGTGGGGAATTTTAGTATGTTTAAGTTCTAACTAGTCCAAACAAAGTCCCAAGGTCAAAAACAGTGTTCCTTTTATTTCCCTCTATTCATTCAATCATAACTGGACAACACATAAGCATATAATTATGTCACTTGAAAATATATTACAAAATACATATATACATATTGATTCATTTAGGTACAACTTATATATAGTACATACTATATATACATATAAATACGTATATATTGGCTTTTATATAGAGTTAGAGCAGTGAAATAATGGAAAATACGAAAGTTAAGTTTTTCTGCAAAATCCCGGAATTTACACATAAAGTTAAAATTGCTCAACTTTTGAACGATTGAAGATAAAAAGTAAACTATCATAAATTCTAGAAGGCAATTTAATGCTCTACAACTTCCTTCCTTATGACTTTTTCGTAGGACGAAGGGCTAAAGAGGTAGCTGACGAAATAAGGAAAAAAACGCGAGGCAATTATATTTTTTTTTCAAAATTAGCTAAATTTGAGCGCGGATATCTCGAAAACTAGGTGAGATAGCGAAAAAATGTATATAATTAATCTTGTGGAGCATTTTGTCAGATTTAATTTTGTATAGAAAAGTCTTATCGCTAGGACCCACAGTTTTCGAGATATAAGCGAAAAACCGAAAAATGGAATCTTCTAAGGGCCCCCCTGCCCCCCGCTCACCTCCGAGGAGTGGGGATTTTTAGTATGTTTACCTCCTAACTAGTCCAAACAAAGTCCCAAAGTCAAAAATTGTGTTCCTTCCATTTCCCTCTACGCCCCTTTTTGAGCATTCATTTACTGGACTAACAGGGTACTGTGAGCTTTATGGAGCGTACCAGTACACTTTTATTCGCGGATAAAGTATAATTATTCAAATACAGGGGATAATATAAAAAAATTGGCCCCTCTAGCACCAGCCCACAGGTAAAATTACCAATATTCCCGAAGGGCCAGACTGGCCCTCAATATAGATTCAGCTTTTGGATCTCCAATTATTTACCTTGACATCTTTTATGAAATATGAACCTAAATATGCTTGTATACAAAGCCAATATGAAGATATGTACTGTAGAATTCAAATGCTACATGTTTGCGCAGTAGGCTACTCGATATTTTATTTTGATATGAATGTATCTGACGAATCTATTATTGCATGCTGCTGACTGCTGAGATTTTTCCGTGCGTATAAGTTTGGTCGCATGATTTGCAGTGATTTTAACTTTTAAAATATTTTCCTAGAATGTCCGTGCCATGCCGAGCAGAGATTTAACTGGCGAGATCTAACACTATCTTATACCTATGGGGTCAAACAAGTTCAACATAATTCCTTAGAATATGTAACTGTCACCTATATTTCTGCGGAATCTACCATAAACAAAATACTTGAGATACATAAAAAGAACATTAAATTTTATGGTCAGCGAGCTATTGTGGAAGCTACGAGCTATTGTGGAAGCTACTTGTAAACTAGCATACAGATCGCATAAGACATAAATAAAAACTCTGCAGAATCTTCAGGCTACTGTTTACTCTCATTTCTGTGTTGATAGGGATATGAAGAAAATTTATGACTGTTATATTCCGTACTCTGACTGCAGTTTTCAGCGGAGATCGCTAGCTGTCTCATATCACTAGATTTATTGACATATACAAGTAAAATAACTCCTGTGGGATAAAATTTATGTCAATATAAGCGAGAAAGTTGAATAGCCTTGGTAAAAAGACTCAAATAAAAAGACTCAAAATAATTACATCATTATTGGAACATCTATTATTGTCACAATTACTAGAGCTCGAAGAGTATGAAAATCATGTTTTTAGTACACGCTCTCTAAAACAGCTGCTTATCGGACTGGTAACACGCCGAAAAGCTGCACTTTAAAGGACAAGTCCGCTAAAATTGCATAAAAGTGCATTCAAACTGCATTCAAAATGCAATTTTAGCGGCCTTGTCCTTTAAAGTCGTCATGGCAATCTATAAACAAAACCCAGACGGCATTGACCAGTCACACCAACTTTAACATGGATTTACGCATATAATTGGTCATAAAACAAAATTTAAGCCAACACGTTTCTTTATGATAATCAGAAACTTTACCAGGATTTTTCGCAAAACACGGTAGCCCACTTCATCACATGACAACAAATATAAGCCAACAACTTTTCACATTTTGGTTCACTTGAAAAACATTCCTTACCATGGACGAACAGCATTTAAATGCCGTAATATATCCCTTCTCATAGCCTACTTCTGCCGTGAAGTTGCTGGTAGCAGCTCCAATTCAATGTTTCTGGCTTGGATTGAAATTTCCTCGGTATTATCATTTATATTTTCACAAGCTTTTCATAAATACTAGTTCGTATGCAATATTGTTTACAAACAAGGGACTCATATATTATGCATCTATTCTACCACATTTGTTATTGCTACGTACGGTCATTGTTGTTTTATGATCTAGATGGCCATGACAATATAACTTAAAGAAATGACTGACTGCCTTTCATTATAATTAATTATACGGTATTTTTCGTTTTATTTCATAGAATTTATAGAACTTTTACTAAAAAATATTGTATGCACCACGTACGCAAAAACTTTAGCGGACTCATCCAGTATTTCAGCCTCGGCTTTCGCCTCGGCCGCTATACTAGATTCGTCCGCTAAAGCGTTATTTTGCGTACTTGATACATAAATAGCTATTTTAATAATGCAATCTATTAATTGTAATGTTAAAATGTGTACAAGACATGTAATAAATAACACATAATTGATACTTTCATTTTGCAAGTTGTCGCATAGTTTATTAGTTTTGCCATATGCATCACATTTGCTCGATATTAAAATATTTGTGTACATTTTATTAATTTGTCACATTTTAACGGCATATTTCTGACAGATTTTAAATACCGTGCATAACACTGTTAATGTAAGTGAATGTTTTGAGAACCGACTGTACAATAATAATTTACCGTACAAAACCTAATGTTTTTGGAACAGATTATTATCAAAGCGACCTTTCACTTAATTAGTTTTCAATTTACTGGGATTTATTCATTGATCTTGTTGTTATCTTTTAACTTTTGTAACGTAATTTATACATCTTCTACTATTTTTGTAATTTATAATGTAATTCAGTCAACAAGAGAACGCCAAGTAAAAGCATTACTCAATGATAGAACATACTTAATCTATTGGATCCGGAGCATATTTTAAAAATTTTGGAGCATATTTGCATGCATTCGGGGCTTAAGAATCAGACTAAATATTCGACCTTGATGGAACAGATGACACTGGCATTCTGTTCCCAAGTTCACAGCTTCGCCTGAAGATTTGCAGACACGTAAAAAACTTCCGCAGGACAAACTTCCAATACTTACACTAGGAACGGTACTTACACGCCCTAGTAGGCCCTAGCAGAAAATAACCGTCATCGAATAGGCTTAATCAAAATAATTAATCAATTAAGCTAAATGATATGATTTAATTTATGCTTATGTTTATTTTTTATTGTGTACACTTTGTAGGCCTTAGGATTTTAGAAATTTGAGACTCACAAAGGTTTTAGAAATTTGAGACTCACAAAGGTTTTAGAAATTTGAGACTCACATAGTTTTAGACGTTCGGCACATAAAGATGTTTGCAGTAATCTGACTATTAATAACATGTGTGGCATCCAGTGAGAGAGTGGGCTAAGCCAAAAATTTTCATATTTGAGTTATTGTCATCTCTGTGCAGTACATATAGCCGTGTAACTGTAAACCTAATATTAAAGTTTTGTGTGGAGCCCTTCCCTGTCTGTTCTTGAAAGACAATTTTCATACATTAAGGGAATGGCATTTCTCCAGTGAGAGAATGGGCTAAGCCACCTTTCGAAATTAGAACAGGAGTGAAATAGGGTAATGGTCTATCACCACTACTATTCAGCTTAATATTAGACAAAGTGGTCAAGGAATGGAAAAAAGAACTGAACTGAAGAAAAGAACTCAGGGACTTCACAAACCCATCAGATTTGGAATAAAGAATAAAGGAGTAGACATTGCTTGTCTTGCATTCGCTAATGACATAGTAATACTTAGGCTACAGATAACATAGAAACCGCAGCGAAGAAAGATCGAAATTCTGAAAGAGATGGCGGGAAAAGTAGAACTACAGATTTTTTTCGAAAAAACAGAATACATGTAAAAACAAAAAGGTTCACCAGAGAAGTTATCAACAAAATGCGGCGATATCAGGAGAGTTCACAAATTCAAGTACCTTGGAGAGATGTTACACGTTAATGAGATGGAGAAAGCAGCATACGAACAGAGCAAAAAAGTGACTGGGAACATGTACCGTACAATAACGCATGTTTATCAAGGAACACCAAAGTGAAACAATCATCGGACCAGAAACCTTGTATGCATCAGAAACACTAGTCATGAATTACAAAGGTGAACTAGAAAATATAAAGAAACTAGAGAGAAGAATCGTCAGAAAAATTCTAGCACCCAAAAAGAAGAAGGGTACAGGTTGCGGAGCAAACAAGAGACCGAACAGATATAAAACATAATACACATGATGAAACGTCGACTGAAGTTCTACGGGCATATCAAGAGAATATCAAACACCCGACTGGCTAAACAGATCTTGGAGTATACAAAAAGTATTAAGAACGTTAATTGGGAAGCCGAAGTTCGAGAAGATTTAAAAGACATTGGCATAACAGACATAGACATACAAGACAGACAAATATTCAGACATAAAATACACAAATGGAATGTTGAACCGAGAGGTCAAGAAATTGAAGACTGGAGCAACTTGGTCTGAAGAAAGGACGAAAATGCACAGTGAGAGGATGAAAGAAGTGTGGCGCATGAGAAAATCTCACATCAAGTAGACGCTTCTCGTGGTCTATTAAATGGTCTATGCGAGTGACACTGATAATAATAGAAACAATAATAATTTCTTGCTACATTTTTTATCTGGTAGAAAAGGGCTTAAAATATAATTGTTTATGAACGTAATTTGGTGGCAGTTTGTACACAATGCAATTTCGAGACAGGTTGCACAAGCTTACTGTGGACCGGTTTTAATACATGCACTCAGATTCACTTAGGCAGAAAATAGCTTTGCATCTCTGCATTAAATCTATGAACGAATTTGTTTCAATTTTAAAGAAAATCATGTGTATGGTTTATAGTTCAAACTCCAGTCTATCACGTATAGTGGGCACTGCACTATATATTTGTGGTTTACAAGCACGGATATTAACCACTGTGCACGTGAGGGATGGTGTCGTTATGAAGACAAGGAACAACTTAACAAAATGGCAAAACACTACGCGATATCACGATCTGCTGCTGAATATTTTGTTGATTATAGCTTATAACCAGGGCCCGGATTCTAATGACATGTCATCTTTTTATTGAAGCCGCATAGACATTGCCAACTTGTAGATAAATCCTAATCATGGTCTCTAGATTATAGAAATGAATTTTTATTAGGTCATTTTTTGTCATTTTATGCAATTTTATATTTTTAAGGCATCTATTTAAATTTAAGGTCATTATTTTGTCATTTTCGTGTCATTTTCTTCCTTATTTAGTCATTTTCATGTATTTACATTGAGTGTAGGCCTATTAACTTTTTTCGTCGCTAATGGTGCTGTCTTTGAAGTGTTGTTTGTTTAATGCAAGAAGGAAAAATTTGGCGTTAAAGTGTTGACATGTCTCAGTCGGCAGTGAGAATCAAAGAAACGCCTAAATTTTGTATTATATCACTATTGTTATTAGATTGACTTGGCACCAGAGTCTGCCACCTGCTTGGATTTGAGAGTGCAAACTACTGTTTGCCGTCAATAAACAACAATATAATCCGGCAGACCACAAAAGGATGTGCCGAATTTTGACTCACCAGTGCCTCAGTGTCAGTATAAATTTCCGTGAGAAAAGAACATTCACAACATTACAGTTATTTACAGTTTTTACAATTATGTACAAACTAGTCTCTAACTTTGTGTGTACAATAATATTTTTTTTAAATAAAATGTCAGTTTTTAAGTCATTTTTTATAATTATTAAGTCATTTTCTTTAAAATTTAGGGTCATTTTATAGGTCATTTTTCAAACAATTTTAGATCATCAGAATCCGGGCCCTGCTTATAACTATTACTTACGTACTTACTTACTTACTTACTTACTTAATACTTACATACTCACTTACTCAATTACTTACTTACTCAATGGCAATAGACAATTCCTAAGCAAGAAAAAGCCATAGGCCTATTATCTAATTTATGGAACCCGGAGGTTCATTGCCGTCCTAACCTGAGTCCGCCATACAACCCTATTCTGAGCTAACTCCAACAATCCCTTGCAATTCCTACTTCTCTTAAATCTATTCTAATATTGCCCTCCACCTACATCTAAGTCTAAGTGGCCTTTTCCCTTTGGGTCTCCCATTCAATATTGTTGAGATTCTTTCCTCCCCCATGCGTGCAACAAGTCCAGCCCATTTCACTTGCCGTGATTTAATTACCCTTACTATATTTGGTGTAGAGAAAGTTACAGGTAATTAATCTCGTCATTATGCAGTTTTCTCCAGTCCCTATTTTCATCTTTCTTAGGTCCAAATATTTTCCTAAGCACCCTGTTTTCAAACACTCTCAGATTATGTTCTTCCCGAAGAGTTAGCGACCAAGTCTCACATCCATATAATACAACCGGTAGGATAATTTTCTTATAAATAATTAAGTGTCAATATAGTACTTTATGAGACTGTATCGTGGACGTACGCGTGTCTGTACGCGCGATAACTCAAATACGTTTTATTGGATTTTCATGCGACTTGGTATACACATTTATAACTGCCATGGAAAGAACACTATTGATTTTGGACAAAATCAGTTCACAGGTACCGGAGTAACGACTAATTATCATCCCCATCCATCTTCGGGGATTCGATGTGATGTGGTGACATTCTCTTCATTTTTACAACCAATTTACATGAAGAAAATGTCATAGGCCTACATAATCGGCTTTTATTTATTTAACTTTTTATTTATTTCTAATTAAGATTTTCCCACGGCGCCCTACCCTAAATAAAAGTAGGCCATGATAAATAAATGAAACTCGTTCCTATCTGAATTCCACGTTTATTAAGTGCCAGTATGGTACTTTATGAGATTGTGTGGGGAACGAAAAATGTCTTTCCGTCTGTCCGTCCGTCCGTCCGTCCGTCCGTGTGTCTGTACGCGCTCTAACTCAAATACGCTTTATCGAATTTTAATGAAACTTGGTATACGCGTTTATAATGTCCATGGGAAGAACCCTATTGAAATTGGACCAAATCGGTTCACCGGTACCGGAGTAAAACCCAATTTAGTGTATATTTTAAAGGCGCCATAACTCACATACGCTTTATCGGATTTTCATGAAACTTGGAATACCTATTTATAATGTCCATGGGAAGATGTCTGTTGATATTGGACCAAATCGGTTGGCCGGTACCGGAATAATATCCAATTTAGTGCCCTTTTATGGTATCATATAAGAAAAGGCGCGGTAACTCAAATACGCTTTATCGGATTTTCATGAAACTTCGTATACTTATTTATAACAATCATGGCAATAAGCCTATTGAATTTGGACCTAATCGGTTGTCCTGTACCGAAATAAAGAGTAATTATCAGTCAAATTTATTATAATATTTTGGTTCAATTCGAAGCATTTTGATTGGCTCGCGGCCAACCAATCAGCGGGCGAGTCCCGTAACTAAGGTAAATAACGGGGAATTCTGGAACAAGCCTTCAATTCCTGTCGAAACCTTCTTTAGTAAAGGAGGGTAAAAAGAAGGCACCTTCTCCAAATGCAAAATCAAATTCTCGGTTCTTTCTTATAGCGTCATCAATTAATGACAGCTTATAAAGCTTCCTTCAGTTGCCATGGACAGTTGACATCTACATGAAAAACAAATGTTCCCATATGTACGATTATAGATGAAATGCTGTTGTATAATGACTAATTATTTTGCTAAAATTGATTACAATTAGATTAAAGCATTGAATTTTACTTCAGCCTATGTCAGATTTATAATCCCTGACCTCTTAATAAATAAAAACATTAACTTCTGAGAATTTGCATAAGTTGGTACGCTGCTTTAATGAGGGCCAAATCCGCATTTATGACTCGAATATCGCGAATATTATGTTACCAATGAATGAAATATTACTATATTGTAACATAAGAAAACTAGAAGGCTCGAAATAAAGCCTAATTTCGAAATACGGTGATTTTTCTTTTCTGTGAGCTACGACGAGATAGTATTGTTTGGTATTGGACACTCAAACGTCGCAGTGTGGTTTGGTCTTGGGCTAAGATGCTTGTCTAGTAATTATGAGATATCACGTTCGAGTCCACCCTGAAGCAAAATTTTTTTTTTATTATTATCAATTGTGTTAAATTGAGCCTATTCCATTCTTGTGTCCTATTTTGTCAATGTGCTTAAATAAGTATTACATTTTTCTTTTTAAAAAAACTGGGAATTCATTGCCTTTCATTGACCTACATCATTCCTAAAGAATAACTTAAGCCTATAAATGTTATTTCACGAACAGAAACTAGCTTTAAAGTTATTGCGTTGCGTTAAAATTGCATAAGCCTATACTCAGAACAAAACTGCATACCGCTAGGTGGAACTATCCTCTTCTTATTGGCTTACTGTACTATTTCATTGTCAATGCATTTTGTAAAATGTTTACATATTTTAAGAATTAGTATATCAGTGTATACCAATATGAATTAAGGTTAAGAATCAAACTTGAGACCTTTGTTCTTCCGTAAGCCCTGCTTAATGAATCGATCTGGAGTTTAACTCGGAGATCTATTTAAAAAAAAAAACTTATTTTCTGTATATCATAACTGCAATTATTACTGATTAAAAAAGCATACTGGCACTTTGTTATAACAGTTTACCTGATTTTATTACTGTTCAAAACCGGTTTCTCATCAAAGATATAAGAGCAAAAAAAAATTAAAAATAAAACTATTTATCAGAGACACTAAATGAGAAGTAATGTAATACTAACTATACTTCATTAGCTAACATTTTAGAACAATCCAAATCTGTCACACAGGATCTACACGTCTTGAAATGTCTGGTACTGGTAGAGAAGGCGAGATTTTTAAGGTAATGGAACTTAAGGAAGGAGCTCTCTTCGGTTCAGCCTTTTCGATCCACTTCACTGCCCTAGCCTATCATCGCTTTTACGACTATTTAAGTGTACAGACTAATTAATTACGACGCTTTTGCAATATTTAGCAGCGCCCCGGGAAGCCGCTCATTTTTTTCTCATTACTACTTATAACACACAAAAATGACAACGGTATGTCTCTTAAATATTTTGCTAAGAAATTACATAGAGTTCTCTCTCTCTCTCTCTCTCTCTCTCAAAATGCAATAGAACACTAACGTAACCTTTTCAGAGATAGGTTTATGAAATACAAGTGAAATCCTCAGCGGGCTTTTAGAAAGAGACTTTTTTGACGTGTACTGTGGTTAAATTGATCCAAAGTCTATTTGTCTAAAGACAAGATGCCTAGTCTGAAAAAAAAGTCTGATTTGTTTGGTCTTGTCATTTGGTCTTGGCCAAAATGTTTTTTGTTTTTTTTAATCAGTTAATAATCGCCCAGCAACATCAGTGCTTTACAGATTACTGTTAACTTAACAATCACACACATGCACACATAAAACAAACAAACAAACAAACAAGACCTGAGGTCAGCCAATGGCCCCTCTGTAACAATATACATATTTCTGGTTTAAAGATAAAGTGATGCTTCAGGTACTCTCTTCGTCCGATGTTTCTGGTGTTGATAGGAGATTGTCTTGAGGTAGTCTGCTTTTAATTCTAGTTTGTTGAGATGTTCTATGGCCAAGATTGAAGTGCCATAGCAGCTCCTGGAACTTTATACAAATCTGCGAAGAACTTTTTAGCTTGTTTGCGAATAAATTCATAGGTACTGTGCAAACCAAGTTCTCTGTGAATTTGACTATTTCGCACACCATGGAGCGTTAACAGCAATACGTAGTGTTGTAATCTCTTAATTTTACTTTTAGCAGCAGTACCCCATACTGGGCAAGCATAGGTTATTAAAGGTCTTATTAATGTTGTATACAGTAGAATTGCATAATCACATTTTAGTGAGGAATTTCTGTTGAGAATAGGATATAGTTTCGAAAGTCTAGCATAAGCTAAATTTAGTTTCATATTAATGTGATGCTTCCAAGTGAGGCGACGATCTAGATGAACTCCTAGATATTTAACTGCTTGGTCAGATGGTTTCCATTGAACAGTTATGCCATCAAGAGTAATAGCTGGAGGAGTTATTGGACGACGTAAGGTGAAGATCATTGCTTCACATTTAGCATAGTTAAGTGAAATACGCCATTTAGAAAGCCAGTCAGTTATTCGTGACAATGCTGATTGCAGACGAGAAGTTGCTTTAAGAATATCTTCATGTGAGGTATATACTGCAGTGTCGTCTGCATACATGGCGACGTTGGTGAAAGATGGGCATGGCTTTATAAACATTGAAGAGAATAGGCCCTAAAATTGATCCTTGAGGAACACCAGATTTGATAGGCTTGATTGGTGATTTATCATTTCCGATTCTGACACAGAATGTTCGGTCTGAGAGGAAGCTGAGCACGATATTATATAGGTAGTCAGGAAGATCAATTGCGTGCAACTTAAAGAGAAGGCCAGAATGCCACACTTTGTCAAATGCTTGTTTGAAGTCGAGAAATACTGCTGTTGTATGATGTTTACCTTCAAACCCTCGGGCTATGCATTCAGTAACACGCAGTAGTTGGTGAGTAGTAGAATGGTGTTTTCTGAAACCAAATTGTTGTGGAGGTAAGATTGAATTATCATGTAGAAATTTACATAGACGTTGCTGGATTACCTTTTCGAAAACTTTCGATAATGTAGGTAGTAAACTTATTGGGCGATAGCTAGATGGAAGATTTACAGGTTTTCCAGGCTTATGTAAAACAATGATTTCAGCATGTTTCCAGATCTCAGGGAAATGTCCCAAACGGAGAAGAGCATTAAATATGGAGGCAAGAAAGGCAAGGGCTTTCCTGGTCAAATGCTTCAAAGCTAAGTTTGGAATCAAGTCATGTCCAGGTGACTTCTTGCTTAACAGATTTTTAATTATAAAATCTAATTCACTGGGAGCAGTAAAGCGAATTGGCAAAGGTGCGGTGACATAAAATTTTGGTTCGTCTTCTATTTTTGAATTGTGTTCGTCATTGATTACAGGATTAGGTGTAAAAGTATGCTCCAAATGCTATTTTCAATGGTGGTATTATAGTAGGTTCACGGAGAATTCTTTTTGTTTCTTTCCATAATGTACAGTCATGTGGCGAAATGGTAGAAAGATGCTGTTGGTAAGATTTAAATCTATAATCATCCAATGCCTTTTTTACTTGCCTTATTAGTTGATTCAATCTTTGGCGCTGCCAAGGTTGTCTTTCATTTTGCCATACTCTTCGTACCTGATGTTTAGTTTTTATCAATTTGATTATTTTTGCTGGAATTTCCTCATGAAACCTTGCTCGGTTAGTTGAGCGAGGAGACGACACTGCTGACTTCAAGGAAGAACAGATTGTGTTTGTAAAATGATCTACAGCAGCCACGACGTCACTTCTTTCTTTCAAAGGCAGAAATAGTTGCAGTCCTGAATCTAGATTTTCTTTGAAAATTTCCCAGTTTACAAATCCTTTAAGTAAACTAGGAGGTCGGGTAGCAAATTCCTGTTCATCACAGAAAGTATGGATTTCTGGCCAATGATCAGAGTCTAATTCAGGTAAGACATGCGTGAAAAGTTGAGAAGAGAAGTTCTTTGTAAGTGCTATGTCCAATATATCAGGAAAAACATTTGGATTGTTAGAATAATACGTCGGCATAGATGGGGCTACAATGTGAATTGCATTAGTATTAATTGTATCTAGAAGACGCCGACCATTAGGAGTTGTAACTCTACAGCCCCAAATTTCATTTTTACTATTTAAGTCGCCTAGGAGAATGGTAGGCGTGGATATATCGAATAAGTTCTGAAAGTCTTGTGAGTTCAGGCGTGCAGAGGGGGTTTATAGGCAGATATACTTAACAGTTCAGTATTATTGCGTAAATGAAGTTTAACTGCACAAGCTTCAAGACCTTTCAGGGACGGTAAGTATACAGAACTATGTTTCAACTTACTTTTAACAATTACAGCCACACCTCCTGATGCTATTGGAGCATTTCGATCAGTTCTGTATGTCTTTTAACCTGGAACTTTAAAGTTTTCCAATTCAATCAAGTGTGTTTCTGTAACACGGGCTACATCTATGTTGTGTCTGGATAGGAATTCAAGGAAACACTGGCGTTTAGCTTTAATGCCGTTTGCATTCCAGTTCAGTAAAGTGAGGGAAGAGAAAGAACATCTTGAATTATTGGCCATTTTGTAATACAGTAGTTATTATACTTGCTATGAAAGACTTGATTTGTGAAAGGTAAGGTTTGATAAAAGCCAGTAGCACTGGGATAAGATTAATTATGTGATCAGTCAGGGATGAAGAACTAGTATCACTAGAAGCAGATCCTGTATTGGTGTTTGAACGTAGGGGCCATGCCGTTGATGGAGCACCAGAAGTTGATGTTTGCTGTGTTGCTGCAGTCGTAGGAGACCTCCTGGGCATGGGTGGAAAATTCATATCATCATTGATTGGAGGAGATGGTGATGTTGATGTATTGTTTATTGTTGCACTGTGTACTGTAGAGTTACGCCGTTTATGGCTATCCTTATAAGCCAAGTAGTAGGAACAACCTTTGAAATTTGCCGGATGATTCTGTCCACAGTTAACACAAGTTGGTTCTATGTGCTTGGGCTTGTTACACTCAGAAAAATGGTGGTCATTTTTGCATTTCACAAATCGTGGTGGAAGATGACAAAAGTTTTTTGTATGACCACAACGCTGGCATCTAGTGCATTGTGGAATATTTGGTGATTTACGTCGATATTCCACTGAGATAATAGCATGCTGTATATGAGTCAATTGAAATATGGGTTTGGCGTCCTCGTTATTGAGTAATTCTACTACACACATGGGCATAGGCTGTTTGTCACGATGTAGTAATCTAACTACGTTTGTTACTAGCAGATCAGCAGATTTTAGTTCCTCAAGGACTTCTTCGTTTGTAAGTGAGAAGGGCACATTTCGTAGTACAACTTCCAATTTTTTGTTAGTTGGATCTCTGTAAGTATGAAATGGCAACTTACTATCCTCTAAGAACTTTGTTATGGATCTGAAATCTGACACATTAAGTGTATTTATTTTTAAGACTTTACCTTGCTGCTGAGTTGAGAATTTATCACCAATTAAAGAGGTCAGATCTTTTATTATTTGTTGGTAGTTATTTACTTGGTGTAGAAAAATGGGTGGTATTTTAACCTTTGGTACTGACTGTGTAGGATCACTTGTGTTAGAACTGGTTTCATCCATATCATCTAGTACAGAAAACTTGTTGTGAATAGCTGTTAAGTCAACCACATATTTGCTGTTAACATGAGCAGCTGAGATTATATGTTTTTTATTAGGGACTTGAAAAGTGCCTTCAGAAATAGAATTAGTGTCCATTGAATTAGAATAATCTTCGCGTTGGCGTTTATTATTTTGTTTATTTACATGTGCTGCTGCAAGAGAATGGTTTGTATTAGGATTTGTCGTTGAAACCGATAACTGCATAGAATACTGTTGTACAGACTGATTTAGCACTAGTGATGGTGGGTGCAGAAGGCTTTGACGCCTGGTAAGCTGGTCTGTTGATATGTTTTGACTATTCTGAAGCTTGTTTTGAGTTTCAGCGGACGAAATCATATTAGCAGAAGAAGATGGATTGTTGATTATTAAATGCCCAGAATCAGGGCTGATGGTATGAGCCATCGAAATGTATTTAACTTAGTTTTTCTTATAACACGAAACGATATAACAATATAGCTAAGATGCAGAATGCAAATTCAGCAACACAAAAAACAGTCAACACTGAGTTAATTGCTTATAAATATCTTGAAAATATTCACTTGAACACAGTAATGCGAACGAGGAACTGTAGGAACAATTAGAACACACAAAAAATGTAAATATACTTACGTAATTCGTTAAATATGACACTATCACTCTCGCCAAAATGTTTAAACCAGTATTATCATTATATGGTACTAGTACTACATTTAAAGGTTTTTCACGTCTAAGACTGGGAAAACTTATAATTTTCATTGTCGTCTAGAGAATTTAATTGCTATTGACGCTAATGATTAAGGATGAACCACTTACAGTAAAACCTGTGAAGTTTACCACCTCTGTAACATGGCCACTTGCCTTAATTGACCGCATTTTCATGGAACCGGCAAATTCCCATTTATTTATTTCTATAATTTACTCTGAAAATTGATCATCTGTGTCAGACACGATTTTAAGAGTTTTTAACCTGTAAATCTTGACCACTCTAATGATAATGTTGATAAAATAGAGCGATATTGACTTGTGTGAATCTAAAATGCGGTAACTCCGCTTTGTCAATATAAAATTCTAAATTTTAAAAAATCAAATATATTTCGAACCCGATGATAAAATTTAAAAAGTTAAAATCATGGCCACATCAAACCAACATAGTGTGGTATGAGACGGTGTTGGCATTTTAGATTCCTCGATTGGTAGTTGTCAAAATTTTTGTTACGTACTGTACTGAAATTCCTTACATTGTGGCCACCCCTCAAATTCCTTAAATTGAGGCCAATTTATAACCATCCTTACCCCTCCCCTAAGCACGAAGAGATAACTTCGTAGAAAAGATAGGCGCGTATGCTTACAGCAACGATGAGTGAGTGACTATTTGCTTGTAAATCCGAGAGAGATAGAGAGAGGGGGAGGGGAGGAGAGGGGAGGGGAGAGGAGAGGGGGAGGGAAGGAGGGGGAGAGGGGAGGGAGGGAGATTAGAGGGGAAGAGAGAGAGAGGAAGAGAAGAGGGAGGGTGAGAGCGGGAGGGAAAACAGAGGGGAAGAGGGAGAGAAAGGGAGATATATGGAAAGAGAGGGGTGAATGGAGGAAAGAGGAGGGAGATTGAGGGAGAAAATAGAGGGAGAAAAATAGAGGGACAGGGAGGGGAGAGAGGGAAATAGATAGGAAGGGGGAGAGAGAGCCTGGAAAAGAGAGAGGGAGAGAGACGTGAAGTGGGACTCTTTGGAGAGAGAGTGATTGGGGATAGAGGGGAGAAGGAGAGAGGGGTTGTGGATAGAGCGTAGAAGAGGGGAGAAAGAAATAAGAGATGAAAGGGAGGAAAGGGAGGAAAGGGAGAGGGGAAGGTAGGAAGAGGGAGGAAGGGGAGGAGTGGGGGCGAGAGGGGAGTAGGAGAGAAAGGAGGGCAGAGGTGGAGAGGGCGGGGGAGAGAAAGGGGATGGAGAGAGAAGAGAGCGAGAGGGGAGAGAGAGAGAGAGAGGGAGAGAGGGAGAGAGGGTGAGAGAAAGAAAATGAATGAATGGATGGCGGTGCAGAGGACTTGAACATCTGACCAAGCATTCTATCAAGAGCGTACATTGCATCTTGCAAGATAAATTATAATGTTCTAATGTTAGTTTGAATCGTAAACATTATTCAACAGTACTCTCTCCGTCTACGTAAAGTTCAATTTTACCGACTAGGCTGTAAAAAAGGGTGCTACACCGTTAAGAGTAAAGAAAGAGGTGCACATCCATTATAGCAAATAAGGATATCACAAGATGCCACTGTCGTTCTCTTCCCTTGCGTACAAATAAATAATTGTCAATTTCCTTCATTTTAACCACTACATATACTATTTTTCATTCTACTGCTACTATTATCATGTATTCATTAATTATTTGCAATTCAAAATAACATAATTATCTATTTCAGCATTAAGAATTTGATCCATAAACTAGATGGTTTTTTAAAAAACACACACATAAGCTAACACAATAATTAATTTCGCTCAGAACACATTTTTACTTCGTGCTTGCCTGTTAAATTCTATAAAAACGGTCTTACATAGTAAATAACTATTAATTAAGTGGAGGGAAAGGAAATAGACATTAAATCCATGTCTGGGATATTAATACAAGTAAGAATCAGTTTGAAAAATGTTATGTCATAACCGGGATTTGAACACGGATCTTCGGCTTACGCGCCGATGCTCTACCATTGAGCTACCATGACAACATGCCAGTACGACATCAAATTCCTCAACTGATTCAGAAGACAAGGCAGACCACGGGAGGTTTCTCCGTTGAGAACACGCATCCAATGGCGTCCTACATTTGTAGGTACTTTGAAGCCAAGTTATTATTATAATTATTATAATAATAACTTAATAATTATATAATAATATAATAATAACTTGGCTTATAATTATTATAATAATAACTTGGCTTCAAAGTACCTACAAATGTAGGACGCCATTGGATGCGTGTTCTCAACGGAGAAACCTCCCGTGGTCTGCCTTGTCTTCTGAATCAGTTGAGGAATTTGATGTCGTACTGGCATGTTGTCATGGTAGCTCAATGGTAGAGCATCGGCGCGTTAAGCCGAAGATCCGTGTTCAAATCCCGGTTATGAAATAAAATTTTTCAAACTGATTCTTACTTGTATAAATAACTATTACCATTATTTGAAGTAAGAATGTGATTGGCCATACTGATGATTTCATAACCAAGGATGTGTACTTTAATAATAGCTGTTCACAACAGGGAAATAATTATTTTATGAATATTTTAATTGGACACTTCATTCCAAACCAAATGACAATTTATCGTATCTTATAAGTTCGCCTGTTTTTCAGATTAGACTTCTTAATGTAAGCATTTAGCTAAATTTGTGACGTAAACACTGGTAGACCTATAAGAATTCCTTAGAAATTCACAACAGATTCCATTTTCACCAGTTACTCTCATCTAAACAACATTCCAGACTACACTTGTTCTCTACATTCACTTCTATAACTTCTCTCTCGAATACGGCGGAGGATAATTTGTAAACAATCAGGGTGCCACCTCCACTTAATAACATACGGAATTCATATGATTACGGTACCAATGTTTAATGCACACTGCTCCGACTTTGCTCAATGAAGAGGGGAGGTTCAAGGGGGTACAATTCACTTAGTCCAGTACACACTAAAGAGATCAACAAGTATTCTTTTCAGCTATGAAAGTCTCACACTGTATTCCTTCTGCAACAGTTTATTCACGATCAGAGAGTGAGTTCACTAATTATTCACTTTAAAGTAAATACCCCCTGATGACGTAACATTTTACGACACCTTATTCACCACTTTCATTATGAGTTTCATACTTTGTCTATAAGCATACACCAAGTTCATCACATACTTCTTGACTTCGCTTCTTCAAAACGTCACAAATTATACCTTATATCACCTTAGCCATTTTTTAGCTTCAGTGTTGTTCTTAGGCTAGATTAGAACTGTATTTGGACATTATTTATTACAAGCTTTTTTCTGTGTAGCCATTTTATAATACTAGACCATTTGGCATTGCATTAAATAACCTTGAACCTGCCTTTCTGCATTTGTGTTGAAGCAAATATGGATTGGTGGTTAAAATTTACAGGGTCTTCCATCTACCCAAAACTCACGAAACTGACAGCTTCAATTTATTGTAGTTTATTTTATTTTATTTCTGGATTTGTTGTATAAATATTGTTTTCAGAAGCCCATTATAGGTCTAAAACACCAAAATAATGTTAAGTTTTTACAAAAAAAATAAAGGCTGAAATGTTCTAAATTCAGAATACATTTGGAAGTTCCAAAAACAGAATAAATATGTATGGGGGCAATGGTTTTGAACTGCTGGACTATAATAATATTTCTGTGCATCTTCAATTCATTCCAACTCATATCTACAGTTATATCACAGGGATGGCAGAAGTAACGGAGTATTACTTCTAATTGGCAGTTCCCAGGATATTTTGCTTTGTATTCTATAACCCTGGAGTATAAATGCTCTGCTTATGCAGTAACAATGCCTCTTACGCGGATGCCTCTTACGCGGATGCCTCTTTCTGAAAGAAAATTAAGATATAGTGATTACCAACCAAGCGTGAAAAATAACTTCGCTTGTGTGAACTGTAGTGAAAACAAATTATCTTGTCCAGTGAGGTTTGTTAATTGCCAATTAAAATACTAAAATTACATCCAAGTGGATCTATCCCTTTTATTACCTTTTCCTGCATGCAATATGTCTTGTCTCCTATTATTCTCGTTATTTTTTACAAAAGAAAATCGTGCAATCAAGAAGAATTTTATTACAAATTGATTAACAAAAATGAATTGCAGAAAACAGAAAGCGTGCATCTGTAATTTTTTCAGTCACTGTGTGATCGTAGGAAAACTTATGCGAACTATTTCTGAAAAAAACAAATCATTTTAATGATTAGGATTAAATTTGCATAACTATCTAATTTAAAATTCCATATTGTTGGACTTTTAAAACAGTAATTGAAATTCTATAATTGTGTTTAAGGACTATACTTCTAGACTTGTTCACTTCTGTTGTTTACAAAACCGTATATCAAAAGAATAGAAAAAGTATACGAGAGAATCACATAGTACATATGTACATAGTATAGTATGTACATATGTGTACAGTAAAATTCCTTCTTCCTCACACTGGTGGAATGCTTATGAGAGGGGAAGGTATTCAGAGGTGGGAGTTTAATTTAGATACAAGTCATCTTCCCTTCCCGCCCATCATAACAGCCATAGCCGTACACCTTAATGAGCGCGATGTGACTCCCTTGAAGACTGGCGTACGAATAAAACCCTCCCCCTTCAAACGACAATATTTCGGTAGTGGATTCGTTCATATTTATATAAGATACATTTATATATACCATATTATACAATATGAGTATATTTTATATTTTTAGTGTATTTTGAGCAGGTTCAGGTAGAACAAAAATTACTCTAATTACACTGGTCAACAAAATTTGAACTTTTTTATGTTATAAGGGAAATAATGGGTGTGTCTGACTTACTTTTTTGTGCTGATTTCAAATCTTTTTACATAACTTTTCCATCAACCAGGATTTTTTAGTAATCGCATGGAAAACATTTTTCGTGTCTATACACTATAGTATTATGATATCTTAACTGAAATTACATTTACTACCTAAAATGTATGTGAATTGGAACATCTCTCTTCAGTGTCCAGCAGTAGTCTGCCAACATAGTTGGACACCATTTACCCTGGTAGGGCCTTTCCATTTCCGCGATGTCCTGGTGGAAACGCTCCAGGTGTTCGTCGCTCACAGCCCCTAGGTTTTCAGGGAGGAAATCAAGATGGGAGTGCAGAAAGTGTATATTTAAAAACATTTTACATCCCATTATCTTGTAGTTCTCTATAGTTCTCTGATAAGTTCTCTATAGTTATCAGACCTGAAGTTTCCTAGAAAGTTTGTGACAACTTTTTTGAAAGATTG
The DNA here is from genome assembly GCA_964059195.1 of Ectobius pallidus. Lineage (NCBI taxonomy): Eukaryota > Metazoa > Arthropoda > Insecta > Blattodea > Ectobiidae > Ectobius > Ectobius pallidus. Next base: position 73,895,513 of record CAXKWD010000007.1, on the reverse strand, counting down.
CCATGCAGCTGCTTCTTCCATATTTAATTGGATTTCAAATTGCGTATCTTTCATCAGTTCCCTTATTTGGGGGCCAACAAATATTCCTTCTTTTAGTTTGGCTTCGCTGATCCTTGGGAACTTATTTTGCAGGAAGAGAAATGCACTGCATCATGATCCATTGCTTTCACAAATTGTTTTATCAAGCCTAGTTTTATATGCAGTGGAGGCAATAAGATTTCTTCAGAACATACAAGTGGTTGATGAAGAACATTTTCTTGTCCTGGATTAAGTGACTCTCTCTTTGGCTAGTTCTTTTTAATATAATGGTTACATCTATCTCTGCTATTCCACTTGCACAAGAAGCAGCAAAATTTAGTATAACCAAGCTGTAACCCGAGTAAGATTGCTATTACTTTTAAATCCCCGCATATCTGCCAAGAAAAATTCTCATATAGAAAATCTTCTCGGGTTTGCAGCCAGGTGAGAAGTTTGTTGTGGTCCAACGTTTCCGAGGCTGACGCTGCCTCCATCCTCAGGGAATCTGAAGTGTCGAGTTTTGACATGTAGGGGATATATATACCAACCCGAGTTGGGCGGAGTCGACCAATCAGGGAGCAGCTGTTCTATTTTCGGTCCTTTTCCGGGCCAAAATGTTCCTTTTACCTTTCAGGTCCTGAATGCATTTGTTCCAGGCCTGGTTGATAGTGAAACCTTCATCCCTGTTGAAGTTTGTGTCTTCCAGTCTAATTTCAATTGCCTCTCCGATGAGCTGGTCCCAATAGCGTGTTGTCTTGGCGAGTACTTTCGTGTTTTTAAATTCTATTCTGTGGCCCGGTCCAGAATTAATGGTGTGGTCTGCAACTGCTGATTTGTCCGGGTAGAAGAGTGTAATGCATCTCTCGTGTTCTTTGCAGCGCTGTTCAATTGTGCGTGAAGTCTGTCCGATGTAGGCTTTACCGCATTCACACGGGATGCGATAAACACCCGGAGTTCTAAGTCCCATGTTGTCTTTCACTGGTCGTAGGAGGTTCTTAATTTTGGGGGGTGGCATGGACACTGTACGGATCTGGTGTTTCATTAGAATCCTTTCTAGCTTCCTGGACAGGTTTCCAAAGTATGGCAGGTAGGCAGTTCTAGTCTTTTCTCTTTGGTCGGTGGTTTCCTGAGAACCGGTCCTTTTCAGGGCCAGTCGGATTTCAGCGTCCCGGTACCCATTCTGTTTGAAGGTCTTCTTAAGATGATTTATTTCCCCGGGTAGGCTGTCTGTGTCTGAGATGGCGAGAGCTCTGTTGGTAAGTGTATGAAGGACACTCCTGCGTTGGGCTGGGTGGTGGTGACTGTTGCCGTTAAGGTAGAGATCGGTGTGTGTAGGTTTCCTGTAGACTCTATGTCCTAGAGTTCCATCCGGTTTCCTCTGGATTAAAATGTCCAGAAACGGAAGACAGCCATCTTTTTCCATTTCCATGGTGAAGGTGATGTTAGGATGTATGCTATTGAGGTGATTCAGGAAGTCCGGTAGTGTTTCATGTCCATGAGGCCAAATGATGAGCGTATCATCAACGTATCTGTAGAAGTGAGCTGGTTGTAAAGGTGCTGCGTCCAGAGCCTTGTGTTCAAAGTGTTACATGTACAGGTTTGCGATAGCCGGTGATAGCGACGACCCCATAGCTACTCCATCAGTCTGCTCGTAGTAATTGTTCTGATAGAGAAAATAGGTCGAAGTCAATGTATGCCGGAAGAGCTGGATTACGTCCGGGCTAAAGTGTGGTGTCAGCAGCTGTAGTGAGTCTTCGATTGGCACTCTTGTAAATAAGGAGACCACATCGAAGCTGACGAGTAGATCTCCGTCGTTGATTCTGATGTCCTTGATAGTGTTTATGAATTCCATGGAATTCTTGACGTGATGTTGGCAACTGCTCACTAGCGGCTTTAATAAGCTGGATAGGTGTTTAGCCAGCCGGTACGTTGGAGAACCTATGGCGCTGACTATGGGTCGTAGAGGTACCCCGGTCTTGTGAACTTTAGGCAGACCATAGAGTCTAGGGGGTACTGCACCATGCGGCTTCACACTTTTCTTTATGTCATCCGGTAATGTGGACTTCGAAATCAAGGACACAGTCTTGCGATCGATGGGACCTGTAGGATCGCGATTCAAGAGTTTGTAGGTGGGGTCGTTCAGGAGTTCTCGGATCTTGTTGTCATAGTCCAAGGCATGCATCAGCACCGTGGCATTTCCCTTATCTCACCTGGCTGCAAACCCGAGAAGATTTTCTACATAAGATTCGCCAGGAAAGCCTCAAATCTTACAAAAATTCTCATACTTTATAGAGGATAATAAAAGCTTCATATTATCATAATTTTCCTTCAACCAAACTGCATGGGCTAAAGGAATGGATGGATATATGTTTCCATTATGTAGTAACACTCCTTTCAAACTTGTTTTTGAGGAGTCTATGAACAAACGCCAATCCTCAGATTTATGCTCAACACCCATTGACTGGAACAAATTTTCAACATCATTGCAGAAAAGTAGAAAACAAATGCTCAAATTCCTTTTGGCGTTGGCGGAAAAAGCTTACTTTGGTGTCACCCTGCAGTAGCTTCCATCCTTTCAATCTTGAGGCGAGTAATTCTGCCTTGTTTTTACTTAAACCAAGATCCCGAACCAAATCATTTAAATCATCCTGTGTTAGAAAGTGAGGTTCATTTGTAGCATCTTCTTCCACAAAATCTGAATCATTCTGTAATTCATCCTGAATATCAGGAAATTCTTCAGACATTGTTATGTCATCTGGTGGAGATGGTATGGCAAGTCCTGGCCCATGAAGCACCGGTCGAATTGCTGAATCTAAAGATGGATACTTAACACTGTGTCTGGACTTCGAACTTATTCCAGATATATCTGTCAAGCAGAAGTAGCAGTCTGTCAAATGGTCCTTAGGTTCGCGCCATTTTTAATTTTTTTTTATTTTTAATTTTATTGTGCCACATGTTCCATCACTTTGGGTAATACTACATGCTTTGGTTTACTTTTAACTTATGCTATTGTCTTACATTGCCTATTATTTAAATTATGTTTATATATATTATGCATGTTTATGACTTTTTATGCTTTTTTTCTATACTGTAAGCTATATATATATATTTTTTTCTTTTTTTTTCTTTTCTTTTATCATTATTGCTTTTACTCGGGTACTTATATACTTTGTAAGTCAATAGCATTTACAAATGTACAATATTCTTTTGTAAATCTTGATATTAATTCTTTTTTGCTGGCTGGCCATGCTCCTCCTTTTTTTGTGATGTCCATCCTTAATTTTTCTCTTTGTTGGCTTAATTGGCTGCATCTGTACAGTAAGTGGTCAGTAGTTTGACTTTCTTCGTTACAGGGACAGGTTGGATCATCCGTCAAGTGGAACCGGTGATAATATGCTTTCAGTCTTCCATGTCCTGTTAGCATTGCTGTGATGTTGGCTGTTATGGGGAATCTTTGTTTAAGTCTCTGGGCTACGGTAGGGAAATATTGTTTTGTCTCTGCTCCTTTAGTTGTATTTTGCCATTCACATTCCCATAGTTCCAAAGTTTTCTCTCTTATTGTTTTCCGTAATGCACTTAGAGGTATTTTATTGTACTTCTCTGCCTCGTTGTTTGTTGTAGCCTTTTTCGCAAGTCGATCTGCAGTTTCATTTCCTCTTATTCCTACGTGGGCTTTAACCCATGCAATTTCTATATTCCAGTTTTGCCTATCTAGTGTAATTATTTGCTGCCTTATTTTTTCTATTAATCTGTTGTGGTTTTTGGAGTTATGGAGTGAGTCCAAGGTGACTTTACTGTCTGTGAAGAGTGCTAGATTTCTTTGAATACCTTCTTGTAATTCCATGCCTTTAATTTTTTCCAGTGCCTTCGAGATCGCCAGCTGTTCTGCCTGATTATTTGAACATTTCTTGTCTAGTTTGAATTGCAGTTTATATTGAATGTCATTGTTCGTGTATATTGCTACTCCGGCTCCAACACCTTGTTCAGTTTTACTTCCGTCCGTGTATGCTTCTACTGTATAAATCTTGTTTGGGCTTGCCTCTTGGATTTTTGGAATGTCTGCTGGATGGGGCCATTTCTTGTACTCTAGTGGTGTGTCTATATTCAAGTTTGGAGATTGATGTAGCTTTTCATATTCTTTAGCTATCTCCTGTAGCTTCAGGTTGATGGGAGTCAGACCTGTAATGAGACATAGGGCTTCACTTGATGTAGTACGGAAAGCCTTGGCAATTTTAATGTTTATTAGCCTTTGCACTCTTACGAATTTTATTCTATTATATTTCCTATTGATAGCTTCTATCCATGCCGGGGCTGCGTAAGATAGCAACGGTAATATTGCTCCTTTATAAATAGTCTTCATCGCTTGGTGTTTGAGTCCCCAGTCTAGTTTTGCAGCTTTAGATAGCGCGTTTATTAATTGTGTTGCTCTCTCTGTTATATATGGGTACTGGATGTGTTCATTGAAGTTGAAGTTATGGTCGATGATTATACCTAAATACTTAATTTTTTCCACTTGTTCTACTTGTTTGTTATTAAGGTAGATGTTTATCTGTTGCTGATTATTCCGTCTTTTCCTGGTTATTAGTAAGGCTTTTGTTTTTTGTTCATTAAATCTAATTTGATTGTTCTTCGCCCAATTTTCAATTTTTTTCAGTTCTACATTTGCGTAGTTTTCTGCTTCCAGTGTGCTTTTTCCTTTTGTGATGAGTAGGAAATCGTCGGCGAATGCAACAACATATGCGTTTTTTGTATATTCTAGCTCAAGCAGAGAGTTGTATTGTAGATTCAAAAACCCAGGTCCGCAGCAAGAGCCTTGAGGGCAGCCCTTGCTCACAGCTTTCTCAATTTGGAGGTTGTTCATTGTCATTACCGCGGACCTTTGGCTAAAATAATTTTTCGCCAAATGATAGAGATTTCTTGGGCAGTTGAATTCCCTTAGGGTCTTTATTATGCTCGGCCACCAGGCCGCATCGAAAGCACCTTGGACGTCCAGGCTTACCATCACCAGACTCTGACCTCCTTCCAATTACTCTTTTATATATCTTTTCACTGCCATTGCTGCATCTGTGGTGCTCTTTTACGGTGTAAACCCAAACTGTTTGTCATTCATTAGCTGCTGACAGTGAGCGTGATGCATTATTCGGTCAATTAACAGTTTCTCTAGTATCTTCCCTCCTGTGTTCAATAGGCTGATTGGCCGGTACTTCGTGACTTCTGTGCTAGTTTCTTTCCCTGGCTTTACTATGGGTATTATTTTTGCCTTCTTCCATTGTTTCGGGAAGGTGCCACTTCTCAAACAGCTGTTGTAAATTTCTGCCATGTATTTAGGAAAGCTTTCAATCACCGTAAGTAAGATACTACTTGTGATTCCGTCTTCTCCGGGAGTTTTCCTTGGATCCATTCTTTTTATAATGTCTATTATCTCACGACCAAAGTTGAAACATCCGACAGTAGTTGGTAATCAGGCTGATTGTGCCTCAAATACTATCAAGTTAGTTGGAGTCCCAAAAATAGTTTCACTCCACATTTATAGGCTTGCTCCAGATACTGAGTTGGAGACATTAGTTAACTTTATCAAACCCAAATTCCCTGAGATTTCTGGGGAAAAGCTGGCATCCAGAAATCCGGAACTTTATTCATCTTTTAAATTAAATATATATGCTGAACATGTGACTGAAGCCTTGGAACCTAGTGTATGGCCACATAACGCTTGTGTGAGGCGTTTTTTCCACATACCACAAAAAAGCAACAAAGGTTAACTTGTGGAAATGATTTTGTGACTGATAACAGTTTTAGTGCTTTATACTGGAATGTACAATCCATCAAAAACAAAATAGGTGAACTGGAAATAATACTGCATGAAAACCATTATCTTGCTTGTTGTGTAACAGAACATTGGTGTAATTTATCGAACATTGACCTCTTCAAATTGCAAGGTTATAACTGCGTTACGCATTATTGCAGAAGTATAAAATCTCATGGTGGGGTATCTATCTACCTACTTGAAAATATGGAATTTAAAATCTTGAATCTTTCCAAGTTCTGTCACGAGATGCATTTTGAGGCAGCAGCTGTTCAATTAATCATGTTTAAAATCATCATGGTTTGTATTTATCGATCACCGAATGGAGACAAAAATTTGTTTTTGCAATCTTTGGTTAATGTGTTGCAGTTTTTAAGCTCTTTTAAATGGTCTATTCTGCTATGTGGTGATTTTAATATTGATATTAATGTACATACTGAATTTTCATTTCAATTTTTGAACATTCTAAGAGAAGCCAACTGCTACTGTACGAATATAAATCCTACGAGAGGGTCTTCATGTCTTGATAATGTTATTACAAACATAACTAGTAATTTTATAAGAACACATGTTCTTAAATTACCGTTATCGGACCATGATGGAATAGTGATCAATATATTACAGAATAACTTTTTAGGTTCAATAATTACCGCCAAGGTGTATAGTGTTCGACATTTCAATGATGATAACTTATCATTGTTTATTGATTACCTATGTTTTATGGATTGGTATGGTATACTAAATGTAGCTACCGATGGTTCTTTTGATCTTTTTATGGCAAATTTTATAGGCCATTTTAATCTTTGCTTTCCTGTCAAAAAGCGACTTATGGGAGCATCAGCTAAATCAAATTCCAAACTGGCTTGGTTTAATGACAAATTTAAAGCTCAAAAGGCACATCTTTCTCGTCTGTATAGTTATTTGAAATGGGCAACTCATTTAAATATTAACTTTATCGAGGCTAGGTCTGTGTATAACAAAGCCAAAAAAGGTTATTCCAATGCAATTAAACAAGCCAAGTGTGAGCACAATGCATCATATATAAGCAAATCTGTCAACAAATGCAAGGCAGCGTGGGAGGTGATTAATAAAGCCCCTAACAAAACTGGTTGCCGCCGTGACCTTGATCTGAGTCCAAATGATATAAATAACTTCTTTGTTACTTCTGCTGAATCTATTGCCTCTACTGTAAATCAGTCTCAACAAACAGCCTTAAATTATCTTCAAAATTCCGGTATAATATTGGATGAAAATTTCTTCTGGAAGCCGGTTAATCAAGAAGAAGTACTCAAAACAGTATTCGAGTTGAAATCCTCCAAGTGTAGAGACTTGTATGATATGGATAGTGAATTGATTAAACAAGTGGTTTATTTCATTATTGAACCTTTAACCTTTTGTATCAATCAGTGCTTTTTTACTGGTGAATTTCCTCAAATGCTTAAGAGATCGAAAGTTATTCCTGTCTATAAGAAGGGTGATCCTTCTAAATATGAAAATTATAGACCGATTTCTATAGTACCGATATTCTCCAAGGTGATAGAAACCATAATGAAAAATCAATTAACTATGTATTTTGAATCCAAGTGTTTATTCAATAAGTCGCAGTTCGGTTTCAGAGCTGGTTATTCAACTCTAGATGCTATTGAAAGTCTTATAGCTACAGCCATCACGGGCTTTGAAAATCATAGTACCACTCTGGCAGTTTTGTGCGACTTGACCAAAGCTTTCGATTGTGTCAACCATGATCTTGTCTGTGAGAAACTTCAGTATTATGGCGTGAAAAATAAGAAACTGAATTTAATTAGGTCTTACCTGTCAAACCGTACTCAAATTACATGTATTAATGGTGAAAATTCAGACACTGCAGTGATTAATATTGGTGTCCCGCAAGGGTCAGTTCTCGGACCTCTTCTCTTTTTGATTATGATAAACGATCTACAATTCAGTATAAATTGTGATTCAATCTTGTTTGCAGATGATACGACTCTACTTTCGTCTATGAACGACCTTTATGACCTTGCCCAATATATGGACTCTTCTTTGATAAATGCAGCTAACTGGTTTGAAGCAAACGGATTTAAGTTAAATAATCAAAAAACTCAACTTTTGACATTTTCTCTTAAGCCTCTTAATGATATAACGACCACAAATGGTAAATTGCTTGGCATAATGTTAGATTCAAAACTTACGTGGAATGACCACATCGTTCATGTTTGTAATAGATTGTCTAGAGTCTTATATCTGCTTCGACACTTAAAATACTCAGTGCCCGATGATTATCTTATACAGGCATATTATGCCTTTTTTCATAGCATTTTGTCTTATGGAGTCCATCTATGGGGAAATGGTGCAAATGTCAATAAAATACTTATATTACAGAAGAAAGCTGTTCGCATTGTGTCGAATTCTTCATGGGATGCTCATTGTCGCCCAATACTCAGTAAACTAGGTATACTTACAGTGTTCAACCAATACATCTATAATTGTCTAGTAGCCGTTAAGGTTAACTTAACTAAATACAATTGTCAAAATTCACACCATAGCTACCCTACTAGGTCTAATTATATGATATCTAAACCCTGTGTTAGGCTCGAAAAATCAAAACAGTGGTACAGAAACAATGCAGTGGATTTATTTAATAGATTGCCCAGAGCTGCTCATTCAGTAGGCTTGAACAGATTTCGGAGTGTGTTGAAATCTTGGCTAACTGCCAACCCTTTTTACAATGTACATGAATATTTTAATGCTAATCTTAATTCAATATTTTCATAAATTTTTGACGTAGGTATTTTAATCTCTATTTATTGTTGTATTTTAATCTTATTAAGGGTCTAAGTGTAATATGTACATGTTGACGAAATCCCAAAACTATGTATATAGTTCAAGGACAAAATAAAGATTGATTGATTGATTGATGTGTGAATTCTCGATCATTCTGCGTTGAAATAGGAATGTTATTTTCAGTTCTAATATTTTTGTGGTATTCAGTGTCATCGTTATTCTTGTCGTCTGGTACAAAATGGTAGATCATATGGTTCAGCGTTTCCTGTAGGCCCTGTGTAACTGTCCCATCCGGTTTTGTAAGAGTTGTTAGCTGTGTATTTACTTTTCTCTTCCCGGCTGATAATCTGTAGACTGCATTCCAGGGGTTGTTTGATGGGGTCAAAGTACAGTATTGTTTCCAAGACTGCATCTTCTCCTTCTTCATTGTACTTTCATATTTCCTTTTCCCCTCGTAGTATTGTTCTTTTCGCTGTTCCCTAAGAGTCCCGTTTTGCTTAGTTTTTTGATATCTTCTTCTGAGAGCATTTGTTTTCTTTCTCAATATCGTGAGTTCATCAGTCCACCAAGGTACTGATTTCCTTTCTATCATCTTTTGTGATGGCTGCAATCTTCTAAAGCATTTTTTGCACGCTGTGAACAATGCATGCTCATACTGCTGGACTGATTTGTCGGTGTCACTTTCCGTGTTTGCCATTCTGCTCAGTTCATTATCTAGTTCTTGTGTACTACCGATGGGTTTTTTATTACCTAACTAGGAGGTGCCCGTGGCTTCGCCACGATAATTCTTTTAAAAATTAAAAATTAAGAGTATAATAATTATTAAAGCATTATATTTATTAACACTTGCACGCGAATCATTCATAAACTAAGCCATTAATAATTAATGTAACAGCTAAAATTCCTGCTTTAGAGTACATTCCACGACATGAAAGCGCCCCCTGGGAAAACTATATCAGAATCGATTATGCAGTTCCAAAGAACCTGTGAACACATAATACGTATTGTTTCTCAGCTGTTTATTGACATGAATATGATGTGAATTTTATTTTATCAATTCAGTGTAATTTTCAGAAATTATATAATGTTTCAAGGGAAGGAATGGTTTGTTTGGATTATTATTATCAGCGATATTTAAAGAGATAAAACCATCAATATTTTACAGCTGTTGCCCCCGGCTTCGCCCGCCATTATTCATTGACTCCAGGATTTTTAAGAAAATTACACTGGTAGATTATTAAAAATGTTTGTGGTTCAGAGCTATGAAAATTGTAAGTAAAAATAAAATTAGAATATTTGTTCATTGTGTTCATTTCACTTAGGCCTTATATAATAAAGAAACAGTTTTCCTTTCTAATTTTGTAGTCGTCATGAAAGTTTACACTGCGAGAGACGAACATCGCCGAGTATACCCGATGTCTCACGAAGCGGGCGAGCAAGCACGCTATTTAGGGCCGTTGAATTGTATAAGAGTAGATACTTGGGAGAATTCATTTGTTAAGATTTCCCGAAATTCTTGTAGCTTTTCCTCCCTTATTAAGTATTTTACACCATGAAAGTCATATTCTGCTTTATATATTTCTTGAAATTTAATATTAAATGTGATGAATTTGTGGTCAGAGCAGCTTTCTTCCGAGCTGCATTTCCATTCATTCAGTTTTTTCATTAAAACACCATTAGTTATTGTTAGGTCAATGTTACTCTTTCCGGTGTTGCTTTCAAACGTTGTATTTTCACACTCTTCGTTCATTATGTGTAGCTGCTTTGAGCACAAATACTCTTCTAGGATCCTTCCTCTAGCATTTGTGATTCTGTCGTTCCATGTCTTCGATCTAGCATTACTGTCCATTCCAATTAGCAGAGCTGATCCTTTTGTGAATGAAATAATGTTGCCAATTTTATCTAGATCCTTGTTTATGTCATTTCCTAAGTCCAAGTACATACTAACTGCATAAAACCTTAAGTTTCCGTGAATTATTTCAATGACGATAGCATCTTCGTCAGATAATTGGCTTATTAGAATTGCATCAGTTTGTTTGTTTGCAATTAGAATAGCTGTTCTAACTCTATTACACCCATGGCTGAAAGTTCTGTAGCCTCTAGTTATCCCCGTTATTCTATTCTGAATAGTGTATGGTTTCTGGATAAGAACTACGTCCGCGCTATTCAGCTTTATTGCTTCCATTAAATTATCTCTAGCTGCTCTGGAGTGGTTTAAATTTATCTGCATGAAATTAAGGACTATATTATCATTGTGATTTCTTTCAGTAAATCTATTAATTATTGTTTTTGGTGTAGCCATTTTAATATTCCGTGTTTTGTCTATACTTCCTGATGACAGTCTGCAGACATGGACAGTTCCTATTCAGAGATGAGTGATTTTCTTGAACTTTCTCATTCTTGTTATATTTGTTATAAGTGATGCAATTAATGCACTTATATTCGCCTTCTGATGCTTTGCATTCGCTTAACTTGTGTTCTCCTGCACATATAGGGCATGTTTCTTCTCCATTGCATTCCGACGCTCTATGATTGTATTTGCTACATTTAAAACATCTGGTTATTTTCACATAGTCTTCTACTTTGCAAATTTGCCAGCCAATTTTTAACTTCGTTTGTACAATTTTACGCCAAGTTTCAGGATCGACTTCCGCAACAAGGTTCTTGACATTTCTTTTCCCTTTGGTAATAAACTTAGGTTTTATTGATTCTTCTTTCAAATTAAGTTCCTCATTTTGTGAAATAATTACCTCAGCAGCATTCTGTGTTGTTATATCATCTGGAACATTGTAGATAATTGCGTATGGATTACGGAGCTTGGGGACATTTACTTCAAGGAATTGACTGCACTGTTCTTCAATTTTCTTGCCTAAACAATCGATTTCATGTTTGCTTCCAGACTCAACTATTAGCCTCCCGTCTCTTAAAGCTTTCAGAGAGCTTACTCCAACCTTCAGTTCCGTTGGGTTTATTTTACTTTTTAGCAGAACTTTCATAGATTCTGGTGATTCATTGAGTTTTGATTTGATAACTATCTTGTATCTTTTATCGGTATTTCCTGGCCGTTCACTTTTGAGTGCAGCTGCGAAGTTCATCCTGTTGTTGATAGATGGCGCAGTAATCTCAGATACTGCAGCAGCCGCGACCATACTTCCTGCAACAGCTCTTTTCTGGGAAATAATACTTCTATCCTCTTTTAGCTCCCTGACCTGGCATTCTAGATCCTTTATCATTTTGTCTTTACCCTCCAATTCAGTTTTTAGCCGTGAAAATGCTTTCCTTAATTCACTAACCGACCATTGTATATCTTTCTTGTAATCACTTCGCAGTTTACAACTTTGTTCCGTTACATTGAGGAGTTTATTCAAAGCGTCTTCCACACATTGATCAATATCGTCCGCCATTTCTGGTCCTATTCACGACCGTATCCTGCGTCTATGATCGGTCTCTCCTTCCGTCCTACGACGCAAGGGAGCTGTTTAGACTTGATTCTCGACCAAGCGCGCAGCCTATAACTGTAAGTTTCTGCGATCAACACTAGATGGTACTAGTAATGAGTTGTACAGTTAATGGAGAATGACTACGAGCTTTGGTCTCTTAACCTACCATTTCACAGCAATATAAAACAAATAGACACAGTCTGACAAGATCACTAATATTGTAAACTAATATTTAGACAGGTTCCTGAACTATAACGTACTAGCTAGTACTCCCCAGTGCTAAATTCACTTCCTACAAACACTGCTATTCCTGAGATTTGACACTGCACTGAACTATACGCTGTCTAGGAACCGCCGCCATTTTGACTCCACCAGGTTCGCGCCATATCACGGGGACTGCAAAAGGCATATGACGGGATCCTTTCAACCAGTCAGATAATAGTGTTACACATTTGGTACAACAGATTTCTGGGGCCCATGTCTTGTTCTGATCTATTTTGTTGTTAAAATAACAGTGATAAGCTCTTCTCATTAGAGGAGTAAAGTTTCGTCTCTGCGCTTTGAAAGTCAGCTCACCACACACAAAACAGAAGTTGTTTCTATCATTAACACACTTTCGAGACATGTTTCTTATCACTATACACTTTTACACTACTCCTTATAATGCACTACTAAGGATGGTAATATACACTTCTATCACAATTCAATTGACAACGGAAGAGAGTACAGAATTAGCATTTATTCTTTTAAGAAAGCTTCTATTCATCTGCAGACTTTACCTTACAACAGTGGCTTGCCGTCCATGGAAGCAATGGAAGCAATGCTTCCTCTAGTTAATGCAAAAATAAGAATTTATTTTATAAAGTAAATTTAAATTATCAGGAATATAATATTTCCTTTCATTCCCGGGAAGCAAATTTTACTCGCTACAATTTCGTCACAGCGTGGAAGTCTGAAATGTGGGCCGTAGCCCAGCTTGCTCCACTCCTCCTGAGGTTATGAGGGGATGAAGTGCTTCGTGTATTTTCGTAAAATCGCCGAACGAGGGACAGGGCGGTTTGAATTTGCAGTTTCCCGCCGAGCCACGGGTCAAAATATGAACGCATTTAAAAGGCTGTTTTTATAAAAATAATGTTGAAACCATAGTGTTTTATGTATTCTTATGTGCCCTATGTTGTGTTGTAAACCATAAGGTTACTTTAGCAAGTGTCAAGATACTTGTTTGCCCTCAAAATCGTCTTTTTTATGTGTGTTATGTACCTATGTACAAGCAAGGTTTTATTGGGAAGCATAATTGGAAGAATAGGGGAAGTGGTTCCCTGGCTCGACGTCACCGAACGAACTGTCAAGAGCATCATGCTATCTCCTTCCCTTCCCCTTGTGACTGGGTGGGAGACTGGCAAATATTTCTCTTTTACCACCCTCGCTTCGGCCTTGACCATGCACCCCATGCATGATTTAGTTCAGTTCAGTATTTCAGTAAGGCTTCGCGGTCCTTCGCGCTGAGTAAAGCAGAATGTCCAAGTTGGTATTTTTGGCCATAGAAAAAAAAAGATTATAGAAGATTTTGCTGCCAAAGATAGCCGAGTTGATTTGCTCTTCAAATAAATCGGGTGAGTTGTCATTTTTGAAGTAAAACTTCTTTAGTGGCGGTAGAGGGTGAATCGGGAAAATCAGTCACACTAAAACCGTCACGAAATCAATTCCTAACCAATCTAAAGGTATATTATCTATTTTATGGAACCCGGAAATTCATTACCGCGCAAATCTAAAATTAAAAATCCAAAATTAAAAAATACAAATTTCCAAAATTTAGAAAAACAATTAAAAATTAAAACATAAATCCAAAATTTAATAAATAATAAATTCAAAATTTCAAAATTAAAAAATTAAAAAATCAAAAATACCAAAATTGAAAAAATCTAAAAATAAAAAAATTAAAAAACTACAATACAAAATTTAAAAGTCCAAAAAATAAAAAATTCAAAGAATCAAAATTTAAAAAATCCAAAATTTAAAGATCCAAAAATTCAAAATTAAAAAAAATTAAAAATCCAAAATTAAAAAATACAAATTTCCAAAATTTAAAAAAACAAAATTAAAAATTATAACATCCAAAAATTTAAAACTTAATAAACAATAAAATCAAAAATTTAAAAATCCTAAAAACAACAATTTAAAAAATAAAAAAATAAACAATTCAAAGATCGAAAATTTAAAAAATCCAAAATTCAAAGATCCAAAATTAAAAAGTCCAAAATCCAAAATTAAAAACGTCCAAAAACCCAATGTTAAAAAGTCCAATAATGCAAAATTGAAAAAATCCAATAATAAAAAATTGAAAAAAAATAAACAAATTAAATAAAGTTTTACTTCTGTCGCGTGGCGTTCCACGCACTCTTTTTTTTTAATTATAGGCTTATAAAAATCTAGACTATATTGCTTCCCTCACCTAAATTTTCACCGCACGCCACTGCCTTACAATCACAGTTTTTGCATATGATCAAGCAGGCCGTGATGACTAAATAAGGTATTGTAACTCATGAATTCAAGGCAACAATCACCAAACGTTATAAGTCAATCATTGACACAATGAAATGAAATATAAATGTAGAATACTAATTCTAATCAGCATGTTATATACCAGAAATGCTAATAAACAGGATTTTTAAAAAATGGTTGGTGATGGAAAATTACTGACTTCATTTTTGGAATCAGCAGATGAAAATACATAGGAAACACCCAAAATTGTTTATGTAACAAAATTATTGTTGACCAGTGTTATTATAATTACTTTTACAAATTCTTTTAATATTCGAACGTGTCCGCATGGACCGTGGTTACGTGACGTAACGCTATATGGAATGTGATATTGAAATAGTTCATCACGTAATCATATGTTTCTTGTTTGTTCTGTTACGCATCACGTGGTTAGATCTTTCCAAAGCGTGACGCAATTATTATGCGCCCCTTCAGTTTTCGTCATGTGTAGAGCTGGGGTTCAACTCATCTGTTCCTACACAGATGCTCGTCGACCTGCATTCAAGACGTATCTCTCCCTGCACTCATGCAGTATTATCTCTTCGATCTCCGTATATTTCTTGTACAGACGATCTTCGCTCTGCATTCAGGACGTATTCTCTCTTCGCTCTACGTAGATTTCTTCAGCAGTTATATGAACTGCCTGTTGTTCTTCCGTAACAACTTTAAATTATCAAGAACTTCAAGCATTTCGTCGTGCTTCAAGTGATTTATGGAATCACGATTCATCTCCAGAGATATATTCTACAAGAACTTCTATCCTGAATTTCGGACAGAAATAAGTATTATTCTTGCAGCAATAATAACTCTTGAATTAATAAACTCTAAACATTGCAGAAATTGCTATTCTACGTATTATGTATTGGTTCTATTTATAACGCAGAACAGAATGTGCGAACAGAACAACTATAAAGCCTTCTCTATATAACCATTGTAACAAAACATTAATTGTATTAATGTTCTCAATTTTGTACAGTGATTATTGTAGTATGCTCAATCTCAAATTCTATGATTGTTAAATCATTATCTGTGTACTTTGATCTTTTGACTATTTTGTCAGTCTATACTACTGAACTAAATTCAGATATTTATATCAGAGCATATCATTCACAGTTTGTGAATATCCTTTATTTTTCTTATCAAATATATGTACATTGTAAGAAATTAATATATCTAATATAAGAATGCTTTTGTTTCAGAAGCTCTATGCCTAATCATAAGTCTATCTGTATTTTCAGAATTTAAATGTGCTCATCAAGAAGATTTATATAATATTTTACTTAACCATTTTTTGAACTGTATTAAGAAAGTTTTCATTTGTATTTCTTGTCAGAAGAAAAATTATTCATTTTGTTTTATAATTATCAACATATAACTTATATGTTTGTAATTGTAATTTTCTGTTATTCATACAGCATACTCAAAATAAAAAATTATTTTTCTAGAAAGAAAAATTGGTGACCCCTTTTTATCTCATTTCCTTCATGGAAATATTTAGCTTATGGAGGTAGGAACCAACGTCTCCCCCTCCAGACCGTACGTGTTTTCACAATACACAATAAAAGAACAATAAGAAAAAGTCAAATCCTTATAATGGAGAACATATTAACACAAAGGCCTTTATTACTTACACATCTCCACCCTATCCCCTTTTTTCCAACTACCCGCTTTTTCGAACCAGAGTTGTCTCGCCTTGGGTAGAAATTTCGGTATTCTCTCCTCACCTTCTTGGCCTGCCAGCAACACCGAAAATGCCCATTGCTCCCTATTCGACTCTGTAAAGGACTGTGGTAGATATTTTTCCGCTCCATTCTTCTTGCCCTTAGTGTCCGCCAGGATATATACCCATAATTCCCGCCTTACAGAAGAAATAGATTCTCAGTCCCTTTATATGTCATCTTGATCATCCGCCACGCACCCTAAGCCAAGCAAGCCCTGGTTACTGAATTTGGTTCCTTTTTGTACGTACTGCCTATTCCCAAATCCCAATTTTAGTCACTATTGTAGTTCAATTAAATCATCTTCGTGCATAGTGCAATTGTATTTCCAACCCATATCCTTCAGGTTCTTAACCTTCTCCACATACTCTCCTATACTGTAATAATAATAATAATAATAATAATAATAATAATAGTTTATTTAACCTGGAGAAGTTAAGACCGTAAGGTCTTTTCTTCCACTTCACCAGGAAGGCCTATCTCTGCGCCACTCTCCAAAGGTAGCAGCCCATGTCTATTACTTTTAATCCCTCTCTAATTTTGATGACTGTTATATTCTCGCTCATCGTAATATATTGCTCTAATGCTCTAATTAATTTAAGTTAATATTTTTTCAAATAAGAAAGTGTAAGAGAAGGAGATAATAAGGTCCGGTAAGAATGACCAAAATGTTGGGGATTGAGGGTTGAAAAATAATGATTAATAGGTAGTTGAAGGATCTAGCCTCTGGTAACTAGATAGCAGGACCAGCTGAAATCTTCAGCAAGAATTGGAGGGCAGTGGACACATGGTACTTTATGAGAATGTGTGGAGACGGGAAAATGTCTGTCCGTCCGTGTGTCTATACGCGCGACAACTCAAATACGCTTTATCGGATTTTCATGAAATTTGGTATACGCATTTATAGCGTCCATGGAAAGAAGCTTATTGATATCGGACGTAATCGGTAGACCGGTACCGGAGTAATACCCAATTTAGTGCCTATTTTTATGGCAATATATTAGAAAGACGCGATAACTCAAATACGCTTTATCGGATTTTCATGAAACTTGGTATAGGCATTTATAACGTTCTTTGGTACAAGACTGTTGAATGTGGACAAAATCGGTTGACCGGTACCGTAATAACGAGTATATCGATATTAATTTTGTAATGATTATTATTCCATGGCCCACAATATATTAAAATAACGTAACGAATTGCCAATTTATATTGTTAGCTGCCATGATTGATTCGTTTCTTCATAACGATGTCAGTGTGGCCTAAATAATAATGTAAATAAAAGATTTAAAACACAACTAGCCCTTGAATATTGATATTATGTTGTGCATTCTGTGGATATGTGGACTACCGATATCTACATAGGCTATATTTTAATGTGACTTTTTTTTCTTATTCGTTCCTGTGCAGCAATATACCTAATGTAATTCCTGACAGACAGATTTCATATTGACTTTTTATTCATTCATAACCTATAAGGCTGCTTTTAACTTGAAACAAACATGTCAGCGAATCGTAGGCCTATTCCATCATTAATATTATTGCCAGCGCATTTTGTTTTTGGAGTTTAACTCGAAGATCTATTACGAAAATAACTTCATTTCTGCATGGGGCTATCATAATTGCGTTCATCACTGATTAAAAAAAAAAGCATTCTGGCACTTTTTTATATCAGTTTACCTGATTTTATTATAACATGCAATGTTCGCTTGGTTGTAATATCAGTGGATCACTGAATCCCAGTGACTTGTGTCCACTGCTCTCCAAATCTTGCTGAAGATTTCAGCTGGTCATTCTATCTAGTTACCAGAGGCTAGATCCTTCAACTACCTATTAATCATTATTTTTCAACTCTCAATTTTAGGTACCTTTGGACCAATCCCCACTGGCACTTTATAAACTATGGAAAACTTTATTGATAACAAAAACTAGGCACTTGTAGAATTAATGAGTTCTTGATACAAATAAATGTTTATATTTTCTGTATAGTTCAAAATAGCTGACTTTCCGAAGAGAGTTCCGAGAGCCGAAATACGAGTATGACGAACTAAAACGAACTATTGTATACAGTCACATACTTGCATTGGCATACAAGAATGGTTAAATTGCACTTGAAACTTGATGAATAATATCCTTTTGATACTGTAAAACACTAATACTATTACCACAGTATAAGTCTTAATACAGCAAAGAAACTCAGCCCGTTTTTCTGACAGAGGAACATGCGTGCGCATATACTAGCGATCGTAGCGGCCATAAACTAACACTTCGGTAACTACTCCGGGAAGTATGTAAACAAATAGGAGTGTTGTATTTATTAGAACAAGCTATATTCGAAAGGGTCTTATTGTTCTGCTGTAAATTGCAGTAATAATAAAATCAGGTAAACTGATGTAACGAAGTGCCAATATGTTTTTGTTTAATCAGTTATGATTGCAATTATGATATGCAGAATACAGAAAAAAAGTCAAATTGGCCGGTTTCGGGATTTGAACCATGGAACTCCAGAATGTGAGGCCAAGACGTTACCATCTCAGCCACCTGGGTCAGTTGAACAGTCTAGTTGGATAAGCGCATGTAAAACAAGTGTTATTAAATTTTGTCATAGCTAACTGTATTTTAATTGCCAAAGCCTTATAAGATCACAGTAAAACAATTGACTATGTTGTCATGATAACTGATTAGCACTTCATAAATTCTTTCGAATACGTATATTACCATAAAATAGGCACTAAATTGACCATTACTCCGAAACAGGCCAGCCGAATTTATCCAATATCAATAGACGTCTTCCTATAGACATTATAAATGTATATACCAAGTTTCATAAAAATCCGGTAAAGCGTATTTGAGTTACCGCGTCTTTAAAATAGACACTAAATTGCTTTTTACTCCGGTACCGGTCTACCGATTTGGTCCAAAATCAGTAGACGTCTTCCCATGTACATTATAAATGTGTATACAAAGTTTCAGGAAAATCCAATAAAGCATATTTGAGTCATCGCGACTTCTTATATATTAACATAAAAGGCACTAAATTGGGCACTATTCCGGTACTGGCCAACCGATTTGGTCGAATATCAATAGACGTCTTCCCATGGACATTATAAATGCGTATACGAAGTTTCATAAAAATTCGATAACGTATTTGAGTTATTGCGCCATTAAAATAGACACTAATTGGGTTTTTCTCCGGTAACGGTCAACAGATTAGGTTCAAATTCAATAGGGTACTTCTCATGGACGTCATAAATGCGTATACTAAGTTTCATGGAAATCCGATTCAGCGTATTTGAGTTATGGCACCTTTCTAATATAATCTACTAGCATGTGCCCGCGGCTTCGCCCGCGATAATTATTTTAGAAATTAAAAATTAAGAGCATAATAGTTAAATCATTATATTTATTAACACCTAAATCACGTGGACTACATACCACGATTAGATAGTGTCGCCTGGTAAAAGCGACCTCAGATTCGAGTTCCTTGGCCCAGAATACCCCTGTACAGTGAGTTTCGTCCAAATCGAACAATGTTTGACCATATTTAGGCCTATATTGATTATCCCTCTTCCGTGTAGGTTGAAAATTTCATATGTCTTCGGGCCTTGATATTCTAAACAAATGAATCGTCCAGGATGGACTTACAAAATCAAGCGATCGCCCGCGATAATTATTTCAAGAATTAAGAATTAAGAGCATAATAGTTAAATCAGTATATTTATTAACACCTAAATCACGTGAATTACATACCACGATTAGATAGCGTCGCCTGGTAAAAGCGATCTCAGATTCGAGTTCCTTGGCCCAGAAAATCCCTGTATAGTGAGTTTCGTCCAAATCGAACGATGTTTAACCATATTTAGGTCTATGTTGATTATCCCTCTTCCGTGTAGGTTGAAAATTTCATATGTCTACGGGCCTTGACATTCTAAACAAATGAATCGACCAGCGTGGGCTTACAACATTCAAGCGATCATGATACTTTTATTTCCACGGTATGACAAAAATAGCCAAAGCCAACTGCAATTGATTTGACATTGAAATGTATTACTGAAATCTGATGCTTCGACAGCGATAAAATCACGTTTTCTGCCAGTTTTTCACTCATAACTCGCGAACGAAAGCTAAAATTAAAAATTCGGCTTCGAGGTGCATTCGCCCACCTTTTAGTCCATCTACCTTTAAAATTTCAGATCTCTGCGTTCAGTAGATTTCTATGGGCATCGTGAACAGACAGACAAACAGCATGTGCCCGCGGCTTCCCCCGCGATAATTATTTCAAAAATTAAAAACTAAAAATTAAGAGCATAGTTAAATCATTATAATTATTAACACCTAAATCACGTGGAGTGCATTCCACGATTAGGTAGCGTCCCCTGGTAAAAGCGACCTCAGATTCGAGTTCCTTGGCCCAGAAAACCCCTGTATAGTGAGTTTCGTTCAAATCGAACAATGTTTGACCATATTTACGGTTGATTATCCTTCTTCCGTGTAGATTGAAAATGTCATATGTCTGTGGGCCTTGACACTCTAAACAAATGAATCGTCTGGGATGGACTAACAAAATCAAGCGATCGCGTTGCTTTTATTTCCAAGGTATGGGGTATGATGACAAAAATAGCCAAAGCCAACTGTAAGTGATTTGATATTGAAATTTATTACTGAAACTGATGCTTCAAAAACGCAAAAAATGAACGTTTTTTGCTCATTTTTCACTCATAACTCACGAACGAAAGCTAAAATTAAAATTCCGGCTTCGAGGTGCACATTTCGACCCTTTAGTCCGCCTATGTATAAAATTTCAGATCTCTGCGTTGAGTAGATTTCGCTGGGCATCGCGGACAGACAGACAGACAGACGGAGGACAGACACTTCCTTTTATTAATATAGATTAAAATAGGCAATAAATTGGGCATTACTCCGGTAACGGTGAACCGATTTGGTTCAATATCAATAGTGTTCTTCCCATGGACATTATAAATGTGTTTTCCAAGTTTCATTAAAATCCGAAAAAGCGTATTTGAGTTATGGTGCATACAGACGCACGGACGGACGGACAGACAGACAGACGGACAGACATTTTTTCGTCCCCCACACAATCTCATAAAGTACCATACTGGCACTTAATAAAGGACAAAATCCTGAATTGCATTTCTTCACTTTCTTGAAAGATCCAGAAAGGTAAGAACGGAAATACGTAATATTTATTGTAGGTCTACTGGCTTACTCGTGATTCTGGTGTGGTTATGTTTCAACTTACTTTAATGTAATATTTTTATATTTTATTCTGTTCCCAAGTAATTTGATATGATGAGAATGGAGCGCTAGTGTCGTCCAGCTAACATGTTGTCATAGGACTTTTAACACACAATTTCACACACTGAGTAACAATAAGATGAATATTTAAGAAAATACCCAAATAAGGTACAACCTTGTGTTGGCGCCAAAGCTCACACGTGTAAGAGAACAAAGAGAATTCTACATGAATATCACTACATTGACTTGAATTGTAATTAATGATATTTAGATTTGTAACACCAGTAAATTACGCTAGAATATTGAAGAATACTTAAAACATTTTAAGAAATTGCTGTGAATGGTGAAATAAAACTTGCACACGAATTTTCAGAGATACTAAAATCGTTAGAACATGAGAATGCCTGGACAGAAATTATTGCAACTAAAAATAACAGAAACACGTTTGAAGTGCAGAAAAATTATTGTTTCTATAGTGAGAAACTTTAACCAAATACTCTCAATAAGTAATACCGTCCACTCTACTGTATTCCCTTTGTTCAAAATGTCAACTAGCACAGAGGTGCCATCTGTTGAGTGGGAATGGGCAGCAGTCTCAGAAGCTACTTAATGAACCTATATAGCTGCAGAAATAAATTTGTTTTTCAAAGTCCTGATGACACAGTAACTTATTTTTGTGCTTGATAATGCAGGAATTAGGTCGGGAAATAACATAATTTACACTACCGCTAAACTAACTTAATTAAATGACGATAACGCTAATTTTTTAAGTAAAACTTCTTTAGCCGCGGTAGGGGTAAATCGAGAGCTTGTGTAACGCTCAAAATCGTCACGAAATTAGTGAGGTGTGACGGAACGGACTGCACGGAAAACAATCAACTCAATGATTAGGCTTATCCAAAACTGAAAAAGTCCAAAAATTAAAAATTAAAAAATCCAACATTTAAAAAGTTAAAAAATCCAAAATTAAAATATACAAAAAATAAAAAATCAAAGATCCAACATTTAATTAATCTAAAATTTCAAAATAAAAAAATTCAAAGAACCAAAATTAATAAGTCCAAAATTTAAAAAATAAAAAATCCAAAATTAAAAAATCTTAATATCCAAAATTAAAAACATAAATATCCAAAATTATAAAATTCTAAATTAAAAAAATCCAAAATTAAAAATTAAAAGATACAAAACTAAAAAAATTCAATGATCTAAAATATAATAAAAATTAAAAAAATCCAAAATTAAAGAATTTAAAGATCAGAAATTTAAAAAATCCAAAATCTAAAAAGACCAAAAACCCAATATTAAAAAGTCCAACAATCCAAAATTTGAAAAATCCAATAATACAAAATTGAAAAAATAAAAAGAAAAGTTTCACTTCTGCCGCATGGCGTTCCACACACACTTTTTTTTTAATAAGTATCAAAACTAATTGTTTCACTTTAATACATTTTCGTGAAAATCAGCTTTAAATTATAATTCATACGATTTGCAAGATACTTTGTACAATATATACTTTTTTTTTTAATTTGAAATTTTTACATGTAAAACAATTCGGATGGTAAGCCAATGAACATCTGAATGAATCAGTCTTGTACACACTCTAATTAACGATTTTACTTATTTCACTCTCAAAATAATTATTACAACCATAGACGGCACATATCATGCCACCTACATAACCGGACATTTTCTTTAGGCCTATATTGTATTTATTATTTTACTCAGGGGTGCCCACCCCCCAAAACTTCATTGCTCACCCCCCAAACTTCATTGCTCACCCCCAACCCAATTGCCTGTCGACAAGGGCGCCCATATGATATTTTCTAGGGGAGGCAATTTTTTTAATTAATTTATTTTTTGTCGCTTTAACTTCTTGGGCCACTTTGTATTTTATATTAATAATATAATAAATAGCCAGAAAATAATTGCGGGGAGGGTCGGAAGTGCCGGGGGGTTTGGAATACCCCCCAAAAAAGGGGTCGGAGGTCCATCCCAGAAAATTTTTAAATATTGAACTAATGAAAATCACATTTTACGCTATTTTAGCACTCAAAAACTAGTTAAGAAATTTGTTTACCATACTCTAAGACATGCCAATGTAAACAAGAAAATGTTACCTAAGTCTGATGTCCACCCCGGGAAATTTTTAAATATTGAACTAATGAAAATCACATTTTACGCTATTTTAGCACTGAAAACTAGTTATGAAATTTGTTTACCATACTCTAAGACATTTCAATGTACATAAGAAATCATTACCTAGGTGGGGGGTCCAGCCCCGGAAATTTTTAAAATATTGAATTAATGAAAATCACATTTTACGCTATTTTAGCACTAAAAACTAGTTAGGAAATTTGTTTACCATACTCTAAGACATGCCAATGTAAACAAGAAAATGTTACCTAAGTCGGGTGTCTACCCCCGGGAAATTTTTAAATGTTGAACTAATGAAAATAATATTTTACGCTATTTTAGCACTGAAAAACTAGTTAGCAAATTTGTTTACTTTACTCTAATTTAAACATGAAATTGTTACCTAAATTATAATACTTATTACTATTTATAAGAAAAGTTAAATAGCACATGGAACAGTGGACATAATAGGCCTACTCATTATGTTATGAAAAGAAAATAACTGCTATATCATATGTGACACACCAACAAATCTTGTTTAATTAAATAAATATATTTTTAAAATACAAATATAGAATTTTAGGTTTTGACTCTTGGGGGTCTGAACCCCTTTCCTAATCCACTGTGGATTCTGTTTCCATGTTGTCGATTTGGTAAAACTTCTGCCAATAAAATAATTGTCTTAAAAGAAAAACACCTGACGACAATAATTAATAATATACATTTTTTTCCTTGCGCCCCCCCCCCCATGGGTACGCCCATGGCTGTCGAAATTCTTCATCTTTATCTTTATAAAGAATTAAAAGAGACCTTTTGAAGTTATAGAACTTGGCCGTTTTTATTTTTAACATATAAAACTCTAATTTTGCAACAATTTTCAACCCCCGGCCAGAAAATTCATAACACGATAATATTCCCCCCCCCCCCAGAAATTTCAATGACGCAGTCTGCGTCTTAACCCCCCCCCCCCCGTGGGCACCCTGTTTTACTAGAATTTATATTATATTTTCGTACACAAAACACAACAGACAAACGTTAACTATATCAGCTGACGAGTAACTGCCCATTCCTGCTCACTGGCGGCGCTAGTAGTAGCGTGTCCCGGAAAAAGACAGGGAGTGGACGGTATTACTTATTGAGAGTATTTGCTTTAACTGCGTGGATTTATCGGACCAGAGACCATGCGCCCGACTTGTGAAATCCCGCACTTACACGAATACAGGACCGCTGCTTTGAGATGACCGTAGGCCTTCTGTGTGAAGACTTCATACAAACTAACGCGACGCTCTAGCAAGCTGGTTATGACCAGACCTGGGATTTTAAGGCAAATGCCTATTTTGTTCCTTATGAAATAACATGAACATGACGTTTCATGTTCCGTATGAAATAACATGAAACATGACCTTTCATGATAAATCACTTACATTTATAGAGTTTTATAATGCCCTAAAATGCCTATATAGACCTTTGGAGCCTATTTTTACTATTTTAGTGCCTACAATGCCTATTTTGTACTTTTAAAATAAAATTCTACTTCTTTAATTTTTATAATCGTTTAATGGATATTCCTGAATGAAGAGCAGAACTGCAGTTTTCACAGAAACTTGATTTTCCCAAACAATTGTCGCTATTGAATGCTGACTGGTGGGGGAGGATTAACTTAAAAGAACAAGTAGCAGATATATAGTAAGGAGGGACATACTGTGTCAAGTTGCCAGTGAAAGACCACAGTAGCGGCTCGTGGCTCAAAACGAAAGTGTGCTGCAAATACTATTTCATACAGCAAACTTAAAATATTTTTAAAAATTAATAGAGGCCTATCTAAACTGCTCGTTTCTTAATCCATCTCTGGGAACTCTCACGCGATTTTCTCTGCCCTAATTATTTTTTTTGCTAATTTCTCTCGTCTCGTCGAACGTTGTGTGAGTTGTGAAACGAGAGAGAAAATAGCAAAAATAAAAATTAATAATAATAACAATAATAATAATGATAATATTATAAATAAATAATAATAATAATAATTAGGGTAGGGAAAATCGCGTGAGAGTTCCCCGAAATGGAATAAGAGACGAGAAAATAGTATTTTTAATGATCGAGGTAGAGGAAGTCGCTTAGTGTTCCCATTGCGACAGAATACTTAATCGGGGTTGTGGAATCCGGGTTTTTCTGAATTTAACACATTCGAATTTGGCGGTGAAGATGAAAAGCATTGCTTACTCGCTACATCACGGTCCCCTACCGTCAGATGGTGGAAGATCTTCTCACATAACTAACAGCTCGCCCGCCGGTGAGACGTAAACCTCCCTCAGAATTCCACTCTGGGCTGCCTGCTGCCGCAGCGCATTTTGCAGGTTAACTCCCGTATACAACCAAGCAGTCAAGGTCGAGCATAACGTCACACCCTTACGAACGCTGCGCTGTTCGCAAATTGCATTCACGAGGCGGAAAAGATATATTCACATTACCGACTCTTGACTCCCAAGCTACCAGCTAAGAAATTCTCGCGTGGACGCGCCAAGTTCAAAATCTACACAAAAGAAAATATAATATTGCGTTTGAAAATAACATTATACGACGAGCAGAAAACAAGCTGTGTGCTGCAGCACTGCAGCACATAGGAGAAACCGCTACTGAAAGACCATCTGTTTAAGTGAATATAGTTCGTGATGCCTAAAACGAAATCACCTAAGAATGTCTTATACAATTTCCAGAGATGACTTTTGATGGCAAGATTATTTTCTGCTAGTACAGCAATAAACAGGTGTGTGCATTTTTTCATATTAATCAAAACTAACGTTTTGCTATTGGCTCCTAATTAATTTTAGAGACCTCTTCCAGGTGGCATGGGTTGGATTTTCAGTACTGGCAGTAATTTAGAAAGCTATGAGGTCTGGAACAGCATTGGCCCAGCATTGTGAGGACAATTGGGAAGCTGCAGTGAGCAGCGGTCATGGAGGCAGTGCAATACGGCTGAGGGATGTGTAGGTTTGACCACAAGACCACCCAATATCTGCAGGCCATGAGTTGGGCAGCAGCCGTTATTGAAAGCCTGTGGTGTTCTAATTTTTCATATAATCCAAAACTGTTTTTGATAAACTTTTTAAATTCTGTCCTAATTTTGCAGTTATTTCTGTTAAGAATAGGTATACCACGCTTCTTATAGTAAAAAAAGATCACGTTACAGTTTAAGAGCATATAGTAGTATTTTAAAGTCTATTTTCTGTGCATTTAAACCTTTTTAAAGCATATTTTAAGTGCCTATTTTCTCTTTTAAAAGCCTATTTACTTGTTTTAAAATCCTATTTTAGGTGCCTAAAACTAATTTTTTTAGAGCCTAAATTCACAGGTCTAGTTATGACAAGCCTTGCATTTGCTAGCTGATGAAGACAACCAATTGTCTGAAGTGAATGTTCGGCAAATTAGAACTGCGTTTAGAAAAAATAACATTGAGCAATGGTGCTCACTGACTTAAGTAAAGGATTAGGTATTTAATTTAAATGTTCATCTGAGCTCCAAGACCTGAAAGCTCATCAAGTAATCAATGGTAAAATGCATTGAAAATGGTACCTTAAGCCCACTAAGTTATTGTCCTGTTACTGTTCTTGGTCAATCAGCACGGTTTCTGATTGGTTGTTTCCCAAGACTTAAATTGGCTACTTACTGTCTTTAATCTCATTGTGATTTCTGCACAGCCTTTTCCAATCTTGCCAATGCACATTTTTTAATCAGTTATATGGTTACCTTCCCCACCTTCGTCTAGGTCTTCCACGTGGTTTTTTCCCTTCTCCCAGTCAATACTTTTGAGATGTCTTTCCTCCCCCATGCACGCAACATGTCCAGCCCATTTCATACTTTATGATTTAATTACCCTTATTATATCCAGTGAAGAGTACAGGTCAAGAAGCTCGTCATACAGTTTTCTCCAGTCACCATTTTCCTCTCTCTTAGACCCAATTATTTTCCTAAGCACCCTGTTTTCGAACACTCTCAGAGTATGTTCTTCCCGAACAGTAAGCGTCATTTGTGTCTTAATTATTGCTCCCAAATATTTGAATATTTTCACTTGGAAAAGGCTGTGCAGAAATCACTTTCAATGAATATTTACAGGCTATTCTAATATTTTGTGGAGCATTATTTTGACAACCATATAGGCCCTACTTAGTTTTTTCCGTATTAATTTCCAATTCAGCATTTCTGCATGCATCGAAAAGACTTTCTGCATTTCTCTTGATTGTGTTTATGTCATCTCCTAACAAGCAAACGTCATCTGCATAAGCTAAAATCGGTTGACTGCCATTTAATTCTAGGCCTACCTTGTTTTCCTGAACTTTCCTTATGGCATAATTATTCCAAAGCGAAATTAAAAAGTAAAGGTGATAGTGCATCTCCTTGCTTCAAGCCGCTTCTAATGGCAAACCTATCTTATGTAATTTCCCTACCCTGACTCTGCTATAGGTTTCATTTACACACATTTTGATCAGCCTAACTAACTTCTTTGGTATCCCAAACTTAATGAGGATATTGTACAATTTGTCTCACCTAACTGAATCATATGCTTTTTAAAATCTATGTATTCCCACATTTTCTCACATATGAAGTATACACGGAAAATACATTTAGCATGGATTCATGGTCTATAAATATCGCATGATCTTGCATTATTTGTCAGGAAATATTAAAGAGTTACCTTTTCTCTCAGTCATGTTACTGTTTGTAAATTAAAATAATATAGCCCTAATAGCAGACATGGATATAGTGTATGCAAGTGTAAAAACTGATGAAATATAAAATAATAATAATACTTTATAATCAGTGAAATGAAACTAATTCAAACCATTACACCATGTAAAATATTAGTAAAAATCGCAATATGTAACCTTATATGCATGCATGAACACAAATTTCATATTTATTTACGAAAATGGACTGGATGTAACTTGTCAGACAACAGGCAAATATTTATAATGAAGATTGAGGTTGAAATATTACAATACATAACATTTTAATGGAAGAGGCCTACATTATAAAGTACCGGTATATATTCTTAGATGGTAAATATCACAGGATCTTTCAACACTTGTCAGGAAATCCTAAAGAGTATGTTTTAATAACACAGCCATTTGTATATAAAAACAGTAAGTTTTACTATATGTTTATAATTTAGTTTTTCAATTATGCTGATTATCATACAGTAGTACATAGCTCTCCATAGTTTCATCCGAGAAATTCACCAGACCTATAGAGTGCTTCAAAAAAATGTACACACACTTTGAAGTGTCATAGAAAATCTATTTTCCGTTCTACAAGGTTAAATTTCTGGAAATGGAAAGCTTAAAGTTCAATTTGAAAAATAAATGACTTTCTTATATAAATGGATTAGTTCAAATGTTCAAATCGGTGGCCTTCAGCATCAATACATTTCTGAGTACAAGTTACCACTGATTCCGTACATTGTACCAAAGTGTCCAATGAGATTTCTGCACACGCCGCTTGAATCTCATTCCAAAGTGTGTCTAGGTTACGTGGTTTACGTTTGTACATCTCATTTTTTACTGTGCCCCATAAGAAGAAATCAGGCGGAGGAAGGTCTGGAGAGGGTGCAGGAAACTCAATTTTCCCCCTGCGTCCTATCCGCTGCCTTGGCAAATTGCTATTCAAGTATGTTCACACTTCCCTATGATAGTAAGGCGGGTAATGTTGGTAATAAAACCGTATAATGCACGAATGGCAGGGAATATGGAATCAGCAAGCACTGTTAGGTACTTTTCATTGTAGGATGGTTATTGGCACGATTGTCGGACAACTGTTGAAACTATTCTGCTGCCCCTGTTGAAGAAATATAACATTACTTTCTCCCAGAAATTTAACCTTGTAGAACGGGAAATAAATCTTCTATGGCAGTTCAAAGTGTGTATATATTTTTTTGAAGCACTCTGTATATTACTCAAACTACATCAAACTGATCAAATTAAATTTCTGAAATGAGCAGTAACTTCAATCTGAGTTACCTATACAAAGTGCATAATGTATTTGCACAAAAAGACAGAGCTTCAATTCTAGGTCAATACATAAAAATGACATATGTATTCATTTGCTGTTTGTCAGGAAAAACTATAATAATTATTTTTGTTGGTAGGCTAATATGAAGTAAAACAAATATTTTCTATTTATTAATTTAAAAACCACTGTTTTTTCCATTAATTCTCCATCCTACAATTACATACAGTAATTTAGTAGTGAGACTGGATAAGGTCATTTTCAATCAACCATAGTGAGTTGAGAGAGAAACTATTGTTCAGTGACACCACGTTGTCAAATACTTGGATTCAAAACCAGATAGAACTATTTTAGTACCACAGATATGTGTAATATGCATACCGAAGAACAGTTTGACAACGTATTTCAAAGGCAGATAGGAGTCATTGGCGGATATGTATCGAGAGTATAAAGTTTATACTCGCAGATTTCAAGTTTCTACTTGCATTCGTATGCATAAAAATACAGCGAACCCCCCCACCCAATCATGTGATAAGATGCTCTTTGTACTCAGTCGCATAGCGCCTACTTTGATTCCGCATGCATAAAGACTGAGCGACGGGAGTATTAGCTAGGAAATTTTTAAGCTAACAAATACGACATTCACTTCTCTCACTGTACGGGCGAGACATTAGGTGGGAGGACGTTTCGATGGATTATGGAATACTATATGGACATTCCAAAAAACCTACACAGAACGTAGGGACTCTCTTGATGTGAACTACAAGTGCTTTCCAGATGTAGGAAGGAAAGTGTAGAGTGGATGACCCATTATTTTCTAGGAGAAGACAATCATATCTTCATATCTGTTTTGTTTTTTATTCTGGTTTTCATGTTTTGGATTTTTTTTTTTTTTTAACTTGTGTTTCAATGAAATTGAAATTAAGTTTTGAGTTTATGTATGTAACAACTGCTTTCAGAGCTTCTGCTTCTTTTAGCCGAACTACTGTTAACTGGGATTTTGAGAACAGAATTTTGTTTTGTTTCAAAGTTTCAATTAAAATTTAATGGAATTCCTGCCCTTCTTCTTTTATAGCGCTGGTGAAGCTGTGCTCCTGTCCTTCCATTTTGTACGTCTCTATGAAGTCCCTTCAAGACTGATATAATTAATTAATTTTCTTCCTCTTTCTTAATGCAGACATGGCTGTGATTTAATTGAAGACCATAGTTGTTTCAACAGCACTTGAAACGCAGGTGCATTTTTTGCATGGGTAGCCGGAGTAAAAACTCTGCGGCTGTGAGTGGGATCTATTCTGTCATTGCGATTTTTTTTCATACGACATGTGAGTGACTAAAGTTCTCACTTTATGCTCACTTTTATACATATCTGCCATTGTTTGACAAGCATTAAATCTGATATGCAGCATAAACAAATTTTGTTTGTGCTGCATATCAGATTGGTCAGATTTTCAGAAATAACATATGCACATTTTCTGTACAGAAATGTTTGTAAATTTCTATTCATAGACATATATGAAAAAGAAATATCCGTTTGGAATGTAGACTGGATTTATATTGCCCACTACAGGTAAATCCGACCCTCTACGGCTGGGAAAGGAATGTCATAGCTAAGAAATTATGAGTAATCGATAGCCAGGTAAGCAGATGGGTTAATGAAGGAAGCCCCAGTATTTTTCTCTTCTGCTTCTGGTACTATGTAAGAAAGGATGACTAGATTTCCAAAAACAAAAAAGGGACACTGAATATTTCAGCACTTAAAAAAAGGAACAAAAGCACGACAAGATCTATATAAAAGTTGAATAACATGATTATTTTATAATTATTTTAAACATAAGGTTAAATGTAGAACTAAAGTATTTATGGTTATAATTAGCCAGTATTAGCCAGTCAGTATCTCCAAGAGAGGTCAGAAAAACTATAGAAAATAATTTGAATCCTAATAAGGCTCCTGGTTTTGATCTGGTCGTATCTTGAAAGAACTGCCATATAAAGCTATGATTTTTATTGCATTCATATTTAATGCAATAATTAGGTCGGGGTACTATCTAGGAGCTTGGAAAATATCACAAATTATCCTCATCCATAAAGCAGGAAAACCTCCAAATGAAGTTAAATCTTACAGACCTATAAGTTTATTGCCTGTTATTTCTAAATTGTTTGAGAAAATACTCCTGGCCAGACTTAACCACTCCTTACTGACATAATTCCCGACCATCAATTTGGATTTCAAGCACAGCATTCAACCATAGAACAAGTGCATAGAGTAACAGATGTCATTCACAATGCATTTGAAAATAAAGAATACTGTTCAGCAGCATTTCTAGATGTTAGCCAAGTCTATGTATAAGGCTATGAAAGATAGCCATGGGTAGCCCACTATCACCTTTGCTAGCTGACCTATTCATGAGCAACTTAGAATTACAGGTTACCAAAGCCTTCCCACACATCTTCGATATCTTTGCCATTATTCTAAAAAGGTTTTCAGAAGACGCTGTTAAGCTTTTAAACTTACAAGACTCGTCGATAAAATTCACAATGGGTCATTCCATATTAAATCAACAAATTTTAAGAAATTTTTTTGCCACACCATTTTTGATTTTGATAAAATTTGGTAGGTGATGTGTACCAGTCTTCTGAACCCCAAAACAAATCTTGTTATACCTCTAAAAAATTTTACTCTTGAGATATAGGCATTTGTTTGGAGCACGAACAAGCAAAAAATGTAATTTCAGACCTGTTTTCTGAAAGCCGTAGAATTTCTATTTGAATCAATAGGATGATCAGATAGGGCTCATTGGAAAGCTTAAAGAATGGACTTTCATTTGTGCATACTAAATTAGATTTAAGTTAAGTCTAAACAGACGTTTTTAGGGCTCTAATCTTTGTTCGTGAACTGTCGTTTTGCGTAATTTTAGGCATTAAAAAAACAACGAAGGACTTGGAGTAACAGGCCAATTTTTTTTCCTGTTACACTTATGTATGAGGAGTATGTGTAGGAAAAAAACTGAGCTGTTACTGGTGGTCCTTCACCCTGAAAAATGTGCTTAAACTTCGAAAAAAGTGTAAATCGTGCTTTTTCTCGGTCCCAAAAAGTAATGTGGGACAGGTGATAAAAATCTGAAAATGCCAGGATGAGAAGCCCTTATAGTGTACTTTAAAATAAAAACAAAATCATTCTGTGACTGGAAGGGATAGAGGAGCTACAAGCCTTTGAAATATCAAGAAAACAGCACTTGACCGCTACTGAAAATAGGCTAAGCAGATAGGATAATTACCACAAAATTTAATTTAAATTTACATAAAATACAAAACATTTATTTACAAATGAGAATTTTCCTCAGTTATACAACTTTCTGATTTTTTGTAATTTTTCTAGCAAATTTCCACATTTGATTTCTTTTTAAGCTACATTGATGGCAATTTCAAGTGATGTATTTAGAAACCATTCTTATCCTGGTTTATTAGGTGTAGGTACTGGATTAAACTCTACTCTTCTATACAGTATATTGAATTATATGTTAACTAATAACTCATAAGTTTTGGACACGCACTGTTCATTGGAGTCTGGTTGCTGACCAAGTCATGTTTGAATATGCATAGCTTCATATGATCCAGCCCCTCTGTTGAATGCTGTCCACTATTCACTTATTGAGCTGACTCACAGCATGTAGGTTGCGTTTGTGCTTCATTATCTTTTGATTAGTTTATTTTTTTAAATTATTACTATTGTTATTTTGTGCTGAATACATGCTATTGAAATTGTTACCAGCATATTACTGTGCACAAAATGTTAAAAAAATTAAAAATCCAAATCAAGGCACAGAGACCGGTACTGACAGTGAAGATGAATGCCCAGACATTTATGAACCTGAAACCATTCTTGTTGAAACAGTTAATGATGCTTGTTCAGTCCTTTGTATTTCTCCTGTTAAGGCGCAGAAGCTGTCAGATGAAGCTAGAACCTCAGTGTTAACAAATGAGGTTAGTATATCAGGAAAGTTAAGTAAGTCTTTTGATTTGAACATTTCAACTGATAATGAGGAATTTTCAATGAACATGCAGCCTGCCAGTTTAGCGAATGAGTACAAGCAACTAATTCACAAGCTTAAATTTTTTAAAAATCAAAGAATATCGTAAGTTTAGCTCCTAGTAGTTGGAGTATTAGTATAGTTCAGAGTGAGTTAATGTCAGCCAATACTTAGCCCACCAGTCAAGAAATTTAGTAAAAAAGAACGGGATTTTGCCACAGAATAGGGAGAACAGGACTAGGAATAAACTTGATGAAGTTTCAGTCAAAACTGTACAAGACTTCTACGAAAATGATGAGTACAGCAGAATGATGCCAAGGAAAAGATACTGTGTGTCTGTTAGAGGACCTAATGGAGAAAAAGATTAACATACAGAAAAGGTTAATTTGATGTAACCTTAAAGAGCTTTATGCAGCTTTTAGTTTTTAATGCATTACCTACATCCAAAAAACCAGGATAAGAATGGTATCTAAATAAAATAGTTGAAAATACAGTAGGCCTACTTGAAATTGCCATCAATGTAGCTTAAAAAGAAGTCAAATGTGAAAATTTGCTAGAAAAATTACAAAAAATCAGAAAGTCGTATAACTGAGGAAAATTCTCATTTGTAAATAAATGTTTTGTATTTTATGTAAATTTAAATTAAATTTTGTGGTAATTATCCTATCTGCTTAGCCGATTTTCAGTAGCGGTCAAGTGCTGTTTTCTTGATATTTCAAAGGCTTGTAGCTCCTCTATCCCTTCCAGTCACAGAATGATTTTGTTTTTATTTTAAAGTACACTGTAAGGGCTTCTCATCCTGGCATTTTCAGATTTTTATCACCTGTCCCACATTACTTTTTGGGACCGAGAAAAAGCACGATTTACACTTTTTTCGAAGTTTAAGCAAATTTTTCAGGGTGAAGGACCACTAGTAACAGCTCAGTTTTTTTCCTACACATACACCTCATACATAAGTGTAACAAGAAAAAAAATTGGCCTGTTACTCCAAGTCCTTCGTTGTTTTTTTAATGCCTAAAATTACGCAAAACGACAGTTCACGAACGAAGATTAGAGCCCTAAAAACGTCTGTTTAGACTTAACTTAAATCTAATTTAGTATGCACAAATGAAAGTCCATTCTTTAAGCTTTCCAATGAGCCCTATCTGATCATCCTATTGATTCAAATAGAAATTCTACGGCTTTCAGAAAACAGGTCTGAAATTACATTTTTTGCTTGTTCGTGCTCCAAACAAATGCCTATATCTCAGGAGTAAAATTTTTTAGAGGTATAACAAGATTTGTTTTGGGGTTCAGAAGACTGGTACACATCACCTACCAAATTTCATCAAAATCAAAAATGGTGCGGCAACGCCCATTTGTTGATTTAATATGGAATGACCCCAATGGAAATGGAAAAAGACGGTTGGCTACCTTTCCTAGACTTAAAAATCATGTAAGAACAGAAGAAACTGAAATTTGGAATTTATAGGAAACCCACACATGTAGATAACTACATAAAACACAACAAACATAACCCCAAAGCCCACCAATTTGCTATCTTTCATAGGCTTATACATAGACTCACAAACATACCAATGACAAAGACAGAATATAATAAAGAGTACCAACATATACAGGAAGTGGCAGTCATTAATGGTTTTAGAACAAACTTCATAGATAAGATGATCAAACGACACACAAAGAGGAACAAAATCAAAGAAATTAGTACATTAGAAAGCCTGGAAACAACAAAAAAAAGTTTTCAAGAAGTTCAATTACCACCCCAAATTGTTTCACAAATTTGAAAAAGTTTTCAAGGATTACAATATTAAATTAGCACCACAAAACGAATACACCATTAAAACTCTACTAAACCATCGACTGAAAAACAACAAACCAAAAACTGAACTCTCAGGCATATACCAAATAGAATGCAATGACTGCCCCCAGGTATACATTGGACAAACTAAGAGGAAGCTAGAGACAAGAATGAAGGAACATCTAAGAAACGTGAGACAAATGCAAAC
Source organism: Ectobius pallidus (assembly GCA_964059195.1). Taxonomy (NCBI): domain Eukaryota; kingdom Metazoa; phylum Arthropoda; class Insecta; order Blattodea; family Ectobiidae; genus Ectobius; species Ectobius pallidus. The sequence continues at coordinate 73,859,789 of CAXKWD010000007.1, read as the reverse complement.
TGAAAAATCTGCAGTCGCTCACCACTGCTGGACAGAAAACCACCATGTTAAGAAAGATATAAAACTGTTAAAACATGTGAAAAAAACATCTGAATTGAATGTATGGGAAAAAATCTTCATTATCAAGAATGAAGACCATGCCATGAACTTCGAGATCCCGCCTGCAGATGGCGTTGTGAGACTCACCACAGAGAAAAAAGATGGCAGCACACAGAACTTCACACAACACAGTCGCCAGAGTGCCAGTCGACCGCTAGCCGACGATGGGAGAGAACTAACCTCTTGAAACATGTCCTAGTAATGGTACGTAAAGTGAGCTAAAAGTGTTTTGAACGTTTGACTACTTTTGAATAACAATAATACATATTTCCGAGGTGATGATAGAATGCATACTATCCTACATATAAAGAGGATTTAACACAAAATAAAGTAAATATTTAATACAGGTACAAATAAGAATAGTGCAGCTTTACGAAGTTAGGAAAAATTTTGTCTGACTCAGAAAAAAGTTGTCTAGTGTATATAGCTTAGATTATGCTTGAAAGGTTTTAATTTTACATTTCTAGGCATGTTTACTTATTTCAGGTAAATTAATCTAAATTATGGAAGGAGGTTTGAAAAGAATAGACTTTAGTATACTTTGCGATATTTGTCTTGACTTAGAAAATTAGATCAACACGCAGTTGTGTATTTTCTATATTTATTTTATATGAAATTAAGTTAAATTAAATGTCTATAAGATGAACCAAGACACTTCTGATTGCAATGTATTTGTCACAATTTAATTACAGAAATTGTAATCGTAGATACTAAACAATTATTAAAACCAAAGAAGAATAGAAGTTTTAAAAGTTAACAACTTGGAATAATGCTTTCCAGAGGCAAAAAACTGGAAGATGTAGCCAAATAAAATGTATGCACGGAATAACTATTTTTATATTATAAACTGGAAGATGTATATTATTATATTATAAAACTGAAAGATGTAGCCAAATAAAATGTGCGCACAGAATAACAATTATTATATTACAAACCAGTCTGTGTTCTGTTTGTAGAACATTTTGAAATAAACATTTACAAATTATTCAAAGTGATCACGTCATAAATGTTAACAGGTATATCTTTAAATGTATACCGACCTACAGCATTTAAATGGTCGAACAGTCCAAGATTCAATACTGAGTAATTTAGTAATATTTTTCATGTAAAAATGGATTTTAAGACATGCTTATAAAAAAATGAGAAAAAAGTCATAAATTCACCTTCAGTAGGAAGTTGGCTTCTAGTTTTCCATTCTTTTGCAGTTAACAACAGATCCATTGTTGAATATTCTCCCCCCCCCCACCCCACAGTCAGGCAAGGCACAGTCGTTCAGGTTTATGAGTACTTGTAGTTATTCAGTTTCTGAAAGATGTTTTATTAGGGGAGTCCATAAATAAAATGTTCAATGTCCATGGTAATCAACAAATTGGACAGGTCCTTTAAGTTTCTACTGGAAATGTGTATGAATAAAAAATTATTTACAGAAGGGTAAACTTGCCTCGTATGGGCTACTTCCCATTTTCTGAGTTATAACTAGGGACCGGATTCTTAGGTTTTTACCTATTTTTTTCCTTACTTCCAAAACAAAAAGCGCTTATACACTTTTTCGAATCATGTCCATAGGATTCGCCAACATTAATTCTATGGCACCTAAAAATACCTAAATGGGGTATAAATACCTAAATACCTAAATATAGATTTCTGTGTTTTAAAGCGCATAAGTTCAGCTTCCGAGATAAAGTTAATTTCTCTTGTGATATTGTCTTTAAGTTCTTCTAATGTATGGGAAATTGACCCATAAACTTTATTTTTCAAGTTTCCCCATAAATAATATTCACATACTGTCAGAAGAACTTAAAGACAATATGACATAGGCCTATCACAAGAGAAATGAACTCTGTCTCGGAAGCTGAACTTATGCGAGTGAAAGAAAATTTCCTAAAAAGGTGCCAGTATTGTATGGATCCAAGAGAAGAACATCTCCAACATCTCTTGTGATGAGGTACGTGTTTATTTTCATTCTAATTTTAACTGTAAATGTGAGAACCTGAATCATTACACCGATCGCGGCTTTATTAGCGTAGATATTTCACCCGATTTACTCCTGAGTTGGAGCTGTGCCCGCCGCGCCGCAGGAACCCGCGTCATTGGCCAACTCTTGCGTGGGACTCACTGTATTATTTACCTTTCTAGAAAAGGGGGACATTTTCGTCCCTAGTTGATCTGTTGTGTGGTTAGCATGCGTAACAACCGAAGAAAGGAAAATAATCAGTTTCACATTAACCACATCCAACCATAAAGTATTTTACTCACTAAATTAGAAGCATCGGGTTCGAATCCTGAGAAGGGTAGTGTCTACATACAGTATTAACTTAGAGATAACAGGAAGAACTTCACAGTTGAGAATCTTGAAAGATATAGGCCCTAGTGATATACTGTAACCAGGAAATTTTCACTGCTTCTTTTGATTGTTTATGCTTTCCTTCTTCAATTGTAAAATATTGTCCTAAAGCAAGTTTACACAAATTTAAGTCAATTTTGTTAAGTTAAACTTTACAAGTATTATGTATTGAATCCTATGTAGCACGTTCAAATTCATTAAACCAATTATTCTACCCGAAAACGATATTTTGGACAAAAAACCTAAAAAAAAACTATTTCACCTAATGGAAAACCTAAAACAGTGTTCTTAAAAACCTAAAAATCCGGTCCCTAGTTATAACAAAACAGAGTTGTAAAAGTACCCCAATAAATTTAAAGAGAAATGTAGGGTGTTTGTGTGTTTTCTTTATTTTTCATCTACAGTATGTTTTACAGAAACCAGCAGCTTAAATATTTTAACTTGTTTCAAATGTCTCATATTATGTTACAGCCTATTCATTTGAGGCCTGAGCACTCAGAAGTGGTCCCTCTATTAAACTATACCCCTTGTTAGATCATATGTAGTCTATCTTTACGGAAACATGTATTATTGTACTCAAAAATAAGTTTTATTCCCAGCATTGCAATTGTATGTAGCTGTCTAAATCCTATGCAGGGCTGGGGCCAAGTCACATCCCTCGTGCTCAATACGCATGCGCGTCGAATGAGACAACCTTGCATATACTAGCCTTGGGTGTCTAGAACCTTATAAAAATTGAAATACTTAATTTTCTGCTATTCATCGCATATTAATCAGAGAAGTAAGCTTAAAAATAGTATATAACATATTCAAGTTAAAATACGAGGGGTATTCCGAAAGTAAGTTTCGTCAGTTTGTCACACGGACACTTTATTGACCCAAAAGCAATACAGCATGGCAGCATGAACTACACACCGTGCACTATTTTTCGACATAGTCGCCAGCGACATTGAGACATTTGTCGTAGCGTGCGATCAGTTTGAAGAACCCACTGCGGTAAAACTCGGTGCCCTGCGATGCAAGGAATTGGCGCACAGCCTGCTCCACCTCAGCATTGTCGTGGAAGTGACGTCCTGCGAGTGCGGCTTTCAAGGCAGGGAACAGGTAAAAGTCCGATGGGGCCAGATCGGGACTGTAGGCCGGGTGCTCCAAGCGCTCCCATCCGAAGCGACGAATCAGTTCTTGTGTGAGCCGTGCTGTGTGTGGTCTTGCGTTGTCGTCCAAGAGCACCACACCGTTACTCAAGAGGCCTGGCCTCTTGCGTCGAATGGCGGACCGGAGGTGGGTGAGGGTGTCGCAGTAGCGTGCCGCATTGATGGTCCCTTCATGGAGGAACTCAAGGAGAAGCACCCCTTGCGCGTCCCAGAACACGGTGGCCATAACCTTTCCTGCGGAGGGTGCCACCTTGAATTTTTTCCGCACAGGTGAAGTGGGATGCTTCCACGTCATTGAGGCGGTCTTGGTTTCGGGGGGTAAAGTGGTGCACCCATGTCTCATCGCCTGTGATGATGCGGAACAGAAACGCATTGCCCTCTCGCGCGTACCGCATCAGGTGATCGAGGCTGCTTCCCATGCGTGCAGACTTGTGCTCCGGGGTCAGGTTGCGCGGCACCCATCGGGCCGACACTTTGCGGTAACCCAACACATCATGGATCATGTGATGGGCTTGAGCACGACCAATCCGCAGTATGGATGCCACGTCGGACACCGTTATGCGCCTGTCCGCTAACACCATGTCCTGTACTCGAGCAATGTTGTTTTCATTCGTGGATGTGGACGGACGCCCACTTCGACCGTCATCCTCGACACTCTGCCGTCCTTCACTGAACATGCGACACCAGCGACCAACCATTTGACGCGACATGACCTCCTCACCATACACGGTCAGTAGGCGTTCATGGATGACGGACACACTAGTCCCACGTGCCCATTCATACCGGATAACAGCACGCACCTCCGTGGGCGACCACGTTGTCAGTACACGTCTGTCTGCCATCGTGAGCGGTACACTAATACCCGCGGGCACGCCAGTCTGCTGCGACTCGCTCTTCTACGGCGCAGTGCGCCTGCGTCATGCCTCCTCCGCTGTCGTGGAACCAGCCACGGGTGGGGATTCGTCTGGCGTTTGTTTGGTTCCCCTGGTGAACACGCCGCTCCTGCCATACATTGACGAAACTTACTTTCGGAATACCCCTCGTATTTGTAATTTTTATCCATAACTTTTAATTGTTTGCATACAAAATAGAAACTAGATTCATGCTTGCTCAGAAATTTAATGTTCAACAGAGAGAAAGTTATACAAGAATACAAGTTAGTGGTTGGACACTCGAAATTGTATTTAATGATAGCCTACATAAAATTTCAGTCGTAAGGTTTCGGGAATTCCGATTTTCGAAACTTTTGAGTCTTTTCATCATTAGAAGTTTCTAACTCAAGTTTTGAGGACTTAAAATTCAGACTTAAGACTTATCTCTAATTTAAATATATCAATTGATTTGGATGCCGTAAGTTTAACTTCAAAATGAATTTATTATATTAGCTTCATTGGTTCTGTTACTGAATGATTCATATTAACTTACTTTCTACAAAAATTAATTAATATTATTAAGCATTTTAAAGCTCTATCCTTGTTATCTCCCCCACCCAGTGTGCAGCACCCTCTTGAGTCTTACCATCTGCCCTCAGAAAGGGTCCAGCATGGGCCTGTCCAAGCATTTCTCGAAAAACAATTTTATATCCTTATATTATATAATAAGGCAGGCGATACAACAAACTAAACTAAAAAGATAATTAAGTTTTAAGCAGTACAAAATTATTTATGTTTCCCCCATTCAGCAGTTTAGAATACTACTACATGCAGAACTGAACAAGAATTTTATACAAAAACATCTTATCTTATAGAATTTTATTTCATAAAGCAAACATCATAGAATGAAACATGGGGAAAATTGATATAAGCTTCTCAATAAATCTCCAAAGACAAGTATCTCTGGATCAATAATTGTCTTCAAGTATAAAATTAAAGAGGACAGTCCTCTCTTCAGATGTGTTTGACAGAGTGCCACTTCATCAGTCAAAATGTAACCCTGAATATATAATAATCCACGTAACCTGCAAAAGAAGTAAAGAAATTAATTATTATATGCAATGAATGAATATGATAGTAGTAAAGCAGTGACAATAAGACAAGGATATTTCAAATGTGTTAGGCCTACTCTGAACAGTATGAGTTTGGAAACACTTTTTTGTTCCTTCTAAATCATTTCTGTCTAGGAATTTTTCTGCAGATTCAATGCTTCAAAATAATTAGAAGCCTGCTTTTTAAGTTGAAAACCTAATATGGCAGAATTTTAAATCTGACAAGCACGGTAGAATTTCTATGTAGGCTAAATACATTCGTTTTTACATTAGTAAAAATTAAAAATAGGATATATTTTGAAGTGGTTTCAGACTCATTTCATTTTCCATATTTGTCCATATTGCAGAGTATAGTACATATTTTGACATAAATGTAATTGAAATTTTTCAAATATGCTCCATATTTAATAGTTTCAAAGTTATGTCAGATAATCGTTTAAAATTCATTTCAGTGAATACAAAGTTTTGAAATTTTAAAACACAAGTTTTGTAACTCACTGCGCTTGAAGTAGGCAATTCTCATAAAAAATTAAGATGTCCTCTGTGCCCCCTTAAAAAACCGTAACAACAGCTCAGAAATAAAATGCTAATTACATAGCATATGTAAGTAGGCATAAGCACTGTTAATTTGTATTGTCCCATACCTGTTTTTAATGATCACATGGACAAAATAAATTAATTAATTAATTAATTAATACAAAATTCAAGGTTCAAGTCTCTCTATATCCCAAGATATAGGAAGCAATAATGGCAGATATGTATAAAAGTGAGAGTTTATACTTGCGGAGAACTGTAGTCACTCAAAAGTCGTATGCAAACAAACAAAAAATCATGACAGAATAGATCCCACTCACAGCCGCAGAGTTTATACTCCGGTTACCCGTGCAAAAAATGCACCTGCGTCTGCACGTGCCATGAAAACAACAATGGTCTTCAATTAAATTACAGAGGTGTTGGCATTAAGAAAGAGGAAGAAAATTAATTAATTATATCAGAAAATAATATAATACAAACAATAATACTTATTTACAATAGTGGATAAAACAATCCCCTCCAACACACAACGTAAATAAGTATTATTGTTTGTATTATATTATTTTTTAATAAAATCATAGTGGAAAGAATAGGACCGTAAATTATTTTCAATTGGATAATAATTATATCAGTCTCGAAGGGACTTCATAGAGATGTACAAAACGGAAGACAGGAAATGCATTCAATTTTGATTGAAATTTTGAAACAAAACAAAATTCTGTTCTCAAAATCCCAGTTACCAGTAGTTCGGCTAAAAAAAAAAAAGCAGAAGCTATGAAAGCAGTTGTTACACACATAAACTAAAAATTTAATTTCAATTTCACTGAAACACAAGTTCAAAAAAATCCAAAACATGAAAACCAGAATAAAAAAACAAAACAAATATGAAGAAACCTGGGTAGAAACCGATTATTTTGAAAGTGTGGGAGAAAATAATGGGTCATCCACTCTACACTTTCCTTCCTAAATCTGTAAAGCTCCTTGTAGTTCACATCAAGAGAGTCCCTACGTTCTTTGTAGGTTTTCACCATTTCTGGAATATCCATATAGTATTCCATAATCCAACGAAACGTCCTCCCACCTAACATCTCGCCCATACAGTGAGTTAAGTGAGTGTCGTATTTGTTAGCTTACAAATTTCCTAGTTAATACTTCCGCCGCTCGGTCTTTATGCATGCAAAATTGAAGTAGGCGCTATGCGACTGAGTACAAAGAGTGTCTAGTCACGTGATTGCAGTGGGTGGGGGAGTCCGCTGGATTTTTATGTATACGAATGCAAGAGGAAACTTTAAATCTGCAGGTATAAACTTTATACTCTCTTTTATACATATCCGCCATTGTCCATCTTTTTGTTTGTATATACATAAACATGAGGGATCTGTTCACTAGTATACAGCTGTATACAACTGAATGCATGTGAAGAAAACAGTAAAATAAATTCTATTGATGAAATTTAGTACTTTTAAAAAACAAAAAAATGCATCTGAAAAGAAAATAAGAAGCAATCAGTCTTACCATTCTCTCTCAAGGTAGGCCTACTAGATAAAATAAATATTTTCTTACCAAGAAACCAGCAAATGATGTCATAAATCCTTCTTTAGTCAATTCCCATGCACCACCAAATTCTTCTTCGTCCACACTTTGGAAGTTTGTAAAATAAATATAAATTAAACCAGCATTTACCAGTGCAAATCTGTGGAATGAAAATTCAGTAATATTAAAATTCAGTAATTAGTCTAGTCCACATAGCCCCCCCCCCCCCCAAAAAAAAGAGTATTAATTCTTTCTCCGCCCCTGCTGTAAGTATTACAGGTAGAAAAAGTATTGTGTTCAACCACAAATTTCAATGTCAAGTTTTCTCCACTAATATAAGTCTTGATTCAATTTTTGGAAACATATGTGTCTGTTTGGGAATAGTTAGCCTGACAAGGAAAAATTGAATAAAAAATAGAGACTAAAATTCTTGGTTTTGTCCCAGCCTTCAGACTTGAAATTTCTTGCCTCGTGTTCCAAGACTGGAGTCAATTCCTGGGAGTTTATAGGATTGTTTAGTTTCTAATGTAGCATTTGCCGATGCAAGATATTACTGATGCAATACACACCAGAATGATGTGTATGAATAAATCCAGTTGATTTATAAGATATTATCATTTTTTGCTTTCCATAACCCTCACAAACTTTTTCCCCCATAGCATAACTTAAAACAGAAAACTTCTCATTATACGGGCTAATTACCGGATAAACCAGTAGGTACAGTCAGAATGTTAGAATTACCATAGTATTCTAGCTTCATGCAATGTTTCCATGGGCTACATAATCTAATATGAATGTAATAGGCTGTAAATGCTACTTACTAAATTTGTCATTTTACTTGTTATACTCATTGTTTTCATCAACAATAATGTTTATTTATCAATGATAGGAAGTAATTGAGTAAGAATAATTGGATTACAAGTAATGATTCCATTTATGGTCCCATTTCCTTGTGATTGTTACTTTTCGAAAAATGTAATTTTGTAATCTATGGTAGTTCTGGAAATAAAATTGTAATCGTTACATTATAGTAATCGACATTTATCGAACTGAGAATTAGGTAAAATTGATTTTTTCTATTCCCTTGCTCGTTTAAAAGAATTAATTAAAAGTCCTACTGTCTCTTATATTTTGTAACATAATTATCTATATGTCTTAATAATATATGTTAACTGTTCTGCAATAACATCAGATATAATTTTTAAAATGGCACAGGAATAAATATGTATAGGCCTATATTCATTATTATTGATGTTGAAAGATTATGCATAATATTGTAAGTCATGGACATATCTAGTAAAGTAAAGAAATCCCTATACAGGCCATGGAGCCCTAGAGGGTTCCAGGAGGTTGAGGCTCCCAGATTTTGGACATTCAGCACATGAAGGTGGTAAGGTTGTCAGCCTTAGGCACTGGCCGCCTTTACCCCCAGGATTGCTCCTGGTACTCATTTCTGTTGCTGGGTCATTCCACACCAAATCAACCAATGGTCCAAACATCACGTCATCAGATTGTTGCGATTTTTTAATATGAGGTAGTATTAGCTGAGTATGTACAAAATGTAGATTTTTACCTTTTTTGGACTTATAGTTTTTGAGATAAAATTTTTTGAAAAATTACATAATGACAGTTTTTAGGAACGTTTTGATATATTAAAAAGCATGTAACTCAAAAACGGTTGGTCCTAGAAAGCTCAAATTTGTACCATTCTTTTTAGAATTACAAGGGCTTTAATTTGACATGTAACTTGACTGTATCACATCACTGTATATTTCTTCCAAAAACTCAAATTTTTTTTTATCAAAAACTTAAAATCGGAATTTTTAATTTTTATGATGGCATTTTTCTGGTTTCATACTAAAATTAATTTTTATATGAATTGAGGCATATAGAGATTCTGATAAATTCATTCATTGTTATTATATTAAAAATTAATCATACTGTTGTAATTAAACTTACTCTAATACTAATTTACTTTTTTACATTAGGGCCTGTACCCTGAAAGTTTGTTTGAAAAAAGTTAGGTCTATATAATAGGATGATGATGGTTCATATGGTAAAATAACAACTGGAACTAACAGGCCTTACAGAATCAGTGACATGTTTCTTTCCTCCTGTTGAAAATTGATATTTTATCTATTTTATTAAGACAGTTAAACTTACTTTAAATCATGGAACAATTTTCATTACACTCTAAATCAGTAGAGGTGGTTTTTCTTCTTTGCCAAAACTTGTGTCGCTTTGGCCATCTCCTCCGCTGGAACTTGGTAGGTTCTACCTGTTGATGTGGTTGGATTTAGTTTGCACAAAACATAGTTCATTGGCACTGCTAGGGTATCTGTTCTCCTAGGATATGTGAATGATGGTGATGGTCCTTTTGGATGAAGAAAGGAAACATGAATTTTCTTTTCAACATCATCTTTTGAGTCAACATGCACCAATCACCACTCTTTATCATAAGCACAAGCAACAAAACCCACAACATCTTCAAATGGAATGTCTTCATCACCAGGGCTGATCTGTACTCTATGTGTTTCTGAATCATCAGAAAATGAGTATACTTTGGTTTTTACCCTATTTAGGTCTAGAGGAATGAAGGCATGAAATTTCTGGGTCCCCTAGATTGCCACAGCTTCTTCAAACCTTGATTTCAGAACTTTTTCTTCATCAGAATACTCTTCACTGGTTGTGTAGAAAAATGTGATGGATGGTAAATGTTGCACACCCCACTGAAAAAGCTGAAAAGGTGTAAAAATTTGATTTTCTAATGGATTTTGGAGGCTGGCTTTGGCGGCAAGCCTTTTGACTGTACCCCCTACTCCATCACAAACTCCCTTTCCATGTGATGTAGCATAAAAATGCCATCAAAGTCCTCTTTGTGATAGCAGAGGTTCAGAAAATTCTTACGATTTTTGTATTGCACAGCTGAACCATCTGAGAAATAGTACAGCTTTTTCAAGTTTGGTAGATAATTTCTTAGATATAGCATTAATTTTTTTCTGGAAAGCATGAACAAGAACAGTATTGTGTGCTAGGCAATCTGATATAAATACAAAGCTCCAGTTAACTAGCTCTTGTTTTCCTGTTTCTTGATTTCTTTCCTTGAAATATATTACAAAAGGGTGCAGTAGCCATAGAATTGTTCCAATGAAACCCTTGAGCCTCATCTTTTAGAACAAATGAATAATTTTCGGCAAAATCACAAGTTACTACAGCTTCATTTTCTTCCAATGAGGATTTTGTTTCAGAGAAGAAAAATGATTGTTGTTTTGCAATAAAATCATGTTTTTTAAGATTACTCAATTGACTGCAAAATTCTTGGACGAACTCATCAACTGGTTTTTTAAATGTTTCGAAATTACACCTGTCTACAGTAATCCACTGTTTATAAGTAATGCTGTCAATCATTTCCTCCTCGAAACACTCAGTTAAAGCTTCCTTAAAGTCCTCAATTGTGGGACAATAGTCACATTCATTTAGGAAGCATGCCTGTAATGGTGGATTGCACATAACTTTAGCAATACATTCCTTGTAACTCGTTAGAGGAATGTCAGATCCAGGCAGTGTTAGTTTATTTAAGCTTCCTCCTGAAAACATGAGCTTCATATTCTGGTGTGCAGTGCGCGCACACACACACACAGTTTGAGTGCCAGTGGCACCAGCAATAATACAGTTCTTGGGCCTCAGTTCTGCAAACTTCGAAAAGCCAATTTTTAAATCAGGGAAATTTGATTTGAAAAGTTTGTAAATTTCATGCAAATTTCCCAAAATCAACCTTTTTTGAACATGGATTGGCTTTCCTTCGATATCCTCACCCATGGAGACATAATCTTTTTTCCCCAGATATTTGCCTACTCACTTCATCATTATTATAAAATTCCTTTACCAAAACAGCTGTTTCGGGAGGTAGAGTTTTTCCAGGTTTTGGGTCAGGAGTCGATAGTATCCCCTTTTCTTCAAGAAGTTCTTTTGCTTTCCTTGCCATATAGTTACTAATACCAAATTCACATTCCATTCTTGCACAAGACCAACGTTTAGGTAAAAAAATCTACAGGCCCATATATAAAGTTATTTTGCCAGTTTTATTCTTAATTGAACCGTTATAATTAACGTTTCATATCATAAAATAATTAAATACGGTAGGCTAAAAGGCACTTATAAAAATGACACAATGATTGTAGTGAGAAAGAACTGCTGACTGAGGGGTTGCAAGTTTCAACAGGAGGAAAGAAACATGTCACTGATTCAGTAACTCTTGTTAGTTCCAGTTGTTATTTTACCATATGGACCATCATCATCCTATTATATAGACCTAACTTTTATCAAATAAACTTTTAGGGTATAGGCCCTAATGTAAAAAAAAGTAAATTAGTAATAGAGTAAGCTTAATTACAACAGTATGATTAATTTATAATAGAATAACAATGAATGAATTTACCAGAATTTCTATATGCCTCAATTCATATAAAAATTAATTTTAGTAAGAAATCAGAAAAATGCCATCATGAAAATTTGTACACAACTTACGGGTCATTCCATGCCAAATCATCACAGCTCCCAACCCGACCATCTCAGATTTACATGAAATTCGGTAAGAAGTTAAAATACATGAAGTTGTACACACACGCAAAATTTTACCCCTCAGTGATTTACGATATTCATACAGCAGGGTTGCAAACATGATAAAAATTGTAAAATTTTCCCTTGCATGCTCTGCAAAAATAAATCATAACTTTACTTCTAATTGAGGTAAAACGTTCATGTTGGTCTCATTTTGAAGCTAAAGGTACATAGTTTCCATTAAAAATAGTTGCATTTCAAAATATTAATTTTTTCATTCCAAGGTCAAAAGGTGTAACCTTTGACCTCGAGTATCTAAGAAACTGTATCTTTAATTTTATTGAAGAAAAGATATGTTAGGCAGTTAAATACATTCTATCTTTGGTACAAATTTCATTTTGGGATGGCTTTGGGAACAGGAGGAAAAAATTTCCCTATAATATAAAGCCACGTGGCTGACTCACTCACTCACTCACTGACATTAATGTTTGCCCACTTTCAGATGAGCTAGAAACTTGAAATTTGGTACACGTATAGGGTTTAGGCTATAAACCACATAAAAATTCCATAAAGTTGTAATTATTTCTGATATTAGGCCTATGCCTTTTATTAAGACTTCAGAACTACATAGCACCAGGTTGTAACATGAGTTAGGTACCAGAAACATTGGAAAGTTCTTACGGTACTGGTATTAAGTCACATAGGCCTATAGTTTATAGAAACAAAAAATTAATTTCATTTCATACTTGCTGATTTAAAAATAACAATAATAATAATAATAAAAATATTAAATAAATAAAACATTAGCTTGGTTTGAGTTTTCATAATCCAGAAGTCATAATTTTATTTTAAATTTGTGTAGGCCTAATGTGAGTTATCATTGATGCATTCCAAACACAGTCAAATAGAAACTTTAACTTAAAAGTAGAAAATACAGCTAGCCTTTCATAAATACAGCAGGCAGGCTCATTAGTCCAGGCAACGAATGCAAAATAGAAAGAAAAAAAATCGTGTAGTTTTGAAATTTTGCAGAGTTGTCGGAGGGAGTGTCCTGAACAACATGCTAAAAGTCCCCGAAGGTGGGGGGTGAGCGGGGGGCCCGCAGAAGGTTCCATTTTTAGGTTTTTCGCTTATATCTAAACAATGGTGCATCGTAGAGGAAAAATTGCTATATACAACATTAAAGCTGATAAAATTTCCTACAAGTTTGATCCCTCACATTTCTTCCTATTTCCAATAGTTTTCGAGATATCCGCCAACAAAAATAACAAATTTTCAAAAAAAGCTCTTTTGCCTCGCGCTTTTCGACACACTTTGTATTCTAGCGCTTCATCCCTTAGGTCTACAGCAATGTTCTCATGAAAGAAGTTGTAGGGAAATAAATTCACTTTAAACTGAATAGTCATTTGTGATTTTGTCTTCAAATGTTCAAGATTTATAACAATTTAAGTTTCGGTCAAATTTCGAGATTTCGAAAGAAAACCGTACATCGCACTTTCTCTATATTTAGGGGTTATATCTTTGTATATAAACTGTATATTGTGTATTTACATAATGAAACAAGTGGAGAAATTTGGCACAACCATTCAAGTTGAATTTATTAAAAATCCGATCACGGTACAAGCACAGGACATGTAATGGAAAATACATTATATTCCAGGCAAGAAAGGAAAAATAAGGACAAAAAAAAAATCATGTAGGCCTAGTTTTGAAATTTGGCAGAGATGTGGGGGGAAGTGTCCTAAACAACATAGTAAAAGTCCCCATGGATAGGGGGTGAGCGGGGGTGGGGGGCACTTTTGAATGTCATTTCTCGCAGTTTTCCCTAAACACACAAAAGCTATGGGTTCTAGCAAAAAACAGTTTATGCACAAAATTAAAATACATAAAAGTTCTTATAAAATTGATCTGAATGATTTTTTGTGTATTTAATAGTTCATTAAATAATTCTGTTTTACATACACCTATATATTATTTTTTTAACCTATATTTTATTGAATACACAAAAATATAATTCAGATCAATTTTATAAGAACTTTTATGTAGTTTAATTTTGTGCATAAACTTTTTTTGCTAGAACCCATAGCTTTTGTGTGTTTAGGGAAAACTGCGAAAAAGACATTCAAAAGTGCCCCCCTCCTCCCGCTCACCCCCTATCCATGAGGACTTTTACTATGTTGTTTAGGACACTTCCCCCCACATCTCTGCCAAATTTCAAAACTACATGTTGAAAGCAGATGATAATTAAATTATTATGATGCCAAGCGAGCAAACTAGTTCTTAGAAAAATACACTTACTAATGGTGATGTTACACATAAAACTCATTATCGTTGTTATTATTATTATTATCGTTATTATTATTCTTGTTGTAAAGCTTAGCCGTTTTATGTTTCATTAAAAAAAATTACCAGTATTTTGAAAGATGGTAAGAAATTAGATATATTTTTTAGATATTGTAAGAATAGTAGGCCTACCTATTACTTTAAATAAATGTTTACTTGTCTATGTGGCTTCTGAGAATATTTGCACATCATATTTTGTCACTGTGCAACTCGGTGTGGTGGAAGATATGGATGCAGAAAAGCTGGTATTAAATGCTCATCCGTTTGTGGAACCTGTCATAGTACGTGCACCAACAAGTATACCATTAGAAGGAGAAGAAAAGTTTAAAATTGATGACGTCCAAGCAAAATAAGTTGTTCAGGCACTCTTTAATTAATGTTATATATGTGTATAAATACTGAATGTTCAGTAGATAGAACAATATAACCCTAACTTATCATACGATGCACTAGGATTCCGGTATTGGAGACTGAAAAAAATAGACAACTAAACATTTATTTAAAGTACTATGTAGGCCTACTAGGTCTTATAATTACTAAATAGATCTAACTCTTCACAATTTTTCCAAATGATATTTTATAAGAAAAATATAACGGATAATAGCTGTACACGTACACTCATACCATGAGATTTTTGTAAGCTTTATAATAATAATTATAAAAATAATGAGTTTTATTTTTGATGTTTACCTTTAGTACGAATATTATTCTAAGAACTAGTTTACTTGCATGGCATCATGCTAATTTATTTTATCATCTGCTTTCATTTTCGTTAAAAAATATAATAGGCCTATATAGGCTAGGTGTATGTAAAACAGAATTTCCAGAACTAACTTATGTCATAGGCCTACTTCATATATCCATCTATTTCCTGAACTATTAAATACACAAAAAATAATTCAGATCAACTTTATAAGAACTTTTATGTAGTTTAATTTTGTGCATAAACTGTTTTTTGCTAGAACCCATAGCTTTTGTGTGTTTAGGGAAAACTGCGAGAAATGACATTCAAAAGTGCCCCCCACCCCCCGCTCACCCCCTATCCATGGGGACTTTTACTATGTTGTTTAGGACACTTCCCCCACATCTCTGCCAAATTTCAAAACTACATGATTTTTCCCCCCTTATTTTTCCTTTCTTGCCTGGAATATAATGTATTTTCCATTACATGTCCTGCGCTTGTACCGTGATCGGATTTTTAATAAATTCAACTTTAATGGTTGTGTCATATTTCTCCACTTGTTTCATTATGTAAATACACAATATATAACTGTATGTTTGAGTGTCCATTCTTGATTGCTTTAACAAAAGTTAGTTGTTAAATTTTCACTTGACAAGCAAACTTAGATTTACCTTTGGTAATCCGGACGGCCGTTTCGCACTATTTTAGTGCATCATCAGCGGTTTTCGAACTGCTACTGGTGGGTGCCTGTGTTGTACACCTAGGTGGTGTGGGTGTTGTTTTGGTCTTGGGGTGGGAGTATTTGGCGGTGTTTGAATGTCAGGTATCGTGTCAAAAAGTGTGTTTGATTTGAAGTGTAGTTGGTCATTCAGTATAGATGTGGGGTGATTTTTTGTGTGTTTATATATTTCTAGTTGTTCTATTGTGTTTAGTTTGCGACTTTTGTGGAGTGTGTGGAGAATTTCCATGTTCGTGTCTATGTTAGTGTAATTGTGGTTTGTGTCAAGTAGGTGTTCTGCATAATTTGATTTTCTGTTGTGGGGGTATTTGAGTGCTTTTATGTGTTCTTGGAATCTTGTTCTAAAGGATCTGCCAGTTTGGCCTATATAGAAGTTGGGACAATTATTGCATTTCAGTTTGTATAACTTACTCCAGTTTTGTTGTAGGTGTCCATTTGTGTGCTTTTCCTTGTTAGGTGTTTCTTTAGCGTGTAGGCTATGTTGTACTTGAGTTTTTTGAAAGTTGATGCTGTTTTGTGAGTTTTCTTACCGTAGTATGTTAGTGTGATGAACTTCGTTTTTGGTTCTTGGGTTTGTGTGTGTTCTTTTAGCTTGTGTTTAGTGTTTCTTAGTATTCTATCTACTGTGCTGGGGTTGTAACCAACACAATGTATACATTTTATATACAAAGATATAATCCCTAAATATAGAGAAAGTGCGCTGTACGGTTTTCTTTCGAAATCTTGAAATTTGACCGAAACTTAAATTGTTATAAATCTTGAACATTTGAAGACAAAATAACAAATGACTAATTACTTTAAAGTTAATTTATTTCCCTACAACTTCTTTCATGAGAACATTGCTCCTAAGGGATGAAGCGCTAGAAGACAAAGTGTGTCAAAAAGCACGAGGCGAAAGAGCTTTTTTCGAAAATTTGTTATTTTTGTTGGCGGATATCTCGAAAACTGTTGAAAATAGGAAGAAATGTGTAGGATCATTCTCGTAGGAAATGTTATCAGCTTTAATGTTGTATATAGCAATTTTTCCTCTACGATGCACCATTGTTTAGATATAAGCGAAAAACCTAAAAATGGGACCTTCTGCGGGCCCCCCTGCCCCCCGCTCACCCCCCACCTTCGGGGACTTTTGCCTTAGTATGTTATTCAGGAGACTCCCTCTGACATCTCTGCAAAATTTCAAAACTACACAATTTTTTTTTTTTTTCCGGTGTTTTTCGACGTTTATTGACTGGACTAGATACCTAATTTATAGGTAACATTGTCCCCATAGGTACTTTTCATTAAAATTTTTAATTTAGCACTTTTGGATTATTTTTCAGCCATGCCTTTATCTGCAGCAGAAAAAATAAAAAGCTGGAGACAGAAGTTAAAGGATGAAGGAAATTATCTATAATAATGAGAGGAGGTTTTTGTCTGTCTGCACGATGCCCAGCGAAATCTACTGCAGAGATCTGAAATTTTAAACATAGGCTAGATGGTCTGAAGGGTGGCTGAATAGCCTACACCTCGAAGCTGGATTTTTAGCTGTTTCATTATAATTGAGGCACTCAGAAGCAAAGCGATATAAGTGACAAATTTGAAAAAAGCTATATAAGTGACAAATTTGAAAAAAGTTATATAAGTGCATATTCCAAATACATAGCATCACTTCTGCTCAGAGAAAAAGTACAAGTGTAGGTCCAGTCAATGCTGCTCTCTATTGTCCTATCCCGATGAGAAATAGCCATTTTGGTGGAAGGGTAATTTTTTTAACGCTAAAGAGGCTCTGGTGATTGTATTGTATTTTTGACGTGGTACAAGAGTCATTTTCGTAACATTGTATCGTAATTAGTGTTGATGATTAAGGGTACAACAGTGAGCTGCAGTGCCGACATTGAGCAGGTTCATAGCCGGAGTAAAGGCGCGTGCAAGGCTTATAGGGGAGGTGGGTGAGACTGCCGCACAACCTGAAACTATCTTTTGCCCTCATCATGATACTGGCCGTGAGAGGAAAGCAAGAGAATCTACATCATGAAACAGTACCTACAGTACATCAAGCTTGATGGTGTTAACTGTGATTAGGGTACATGTCACCAACCTAACCTTGCCCCTAACCTGTCATAGATCTCTTCCACCTGTGTAAACTGCATGTGTGGCAACCATCAATCATAGGCAGCCAATCAGTGTTGGGAAATTATCTATGGGCCAAGAACCTGTGAACAACATCAAGCAGATTGCATGCAGAGAATCTTAGTGGACCCATAATACTTACAGTAACAATGCGATGAATCCTTTCAAAGGTATAAGGCCCCAGAGCAATCCTATGATTATTCCTATTGCTTGCCTAGCCCAATATATCACATCAAGGAATTCTTCCTGCAAAATATTTTATCACATTAGCTTACGAGTTACTTCAGTCTTTTGTATGAACTTACTGATTGCTTGTTACCCGAATACCTTATCTGGCCACTCTGAATTCGATGTGAATGCTCTTGTCCAAATTGATTCCAGTGCATGTGACTTCAACGCTGCAGATCCATTTTTCTCGGTATGCTTAGATTTCGCTGCCATTATTATTAAACAGACTTACAGTAAATATAATACATCTATTTACACTAAAAATAAGTCATAACATTTTAATATAGTTTCTTTAATCCCACAGTTAGAGCAATTATTATACTTTAAAAAGCAGACTTCATAAACTCTAACAAAATGTTAATGAACTTTTATACGGAGGTATCGACTATCGAGAAAGGAATCGATTGTACACCCAATGCTAAAGTCGGAAATGCGCACGTATGCGATTATGTACTTGTACTTTTCCTGCAATTTAATTAGCTTCAAGAAAATGCATGCATAAGATAGTAATTAGTAATTAGTAGCGAGCTATGGTATTTCTTATCTGTAGTATTGTTCATTTCCACCTGCACAGCTAAGAGCTGTGCGCATTTCCAAACGGATGAAATCGATAGCTATCATTTTTTTTATCGATTCTCGATAACTATTCTCTTCAAGCCTATTGGTTGCGGGAGGGGGAGGGGTGGATCTAGGTGAAGGAAATTACGAAACAACAACCTAACCTTTCGGTTTCATTGAATTTGCCGCATAGTCCTATAGCAGCGGATAAAAGTAAACATGAAAGGATGCCGAGTGTATAGCTTCGTGAAATGTTTTTGTAAGTTCTTTTAAGCAATTTTTGTAAGCTAATAACTTATACCAGCTAAGAATTGTGTTTCTGGTCGTATGTGTCGTAGAAGTTCAAATGAACTTAGTAGGTACCGGTAACCTAAAAGTTTGGGGGCAAGGTCCCGATGAAGTGAGCGGCTATTCGTAGGTTTTCATTTATTCTAAAGAAAAAACCGGTCCTGACGATCTTCAGCTGAGTAACAACATCATGGCGTTCCGTGATATTTTCTTTCAGATGTAGATGTAGATGTAGATGTCTCGTTCTGTAGATCCTGTGTTGAGCAGGGCTCAAGGATATAGAACACGTCAGATAAAAACATACATGCATGTTATAAAAAAAAAAAAAAACATGATACAAGAATTGTTATGTCACACTTACTCAAGCTGAAAAGAAATCATCCATATTGTAGAAGGTGTGAGTTACTAAATATTGCTTCAGAGCTCTTTTGAAAGATTTGCATTTGCTTTTAATACATAGTGATTTAATCTCTTTTGGAAGGTTATTGTATATTTGTATTGCGGAATAATAAGCACCTTTCTGAAAAAGTTTTAATGAGTTAGCTG
Organism: Ectobius pallidus; assembly: GCA_964059195.1. Lineage (NCBI taxonomy): Eukaryota > Metazoa > Arthropoda > Insecta > Blattodea > Ectobiidae > Ectobius > Ectobius pallidus. The sequence continues at coordinate 73,840,088 of CAXKWD010000007.1, read as the reverse complement.
GTCTATGTAAATCATTCATGTTTCTAGTAGTACGCCCGTGTATACTGTGATTACTTTGAAATTTATCAATATTATCTACCATGTAACACATAACAGAGTATATATACTCTCCGGTGAGAGTGAGGACTTTTAATTTTTCAAACAGCGGTTTACAAGATTCTCGTTTTTTCTTTCCACATATTATTCTTATTGCTCGCTTCTGTAATCTAAATATTTTTTCCCTATGTGCCGAGTTACCCCAAAAAATGATTCCGTACCTCATAACAGAGTGAAAATATGCAAAATATACCGTGAGTAATGCGTCCTGTTGTAATATATCATTCAAAGTTCGTAGCGCAAAACATGCTGAACTTAGCTTAGAACTTATCATTACAATGTGTTTCTTCCAGTCAAGATTTTGGTCAATTTGTAGTCCTAAGAATTTTATGTTGCTAATTTCCTCTATGATTTGTGTTTGATAATTGATTACAATGTTTGAGATATATCTATTTTTTGTTCTAAATTGAATAAAGTGGGTCTTATCAATATTAAGTGACATTTTATTAGCTTGAAACCAAGTATTTAATTCGTGAAAAGTCTTTGTAGCTAGTCTTGCTAAATCTTCTTGTGACTTTCCTGTTACGAGTACACTAGTATCATCTGCAAAAAGCAATGCCTTTGATTCGTCACTTAAGTTATCTGGTAAGTCATTGATGAAAATTAAAAAGAGCAAAGGTCCCAGTATCGATCCCTGAGGTACTCCATTTTTAACAGTCCCTAATTTTGATTCATTTCCATTTATTATTACCTTTTGAGTTCTATCAGACAGGTATGATTTGAACCACTTTAGTGTTATATTATCCAACCTATAGTGTTTCAGTTTTTGAAGTAGAATTTCATGATTTATACAGTCAAACGCCTTAGCTAGGTCACAAAAAATTCCTAGGGCATGTTTCTTTTTATCTAACGCTTCCAATATTTCTGTAGTGAGTTGAAATGTAGCATTATCAGTGGACATGCCACTTCTAAATCCAAACTGAGATGGTGTAAGAATGTTATTCAAATTAAGATAGTGTATTAAGCGGTTGTACATAACTTTTTCAAAAACTTTTGAAAATGAGGTTAGGAGTGATATAGGTCTATAATTTGATGGAACATTTTTGTCACCTTTCTTAAAGAGGGGCTTAACAATAGCATGCTTTAGTCTTATTGGAAATATTCCACTTTTTAACGAACAATTACAAATATGACTAAGAGGTTTACTAATTTCAGATGAGCAGCTTTTTAACAACTTATTACTTATCTCATCCCATCCAGAAGAGTTTTTGCTTTTGAGTGACTTGATTATATTTTCAATTTCTCTAGAGGAAGTTAATTTGATTTGAAATGTATGGTTCTGGACTATAGGTGTTTTAAGTAGGTCTGCTGCATTAATGCTAATATTAGTTGTAGGAATACATTTCTCTGCAATGTTTATAAAGTGATTATTAAAAGCATTTGTGATATCTGATACATTATCTAGCTTTTTGTTCTGGTATGTTAGTGACATGCAATCATTGTTTCCCTTTGATCTCCCTGTTTCGTTTTTAATTATATTCCATATAGTTTTAATTTTATTGTCTGATTTATTAATTATTTGTGAGAAATGCCTACTCTTTGCCTCTTTAATTACTTTCTTCAGTGTATTGCAGTACATTTTATAGTGTTCTTTATGAGCTGGGTTGTTACTGGTTCTACATTTTAAATATAGCTCTCTTTTGTTTCTACATGATATTTTAATGCCAGTGGTTAACCATGTTTTATTCCTTACATTAGGTAAATTAGCAGTTTTCTTTTTTGGAAAGTTAGTTTCAAAATGCCGCAACACAATATTTAGGAATTCATTTAATTTACAGTCTACTTTGTCATAGGAAAATATAGATCCCCAGTTTTCATTCTTCAGATCTTGTTTGAAGTTTAAAATTGAAGCATCATTCATTACTCTAGTCATATGGGTATGTTTTTTAGTTGCGTTTACCTTACTATCGTTTAGCACTAACATTTGTGCATCATGGTCCGATAATCCATTTAATATTGGTAATATTTTAAAGTTAGGGTGCTTTTCTATGTCTATGAATATATTATCTATTATTGTTTGAGAGTTGTTTTGGATTCTAGTTGGAAAGTTTACTACAGAGTCTAAATTATAACTACCTAGTAGGGATATCAGTCTGATCTTTTTTTCACTATCAATTGAGAAGTCTACATTAAAGTCGCCGCACAGTATAATATTTACATTATTACTATACAGATAGTTAAGAACCTTTTCTAACTGATTTGTAAAATAATTGAAATTACCTGTTGGTGCTCTGTAAATGGTCAGTATTACAAATGTACTGTTATCCGTTTCCACTCTGGCTGCGCAGCATTCAAAATCCTGTTCCTTACAGTAGGAACTGGTGTCTATATCACTAAAATTTAAGTTACTTTTGATGAATATACTCACACCTCCGCCTTTCATGGAACGTCTAAAGAAATTTGAGCACAATGAAAAATTATCAATTTTTAATTGTTCCAGCTCTGTTTCTGCACAGTGGTGTTCCGTTAAACAAATAACTTGAATTTCCTGCTTGTTAGAATTATTTGTATCCTGAAAAGCTAACTTAAATTCTTCAAATTTACATTCAAGCCCCCTTATATTTTGATGATATAATGCAAATGATTTACTAGTTCTAGTTGCAGGCTTGTATATATTACCAATGTTTACTCGAGGCAAGTATGTAAGTTGTTGTTCCCTTTCATCTAAAACCTCCCTAAAAAACGAGAGGAGCCACCAACTATGACAGGAATAGGCCTGTTACAATTAAATTCTTCAGCAATCAGCTTTGCCAGAGTCTTCTTCCCTCGAGAGTTGAGGTGGAGTCCATGCCTGGTGTATTCTTCTCTTCTTATGCTGTTAACAGACAAAACATTGATATTACCATTATTAGCAGAGAAGTTCCACAGCTTGTCGTTCACAGCTTTCACCTTGTCTCGAAGCGACGGCTTATCATACCTGTGAAACAATTCAACAAAATTTATATTAGTGTGAGAGCTGCTGCTGGAGATGCTGCGTAGATCCTGCTCGATATCAAAGCTGGGGTCTCTGTCTAGGCTGTTACCGCCACCTCCCACAATCACTATGTGGTCGTCCTTTGAGAAGCCTTTAGACTGCTCCTTTGTACCTGAAATCACATCTCTAAGTTCAGCATTAGGCTTACATATACATTCAACTTTGAAGTTCTCTCCAACAGCATCTTGCAGGGTAGTTCCCATATGTCTGGCGTGGCTGCTACCTAGAACAAGGATCTTTTTCTTATTATTACTACTAGGCCTATGCTCCTTCTTGGCTTGCCTGGGTGCTACAGTTGGCTCAGCTGGGGATTCCACTTCCTCTAGGCCATCTAAAACAGAGAATCGATTATTAGTAGCTACAGGGCTATAAGTCTTCTGCAAGGGTGACACGTTGCTGCTTGACGGTCTTCCTTTGGGTCTCTGCACTACCTCTGAGAAGGACTCTACCTTGGAAAAAGAAGTTACATTAAGTTTCTCATTCAGAGATCGGACATCCTCCTGTAATAAATCAATAACATATTTCAAATCATTAATTTCCCTATCCTTCATACACAGCTTGCAGAACCAATCGCCATCAGGAACATCGTCGGCACATACCCTAGAACAAACAAAGTGATACCAAACATCACATGAGTCACACTGAATACCATCAGAAACAGCTGTACAACAGTTACCACATAACTCTTCAATCGCCATTTCCAAATTGTCCTAAGAAATAGAATAAAAGAAAAATGTTAGTAAATACAAAGCAGGTTATAACAAGGCACAATAAAAAAAAAAGCAAGGCAATAATTAATGTTCGTAGCAAGTAGTGGCTAGTGTGTGTGAACAGCTGATTTCGCGGGTAACAAAATGGCGGACTAACTATCAGTAGGCTATTGACTTTTTGAAGTTACTAAATGAAGGCTTTAAAATTAATATATGGTTGAAATTTATGTTTGGAGAACAAAAGTATACTACCTGTAATAATATATAAAAGTTACAGCTCAAATAATAGCTCACTAATATTTAAAAATATACAAATTCTCGGAGCTCGCACAGAGCACGTCCTCACACACCAACGCCACTAGCGCCACTGAAAATAGGGAAAAAATAGGGAAAAAATAGTTTTGTCGCGCACTAGGCTCCTCCCACCAACTCTATAATGGGGCCTGCCTGGGAAGAAGGGGTTTAGGGTTCGAATGTTGCTAGTAATGCAAAAGGTGAAACTGGGAAAATTTTATTTTTCTTTTATTCCCTTTTTGTCTTCCTTTTCCTCTCTCTTCCATTCTCTCACCTCCTTGCCCTACCTACCTATTTGGGACCTATTCCTAGCAGTAAGAATAAGAATAAGAATCTTTATTAGCCGTTAGGTATGTTTGATACAATTGGCTTCGTCATAGATTTTACATAACATAACATTTAATCCTAACTTAGTCCTAACATTTAATAATATAATACAATAGGATATGCAACTTAATCCTAACATTTAACAATATAATACAATAAGATACACAGCTTAATCCTAACAATTCATCTCAAATTGACTTACTATAAGTCTAATTCTATTATGTCTAATTCCTTAAATTCAGTTATGGAGTAAAAGGCTTTCCTTGTTAGCCATTGATTTAAGACGTTTTTAAAGTTTGTCAAGGGGTAAGATTTGATGTTATTAGGTAGTCTGTTAAATAAATCAATGCTTAAGTATATATGACTATTGTGAATCTTAGAGTAACAACATCAGTACATTTTGGATCGACCTGGATTCAGGAAAAATATATATTGCGACTCACCCGAGTCCCCCACCACTACTACTCTAACGGGACCCGCGTGGAAAGTAGGGGTTTTGGGTGGGGAGATCCTAGCGGCGGCATTAGAACTACTAGCAGAGTAGCGACGGTGGCGGCATCTAGTATGGAACTGGTGAAAGAGAAAAATAATTTATTTCTCCTTTATTCTCTTCTTCTCTTTCTTTCCCGTCTCTTTCCTCTCACCTCCTCTTCACCCTACCTACCTATTCGAGACCTATCCCTAACCGTAAATTTTGGATCGACCGGGATTCGAACTCGGAACCCTAGCATTATAGCTAGGAGTCCTAACCCACTACGCCACGAGTGACAGTTGAGCAGTGAAGAAAGATTTCATATATTTGAGTTACTATAGGGGTGATTTCATGCATTCGCGAGTGTTAACGCAAGATCGCTTTTTCAAATTTTGAAATGTTTTGTTTGTTACGAAAAGAGTAGTGTTGGTGCAAGGGAATTTTTCTGCATCAATTAAGCCATGTTTTATGTCATAACACGGCGTTTCTAAAAATTGGGAAATATTATGTAGGCCTAAATTTCGATTTTTTATATATCAAATCGGTGTTTAAAGATTGTGAAATATGATGTTTGGTACAAGGGTATTTTTTTAATTGTTCGACATTTTCGTTTTATAATCGTTTTTAAAAATTGTGAAATATTATGTAGCCTATGGTGCAAGGGTCTTTTGTTTGTGATTTTTTTTCTTTCAAATCGGTGTTTAAAGATCGTGAAATATGATGTTTGGTACAAGGGTATTTTTTTAATTGTTCGACATTTTCTATAATTCGTGAAATTTTATTTTGTTTTTTATAACGGTAATTGCAATTATTAGAGCAAGCTGCGGGCTTAACACAGCAAGCTGCATTACAGGCGCTTAGTAGCGGCCTGCATGCGCTATAGCGGGCAAGATGCGCGGTAGGCGGTGAGGGGAAGCGAGCATGCAGGCAGGCCGGCGGGGAAGGCGACCGCGCCGATGGAAAGGGGAGCAGGGTGAGTCGCAAACTATAAACTTGCCCTGGATTCGAACTCGTGACCACTAGCACCGTAACCAGCAGCTTTAACCTCTACACCACTTCTACTGCTGAGCGGTGAAGGGAAAATTCATATATTTAAGTTTAGAGAGCATTATAGTACATCGTCGTTGCCGGTGAAAAACCTCCTAGCCTATGTGCAAAAAATGAAATTTTACAGTAGAGACAAAAAACTGTAGCCTATTCAACAGAGATAATTGGATTTTTAAGATATTCTTTGCATCAGTGTACTCTAATGTATAATTACATATAATATTTATAATACTTCTGTGATGTAATAGTGTATTACTTGAATTGTATTGACTTTTTATTATTTTTCATGCACCCTGTGCATTTTTCCCTTCCACGAAAGTGACACTTAGGAGATTTTGTTCCATGATGTGTTAACAACCCTGATATTAAAACATGTTTATTCCACAGAACAATTTGATGAAGAATTATCTTATACTGGTACATTAAAATAAGTTACACTTTATTTATTTAATCATTACTTATATTCAGTTTTCAAACAGTGTCTCAAAGTATTGTCAATAACAAGATTTCAAAATCTGTGATTGCATCTTTCAGATTAATACTTTTCAACTTCTCTGTTTGTCTAGTTTCACCTTCATATTGTCATAAAATGCATGATGATCGTGCTCTATTACTAATTTTAACTCTTGAAGATTATTAAATTTCAATTATAACTGTACGAAGCAACTTCTTTAATGCCATTAGCTTCTTCCTGTGTTAAAGTCTTCTATGTAAAATAAATAAATTGATAATATTAGTTTAATAATAGGCTAATAATAACTAGGATTTGTAGCACTAGCATTAACAGTAGTAGTAGTAGTGGTACCGGTAGTAATAATATTAACAATAATAATAGTACTAGTATTAGAAGTAGTAAAATTTACTAGAAAAGGAGCATTAATTTTGTCAAAATGTGCTATAGGATAAATTAGCTCTTCATTATTAATTGCTATTAGGTCAGAACTTTACGAAGGAACTTTCTTCGTTTCTATCAACTTTTTTAATGAAGTTTCTTCTGTAAATAAAATAAATTAAATGACTTTAATAGTTAATGATGAAGGTGATAATAATAGTAATAGTAATAATAATATTGACCGCCGGCATGGTCTTGTGGTTAGCATCGCTGACTACGGATCCGTCGGCCCGGGTTCGATCCCCGATACCTCCTCGGATTTTTCTGAGGTAGAGAGGTCTGGTAGGGGTGCACTCAGCCTCGTGATTCCAATTAAGGAGCTACTTGATAGAGAAGTAGCAGCTCCGGTCATGGAAACCACCATTAACGGCTGTGGGTGTCAGCATGCTGACCACATGCCCCCCAATCCTGCCATCTGCCTATAGGTAGATGATGCAGGGGTCGAGTGTTTGGCCTTGTCCCTTCGGGGATGTTGTGCCACGGAGTTTTAATAATAATATTAATAGTAATAATAATATTAATAATAACAGCTATATTTAGCTTATTTAGAATCCAGAAAACTATTCATAACAAGAAAAAACTTGTTCGAGAAATTTGATTGAATTATTTAAATTACAGTAAAACCTCTCTATAACGACCATCGCTGGTTCCACGGAAAAGTGGTCTTTAAGAGGGGTGGTCTCTTAATAGGGGGAATGCATTTTTATGTCTTGAAACTGAAAATACATTAGAATAAATACGGTACAATACAAAAGGTGTATTATGCAAGTTAACACACAGTTGATTATTACAATTACTTTTACAGTATAACGGGGTAATGTTTTCCAGGAAAAGAAAGACACGTCTATTTTCCCTACATTACATTTTGCTATTAGGACAATGAAAGGAACTCGACCGGCACGCTTCTTAGAATCGAGAATTTCAGAAACCCCCTCATGTCCACTGAATAAACGCTTTCATAAGAAATAGAATTACCCCTCCCAGTCACTGCCATCGTGTAGATAATAAAGGCATGAATTCTTAAGGGTATTGAAACAAGCAGGTAAGAGGTACGAGATTGGAATGTGTCCGGTTGAAGCCGCGGTACTTGTACGCTAGAAGGCGAAGAGGAAAACAGCCCAAAAGCATTGTTCAACCATATTCTCATTTCTGTTCAATCACTCTTGTAAAAGCACTGTATTGAAAATTGAAGAGACATCTTGCAGTATTTCTGTTCAAATGCTGTTTAATGCCTACCATTTGAGTAAATATTTTTTACGATTTTGGTCGTTATAGAGGAGTTTAACGTAAATGAAACGTTGGTCGGGGAGAGGGGTGGTCGTTTAATAGGGGTACAAATAACATTGGCTTATGGGTTTTACTATCGGTTCCTAGAAAAATTGGTCTTTAAAGGAGGTGGTCGCTAAAGGGGTGGTCTTTAAGACAGGTTTTACTGTATGTTATTTAGATTTTAAGACTATGAATCATAATTTTCTTACCATTGTCCAGCGAATCAGCTGAAGAATCCTGCCATAGTGCCAATTGCACTAATTTTTACCGATGGCTAGCTTCATGGAAAAACACACCTACAACCTATAAAGTCAACCCGGTCACTACTTTGAGTTTGTCTCTAGTGTTCACTTAAAAAAGTGTATGGCCCTGCGGTCAGAGGTATTTTTCAACATATTGAAGGTCAAGAACAAGCAAAAAATATCGAAACAATGTATCAAAGAGGGTGACAGAGAAAGCACATTCCTTGGCTATTCATAAACCTCTCTGAAGCCCATAATACGCCAAATGTCTCTTGTCATCCAGATCAATATAGGCTACATTTAGGCTACTTCAGGAAATAAATTTACAAATTGAAATTTATATTGTGTACAGTAATAAACATAGACAGCGAGTCACATAGGCTATGCATGTAAATTATAATTATTAATATTTGTGAATTAATGAACGTCGACCGAGGTGGTCTAGGGGTAGATTTACAGCACGTTAAAGAACTCCAAGCCTAAATTAGAGCCTCTGGACAAAATGTCCCGGCCTTTCACGTCCAAGTAATACCTTAGTTTCCTGGGGGGTTGTGAGGCGATGGGCTTACCATCTGTCCCTCTGCCCTCTCTCAGAAAATAAGCGCAACCAAATTCACATAGGTATCAGAAATCTCCAATTGGAGGCCCTTTGCCCCGACACTAGGGATATTGGACAGAGTCAGTCAGTCATAAATTAAAAATAAATCTATTGCGTGCATGTAAGCATAATCGTACCAAACCTCTTATGTGCATAGTTGAGCACATGAGAGGTGGCTATTTCACGGCAGTCTGGCGAAAATGCATCGGTACCAAACCTCTCATGTTTATAGGTGAGCACATAGGATATTTTTCACGGCAGCAGAACTGCACTGACACATAGGAGGAATGATATTTTCTTAAATAACATTTTCTGTTGTAGAGATACACATAGGAGCTTTTGTCACAATATGTGGAGAGATCTAAGCTTTCCAGCGAAACCATTTTCGTCCATCACCACACATAGGAGGTTTTTCACCAGCAACGACGACATGAGAAATAACCGTTTTGGTGCAAGGGTCATTTTCCGAACATTTTATTTAATTTTTTGTACTTTTGATATGGTGCAAGGGTCATTTTTGTAACGCTGTGAATTTGTATATTTTTATGCGTAGGCTATATGATGAAGAGTACAATCATGACTCCAGGGATAGTTTTTTTTTTTTTTTTATTTATTTTTTTTTTTTTTTGAGACGAAAAATGGCCAAATTTTATGTAATATTATTCTTTGGAAGTTTTACAATCCATATATACACACCTTTTGTTTCTAAGAATATTTTTAATATATGGTATGGGTCAATCCATATGAAATCATCCAATAATAAAATAATTTGTTGCTGACCTATTTTATTTTATTTTTAAGTATATATTTTCTGTTTCTATGTGTATCGGGGAGTACAAAACAATTTTTTTCACATTTTTATCACTAATGCTTCAGCAACTAGTGGCCATTTTGCTTAGAAGGATCTGGCATTTTTGGCATTTTCAAAGGTTAGCGGTAAGTTAAATAACTATTTTATTTATGAAGATATCAACTTGAAGTAAAAACCATCTTAATCTACAAGAAACAGTCTACAGTAAAGTCGTTTCACAGAAAACTAACCTAAAATGACGCTCGGAAAGAAAGTGCACACATCAGAATCAGCTGCTCGAGACAGCGCAGGTGCATGGTGGGAAGAAGCCGATGGGTCGCGTGATGCTGGAATCAGGGCTCCTAACATGATACAGGTCTGTGGTGTTCAGTCATTATCCCTGTCTAGAATACCACTATCCCCATACCCTCTTTAAACTTGAGCTAACATGTCTAACCTAACCTAACCTAACTTTTTTAGCCCCAAACCCACTTCAAACCTTAGCTAACATGCCTAACCTAGCCTAACCTAACCTAACTAAACATTATTTATTTTCTCTAAACCCTCTTTAAATCTGAGCCCCCAAACCCCTTCTTCAATAAAGGATAATTAGAAAACCTGGGAATCCAGTATGCATGGGAATTGAAAAGCGCTCGCTTAAAATTGTTGGCAGCACCGTATGGAATGGACCAATGACATGCAAGGTTGTTGGCAGCCAATGGGAGTGTTGGTCTACAAGCCAGAGCCTGCATAACAATGCTGAACATCGCATGTGGAAATACAGCGAAGTGGGAAACTAGTACATTTGTGAGGTGCACACACAAGGCTCGGAAGCAGCCGGTGGGTGGAGCTTGGCTGGTGCGCGACATAAATCTATCTTTTACTCAGGAATATTCTAAATATAATTAAAATCGATAAGGAGGTAATTCAAAGGGGAAAGATTGAATTAAGTCGCCCCCCCTAGGTTCCTCCCATTCAACTCACTAACGGGACCCACCTGAGAAGTGGCCACCATTGGAAGTAGGCTACTACTATCAACACCATCTCCTCTTTCCTTCCTTTCTCTCACATATTCTTCATCCTACCTATCTACTTGGGACCTGTTCCTAACAATAAATTTTACGCATCGAGCGGGATTTAACAGGGTCCTCTAGCTTCGTAGCCAGTAGCCATCACCACTATGCCATCAAGTGATCGCTGACCTGTGAAGCAAGAATTCATCTATTTACATTTAGCAACTTGAATTTGGTAGAGTCATTTTTTTGTAGGCCTAGTAGGCCTATATTTTTTATTTGGTTCAAGGGTCGTCAATGTCAATATTTGGTAGTCGTGAACAGGTCTCCCCTTAAGCTCCGCCCACTCCAGCTGTTGCGTTGCTATGGCAACAGCCTACTTACCCTGCTCCCCTAGCCACCAACCTTTTTCGTGCTGTACCAAAGCATTTGCACTAATTACTACAATACGAACATTACCCTTGTACCAAAGCATCCGCACTAATTACTATAATACAAAAATAACCCTTGTACCAAATCATCACCAGACCCTCTTTAGCGTTACTAAGGACCCATCACGTAACGGACGGTAGAGGTTGATTTGGGAACAAGATTTCAATGGTATGCCACCCTCAAGATGAGTTGATTAATAAACCAAAATGACCATTGTACCAATTAAAACTTCCCTTGAACCAAAACTATATTTCACAATTGCAATCAATATAAAATTATCAATCTCTGCTGTTTCATGCCGCTCTCTAAACTTAAATAGGCCCTAGATGAATTTTCGCTTCACACCGCAATGATCACTCGTTGGCGCAATGGTTAAGATGACTGGCTATCATGCTAGTGGCCCTGTGTTCGAGTCCCATTAGGATAGGATTAGGTCCCAAATAGGTAGGTAGGGTGAAGGAGAGGAAAGAAGAAAAGAAGAGGAGAAAGGAAAAAAATAAAATAAAATTTTCCAAATTTTCAACGCTGCTAGTAGTTCCACCATTCACACCTAGATGTCTCACATTGTTTAAATAGTGAGTCGAGTTGGAGGAGCTTAAGGGGCGACCTGTCATTTTTGCATTGTAGTAATTAGCGCATATGATTTGATACAAGGGTCATTTTCGTATTGTAGTAATTAGCACATATAGGGAAGTGGAACGCTGCCATGGCAACCAGCTGGAAAGGGGGTGAGAGTGAGCTGAGCTTACCAGGGCAACTTAAAACTATCTTTTGCCCATTCAAAAGTAACCTAAAATAGTGAAATCAAGTGATGCTTACTCAAGAGAATCGTCTGTTTAGCTGCGGGAGGGAGTCATTGGGTGGAGTGCATAAAATGGTAGTATATACTTTTACTACCTACTAAGATTTGCATGAATAAAAACCTTAGAGAAAGCTATTCCTCTTAGCAAAAATAGATAGTGTGGGCCATGATTAGATTTGCCTTGAAGCCTTTTAATAAACTATGAAATGTATGCATCAAGTGTAGTTTACTATAGAACTCTACTTTGTAGGTTTTACTACGAAAACTCATAGCATTCGTGGCTTCGATTGCTTAGTGAATGGTTGGTGATAATTTTCATGGCTGCTGTACAAATAAGGGATAAAGGATGTATAAAGAGAGAAGAGCGCTATCAGTTACAGAAAACAGATGAAAAATAATGAAAATTATGGTTAATGCTTTCTTGTCACAATCACAATCATGCTCAGCCTTTGGTTAGTAACCAATAGTAACAGAAATCACCAAAGAGCACAAAATCGATTATTGTCAGAAAGTAAATCCTATGGTATGCTAGCATTCCCTTTGTAGCAGAAGAATTGTGTTTATGAATTTATGAAATGAAGTTTAAACTTTTATTTTTACCTTCTCCTATAGGTAAAGTAGGCCTATAAGCATTGACTACGATTTTATGTATGCCGCCCATTGACTCACGTGATGCAGAAACCAGGGCTGTAAACTTGATAGCAATCAACACTAACTTAACTGCTACCAACTTAGCTCTACATGTCACTGCACTGATTTCACTATTCCTAACCTAGCTGTCACTTGGCCTACCTAAAATCTGTGAATATTGTTTGCGCAGGAGAAATGGCCAGCAACTAGCAAGATATAGCCAGATATAGCCAATATATATCTGGCATCTAAAGAAATTATAAAAGGTACGGTAATGGGGATCCTAATTCCTCTGTACTGTATAAATATAAAACCTACCTTTAGAAGTCAGGAACAAACACACCATCTCTCTGTGTGGAAGAGCTACACATCTTCTTCTCCCTCTTCGATAGCATGCACATGCTGCGCATGAGTAGGCCTGTAGCAGTTACCCAGCATGTGCCTAATGAACCAATGAGATAAAAGTTTGTCAGTAGCCAGTGGAAGAGTTGGTGTCCAAGCTAGAGCCTGTGTAACCGCTTGGAACTCCTTGCATAGGAATCCAGATACATTCAGAGTTATAAGTTAGTAGGCCTAGACCCAACAAATACATGAAATCATATAGATGTGGAACAAGCTGCAAGCTATGTTCTTTATTCTTTTAGAAACATTAAAAACAGCCACATTAGAAATTGTAATATTCTCTAGAACCTAAAGAATTCACATATATACTCCGTTTGTTCCTACAAATATGCATACTGAAATAAAACAATGAAGAAATGGGCAGTTATATACCCTAACCTAAAATGGCATGATTTGTACTGATATGGGAAAGGTGGAGGAATGGTGCACAGAATTACTCTCATCATGGAACAGCATAGAAAACCAGACGATGTTGATGATGGTTATGGTGTTGCTTCTAGAGCTATCATCACTTAAACTAACCTAACCTGTCACAAACCTTGTGCTACCTGTCATTTAGCCTACCTTGTGCTTGTTCTTCCCGCCATGTAAAACTATTGGCAGCATTGTTCGACACAATTAAAATATGACCAACAATCATAGCCAACCAATAAGAGTGTCAGAAGACAATCTACGGGCTGCATAACCCATGCTGCAATATCAAGCAGACTTCATGCAGAGTATGGAAGTAGACCCCAGATGTGTTCTTAGAAGTTTTGTTTGCTTTTCAATCAGGTCTACTGCTTGACAAGCTGTCCATCCTTGTGATGCTTCATCTGCTTGTTTCCTCTCTGCACTATAGTGTTGCCTAAGTACTTGGTTATATCTAGACCTGCGATTATAGGCTCTAAAATAATAGTTTTAGGCACCTAAAATATGTTTTTAAAACAAATGAATAGGCTTTTAAAAGAAGTAAATAGGCTTTTAAAAGAGAAAATAGGCACTTAAAATATACTTTAAATATGTGTAAATAGGCTATATAGAAAATAGACTTTAAAATACTACAATATGCTCTTAAACTGTAACATTATCTTTTTTACTGTAAGAAACATGGTAGGCTATATTTCTTAACAAAAATAACTGCAAAATTAAGACAATTAAAAAAAATCTATCAAAAACAGTTTTGGATTATATGAAAAATTAGAACACTGCAGGCCTTCAAGGGCCTTGGTTTTCAATAACGGCTGCTGCCCAGCTAATGGCCTGCAGATATTGGGTGGTCGTGTGGTCAGCACGACACATCCCTCAGTCGTATTGCGTTGCCTCCGTGACCACTGCTCACTGTAGCTTCCCAATTGTCCTCACAACCCTGGGTCAACGCCGTTCCAGACCTCATAGCTTTCTAATTGCTGCCAGTACTGGAAATCCAACCCATGCTGCCTGGACGAGGTCTCTAAAATTAATTAGAGGAGCCAATAGCAAAACCTTAGTTTTAGATTAATATGAAAAATGCACTACCTGTTTATTGCACTACTGACTGAAAATAATCTTGTCATCCCTGGAATTTATATAAGCCATTGTTGTGTATGTGAACTCTTAGATGATTTCGTTTTAGGCTTCACAAACCATGTTCACTTAAACATATGGTCTTTCACTGGCGACTTGACACAGTATGTCCGTTCTTACTCTATACCTGATACTTGTTCTTTTGAGCTAATCCTCCCCCTCCCCCGTCAGTCAGCGTTCCTTTGGCAACTATTGTTTATGAAAATCAAGTTTCTGTGAAAAACCCACCCTCTGCTGTTCTGCTCTTCATTCAGGGATGTCCATTAAATGATGTAAAAGTTACAGAAGTTGAATTTTATTTTAAATGTACAAAATAGGCATTTTATTCACTAAAATAGTAAAAATAGGCTCCAAAGGTCCAAATAGGCGTTTTAGGGCACTATAAAACTTTATAAATGTAAGTGATTTATCATGAAACGTCAACATATTTAAAAATGTTTGTGTTATTTCATAAGGAACAAAATAGGCATATGGCTTAAAATCTCAAGTCTAGTTATATCGCATCAAATCAACGCCAAGTTTCGTCACCCACTGTCTCAGATTTTGATGAAACTTAGTGTAGGCCTATAGGATTCCCTCAAAATAAAAAGAAACCTTCTTAAATTTTTTCCATCATTTTGAACAATTTTAATTATATAGCACTTCAAAGTTTTATTAAATCAGCATTGTCTGTATTATTAATATTACGAAGGTCTATCAAAAAGTAACGGAAATTATTTTTTTCTGTTTAAACACGTGCGCTTCAAAATTCACCAATCATGGTAATGGAGAGGCCTGACCTTGACTGACACTGAGATATGCATGACACTTTACTTGTGCTGTTCAGTTTGTCTGAGGGAGCCATTTTGTAAGCACATGTTTCAGTGACCCAACATGGAGCGTCAATTCGGTTTTGTGTTCTTCTGAAGAAATCAGGAACTGAAACACTGCAAATGATACAGGAAGCATATGGAGACCAAGCCTTATCAAAAACACGTGTTTTTGAATGGCATAAAAAATTTAAAGATGGTGAAACAAGTTTTGAAGACTCTCCACATCAAAAACTGAGGTGAACTGCAACACCATTGACGCCATCCTGCAGGAAGATCAATGGTTAACAATAGCGAAGCTTGCAAACATGATGCACATTTCATTGGCTCAGTTGAAGACATAATTCGTAATGATTTGGGCTACAGAAAAGTGGATCCTCCACCAGGACAACACGTGAGGCAACACAAGAGGCAATCACTCAACTAGGTATCGAAATCATGCCTCACCCACCATATTCGCCGGATCTTGCATCCTGCGACTTCTACCTGTTTCCACAAGTGAAAAAATTACTTCATGGGCACCATTTTCAAACTGAACTAAATAGTGCTATTTTGGGTATACTGAACAGGGTGTCAAACGAGGTCTTATCTTGAGTGTTTTGGAAAATGGAAAGAACGTTGGAACCTATGTGTAGCCTCAGAAGGAGAGTATTTTGAGAGTTTATAATTAAATTTGAGTAAAAAGAAATCATAGTGTCCAAACAAAAAAGTTTTGATGTACACCCTTTTATTGTTGTTGTTGTTGTTGTTGTTGTTGTTATTATTATTATTATTATTTTTTTTTTTTTTTTATTACATTTCTCCACATCACATATGGGTAGTAACAGGGCACGGGATGCACCAAGTGCCTCACAATAATATAAAACATTTACATATAATTGTAATACAAGAGTTCAATTAATGTCTTCATTCTTGCAACAGGAACGATCGCACAATGTTGCATGTAGATAGGATGACAGAATGCTGCATGCTTTTGTAGGTGTTCGGTGGAAGACCCAGTTCTTGCAGACTCTTGTGAAGTGTGTAGGGGACGAGACCATTGACCGACAGGATCACAGGGACTATTCGTACTAGCTTAGCCTTCCAGATCCTCTTGACCTCCTCTGCGAGCTCTTTATACTTGCAGATCTTTTCATGGTGCTTCCTGTCGATGTTGATGTCGTTAGGTACTGCAATGTCTACAATAAACATTGTCCCTGTTTTCTTGTTGACCATTATAATATCTGGTCTGTTATGGTTGATTGTTTTGTCTGTCTAAAGCTTACATGACTCGTTCTCCAATAGGCATACAGGATGGTACTTGTAGTAAGGGATACGTTCCTGAATTAATTGGTTTTTGTGGGCTAGTGCCTGGTGTATGATTCCTGCGACCTGATTGTGCCGTCTCGTGTATTCTACGGAGGCAAGTACTGAGCAGCCTGCAGTGATATGATCAATGGTCTCGAGATGAATGGAGCATCGTCTGCATTTGTCAGAGAGTATGCTTGTATCTTTGATGATATATTTTTTGTAGTTATTTGTAGCTATTACCTGGTCTTGTATGGCAACTGCAAATCCCTCTGTTTCTCCAAATAGGCATCCACTTTGTAACCACATGCATGATGCGTTCTTGTCTATACTCTGTTGGTTTAGATTACTGTAGTATTTTCCGTGGAGGGTCTTTTCTCCCCAGGATCTTTCTTTCTCCTGCAGGGACACTTGGTGATTTGTATGATGGTCAGAGGCGTTATATGGATGCAGTACAGTGTACCTGTCAGCGAGTGCTACAGCCTTATGGAGAAGGCTGGTTTCCTGTTTTTTAAGGAAATATCTTCTTAAGTTCCTTATCTGATTCTGGAGCATGACTTGAAGATCCAATACTCCACGGCCTCGCAGTTTCCGTGGGAGAGTGACCCTTTCCATGCACGAATTTGGATGATGTAATCTATAGGTGGTGAGCAGAGTTCTCGTTTTCCTCTGTATGCTGTCTATTTCCATGGCAGACCATTTCAAAATTCCAAATGAATAAACAAGGGTTGGAATAGCGTACGTATTTTTAGCTTTGATTTTGTTCTTAGCATGTAAGTGACTGCGCAAAATCTGATGCATCCTCAATGTATATTTGTCAATAAGTCCCTGTTTGATTTTCTTGTGATCAAGAGTTGTATTCTGAACAAATCCAAGGTACTTATAGGTTTCCGTTTCTGTCATTCCCTCAATTATAGATCCGGTAATAAGTTCATACGGTTGGGAGTTTGCGTGTCGACCACGTTCAATTGTTAGGAGTTTACATTTCTTTACTCCCAACGTCATTCCCACATCAGATGAATAGAAGTCTATTACGTTTAGAAGAGCGCCCATTTGCATTTCATTGTGGGCAAACACTTTCAAGTCATCCATATAAAACAAATGTGATATTCTGTGTTTCCTAATATCAAATCCAAAACCAGTAGCTTCCGTGGCAGACCATTTCAAAATTCCAAATGAATAAACAAGGGTTGGAATAGCGTACGTATTTATAGCTTTAATTTTGTTCTTAGCATGTAAGTGACTGCGCAAAATCTGATGCATCCTCAATGTATATTTGTCAATAAGTCCCTGTTTGATTTTCTTGTGACCAAGAGTTGTATTCTGAACAAATCCAAGGTACTTATAGGTTTCCGTTTCTGTCATTCCCTCAATTATAGATCCGGTAATAAGTTCATACGGTTGGGAGTTTGCGTGTCGACCACGTTCAATTGTTAGGAGTTTACATTTCTTTACTCCCAACGTCATTCCCACATCAGATGAATAGAAGTCTATTACGTTTAGAAGAGCGTTCATTTGCATTTCATTGTGGGCATACACTTCCAAGTCATCCATATAAAACAAATGTGATATTCTGTGTTCCTAATATCAAATCCAAAACCAGTAGCTTTTAAGAGATTGGATAGAGGATTCATTGCAAGACAAAACCACAGGGGACTTAATGAATCGCCTTGAAATATTTCACGTTCAATTTTAATTGTGCCAGATATGATAGATTTATTCTCTATCTTGGTGCAGAGCACTGTCTTCCATTTGCTCATTATAACATCCAAACAATGGGTTATAGCAGGGTTGATTTTATACAGATGAAGTACTTCTTTTAGCCATGAATGGGGAACCGAGTCAAATGCTTTCTGATAATCTATATACGCTGTGTGCAGGTTTCTTTGTAAGTGTATTGCCTGTTGTGTTACTACGGAATCGATGATTATCTGTTCTTTGCATTCTAGTGATGACTTCTTGCATCCTTTCTGCTGCTCAGTCAGAATGTTATGGTCACTGATATGTTTATACATTTCTTCTGTGAGTATGGATGTAAATAGTTTGTACATCGTTTGCAGACAAGTAATTGGCCTATATGTTGAGGGATCTTTAGCGTTTCCACCATCCTTAGGCAGGAGGTATGTAATTCCCGACGTAAGGAATTCTGGGCTTTCTGATAATCTATATACGCTGTGTGCAGGTTTCTTTGTAAGTGTATTGCCTGTTGTGTTACTACGGAATCGAGGATTATCTGTTCTTTGCATCCTAGTGATGACTTCTTGCATCCTTTCTGCTGCTCAGTCAGAATGTTATGGTCACTGATATGTTTATACATTTCTTCTGTGAGTATGGATGTAAATAGTTTGTACATCGTTTGCAGACAAGTAATTGGCCTATATGTTGAGGGATCTTTAGCGTTTCCACCATCCGGCAGGAGGTATGTAATTCCCGACGTAAGGAATTCTGGGCTTTCTTGGGGATGATGCAATAGGTAAGTAAATTGTTGGGCTATCTCCTTGTGCACACAAGTGAAATATTTGTACCAGAAATTTTGTATTTTATCTGTACCTGGTGCTTTCCAACTTTGAGTTCTCCTGATAGCATTACTTACATGACTTTCATCTATTAGGCCTATATCAAAATTCATCTCTGCATAGTCATTATTGTTTTGTTCTTCCTTAATCCATGCTGCGTTTATATTGTGTACTACGTTGGTAGCCCAAATACTTTTCCAAAAACTTTCAGTGTCCTGTATATTTGGAAATTCTTCTGCCTTAGCTTGCCGGTTTTGCTTAAGCATTCTGTAGAATTGACCCTCATTGTTAGAGAAAAGATTGTTTTGCAGTTTCCTAGCTCTCGACTCTTTGTACCTCTTGAGCCTTGCTGCTTTGGCACTTAATTTTTGTTTCTGGAGGTCAGCATATTCTTTTATCTTTTCTCTGTGCTCAGGCTCCTTTGTGTGAATGTTAATTTTCATGAACACATTCCTCAGGCTTCTATTAGTTTTAGTTTTAGTTTTAGTTTTAGTTTTATTACAGAGGTATGCAGAAAGTTGACCTATAGTTTTCCTTAGTTCTTGGATATCGCTTTGTAATCGGCGTTGCCATGGTGGAATATATTCTGTATCTGCGCTCTTCTTGCAAGAGCTTCTGGGGAGTGGTATTAGGTTCTGGTTGTTCAGCCTAATCACAGTTACAGCTGCGCAATATATGAGGGTATTTATTTCCTCCAGGTTGGTGGATGTTTCTATATACTGCTTTAAGATGTCATTTACAGTACTTACAAAGATTTTACGCAGTGGTGTTTCTCGAAGTTTGGGCAGCTTCGGTCTAAAGTCCACTTGGAGACCCACAAACTCCGCCATTGCCTCTTTAAACATGTCTTCATTATCATTATTATTGTTGTTGTTGTTATTATTATTATTATCATCATCATCATCATCATCACTGATTCACAGCTATTGTTGGACTTTTAAGTGGATGGTCCCATGAGACAAGTCCATTCAAATTCTATTGTGATGACAGGAATGCTCTGGTCAGGTGCTTTATGTATATGGAAGGCGAAAGTCCTATCATTTCCAGCCTGCTCCTGAGCTTCTTAAAGATCAGACTGGTTGCAGAGATGACGATAGGTATCACTTATACTTCCTTTTGCCTCTACATTGTCTTTATTTCTTCAGCTAGAATAGTGTTTTTGCTGATTTTTTCATTCCAAGTTGTCTGTAGGTTATGAGAGTTTGGGATCGCAACATCTATGAGATAAATAGATGTGGAACGGGCAATTAGAACAATGTCTGGCTTGTTGCAATTTATTGGTGTGTCAGTTATTGTACTTCTATTCCAGTATAGTTGATATAACGAGTTTTCCAGGACTGCCAAGGGCTCATATTTGTAGTATGGCGTTTTATCATCATTTAGTTGGTATTTATGGAGCAATGGACTAATGTAGGATGTAGGATCTTGGCTACTTGGTCATGGCGATGGAGGTAACTAGTTGGTGCCAATATCCTACAACCAGATATTACATGCTGAATCGATTCCCTTGATTCTTTGCATTTTCTGCAGATATTTTCAATAATTTGCTCATTCAGTATGACCTTCTTGTAATTGTTAGTTGTTATAACCTGGTCTTGAATCGCCAGCATGATACCTTCATTTTCTGCAAACAGATCTGCCTGAACCAGCCACTTGTTCGACGCTTCCCTATCAACAAAATCATGGTTGAGTTCGGCAGGGTGCCAGCCATGGAGTGCTTTGCTTAGCCCTTTAGTCACTAGTCTTGCTCTGTTGGGATGCGAACATCATCTCTGTTATGTACATTGAGTAGGCTGAACTCGTAATCTGCTAATCAAACAGCTATATGCAATGGTGCAGACCTTGTGAAGAAATAGTCTCTCAGGTTTGCTATTGGGTCATTCCATGCCAGATCATCCAGCCAAGCTATGCATTGTCCACCCCACCATCTCAGATTTGGATGAAATTTGGTACATGGTATCTTCAGACAAATATATGAACCCGTATTTTTCATTTTTGGAATATTGGCTCTAGTTTGGAATTTATAACCTTTTAGAGTTTCGCTCTGTTTGGTGGAATTTGTTCAATCCGCAACCAAAGCCAAGCGACAGATCTTGCTTCAACTTGCATTTGTGATAACAGTTATCAATGTAGAATCGTGAAATTCACCATACTTATTCAGAATTTCATGTAGATTCTAAATATCACTTGCAAAATAGAATGAAATGCACAGAAGTAGGTGCAATTTATGTTAGAAGTGGAAAAAGTGAATTACAAAAAATTGTAAACATGAGTTCAGTAATCCTGTTATGACTTTTTTCTATTAATCTTTAAAAACTCGGGCTTGGTACCATTAGAAAAAGCACAAAATTTGCTACAAAATGGTGGAATAAAAATGTGTAGTTCCATTACATTTGACCTGGAGTACTGTTTTTCATGAGGACGTAAGAAAGAGTACGAATTGTGGATCTATTTTATAGATTTCCAAAACTTGCATTAGCCAAGAATGGGTCACTGAATCAAAAGCCTTTTTGTAATCGACAAAGGCTGTATATATACAGGGTGCGGCAGAAAGAACGCCCCGATTACAGATCATAAATATATCCAAACCCAATAAAATATGAAAAAACCAATGTAATTCTTTGAAAGTACACATGATGCCATTTACATCAACGTGTTTTGAAGAGAACATCATTCAAGTGGCGGCCTCCATTGTTTATAACTTACATTGATTGAGCCTCTCTCGGTAGTTGTCCAGGATTCTCATTGTCATTTCGGGCGGAACAGAAGCAAATTCCTGTTGGATTGCCTCCTTAAGAACTTCCGAAGTTTGGGGACGATGTTGTTACACCTTGACTTTCAGATGTCCAGAGAGAAAGAAGTCGCAAGGTGTCAAATCTGGGGAACGCGATATCACCACGCAAGGAGATAACATGTCCAGGAAACATTTGTCCGAGAATTCCTAGTGAAGCAGCAGATGTATGGGATGTTGCACCATCTTGTTGGAACCAGACATTCTGTGCACCATATTCATTGAAAATGTATGGCAGACGAGGCTGGAGAAACGTCTGCAGCATGACGCAATACCAAGCGCTGTTTACAGTAGCAGTTGTACCATCTTCTTCGAAAAAGTATGGACCCAACACACCAAATTTATGAACAGCACCCCACACATTCACTTTGGAATCATCGAGTGGTCGTTGGTGAAGTTCTCGAGGGTTAATGTCAGACCAGTATCGGAAATTTTGAGTATTAACTGTGCCTGAAATGTGAAAATTTGCCTCATCCGAAAAAATGACAATGTCGGTGGGCTCAGTGTTCAGAAGGTCATGACACAATCTTGTACACGTTTCAAAGTCTCTTTCCAGGAGCTTATGTGCAATCACCATTTTGTAAGGATGCATTTTCAGATTACGGTGTAGAATTCTCCTGACACTTCAATCAGATAACCGCAGTGCAACCGCGTGCTTCTGAGCAGATCGGCAGGGAGATTGTTCAACCGAAGCTCTAACAATGGCCACATTTACTGGTCCTGTTGCGGTCCGAGGTCTGCCTGGAGATTTCCGTTTTAATGCAGAACTTGTTTCTCTGAAGTTAGATACCCAACGGCATATTGTTTTCTTGTCGGGAACAGGGTCCCGTCGTTTGAGCCCAAAATGTATGCAAAAGGCACGCTGTGTTGCTGTTGGCGACTTGCCATTTTGAATAAACTGTTCTACAGCATAAGCGCGATGCACTCCTGACCAAGCCATGGTCTAAACTAAATGGCATCTAATTTGCTGTTCGGCAATATTCATCTCGCCACTCTACCCCCTTCCACCACGTAAAAATCTATCTCCCAAATCGGGGCGTTCTTTCTGCCGCACCTTGTATTTCTACCCTTTGCGTCTGATTGTTCTATTACTCCAGAATCGATTATTAGTTGTTCTTTACAGCCATGCGATCCCTTAATGCATCCCTTCTGTTCCTCCACTAGTATGTCATACTTCGCTAAATGGTTGTATATATTGCGGTAGCTAGACAAGATGTCAATAACTTATACATTGTGCAAAGTTAAGTGATAGGCCTGTAATTAGCAGGATTATTAATTTGGCCTCCCTTAGGCAGCAGATATGCGATCCCCTGTGTGAGAAACCTTGGTACAATATCGAGGTTCCGAAGGAACCTGTTGAAGAAAAGTACCAGTTTTTCTTAGGTACAGGTGAATTTCTTCAGCCAGTAGTTGTGGATAGAATCCGGGCCAGTAGCTTTCCAATTGAAGGTTTTCTTTACAGCTTCTGAAATCATCGCCTTAGTTATTATAGGTACCATTTCGGGCACCTGTTGCAATCATTCAGTCTCTTTCTTAATCCACATAGCGTCCCCATTATGTTTTACTGGGTCCGACCAAATGCCCCCCAAAACCCTTTTGTATTTTCCTTGCTTATTATTATTATTTTATTTAATTTAATTTAATTTAATATATAATATAATACAACCCCAAAGAGCAAAGCTCATGAGAGGGGTGACATAAATACATTGGTTCAAAGGAAAAAAAAATTACAACACATACTACAATTATCTTAAGGCTATAACAAATTCACTGTGACAAACATATTACAAATCACAAAAAAAAACCTTGAAATATACTAAGCAATTTTGAAATATGCATTTTTTTTATGCGTCTTCACAGAAATATATTATAACTATCCTACTGACTAAAGAACACATCTAAAAAATATGATAATGCTTTTGGTTTAAAATTTCTAATGGAACTGGACACACTTTCAGGCAACATGTTATACAATTTTATAGCATGAGGTAATATTCCATTTAGGCCATACGTAGTGGATTCGCTATGAGTTACAAAAAGATGAGTGACTTGTCTTGTGTTATGGAGACGAACATCTTCTGGTGTAATTAAGGTGGTGTTGGATTTAATAAGTTTATATTTGATAGAATGTAAGTGACTGACTATTGCTGCATTTGTAGAGACAGAAAGTGGCTTGATTCCAGAAATTTTGAATATATCACTACAGTGGCTTTCAAATGAGAAGTCTTTTCCTTCACCGCCAATCACATGTACGGGCTAAAAGACTGCCGCTAGCAATGAGAGTCTTCCCTCCGTCTCGCCGTCTCTGATTGGACCGCGTATCTATGCAGTTGAAGGACATAGGACTTGTCATCTGCAAAGCACCTTAGTATGGGTTCTAAAGGGAATATTAAACATAATTTTAATCGCTCTATTTTGAATTACTTCTAGCTCATGAAATAGGCTTTTTCTGCAATTGCCCCATATTATGTTCATATAAGTAAGATGACTGTGGATTAAAGAAAAATATACCATTTTAAGAAGTTAACTGGACATTCCTGAAAGACGTAATCTGTTTATAATACCAACTACTGGGAGAATTTTCTTCTTAATTTTGTCAATATTTAGTCCTAAAAAAGAAATAAAATCAATTCTCTCTATTGTCTTATTATTTATGTTTAAGTTTATATTGGTTTGAAGTCTATGTGATCGCTTGTGAAAGAACATGAATTTAGTTTTATCTTCGTTTATTGTTAATTTATTATAGTTAAACCAATTGATTAGGTCATTCATGTCATGTTGCATTTCATATGCTAAGTCTTCTTCTGTTCGTCCTGTATAGAAAATATTTGTGTCATCGGCATACAAAAGCATTTTACCAAACAATTTTAAATTAAACAAATCGTTGACATATATATTGAAGAAGAGTGGACTCAGGATAGACCCTTAATATATGCTATTTCACTATTATATTGATTTACACTAATGTATTGCTTTCGATTACTCAAATAACTTTCAAACCATGCTAACGATAATCCTCTTATCCCTGCGTAATTCAATTTCTCTAGTAATAAATCATAGTCTACAGTGTTGAAAGCTTTTCTTAGGTCCAAGAATAGCCCAGATGCTAAGCTATTTCCGTCAACTGAGTTTTGTATTTGAACAAGAATGTCAAATAGAGCAGTGGCTGTACTGCTTTTTGATGTAAACCCATATTGCATGGGATGAAAGAATGTATTTGTTGGTACTCATGGTTGAGTTACGTAAACCAATAAATGAACATCTAATATTGGTTGGTTATGTTTTGATTCTGTATCTATGTATGTATGGTGCTGCCACCATAGTCCTTGTTGGTGAGTTAGTAGTTTGGAATGCTAATATAAATGAAGCTGCCATTTATTTCAATTCTTTTACTGTGTTTAATATTTAGCATAACAACAGGTTATGGGCCCAGGTGCGCAGTGTTCGAGTGAATTGAGGAGACGTAATACAATATAGTGGAAAGTGTGGAGAATCTAGTAAACCTAACACCATATTGTGTAACAGTGCAGAGACGAATTTTGCAACGGTCAAAATGGCAGAGATGAAAGAGAAAACCTTCAATATTCCAAAGCTAACGAGAAATAACTAGGCTATGTGGCGTGGATGGCGCACGTGAAATCTGAAATGTTGATTAAAGAGTGTTGGGAAGCAATCACGGGTTATAACGATGTTGATGGAGCTCATCTAAATCAAGCAGAAACCCGTCGGCGCGAGAAAGCCAACCTCATGGCGCTATCTCTTATTATGAGATCAGTTAGTGATGATCTTATTAACGACATAGTTGATTTCAACAAGGCAAGTGAAGCATGGACCAAACTCGAAACTATTTGCCACCAGAAAACTCAGTATGGTGCTATGATGAAGTTACGAGTATTGGCGACCATGGTAAAGGGTGATATGTCCATTCAAGAGTATAGCAATACAATGAATAATATGAATCGACTGTTGAGGAAGAATGATTTGGAGATATCTGATAAACAGTTGGCTCATTTGTGTTTGTCTGGCCTTCCCCCAGAATATGAAATAACAGTGAATACTTTGGTGGCTCAGCCAGATAAGATGGACATGTCCTAGCAAGTGTTACTGGAACAGGAGGAAGAAATTAGAAAACAAAACCTATCATCACATCAAGCATTAAAGACAACTTGGAAACAGCCGAGCACTAAAGGTAAAAAGTATACTGATGGAAGGAGCTCTACCAATCAGAATAACAGTACATCTCAACGGAAGCAGTACAAAGGGAGATACTTTTGCTATGCATGTGGAGGTGAAGGACACATTGCGAAAAATTGTCCTAAGGCTCAGGAACTAGAAGAGAAGGAAAAAGGGAGTAGTGAGCCCAAGAAAGCTTCTGCTTCAGTTACTACGAGGGAGTATGTGGTATTGCATGCGAAGAAGTATTCCCAATGCAAACACGATGTATGGATATTAGACGGTGGTGCTTCTGACCACATGACAAATAGAAGTACTGGTACTGTTGAAGTCGGTGATGGGAGACCGCTGAAAATAAGTGGCTTGGGATCTGTTGTAATTCCTATGTCAGATGAATGTGGAGGAAAGAATGTAGAGCTTCAGGATGTGCTCTATGTGCCTGAATTACATGATAATTTGATTTCTCAAGGTGAGATAGAGGAGAAAGGTCTTGAGTTCAGATCGAAGAATGGTTTCAATAAGTTATTAAAGGGAGAAAAATTAATCTTTCAAGCACATCGAATTGGAAGGTTATATTTTGTCACTACTGTTGGAGGTGTATCAATGAAAGAGTTAAATGAGGAATATCTAAAGAATGTTAACATGAGAAAAGCTGCAAGAGTTTCTCAGATGACGTGGCATACGAGACTAGGCCACCCTAACCTGCAAACTATGGGAAGAGTTGAAGCCCTATCAGAGATGATAACTGGTAAAAGGGACGATCCGAATAATTTTTGTGAACCATGCCTGAAAGGCAAGATGAGAAGACAAAAGTTCCAGGTCGATGAAGGTGATAAAGCCAGTGCAGTGTTAGATAGAATCCATTCTGACATTATGGGTCCTGTAAAACCGCTATCACTTGGTCAAAAGCAATATATAATATCGTTCATTGATGAGGCCAGCCGATATGTCACAACGTCAGCTATGGCGAAGAAAAGTGATGCCCTACAATAATTCAAGAAATATAAAGAGAGAAGTGAAGTTTTGCTTGGGATAAAAGGCTACCGCCTGGAGGATGAGAAGCCAACTCTAGTGGATATAATCCAGTTCCCTACAGGAGAGGTGCTGGACCCCAGTGCCACAGGAGAGGTGCTGGACCCCGGTGCCACAGGAGAGGTGCTGGACCCCGGTGCTGCAGAAGAAGTGCTGGACCCTGGTGCTGCGGGAGAGATGCAGGTCCCCAGTGCCACAGGAGAGGTGCTGGATCCCGGTCCTACAGGAGAGAAGCTGGACTCTGGTGCCATGGGAGAGGTGCTAGACCCCGGTGACACAGGTGAGGTACAGGACTCTGGTTCTATGAGAGAAGTGCCCTACAATGATGCCACTTCAGAGGAGGGACTTAGGAGTTCAAAACGCTTGAAGCAACCTAGAAGGATGTGCAATCTGTCGTGTTGCAATTATTGCTGCAAGGTAAGGGATGGTGTAATTGAT
Source organism: Ectobius pallidus (assembly GCA_964059195.1). Lineage (NCBI taxonomy): Eukaryota > Metazoa > Arthropoda > Insecta > Blattodea > Ectobiidae > Ectobius > Ectobius pallidus. Next base: position 73,812,507 of record CAXKWD010000007.1, on the reverse strand, counting down.
GTTTTGGAGCCACCCAAGACCCCAGAAGAGATCATGTGTAGAGAGGATAGAGACACCTGGTTGAAAGCAATGGAGGTGGAGATGAAAACCATGAAAGGAACCAGACTTGGATTTTAGTGAAGAAGCCAAAGTTTGGAAATATTGTAGGATGCAGATGGATTTTTTCTATAAAAGTTGGAACTGATGGTGAAGTGAAACGTAAAGCCAGACTTGTTGCACAAGGATTTAGTCAAAAGTTTGGGCTCGACTATTGGGAAACGTACAGTCCTGTCATACATAAAGATAGTCTGAGACTGATAGTAGCTATATCCATATGCAAAGGTTGGGAAATTGAACACGTTGATGTGGTAGCTGCATACTTAAATGGCAATTTGGAGGAAACTATTTATATGCAACAACCTAAGCTGTGGGAGATAGATGGTGAAAACTTTGTTTGCCTGTTAAAGAAAAGTTTGTATGGTCTTCATCAATCTGGGAAATCTTGGAATGATTTACTTCTGAAAATTCTAAAGAGTATAGATCTTAAGCAATGCTACTCAGACCCATGTGTTTTTACCCATGAAAAAGGTTATGTAGGAGTTTATGTAGATGATATGTTACTCTGTGGTGAAAAGGATTTTATAACTTTTGTTAAAAATCACTTGAATGATAGTATCCAAATCAAACAGCTTGGTGAGGTTTCTACCTTTGTTGGTATTAATTTTGAAAGACCTTCTATTCATGCACTGAAATTAGATCAAAAAGATTATATCAGAGATACTTTGAAAGAGTTTGGCATGGAAGATTGTCTTGGTGTACCTACTCCAGCTGTCTTGGGAGTATCATCACTTGAAGCAAGTGAAAGGAGTGAACCTTTTGATGATGATGTTTTTCGAAAGGCTATTGGGAGGTTGTTATACATAAGTACTTGTACATGACCAGATATATCTTTTGCAGTCGGCTATTTGAGCAAATTTTGTAATGCCCCTACTCAAGAACATTGGGCCGCAGTCATCCGCATTTTCAGATATTTGAAGAAGACTATTGATTATAGTTTAGTTTATACTAAGGATCCGAAAATGAATCTCACAGTGTTTTGTGATGCAGACTGGTCAAATGATAAGCAAGACTCAAAGTCTGTTGGTGGTTTTGTTGTACTCATGGCAGGTGCAGCAGTTGCTTGGAGAAGCAAAAAGCAGAGTATTGTGGCAACCAGCACTATGCTTGCAGAATACTATTCTTTATTTGAAAGAAATCATATGGATCAGAGATTTATTATCAGAGCTTGGTCATCCCGCTAATTCACCTACTACCATTTACGCTGATAATCAAGGAGTGAACAGCCTGGCAGAGACAAATAAATTGTCTGAGAAAAGTAAGCACTGCAGAATGCGGTACCATCATGTTCGGGACTGTGTTGATAAATGTGAAGTACAAGTAAAATATGTGGGATCATCAGATAACCTTGCTGACATTTTTGCAAAACCATTGCCTGGTCCGAAGACTGAAATGTGTGCCAGAAACATTGGCTTATCCTATTTGTAAACTTATTGTGTATATTTGTTTACTGTGCCATGTTCATAATTTTTCAGTCTGTGTATTTGTTTTATGTAGTGTCATTTGTGATTTATTGAATTTGTTATTTCCGAGGAGAGGTGTTGGTACTCATGGTTGAGTTACGTAAACCAACAAATGAACATCTAATATTGGTTGGTTATGTTTTGATTCTGTATCTATGTATGTATGGTGCTGCCACCACTAGTCCTTGTTGGTGAGTTAGTAGTTTGGAATGCTAATATAAATGAAGCTGCCATTTATCTCAATTCTTCTACTGTGTTTAATATTTAGCATAACAACAGTATTCCTATGTAAAAAGTTTTGTAGTCTTATTTTAACAACTTTGTCAAGGATTTTAGCCAAAACCGGTAAAATACTAATTGGTCTATAATTACTAGGGTCTGTGTCATTTCCTCCTTTTGAAATGGGCACTACTCTCGCAATTTTACATTTAGAAGGTACGATTCCCGAGCTTAGAGAGAGATTTACAAATTATTATTATTATTATTATTATTATTATTATTATTATTATTATTATTATTATTATTATTATTGCTATTGTTGTTGTTGTTGTTGTTGTTGTTATGATTATGATTATGATCATTATTGTCATCATCATTATTATTATTATCATCATCATCATTTTCTTTATTTTTATTATTACCAGTATTGTTATTCTGATTTTGCAGCTCATAACCAGTCTTCTTCAAGAGGATTTGTGATACCATTTAGTACCTCATCTTCAAATCATTTGGATCAGAAATGGAGAAGAGAGTAAGTACTTCATGGTTATTAAGGGCAATATCATTGTCGATGATAGAAACCATATGTGGCAATGCTAAGTTCCACTTTAGAAAATTTATGGCATCAAATAACTTAAAAATATTTAAAACTGTTTTAGCATGATTTATAGGCCTACTACAGGTACCAGTTTTAAAATCATATTTTTAGAGCCATTATTTAGGGGTCAATAGAAATGCTATATAGAAGGTTTCTTATTATCAAAGACAATATGCTGAAATATAGGATTCAGGTAAGAAAAACTGAAAAATAATTTAAGCTTTTCCCAGCCCATATGTTCCACACGATATATGATATGATATAGTCTGAAGTGGTCTCATTGCCCCAAACACTTCGACCAAATTGGTCCTTTGTGCCTGCCTCATGCATCATAGGTTGAAGTCGTCAAGTGAACCGTGCTTTTAACCATGCTAACAAGTTGCCTCACAATCTTGTTAGATGTTGGTATCTGCTGGAATTCCGAAGTTCCATATTGGGATCTTTTCCTGCAAAGAGCTTCACAATTGTGAATAACATGCCAAGTGGTTTCCTCTGCAAGTACACAGTCAGTACTTCCTGAATGGATATCCATTTTGTGCATGTGTTTCTTCAGTGTTAGCAATCCTGTAAGCAATCCCATCACAATTTGTAGTTCAAATTTTCATTCCTAATATCTGAATTGTGATGATCTTAGGGAGTTTTCTAACCAGTTTCTGCCGTATGTATTTTGCAATCCTTCTGGTCTTCCCAAGGTTCAAGCTTGCACCTGCCTCTGAGATTGCTGTGGGGATTGCTGCTTTCAGATCTTTTACTGCAAGGATTGTTAACTTACTACCTCTGCACATCTTCAGTTTCCATTTTTCCCTTTATCAGATCCCCATATGGTTTCAACTTCTACAACTTGGGTTGCCTCTGAATGAGGTCCCCTTGTATCTCATTATCTAGACTTCAGGTTGCCTCTTTCTGAGATCCCCTTAGGTCTTCACTTTCCGCTCTTTTGGAGCTGTTTTCTTTAAAATGGTCTGTTATATCCCATGAGCAGTTACTGGTAGGGCTTACACAAGTGCGCCCGGGTAGAGCCCCACATACACAGTGTAAGACTAATTACTCTGGAAGGGCATCACATATTCCAGAGACTCCATTAGCGACCCATGTGCCATGCACCTCCTCAGCATGGATCACCTTAGGGCTTGGGTTGAGTTGCTTCTTCATCTGGTTTCTCCCCACCACCTGCCCACCTTTGGAGATCCTACGGATAGCTAAGCTAATGCTGGTATAGCTTGGTGGATCCCAGACACATGCAAGCCCCACCACTAACTACAAGGTCTTGCAACTCCTAGGTGGGGATATGATCCACATGATGTAAGTAGAATAAGTCTGAATTTGCCCATATTACTTTTACCATAGATTCTTCCACCATTATTTAAACTGTGAAGTTGTAGTTAAACCGTTTTAAAATATATTTTTAAGATATTGGACTCACTTTTTCCATACAAAAGCACTTTTGCTTCAGTCTGAAGCATCATGAGTTGTGGACTCATTCAGATTCACCCCATTACAACTCCAACTATCTTGAGCTGCTTCTACTGAACTGATGAAAAACTATAGAACTGTAGATGGCATAAAGAGTCAGTATATTAAATGTCATTGAACTGCTGAGTGCTATCGGTAATTAAGTTTTCTGAATTAGCTATGCTGACTACAGATTTTGTGGCCCAACGTTGCTCCTTATTCACAAACTTCAAGTTTTGTATACTGGTACCGGTAATCAAAAGTGAGATACTGTAAGAATGTTGTCAGTATCTAACTGCCTAAAGGTTAAGTGTGAGTTTGTAATATCTTTTTTTCAGTATGTGACACAAAACTGTCCAATATGTGTCAAAGGGAATATCACTGATAACTTATGTAAGCCCATTGTTTTAATTTTGTTGGAATGTTTTAAGGGGACACTGTATTAAAATTGGTAAAAATCATCAAATTGAGGTTTTTTCTCCATTTTTAATGAGTCTTAATGCGTATGATTCATATCCCATGTTTTCCGAGCTCTTCATGGTTTCAGAATCAATCTTTCAGAATCAGAAACAATCTCATTGCTGTGAGATTGTTGTTGAAGATAAGGTGCGATGACACCCACTTTTGTTTTAAATTGTAAAGCTCAGTTAGAGAGAGAGAACATCGATAGGCCTGCTCATCTATAGGCCTAAGTTACCCTTAAAATTTTATAAAGTAAACTCATTACATACATATTCACTTTCACATTCTCACAAACAAACAGAAACTTCAGAATTCTAAACGGCTGTTAAAAATTGTATTGCTAATATTTTATTTAAGCTGGTAGATTGTTGCATACATCGGTGATTCAAAATTAAATTATAATTTAACCTGCTACTAACAAAGTTGTTAAACAGACAACTGCTCTCATCAAAACTTCTGGCCTTTCTCCAGAAACCATCAAACATCTGACACCAAAAACGGTAGTTCCTCCAAGGTTATATGGACCACCAAAGATCCACAAAGAGTCTACACCGCTTAGACTAATTGTCAGTGCCATAGGGTCTCCTACCTGTCTGCTAGCCAAACATCTTACTGGTCTACTTCAGCCTCTCGTAGGAAACTGTGCACATTATGTAAAAAAATCAACAGATTTTATCAAGACATTAGTCAACATCAACATAAATCCCACAGATCTTCTTGTCAGTTTCAATGTGGAATCCTTATTCACACGTGTACCTCTGGATGAGACCCTGAGATTGTTGGAACCTCACTTTACACCAGAGATCGTCTGCCTTTTCAAGCACACGCTCACTTTAACATATTTTGTCTACAGAGATACCTTCTATGAACAGATGGATGGCGTCGCAATGGGCTCACCCTTGTCACCTGCTATTGCCAATTTTTACATGAAAGAGTTTGAGCATTTGGCCCTCGGAACGACTGTTTTCCAGCCATCACATTTTTTCTGCTATGTTTTATTTATTTATTTATTTAATAATAATAATTAACATTACAGGTAAAAAACCCTATTACAATGTTCTTGGCAAAAATACAGTTCATACATACATAATAATAAAAACAAAATATACGAAAGATAAGAATACACAAAAGATACATTACAGCAATTTAATAAAAAGAAAAAGAAATTCCTAGCCACTTCTGGGTTGCAGCAGTTGCCAGGTTTCTTCTCTAAACACAGTACACAATGTCTTTGGGCAAATACTCTCAATGAGTAATACCGTCCACTCCCTGTCTTTTTTCCGGGGCACACTACTACTAGCGCCACCAGTGACCAGGAGTGGGCAGTTACTCGTCAGCTGATACAGTGAACGTTTTTCTGTTTTGTTTTGTGTATGAAAATATAATATAAATTCTAGTAAATTAATAAATACTTTGTACTTTGTATTCTATGTATTGTATGTGTTTCTGGTATTATTCTTTCACCACTGTCCCGTAACAGTTTAAGTTATGAACATGTATATTCTTGCACCCAAAAATGATGTAGGCCCTATCCTATACCACATAATTGTGGTCAACTGGATAAATAGCCTACTGTATAAGTTTATACAGTTCTATGTCAGTATCATACATTTCTGTAAATACAGCAATATAAATATAATTATCCTTGTGTAGGCCTAAATATTGTAAATATGTACTGTATTATTTCTCAACATCCTTCCTGCTTTCCATTGTCAAGAAATAGAATACTACTTTTTTCATCAGTACTTGAATTTCTTTGGTCAATGCTTGCAAAACTGAAATTCATATGCCTGACTACTCGTATACTTTAGTATGCAATATACATCGTATGTATGCTGATGTGTTCTATATCCTTGAGCTTCATTCATCACAAGATCTACAGAACCAAATATCCACATATACATCAACTTAATTAACAGTACAATTTAATAATCATTTTAATTGTGAAAAATGTATCATGTTCTAGCATCAAGTAAATATTATAACAAGCTTGTGAGTGCAGTTACCTGGTATACACGGATATTAAAATGCTTCTCAGCAGTTGTAAAGGTACGTTTAGATGAAAATATGAGGAGTTTTTTAGACTGAAATAAGTAAAATCGTTATTTGGAGTGTGTACAAAACTAATTCATTCAGATGTTCAAAATTGGCTTACCATCCGAATTGTTTTATATGTAAAAATTTCAAACTTTCCAGAAAAAGAAATATATATATTGTACAAAATATTTTGCAAAGCTTATGAATTAAAATTTAAAGCTAATTTTCACGAAATGTATTAAAGTGAAACAATTACTTTAGATAGGGACTAGCTTTTAAAAAAAAAAGTGCATGGAACGCCACGCGACAGAAGTGAAACTTGTTTTAATTTTTTGATTTATTCAATTTTGGATTATTGCAATTTTTAATTTTAGATTGTTGTACTTTTTTAATTTTGGATTTCTTTAACTTTTAATTTTTTTTTATTTTTTAAATATGGAATTTTTTATTTTTAAATTTTGAATTTTTAAAATTTCAGATCTTTTAATTTTTTATTTTTTGGATTTTTTAATTTTCGATTACCGATTTTTTATTTTTTTTAAATTTTGTATTTTTAATTTTAGATTTTTATTTTTTCATTTTGGATCTTTAAATTTGTAAATTATGCATCTTTGAATTTTTAAATTTTGAATCTTTGTTTTTTTTGGATTTTTTAAATTTTTTATTTATTTTATTTTTAATATTTAAAATTTTTTAATGTTGAATTTTTTAAATTGTGGATCTCTGATGTTTTAATTTTTTTAAATTTTGGATTTTTTATTTTTAATTTTGGATGTTTTAATTTATTAATTTTGTATTACTTATTTTTAAATTTTGGTTCTTTGAATTTTTTAATTTTGGAGTTTTGGATTTTTTAAATTTTGGATCTTTGAATACTTTTTTTTTATTTTGGATTTTCGAATTTTTAATTTTGGATTGTTAGATTTTTTAATTTTGAATTTTCAGTTTTTTAATTTTTTTAATTTTGGGATTTTTAATTTTGGATAAGCCTAATCATTGAACCAAAACAAAATTAAATTCACAGTGGATATCTTTTTATTATTAATACAACGTTTCGGCACAAACCATTAGGCCTTCATCAGGTACAGCAAGAAGACAAATTCAACTGATAAATAAACAAACTCAAAGAGTTTCCATGGATATGACTTGTTTACAAAGTCGAAATGTCGCCTTCTGGAATATCCGGAAAAACGACGTGAAAACTTGAAGTTCTTCCGAACCTCCTAATCCACTCATCCGGGATGTTATAAGGGGTGTCCAAATTACAGACGTCTGGAGGGGAGGGAAAAGATATATACCGTTTACAGTTTTTAAAACTCTTAATCAAATCAACCAAACTTCTCCAAGGTCTCCATCGTATCTGTTCAAATTATCTTGGTTATCAATGATATTCACCACTTCCAAGATTTTCCTTTTAATAGGGTCTGGTTCGATTTTCAGAATCTTGAGATTATTGATATGCTGTTTATTATCAATCATATGCTGGCTTAAACCAGTTGCCGGCCTCCCAAGCCGTACATCTCTTTCATGCTCTTTCATTCTCACCTTGAAAGACCTCCCGGTTTCACCTATGTAAGAACCCCTGCACTCTTTGCAAGTTATTGAATATATCCCAGGTAACTCCATTTTAGATCTTAATTTGCCAACCTGTTTATATTGAGAAAATATATTCTCGATAGTGCGCCCGACTTTATATGCAGGAATGAAATCATACTTTCGCAACAACTTGTCTATCTTTCCATTAGTCATAGGATTGTATGTTAGACTAACATATTTCTTATCAAGGTTTTTCTGTTCTCATCTGGCATTGTTACACAAATTTTCAGCTCTGTTCCAGATTCGATTTAACCTTCTTCTACTAAAACCATTTTCACCAGCCAACTTAAAAATTTCATCCTTTTCTCTCCTCAGATCCTCAGGGTTATTGCACAATCTAATGGCCCTAGTTGAGAAATTACACCATACATTATCTTTTATTCTAGGATGGTGGTCAGACTTCTTGTGAATGTATAACCTTCCTTTATTTGGTTTCCAGTATATACCCACCCGGATTCTTGGACTGTCTAAAATGATATTTCTGACAGTTTATTAGAAGATTTTAACAACTTTCATGAAAGGGTGAAATTCACCATTGAAAACCCAATTAATAGATGCTTAAATTTTCTGGACCTCAGAATTATTTTAGACAGTCCAAGAATCCGGGTGGGTATATACCGGAAACCAAATAAAGGTAGGTTATACATTCACAAGAAGTCTGCCCACCATCCTAGAATAAAAGATAATGTATGGTGTAATTTCTCAACTAGGGCCATTAGATTGTGCAATAACCCTGAGGATCTGAGGAGAGAAAAGGATGAAATTTTTAAGTTGGCTGGTGAAAATGGTTTTAGTAGAAGAAGGTTAAATCGAATCTGGAACAGAGCTGAAAATTTGTGTAACAATGCCAGACGAGAACAGAAAAACCTTGATAAGAAATATGTTAGTCTAACATACAATCCTATGATTAATGGAAAGATAGACAAGTTGTTGCGAAAGTATGATTTCATTCCTGCATATAAAGCCGGGCGCACTATCGAGAATATATTTTCTCAATATAAACAGGTTGGCAAATTAAGATCTAAAATGGAGTTACCTGGGATATATTCAATAACTTGCAAAGAGTGCAGGGGTTCTTACATAGGTGAAACCGGAAGGTCTTTCAAGGTGAGAATGAAAGAGATGTACGGCTTGGGAGGCCGGCAACCGGTTTAAGCCAGCATATGATTGATAATAAACTAAAAAAAAAAAAAACTCCGTGGCGCTACATCCCTGGAGGGACTTGACCTACCACCCGACCGCTGCATCATCTCCCGTAGGCAGATGGCAGGATTGGGGGGTATGTGGTCAGCATGCCGACGCCCACGGCCGTTAATGGTGGTTTTCTGGACCGGAGCCGCTACTTCTCTATCAAGTAGCTCCTCAATTTGGAATCACGAGGCTGAGTGCACCCCTACCAGACCTCCCTTCCTCAGAAAAATACGAGGAGGGACCGGGAATCGAACCTGGGCCGACGGATCTGTAGTCAGCGACGCTAACCACAAAACCACGCTTTGAGAGTCAAGATAAGAAAGAAAGAGGGAGGAGAATGTTTTGGCATGATACATTAAACCAATACACTAACTACAATTTATTGTAACTATGTTTAATAATTTTAATTCAATATTAAATATTAAATTAAAAAAACCACGCCGGCGGACGTTTGATAATAAACACCATATCAATAATCTCAAGATTCTGAAAATCGAACCCAACCCTATTAAAAGGAGAATCTTGGAAGCGGTGAATATCATTGATAACCAAGATAATTTGAACAGATACGATGGAGACCTTGGAGAAGTTTGGTTGAATATGATTAAGAGTTTTAAAAACTGTAAACGGTATATATCTTTTCCCTCCCCTCCAGACGTTTGTAATGTGGACACCCCTTATAACATCCCGGATGAGTGGATTAGAAGGTTCGGAAGAACTCCAAGTTTTCACGTCGTTTTTCCGGATATTCCAGAAGGCGGTGTATCCGACGTTTCGACTTTGTAAACAAGTCATATCCATGGAAACTCTTTGAGTTTGTTTATTTATCAGTTGAATTTTTCTTCTTGCTGTACCTGATGAAGGCCTAATGGTTTGTGCCGAAATGTTGTATTAATAATAAAATGATATCCATTGTGAATTTAATTTTGTTTTGTTTCAATATACATACAATGGAAAAAGGACTATCTACTATTCCTAATCATTGAGTTGATTTTTTTTCTGTGCAGTCCGTTCCGTCACACCATACTAATTTTGTGACGATTTTGAGCGTAACGCAAGCTCTCGATTTACTCTTACTGCGGGTATAGAAGTTTCACTTCCAAAAATTAGCGTTATCGTCATTTAATTAAGTTAGTCTAGTTGTAATGTAAATTATATTATTTCTCAACCTAATTCCTGCATTATCAAGCACAAAAATAGGTTACTGTGTCATCAGGACTTTAAAAAATGAATTTATTTCTGCAGCTTTATAGGTTCCTTAAGTAGCTTCTGAGGCTGCTGACCACTCCTACTCAACAGATGGCACCTCTGTGCTAGCGGACATTTTGAACAATGGGAATAGAGTAGAATGAGCGGTATTTACTTATTGAGTGTATTTGCTTTGAGAGTCAAGATAAGAAGGAAAGAGGGAGGAGAATGTTTTGGCATGATACATTAAACCAATACACTAACTACAATTTATTGTAACTATGTTACAAAATTATGTTTAATAATTTTAATTCAATATTAAATTAACTTCAGCTAAAGCATTTTTAAATTAATTTTCGGACATGCTAAGTATATCTAAATTTAAGAAATGAATTTTATTGTACAAAGTGATTATTTTATTTAGAGGACAATTTTTGTGAATTTCAGTATTTACCCTAGGGGGTAAAGAATAGCTTTTTGTGTCTACTTAGTTTGCTTGGCACATAAAAGGAAATCTTCTTAACAATATTATTGTCATCAATTTTTGAATGTAGTAATTTGTGAAGAAATGTTAATCCTTGGCTATTTCTTCTAAATTTTAAACTTTTATTATCACATACTTCTAAAAGGGTTTGGTAATTCAAGTATATTGGATAATAGCCAGTGCTTCTGAATATCAAAAATTTGTAAACTTTGATTGTACTTTTTCTATTGAATCAGAGAGTTTAACAGGCATTGGATTCCAATGACTGTACCATATTCGAGGTTTTTTTCTGACCAATGAATTATAAAGTGTTCATGTGTTTTCGCAAAATGTATATGAATTCCTTATAGTAAAACCTAAATTTCTGTTGATGATACATTTGTTGTGTGGCCGCATGGAAGGGACAAATTACAGGACTTTCTCACCCACCTCAATGGGATACATCCAAAGATCTGTTGCACCATGGAAATAGAACAAAACGGCTGCCTTCCATTTTTGGACATATGCATATACAAGAAACAGGATGGTATTCTAGGACAAAGTATACCGGAAGCCAACTCACACTGACTTGCACTTAAATGGTCAGAGTTTCCACCACCCTTCCCAGAAACGGTCAGTCATTTCAACTTTGGTACATCGAGCCATTGCCATTTCTGACACTCAGAGTCTACCCACAGAAATATCTCATCTAGAAACCACATTCCTCCAAAATTCATACAGCAGCAGAGAATTTAGATTGGCCCTGAAAAAGACCGATAAAATGGAAGGACAGAAAAGAGCTGACTCAGATGCTAATCATCAATGACTCAATAGAGCTTTCATCCCTTTCTGCGGACCTGTCTCCTGTCAGATCGGGAGGATTTTGCACAGACACAAGTTCCAAACGGTGTTGCTTCCACCGCCAAAAATCCAAAATCACCTTAGATCAGTGAAAGACGACCTAGGCCTGAAGTCTCCTGGAGTCTACAGCATCCCATGTGAGTGCGGGATGATATATATCGGCTAGACTGGCAGACAGATGCAAGGAACATCATCGGTGTACTAGACTATTCTATCCAGACAAGGCTGCAGTAGCACAGCATAGCATCGAGCAAGATAACAGAATTCTCTATGACCAGACCAAGATCCTGGACAAGACAAACAGGTATATGGACCAGCTGGTTAAAGAGGCGATTGAAATCAGTCTCAGCAGCAACACCATAAACAGAGACAAAAGCCTTCCTCTTAGCGAGGCTTGGAAACCAGCCCTCAACATCTTAAAGAAGAGACCTACATAAGCTGTGTTCCCCTTGATGTCCGCCTTCTCCTTTGTCAGGTGAATTTTGAACACATCTTTTCTGACGCTACCATTGGCTGGATCTCACCAACTGCTCCGGCCTATATATACAAGCCCTTCCGCCTTCTCTACCAGATTCCTGGAAGATGGACTCAGAGATGGAGTCCAAAAGCTCAGAGTTTTTTAAAACCTCGACTCAGCCCATGAAGAACTTTTACACAAAACATTAATAATACCCATTATTCTGTATGAAGTAAAAATTGGACCCTCACAAAGGGGGATGAGGAAAAGTTAAGGATATTTGAAAGGAAGATCTTGAGGAAGATATACGGCCCAAGCTGTGTGAATGGAATTTGGTGAATAAAATATAACGAACTATATTCTCTGTACAGAGAACCAGATATGGTACATACCATAAAAATCAATAGACTGAATTGGCTAGGGCATGTAAGAAGAAGGGAAGACAATAAATAACCCTTGTAATAAGATAAACTTCTTTCAGCCTGAAGGCAGTAGAAAAAAAGGAAGACACCAAGTTAAAGCATGGTGGAAGGAATCACAAGGTAGGAACAAGTGGAAGGCTATCATCAAGGAGGCTAAGGCTCATAAAGGGCTGAAACGCCGGTTAAGTAAGTAAGTACGAAGCTTCGGAGTGCTGCCATCTTCTTCACTTGACATTTGCCATTGAGTGGCGCTAGAAAAACGAACAGGTTTGATTTCACAGACCAGTTGATCCCTCACACTCGTTGTTGATCACTGACGATCGATGCTCTGTGACTGCTAGTACTGCTGTCTTTGGGTTTGTTATATTGGTCGGTTGATTGCTGTTGCTCGATCGGTTTAGTGTGACAGCCCCATAAGACCAATGCAATTGTCTACATTGGAATTCCAACCAACATCTAGTGATGTGGTTGAGAGGCCACTTAGGGACTGGTGTGCTATGGCAAGCAAACTACCATAACAGGAGGCAGTAAATCGGCCAGGAGTAACAGCGTTTCCTTAAGGGACATAGCACACTGTTCCAGGAGGAATGGTGACTACTGGTGGATGCCAACAAGAGAATTTGGATTCTACACTATTGATTGGGAGAATTTGAGCTACATGAGCCAGTGGTGGGCGGCCAAAAGTGCAACTGAAAGCTCGATTGTTGGTGTCAGGACAATGGGAGATAAACTGGTTGGAAGCTACTACAGGAGAAAGTGGGTACAACCAGTGTAACGGGAGCAACACAACAAAGTGATAAGTAAAACTGAGAGAACTAAAGCTTTAAACTAAGAACTTTACCTCATTGATCTAGTGGAAACTTAAATTACTAACACAGCAAGTTCAGTTCAAGTTTGGTCTGAACAAAAATTGCAATTAAAATCTATTTATAGATCAAACTAAATGATGTGTTGTGGTAGGAAAAGTAAATGTAGATCAGTAATAAAGAAGCTAAAATCTCTAAATGAGAATCCCAATATGGTAATCTGATGGCATAATAATATGCTAAGATCAGATAATAAGGAATAAGATCTGAGATGGTAGGATAGAAAAAAGTATGAAAATTCAGGCAGTGTTTCTCAACCTTTCAGTATTCACGGCCCAGTTTTCAATCATAATTTTCATCGTGTCCCCCCCCCCCCCCCCCCACATACAATAAAATGTATACAACAATAATGCATTCTGAGTATTTTGGAGGCCCCTGAAATCGGGAATCTTTTCCGCACTTTGTAAAGACATGGGTTCGGTGCATTCACAGTTATTATTTTATTGCGAGGCAAGATGGTTATCACATGGGAAATTTTTACGTGTTTATGAATTAAGAGAAGAAATCACCATTTTTCTAGAAGAAGAAAACAGATCGGAAGCCGAGAATTTTCGCGATGGTTTATTTGTGATAAAATTAAGCTACTTGGTCGACATATTCGAGAAATTAAATATCTTGAACCTTCAACTCCAAGGAGCAAATACACATATGTTGGATACGAGTGATAAGTTAATGCTTTTTGCAGAAAATTGGATTTGTGGAGCAGAAATTTAAAGCAAAACATTAGATATAATTGGTGAGGTCCTTCCTTTCCACATGCAAAATTAAATATTATAATAGAATATAAAAATAGATAAAACACTTATAGCGTGGATGCAAAATAGTTAAGAATTAAAAAACTAAAACACAGGCTACGTTTCGATCCGCCCGCCGGATCTTTCTCAAGCCAACTGACTGGGGAAAACGTCCGCGAAGTCCTCAGGGTAGGGCTCCTGTTGCTGTTGTTGTTGTTGCTGATCGATCTGATATATCGACTCGCGATCACCTGGAGCGTTGTACTTGTAGTGTTCCGTAACCCATTCATCCGGTATATTGAAATCAGATTCTAAACCATCCATGGGTCTTGGAAACCGTGGAACCATGTCTTTTTTGCCCACGTTCTTTATAACTTTTAACCATGTCTCACCTAAGTCACCTTCGTAATTATTAAGGCACCTTTCCTTTACTTCCAAAATATGCTGAAAGTATGTGTCAGTAGTATATGTTCCAGGACAAAGTGAAAAAATTGGGAAAGTTTTACGCAAATACGATGTGACCCCAGCTTATCGACCCAAAAGAACAATAGGAAGTATATTCACGCAGTATAAGCATTTGGGTAAGAATGGTATTAAAATGAAAGGTATGGGTGTATATGCCATTTCATGCATGGATTGTGAGGGCATATACATTGGTGAAACGGGAAGATCATTCGATATAAGGTTACGTGAACATGAAAGAGACTTTAGAAATGGGAAAGGAAGTACAGGGTTAAGTCAACATTTAATTAGTGAAAACCACAGGATTGGCGATTTCAGAATAATAAACGAGAGCGATCGCATTCGGCGGAAAATATGCGAGGCGATGCATATTTTGGAAGTAAAGGAAAGGTGCCTTAATAATTACGAAGGTGAGACATGGTTAAAAGTTATAAAGAACGTGGGCAAAAAAGACATGGTTCCACGCTTTCCAAGACCCATAGATGGTTTAGAATCTGATTTCAATATACCGGATGAATGGGTTACGGAACACTACAAGTACAACGCTCCAGGTGATCGCGAGTCGATATATCAGATCGATCAGCAACAACAGCAACAGGAGCCCTACCCTGAGGACTTCGCGGACGTCTTCCCAAGTCAGTTGACTTGAGAAAGATCCGGCGGGCGGATCGAAACATAGCCTGTGTTTTAGTTTTTTAATTCTTAACTATTTTGCATCCACGCTATAAGTGTTTTATCTGTTTTTATATTCTATTATTGTTCCGTCTAGCATTCCGTGTCTGGCCGGATTTGAAGCATCAGCTGTTTTCGCGAGGTCATTCGCCGTGTTGCTATGGCGACAAGTGTACTGACTTCGTTTCTTTTATTTTTTTGTGTCTTCAATATAATTTTAAATATGTTTATTATCTGGTTTGTTCTATCTT
Organism: Ectobius pallidus; assembly: GCA_964059195.1. Classification (NCBI taxonomy): domain Eukaryota; kingdom Metazoa; phylum Arthropoda; class Insecta; order Blattodea; family Ectobiidae; genus Ectobius; species Ectobius pallidus. The sequence continues at coordinate 73,797,017 of CAXKWD010000007.1, read as the reverse complement.
CCCATCAATTCTCATCAGAAAAAACAATTGACTGTCGCTTCTTTCATTTTTGGATAGTCATGCCTATAATCTCAAACCCAAAGTTTCAGTCTGATTATTTTTAGTATATTTTAATCATAATTTTGTGTTTTTAAGGAAACAGTTCAGTTTTAAAGTAATGCTAATTAATTCTCTTATTTATGTTCTAGTATTTTAATGTAACTTATGTGATTTATTTCCAAGATTTATTTATTTATTGTATTCTTGGCCAATGGGATTCTTGCTTTTATGTCACATGTCGTGACGACTGTCATTTTTTTCTTAACATTTCATTCACTCTCATTCGAAGCATTCGCCATGCTGGTTCATTCAGTTCAGAATACTGAATCTAGTTTTATTGTCGTGCTGGGAATTGAAGTATTCCCAGCCCAGTTATTGCAGAGACGCAATTAATATCTTCATCAAAGTCATTTATTTTGTGATTCGATTACAAACGTGTGAATCCAAGTTTTTCACTTCCCTGTTCAAACCGAATGGGCTTGAATGTGCATTAAGTAACAAGGATTTACTGTAAGTACTGTTGTGAAGTTAATATTAATTGAGTGCTTAATATTAGTTGCAATGACGAAGCAACATATCAAAGTTCATCTTCTTCTCGGTCGTTGCAGCAAGCCGACCTTAAAATAATTGCTGAAAGTGCGCATTCATTTCAAGCAAAGTGAAATTCTTATTCAGTCGTTTGAGCAAGCTCGACTATAAATAATTGCTCTGGTCCTCCGAGTCATTCATCAGTCTTGTAAGGCAAGCATGCCTTATTATCCAGAAGGAGCTTGCTAAGTCGCCTCCCCTTGATATCATCAATGTTTCAGCATTTCTCCGGCACCGCTCGGAAGAGGAATTCATTCATGTAAAGCAAGATATCAAAATTCCATCTTGTGTTTAAAAAGGGTCTATTTTTTGTCCAGTGTGCTCTTTGTTTCTCATCAAGGGGCTCAATAAATATATTTGAACCTGACTTAGTGTTGCATCCTTCAAACCGGAGAGGTTTCCCCGTCTTCCCTATTTCGCCTGCAAGCTACCGTGGGTGCGGGAACAATTATAATATTTAATAAAGCAAAACACCTAACAATGTTTGCAAATGTGGATGATTGTATTAAAACTTACAAGGCTGAAGAAGAACATGTAAAAGTTTTTTTTGTAACCATTGAAAATAATTTAGCCACACTAGAAAATAATTTTAAAAAGTATTTTCTTGCAGACGATAACTTGAGAGAAAGTTGCGAGTTGGTGAGGGATCCATTTCATAAGACTCCCGAAGAACTTTCAATTGATGAAGAAGAAAAATTCATAGACTTCACGACAAGTGGCGAAACCAAAAAAACAATTTAGTGATAAATCACTATTTGAATTTAGGGCAGCAGTAGATGAAGATTTTTCTGCACTAAAAACCAGAGGATTTCACATTCTATTGCCATTTTCAACATCCTTCCTTTGCGAAACTGGATTTTCTGCTTTGGCTTCATTAAAGACAAAATATAGATCTCGGCTAAATATAGAAACAGAATTGAGAGTGGCTATTTCTAATATTGAGCCTTCCTTCGAAAAACTTTGCTCTGCAAGACAGGCCCAAGGAAGTCACTAATAATTATTTAATTTGTTTTTAATTTAGTATGTTTTGATAAAGTGAGTTTTTATTTAGTAAGTTGTTTTACTTTTTTTTTAATATCTCGAAATGTATTTTGTTTTCTGTGTGTATGTATTTCTGTCAGATAATAATTTTTCAAAATAATATTTTCTCTTGGATATTCTCGCGCCCCCCCTAGGGGTCGTGCCCCACAGGTTGAGAATCGCTGAGTTAGGGTATTGAGTTGATAACCAGTAGGGTGTTCAATCTTTAGGTTTTCATAGGAGGACTTTCCGTTAAATGATCTCTACCCAGTCTATATAGCCTATGAAAAACTTTGAGCTTTCCAATGGGATGCAAATGGAGCACGAGTGATGTCTGATAGGGGTAAAGACAGTCTCTCGTGTTAGGGCCCCCTTCCTCTTGGGTTTTGTTGATGTGGCAGGCCCTATCTTCGGATTTGGTGCTGGAATCTAATGTTTAGTTACTTTTTTATCCTGTTCTTACCCCTATGTAAGGAGGAAGAAGGTTAACAAAAAGAAATAGGCCTAGAAGTTTAAGAATTGAATAGAGAAGTTTAGTCATATAGAAAAGTAAGATTGTAGAATGAAGTAGAATTCTAAAAAGACATTAAAGTGATAAGTAAGATTAAAATTTGGAAATAGAGGTTTAGTAAAACTACTACTACTACCACCACCACTACTACTACTACTACTACTACTACTACTACTACTACTACTACTACTATTACTACTATTACTACTACTACTACTACTATTACTATTACTACTACTACTACTACTACTACTACTACTACTACTACTACTACTACTACTACTACTCAGGGTTGGAATGTTTAAAACAAAACATTTAAAACAAGTGTTTAAAACAAGTGCTTGTGTTTTTTTAAGTTTGTTTAAAACGTTTTAAACAATCTGATTTAAACATGTTTTTTTAGCATATGTTTAAATCATTTTTTAATTGCGTGTTACATTTAATTATGAAGACAATTTACATTTTGTCAAGTCAAGTTAGTGTTATAAACAGAAAAAAAAAAAAAACTAGGGCCAGAATACCAGAAAATCATGTGAGGTGGTGTCTTTTGTATCCTTTTCCTCCAGACTTCTCTACTCTGCCGCCAGCTTCCAGTTTCTGATTTCGAGAGTAATTGATTTGAATTTTTTCTGACTGCATCCTACCATCTATTTTGTGGTCTTCCTTTTTAAAGAAATAATATTAAATATTGAATGTGTCAATTTGGCAACACTGTAGTAGGATATGTTAAAAATTGAATGTGCCAATTTGGTAACGCTCTAGTAGGATGATTATGTTATTTCAATTGTTTGTGAAGGCTCAAGGCAGTGAATCCCCTGTGGTGGTGAATCCCCTGGAGCCTACATGGTGAATCCAAGCCAGCAGTCCGCGGTTGTTTGTATTATTTTTTATTAATCATAAACAAATACTACTGGTACAAAATGTATTTTCAAATACTATTAAGTCTACGACTCGTAAATCTTAAACATCTTAGCACAGGGTGTCATTGGCTTGACAAAATGTAAATTGTCTGCATAATTAAATTTAACACCCAATTAAAAAGTGTTATAAACATATGCTAAAAAATGTTTAAAACAAATTGTTTAAAATGTTTTAAACATTTCAACCCAATATATATAATAGGCCCTATACATTAAAATGGTTGTTTTAAACAAAATGAACAATTTAAACTTTTTTTAAACAAACAACATTGTTGTAAACATAAAAAGTTTTTAAAAAACATGTTTAAAACAACCAACATTGTTGTTCACATAAAAACGTTTTAAACAAAAGAACATGTTTTAAACAAAAAAAAACTTTTTTTGGTTCTTTTAAAAAAAAAAATGTTTTTTCCAACCCTGCTACTACTACTACTATTACTAATAATAATAATAATAATAATAATAATAATAGTAAAAAATCAGTTTATATAGGTACAGGTATGTATGAGTTGGCCAATCATGTGGGTTTCTGTGACCACAGCTCTAACTCCCGAGTGATTGGGTGAAATATCTGTGCAAATAAAGCCGCTAATGGTGTAATGATTCAGGTTCTCGCAATTACGGTTAAAATTACAATGAAAATAACTTCATACCTTATCACAAGAGATGTTGGAAATGTCCTTCACACAACACTGGCACCTTTTTAGGAAATATTCTTTCACGTGCTTAAGTTCAGCTTCTGAGATTCCGTTAATTTCTCTTGTGATATTGTCTTTAAGTTCTTCTGCCAAAATCCTAAAATGAAAACCATATAAGATCTCTGTTGTCCATGAATTGCTACCAAATGATCATGACAGTTGAGTGCAGTTCTGTACCTGGATGCTGAGAAATGTTGCTAATGAGGTAATTGATCCAGATTTAATAATCTCTGACGAAGCATGGTTTCATTTACACGGCTATGTTTCAACAAGAATAATCAGTATTGGAGCTCAGAGAAAACTGATATAATGCAACAAACCCCATTACATGACCACAAAATCGGGGTCTGGTGTACGGTAAATTCATACTGGATAATAGGCCCAATATTTTTTGCACTTAAAGTGACAGTAAATGTAGAGCATTATAGGAATAACATACTTAAACCATTATTTGAAGAACTGACCAATATTCAATGTCGGAGTGCATATTTCCAGCAAGACTCTGCCACTGGGCATACAGCTTATGAGTCATTAAAGTTCATTCAAGAAATTTTTGAAGATCAAGTAATTAGTAGGGTCTAGCACAGTCCTTGGATCTAACAGTAGGGTCCAGCACAGTCCTTGGATCTAACAGTATGTGAATATTATTTATGGGGGAATTTAAAAAATAAAATGTATAGGTCAAACCGCCATATATAGAAGAACTTAAAAACAATATCAAAGAGAAATTAACTCTATCTTGGAAGCTGAACTTAAGTGTGTGAAAGAAAATTTCCTAAAAAGGTGCCAGTGTTGTGTGGATGCAAGATGAGGACATTTCCAACATATCTTGTGATGAGCTACATAGTTGTTTTCATTGTAATTTCAACTGTATTTATGAGAACCTGAATCATTACACCTTGCGGCTTTATTTGTGTAGATATTTCACCCGATCGCTCGAAAGTTAGAGCTATGGCCTGCATGATTGTCCAACTAGTATGTGAAACACACTGTATGTACGAAATTTTATCTTTTATGTTATTATTTAAAACACTTAAAACAATGTGAATTTGTGTATCATTTGAATAATTATAAATTCATATATTAAAAACCAATTTACCAGAACACAGAGTCAAGCTATGCCATTGGCAGATGGATTTTTATTTTTTATTTTTTTCGGGAAATAGCATTTCCGGACTCAGGAGGGTTTCAAAACATGTATTTCTGGTGAAAACTCAACTTCCTGTGGTGTGGGTAGAGAAAGTAAAAATCCAATGCATAGTGCAAACTTGAAATCTAGTTTCTGGATGTTTGGAAATATGAACAGTCTGACAAAAATATAGTTTGCTAACTTGTTTACTTTTATTATAGGCGTAAATTGCCTCTGAATCCAAATACAAGTCGAGATTTGAGAGATGCACCTGATTATTCTTTTCTTGATGGAAGACCAGTACCTATTGGTTCTCGCATGAAATCAAGACTGGAGAAACAGAAAAAGGTTGCGGTAAGTGTAGCCTACATCTACAAATTTATTATTATTGCTATACGCTGAATTTTGATGTTTTTCTCAAAGGGGGAATGTTTTCTAATTTCAGTCTGTCAACATGGTTGGCAATTCATTTCTTTTATACATGAAAACTCCTATCAATATGCAGGACAGGGCTAGTTGTGTGGTGCCTCAGAGCTTGTGTGGGAAACTAAAACCAAAAGATGACTATCTGCTTTTATTATTATTAATCCATCGGTATGCTATTTTCTTTTACACGTAGTACTAACTAACTAAACTCCGTGGCACGACATCCATGAAGGGACATGGCCTACCACCCGACCGCTGCGTCATCTACCTACAGGCAGATGGCAGGATTGGGGGGCATGTGGTCAGCATGCCGACACCCACGGCCGTTAATGGTGGTTTCCATGACCGGAGCCGCTACTTCTCTATCAAGTAGCTCCTCAATTTGAATCACGAGGCTGAGTGCACCCCTACCTCAGAAAAATCCGAGGAGGTACCGGGGATCGAACCCGGGCCGACGGATCCGTAGTCAGCGACGCTAACCAAAAGATCACGCCGACGGTCATTACACGTAGTACACCCATAAGTACTAATAAGTAAGGTAAGTGAGTATGACTGTGAATCAAGACAGTCAGCATGATATTTACATATTGATTTATAACTTAAAATCAATATAAACATATTGTGTTTCATACCAATCGATAGATACTTTCTTTAGCATTTGTTTTCATAGTTATCTTTTGATATGGTTTCAAATGTTTTATGCCTTCACATATCTGGAATGCATACAACAAATTGAGTCAATAATGTTTATGCCCTGTTACAAAAAGTTACTGGATGTGTTACATATTTTGTTACTCGAGACAATAAAGTATTCAACATATAAACTGGATAAGCACTACGCCAGCTTAATCTGTACTTTGCTTACAGTTTTCAGACGAACATAAATTGCACGTTTTCATACATGTAGCAAACACAACATGAGTTAAAATGTTGGAGTTCATCAGTGGAATCTTTCCTGAATATTCCAGAGGTGGTATCTCTAATGACATTGACTTAAGATGTATACCTATCTTGTATAATATTTCATTGTCAGGATAATTGAATCATCTACGAGAAGATAACCAACTTACCATGCTGTGGAATTGTTTGTATCCCTGTTTTCAAAATGTATCTTCTTTTAACAAAATCCAGAACATTGCACGTTGTTCTGGTACATCGTCAGTAACAGTGTTGCTGTTCTTCAATTTAATCTGTCCTGAAAGCTCCAGGGGTAATAATAGTATAAGTTGGAAGTAGCCTACCTGTATAAAAATGAACATTATTGTCATAAACCAACAATTACTTATTACTTATTATTATAAATTATGGTTTAAAAACAATTGGAAGTCTTTGAGATAGACGCGAATCGGAGGCGGCTGAAATGGAGGGCCAAATTAATAACTAACATTCTTTGCAAAAAAAAAAACAAAAAATCAACAAACAAAGTGAAAACGTACATACCAAACTCAACATACATCCTGACTGTTCAGTTTGATAGCCATCTCGAGCGTCATTGCTCGAGTTTTAGTTTTCATTCACCAAGGAGGATGCACTCCTCAGGAAACCCGTGTGGAAGATGGGAATGCTAATGATATGGACAAAGAGACAAAATAAATAGAAGGAAGATAGAGAATGATAATTTGTAAAGGAAATCGGGTTATCCTGCCATTGGTAAATGTGAAGTATTCATGTTACTTTCATTGGGTTCTGCTAGTCACACGGGATAAAATTTGTTACGTTAACACAGTATAATAGGAATATAAATGTAAGATGGAAGCGACCTAGCTTCTGGCATTAGGGATAGGAGGGCCAGTTTAATAAATAAACAAAATTTGTTAGAGCAATGGACCATAGGATACGCATGGATGCAGGGAGCCAAGAATCTTACCGGAAAGCAACTAACATGTCCTAAAGCTAGGGATACTCTATTGTAAATACGTGAAAATGAATATTAAACTAAGTTCATTCCACATTTAAAATATCAAAATCCATAGAATGGGAAGGAAATGTTCTCTTACAGGCATATAATTCACACTTGCACTCTCTAGATTCTAGCATTCACCTCTTGCTAATATAAACTTGTGATCATACCTATTCTCCTATTTCTAAAAATTATCTGAATTCATGGGATTTTCCAAACACTAAACAATAAGGATAACTAAAGAAAATACGCTTCTCACTGAACAGACTAAAATTTGGAAAAAGTTTCTTAAAATCTCGTTCCTAGGCAACCTTTTAGATATTATTGTAGCCAACTACCATTACATTCGAAAAAGAAAAGAACTTTCTCTCTGTCGAACATTAAATTTCTTAACAAGCATAAACATTTTGTTTTTTGTATAAGAAACAATTAAGTTATATGGTTAAAAATTACAAATATTTTAATTTTAACATGTTATATACTATTTTTAAGCTTACTTCTCTGATTCATATGCCATTAATAGCAGGAAATGGTGTATTTCAATTTTATAACATTCTAGACACCTAAAAAACGAAATATTCTGATAAATTACTTATTGCCTTGTAATTTTGATTCTTTGTCTTCGAAAAGGGATCCGATTTATGAAGCGATGGAATAAATTCTGGATCAAAGTTCTAGCATACTTTTGTTCATGATATCCAGAAGACTGTAAATTGCATCAATTCCATGGATATTGGCGGATTCATTTACAAGTAAACACAATTTATTGATGTCAAAACAAAGAATATCCTACTACTAGCATGGATGTTGTCCAAACAAGATTAAATTTTGGACACTGATTGAAATAAACGGGAGCTCCATTGTAGATTGAAAGTTAAAATTGCCTTCGTTTGCAAGAGAGAACTTACACGCCAACCTCCAACAAACCACCTGGTTTTCCATGTTGAATTGTAGTTTCGCGTTTCATCAGTCAGGTTGCACTGCCGTGCAGACCCATGTTCAAGGTGGTATTTCTAGTGATATTTACAAAGACAGTGAATGGTAGATAAATAGATAGATAAAGATAATTTTTAACTTACAACAAATAAATGATCTACTCACATTTTATAAACCATTTTCATGTAGATTTAGCCATATCCAAGAAGGTATTCAATCTATCGCCGGCTTAATCTGTACTTTGCTACCGTTTTGCAGACGAACATAAATTGCACGTTTTCATACATGTAGCAAACATAACATGAGTTAAAATGTTGGAGTTCATCAGTGGAATCTTTCCTGAATATTCCAGGTCTTTTGACAGATTAATTTGGAAGATCCTGTTAAATTAAACAATTACGTTATTTTCCGATACTGAGAACGTCTTGGTACACGCGAAGAAGTTGGATAAACAAATGGTAGTCTACAAGACACTTAAGGTGTGGCGGATTGGAAAAGGCTGAAAGTTCACAAGACAAAACTTACATACCAACCTTCAGCATCCGGGCTATGCGCATGTTCCATTTGATAACCATCTTTAACATCATTGCTAAAGTTTTGAGATCAAACAGGACGCTCTGCCCAGGACTACCAATGTTGAAGGTGGTAGCCTATCTCTAATGACATTGACTTAAGAAGTATACCTATCTTGTATAATATTCCATTGTCAGGATAATTGAATCATCTACGAGAAGATAAGCAATTCACAATGCTGTGGAATTATTTGTATCCCTGTTTTCAAAATGAATCTTCTTTTAACAAAATCCAGAACATTGCACGTTGTTCTGGTACATCGTCAGTAACAGTGTTGCTGTTCTTCAATTTAATCTGTCCTGAAAGCTCCAGGGGTAATAATAGTATAAGTTGGAAGTAGCCTACCTGTATAAAAATGAACATTATTGTCATAAACCAACAATTACTTATTACTTATTATTATAAATTATGGTTTAAAAACAATTGGAAGTCTTTGAGATAGACGCGAATCGGAGGCGGCTGAAATGGAGGGCCAAATTAATAACTAACATTCTTTGCAAAAAAAAAAAAAAAAAAAAATCAACAAAATATGAACAAATAAAGTGAAAACGTACATACCAAACTGAACATACATCCTGACTGTTCAGTTTGATAGTCATCTCGAGCATTATTGCTCGAGTTTTGGTTTTCATTCCCCAAGGAGGATGCACTCCTCAGGAAACCCGTGTGGAAGGTGGGAATGCTAATGATATGGACAAAGAGACAAAATAAATAGAAGGAAGATAGAGAATGATAATTTGTAAAGGAAATCGGGTTATCCTGCCATTGGTAAATGTGAAGTATTCATGTTACTTTCATTGGGTTCTGCTAGTCACACGGGATAAAATTTGTTACGTTAACTCAGTATAATAGGAATATAAATGTAAGATGGAAGCGACCTAGCTTCTGGCACTAGGGATAGGAGGGCCAGTTTAATAAATAAACAAAATTTGTTAGAGCAATGGACCATAGGATACGCATGGATGCAGGGAACCAAGAATCTTACCCGAAAGCAACTAACATGTCCTAAAGCTAGGGATACTCTATTGTAAACACGTGAAAATGAATATTAAACTAAGTTCATTCCACATTTAAAATATCAAAATCCATAGAATGGGAAGGAAATGTTCTCTTACAGGCATAAGTAGTAAGGGGCTTCGTAGAGGCCAAGATTACGGCAGTCACCACCAGGTGGCAGCACCGTCGCGGTGGTGTGTTGCGGCTAGATTTGAAACTAAATGGCGCGCGATTTGAAAATGATGCTAGGAATGCACTCTTACGCAAGGCTTTTTACCAATGTTGTTAACCCCTTATGGCAAAGACGTCTGGATATGCACTCTTACGCAAGACTTTTTACTAATGTTGTTAAGCCCTTATGCCAAGGACGGTTGGAAAGACACTCTTACGCATCGGTTTTTACCAATTTTGTTACGCCCTTATGTTCTGCACCGTCGCAGCGGAGGGTTGCGGCAAAATTTGAAACTAAATGGCGTGCGATTTGAAAATGAATACCCGGCACCGTTCTCTACGAGACTATTTTACACTCTTACGCAATGGTTTAAGTTAACTTTTAATTTTTCTCGCACTTACGCGCTTATGTTAGTTGGTTTGCATATAGTCTTATCCTTTAACCTAACTTCTTCTAGACTTAATGATAAGTCCCTAACTCCTTGTTTTCTTGCAAAATACCATATGATGTTATTTTACACTCTTTCGCAAAGACTTAACTGTCCCTTCTTCACACAAGTCTTTTTTTTTTTATCAATTTCCCTTTTTCCCCGCTGCTTCGCATATATTCTTAAGGTTTAAGCTAACTTCTTTAAGTCCCTAGCTCCTCGCCTTCTAGTGAAATGTCTACAGCGCTCTCATAGTTTTCTTTCTTGAACCACCCTCGATTCGTAACATGTTATTATGGGCCCTCCCATGATTTTCTTTCTTGTGAAACTATTATAAGCCCTACACTCGATTTTCTTGCACATCAAGATGTCGGGTGCTAATTGAATTCTTTTTTCTAGTTCAAGTCATCTTTTTACACTTTAAATACATTCCCACTACTCATTAGCAAGTTTATTATTCCATTTGATGATATATTTCTCTATACGTAGTCCTTTCTCCCAAGTTTCTTAACAGCTTTTTTATTTTTTCTTCTTGTCATTATATTACGTTCTTATGCATGTTAATTTTAGTCAATGGTGACATGTATCGCACCCATATCTAGGTCACGGCTGCTTCATGTTGAGACATGATGTAGGTCGTCATAGGATCCTCTTTCGATAATAATTATAACAGCAACCCAAAATGTTAATGTCCTATAATTCATAGACAAAGGATTCATTATAATAATAAAACTGTTTTGAAGGAAAGGAGCGTACGGTGACATATGTCAGGCTTTAGCTTGTATTTAAAAATTTTAAGAAACATTATTATTTTAAACACAACTCTGTCTCATTAAATACTTATGTGTTACCTGCTTTCTGCTCAAGTGATGCCCGCTTCAATCCCTGTCATACTGGAAGGACTTTATGTAAAAGAACGCCTGCAGAACCACGTCGTTAAATAACCCAATATGTTTCACTAGAACTGTTATGTAATAACTTTCATTATAATATGATTGTGTATTTTGAGAGGTTATGTCATATGAGTTCGTTATTCTTCTCATTATAATTATTTTACTGTAAAGTAAACATTTATAAAAGGCCTATATGAGAGGATCTAGGATAATGATAGGTAATAGTTCTTTGACATCGTTATATTGTAAACAGTTTCCTTACATAATAAGTCATAGTACCCTTATATTTCTGTCTGTACCATGTTCATATTGTCTATATCACACCCCTCATATTTAGTGTTGTATCAAGTACTTTCACGAAAATATTTAATTTTAAAAAGTTCTGAAATACTTACACAGGTGATATTTAATTAACCTGAAGGCTTTAATAATACGAACATTTTATGACTAATTTTGAATTAGTAGCTTGAAATTTACCTCGTTTAGGACGTAAAATCATCTTTTAGGTATTTTATTTATTTGGCGCTCTCGCAAAGATGGTACAAAAAATTGAAACTTTATGAGTTTACAGGTTTTTAACTCATGTTTAATTTAAGACTATTCTCAAATCTCAAGGTAGTTGTTACTACGTCATAGTGTTGCTCTGAGAGTTTTGTATAAAAGACATGTATTTACGGGGTCTTATCTTAACTTAGGAATGTACTGAAACATGTATCTATTCAGACAGTTCAACCACTAACACTAATGACAACTCATTTTTAAAACTCTTTCGCAAGATATTGATTGTATCACATATTGTTATCTTTAAACTAACTTAGGGATGCATTCCAGAGGTACACTCCCTAACATCTTTACACGCAAAACATGAAAAAAATATATATCTCAAGGTCTCTGTTACTACGTCATACTGTTGCTCTGAGAGTTTTGTATAAAAGACATGTATTTACGGTAAATTATTCATTGAACTACAAAGTGCTGATGTGTCAAGTCATTTATTAACAGTGGTATCTCAGAATTCTACAGGTCATAATTGTAAGTACAAACACTTTGTTATTTTATTTGCTTGTGATAGTTTTCAGGCTGTTCATTTAGTTGTTTTTTTTTTTTTTTAAATCAGTTCTCTCTTACTAAGTGTAATTTTATTTTAATTTCTACAACGACAGTAAAGTTTCAGTTTATTTGTACATTGAAAGTTTAAATTCTAGCGTTCTTCAGTGTAAGCGATCAGTTTTCAGGTTCCGGGTTCGAATCCCTATAGTAAAATATAACTTCCTTCCAAGCTATATTTTTTTCTCAACAAACCGCAACTTGTACGCCTATGTTTCAGAAATTTCCGTTAATATATTATTTATTTTCTTGGAAAAACTTAGAATTAAATCCAGGTCTTAAGATATTTTCTATGTAGTGTGTTTTTATTTCCGCAACTATCCGCTTTATGTTTAACAATTTACATTAACCTTAAAATAAAGTGTTTAAAATAGTTCCAGACAATCATATGATAAACATTCATTTTACGCGTGAAAACATTTAGATAAACTACACACACACACACACACACACACAGTGAAAGCGATATCAATGATAATAATTCATATTGAGGTCACCCTTGTCATATTCACAACAACAATATTAAAATAAAATAAAATAAAATAAAGCAACCTTGTATAGTAAGATTCCAGTAACTGTTTAAAATAAAATAAAATAAAATAAAGCAGCCTTGAATAGTAAGATTCCTGTAACTGTTAAAATCTTCTCATTTTAAAAAATTTCCTAAGTATCAAGTTAAAAATAAGTCTTAAGATTTTCTTTTACTACTTTAAACTCATTATCGATGTTCTTTGCCCTGTCCCTAATCAGTGTGTTATGCATGAGAGAAATACAAATTAAGAAGACATTGAATTTGCTAACATACACTAGTTTTCATAATTAAAACTGTACAATGAGTTTTTTATTACTGCACAAAACATTATGAAAACCAACTATTAGAATCATCGTACCTTAATTAGTCTTGCTTACGATAGGTATAATACAAATTAAATTCTGAACTCTTACATTGAATCATAATTCCTTTTACAATGAGGTTTTTTTTTAAAATAAATAATGAAAGTGATACACAAAACACCTGAATGCCTTTTGTTTAATCAGTTATATTTGTAAGTATGTTATGCAGACATCAAGTTATTTCACACAATTGACCATACTAACAATTTAATAATCCTAAATATTTAAAACAAACAATTAAACAAAAATAAGAGTTTTTAAAACTAGTGCATGTAAGACAAACACAATCATGTAAAGTGTCCACAATTACTCATACTTATGTTCGTCAATGAATGCAGAATATTAAATTGAGTTAACATTGCAATGTTTTTAAGAACTTGAAAGGTATTATAATGCATGAATTCTACTTAGGTCCCTAAGTAGATTACAATATTTTATAGATAAAAATATATTGCTACACAAAAATAATTTAATAAGGAATCTAACATATGTTTAAATGAAAAAAAACCTCTTGAATTTGGATCTTTGAATTTTGAAAATAGAAATTTCCTAATTCATTGTGTAATGAGAACATCTTATTTTCAGATTTGAGATCATAGTGATACGAAAGATAACATTTTCCTAATACGAAAACTATATTAGTTTTACACATGAATGATTAAAAATATCACATATATGCATCTAAATACAATTAGGGTATTTAAGCGCTGACCTGTACAAGCATTTAGCTGTAACTTCTTAACATCAGATCGTATTTTAATAATGTATCTTCTAAAATTTACATCACTACAATCTCATATTTCATTTTGGTATCATTTGTTAAACTCAGTTTAATAATTAACAAATTCAAAACATGAGATCAGATTTTTACATTGCTTTAAGATTTATTAATGAATTAAGGTAGTAATTTAATTTTAAATAATATTCAACACTGTAAGAATTCCTAACATACAACACAAAACGAGCGGGGGAAAAATAAAATAAAATTCTTCATAGAATAAGAGAAAAAAAAAGATAATAAGGATTTAAAACGTCTTTTCATAAACTTAGGATACTTCAATTCTGTGAACAACCTTGTGACATTAGATCTTTTAAAAAGTAACCTAATAAATTTCATGATACAACTCTTTTCTTTATATCATCTCATGTTTAGACATTTTTTTATTCTTTAATGTCAAATCCTCAAAGTGATTAAAATAATTATATCATTTAGGTAAGTTAAGATGAGGTTTTAAACAAATCATTATAATCTACTATTTTCTTTTCTTTTCTGCCTACCAATAATTTATAATTTAAGTTATGGATATCTAGTTCACATACTACTAATTACTTATTACGTTATTAGTAATACGTTACATCTCCATTTTAAAGAACTCTTTTACTCTTATAAACATAACTAGTTAAAGTAAGTACCTTATACATTGAACTATAAAATTAAAATGCTGTTTTCTATACTATAATGTAATGTAAGTTTTTCTTCAAGTATGTGTCGAGATCTTCAAGAGAGATAGGTTTGTTTTGAGTTTAATATTTTAAAACGTGCAGGAACGCGTTATTTCTCCATGAACCCTTTCCTAGCACAAAGTTTGATGACAACGTAGTGTTATTTTCGCTATTATTTCTCTATTAATTGTAGGATGTATTTAGATAGTTCCAAGCATTTTTTTCTTTCTTATAAACATTTAATATATTTTGTATTGAAGTAATTAAAAAAACCTATACATAAGATAATCCATCTTAAATTATTTCCGCAAATATAAAGTATAACTCGAAACAAACCCTTACTAAAACGATAACCCTTATGACACTGTTCCTACCATTAATTTTCACTAGCTTTAGGTCCTGGTTTGGCATTTTTTTATTTATTTCGGTTTGAGATCATCTGGTAGTTAAATTTGTATTTATAACATTTACGTAGATAGGATAGCGCTAAAAATGTAACAATACGTCTTTTCACAAGTTTAGGATACTTCAATTCTGTGAGCAACTTTGCGACATTAGATCTTTTTAAAATAACCTAACCTAATAATTTTCTTTATACCTTCTCATGTTTAGACAGTTATTTTTATTTTTATTCTTGAATCCTCAAAGTGATTAAAATAATTATATCATTTAGGTAACTTAAGATGAGGTTTTAAACAAATCATTATGGATAACTAGCTTACATACTACTACTACTACTCACTTATTAGTAAAACGATACATCTCTATTTTTTAAGAAGTCTTTTACTCTTATAAGGATAAGCGATGTATGTAGTATTTTAATACGAGTTATATGGAAATGAATAGAGATATAGACATTATTATTATTATTATTATTATTAAATTCTCGCACCTTTCACATCTAAGAAATATTTAGTTTTAAGAAAGAGGGTTGCGAGGCGATGGGTTTACTTCCTGTTCATCTACCCTCTCTCGGAAAATGAACATATCAAAATTAGTATAGGTAATGAAACCAACGTTTGGAGGCCCCTTCATCTTACCTAGTGAATGACCGTAAAGTACCATATACGGATACCGATCCATTATGGTATCTGTTTTTATTACGAAGATTGCTCATGTTTCACATTTCAATTATGTTTGTCTTTTTTTATATGGAACAATAAGTGTCAAGTTTAAGGTTAGAGCGATCAGATAAAACTATCATAATTCTTTGTATTGTATCATTAACGTGATGCAAATTATCAATGTACTCTAATAACAAACTGTAAAATCTGTGTTATAAAGCCCAAATTATTTTGAAAATAATTAATTTAGATGAGAATGCAAGAAATTAGTTTTTGTATGATTCAAACATTAAGAGTTACTTTCTCTTTCTTTTTTTTTGCCAATGATAAAAAAAATCGAATGTTGAGAACACTAGGAGGATTTTAACAGGTTATAATAAATATTACAATTTTTTTTATTTTATTTTTAGAAAATGTTTCCGGTTATAGATCTAACACAGGAGGAAGCTGAAACCAGATGTGAGTCAGTAAGGTATGTATCATGTAGACACACACACACACACACACACATATATATATATATATATATATATATATATCCTACATATTATTATTATTATTATTACCAACTTTAATATTTCAGATCTGAAGCATCGACTGTAGGAGCCCCTATGATTAATCAAGAACTTCTCGATTTTATCGAGGATATACGTCTGCTACCATTTCAAACCCGTCCCCCGCAATTCCCTTGCGGTATGTCTAATTGCGAAGGGAGAGTAGCTGATATGCATTCTTCTATCTACCACACCATTACATGTAATGGTCTGGAACATATTACTAGATGTATATATCCCACGGCGCATTACCAATGTCTGTCGTGGTGTAGAGAATGTAATAGAAGCTGTGACGTTTTTCTAAGTAACGGTATAGAGGTAAGCATTTTTTTTTTTATTTTAAATGTTCATTTGTTTATCTTTATAAAACATATTTTCATTTCGTAAAGAAACGTAGTAGTAGTAGTTAAGGAAACAATAAATATATTTTAATGGACTAAAATATAGGGTTACGTTATTTTTAAGTCGTATAACTATCACGACTTGTAAAGTATAAAAAAAAAAAAGATTAGTAATTATGTTAGCCTATTAACATTAATAATAATAATAGTTTTTTTTTCAACATCACCATAAGAATAAATACTTGGTCTTTCCAGTTACTATTGGTGTAGATTAGTAATCTATTATTATTATTTTTAACATTTTTTTTTTGTTAACGAAAACTAGTTTAATATAGCCTATTATATATATATATATATATATATATATATATATATATATATATTTTTCTGTATATTATTTTTCTTTTTTAGCTTAGAAGACAGGAGGAAGAAGGGGATCGGCAACAGAGAGCCATTTTGTTGTAGGGTAGTATTGTTTACAGAATTACTACATAGTAAATCTTATTCTGAGATTGAGAGACATATTTCTTAGTAAACCCCTGATAGATGTGTACTATGCATTAGTTTTTTCTTATTTAAATTATGGTGTGTTCTTATGGGGCAATAATGCTAATTTCAATAGGATTTTTATTGCACAGAAGAGAGTTTTGAGAACAATTTTTAATCTTAATAGTAGAGTGTCTTGTAAAGATTATTTTATTAAGTACAAAATTTTATCATTTCCATGTATATATATATATTTTTAAATGTCTGACTTTGTTTAAATTACACGAACATAATTTTTATAAACAATCTCATTATCATTCATATGAGACTAGGAATTGTCATTCAACCTCAACTTTAAGTCACCGACTGGCGAAATTTGAAAAATCGCCAGCTCATGCAGGTATAACATTTTTTAATAAATTACCGCCAACCAGGGTATCCGCTGGATTCTGTCTTAATCTGGAGGAAGAGGTTGATGTAATCCACGAATAAACCTCCCTCACGAGTTTCTTGCGAGTATTGCGTGACATCGTATTCGAGAAATTCGTGGATTGCCATCACCCTATAGCCATTATTTACGGCTAGTCTCACTTCATCAACTACCCATGTACCAGTGAGCACTCTCTCTTCCTCTTTCGCATGTTTGCAGCTACCTTGTTCGACAGTCATAACACAGGTGCGGCAAAGGGGAAACAAGAGCCTACCATTCCACCTGAAAGGTAAAACGGGATGGTAGAGCCCTTGCGGTGGTAGGACAGTGCATTTAATGAGGCCTTCTTTCCTCATCATTGAATCTATATCTGTACACTGGTCACTAACGTGAACAGTGGGGTGACCGATAGGAAACTTGTACTTACAGACGGATGGGTAAAGGGACATTATATCGCTGTATAGGATTTTCTCTTCTCTTGTCTCATCCGCCTTACGATAAAACCGCATGGCTTCTGTACGGAACCCATTAAGACAACCTGGACAAACGAATCGTTTAGCCATTGCACCTGTCAAATTTACTATGGTATGGTAATGGAGGCTGTCTCGGTCATAGAGTAAATAAAGTATTTCTCTCCCCACATTACCACCGTCGTACAGTACAGAATCGAGATTAAAGCTGCTGTAAACTACAAGTCTATATCTATCCTTAATATGGGCCTGAATCTTCTCCAGCTCAGGGATACCTCCACCTCGCGAGAGATCGACACCCGAATCTCTGATTAACTTATCCACTTCTGCTTTGAGTTTTTTTGCTTGTCATGTTGTTATCTATGTACGATTTATACTTTTTACGATCGCTAACTCTAGCAATAGCGATGATTATGGCGAATGCTAAACAGTTCACGACTGCAAGAACCTCCACTACACTTTTCTTCAAATGGGCAAGTACACCAACCGTACGCCCCTTCAAGGGTATAGCCCTTTTTCCCCCGTTTCCGTTTGGCATATGGACAATGTCCAGAACCAAACGCAAACGGTCGGTGGCATTGAAACGGGCGTTCGACTGACATACTTTGCTTACGACGCCTGAAATCACATCTACACTGATCTGATCTTTACGTCTAAAGGAGATACCAATCGGCTTATCGACCTCTTTTTCCTCATTGAAAATCGAGATCCCTACCATATCATGGTCTCTCGTATCTACTAGGGCATGGTCTATAACGGCTTTAAGAGCCGTCTCAAAGGGGTTGGGTCCTGCATTTTCAGCTGGTTCTTTGAGTCGGACCACTAGCTGCAAGCCGGCAGAGTTGAACTTTTTGTACTCTTTACGAGTACTCTCGACAACTGCAAACAATGGGGAGGGTCGATTCTCTGAATTCGAAGAAGTACCCTCCCCCTCATTGCCAGACATCATATCCAACTCTTCCTCGCTTGAAACTAGCTCATCATCAGATTCATTGATATAATTATTTTAATCACTTTGAGGATTTGACATTAAAGAATAAAAAATAATAAAAAAAAATGTCTAAACATGAGAAGATATAAAGAAAAGAGTTGTATCATGAAATTTATTAGGTTACTTTTTAAAAGATCTAATGTCGCAAGGTTGTTCACAGAATTGAAGTATCCTAAGTTTATGAAAAGACGTTTTAAATCCTTATTATCTTTTTTTTTTCTCTTATTCTATGAAGAATTTTATTTTATTTTCCCCCGCTCGTTTTGTGTTGTATGTTAGGAATTCTTACAGTGTTGAATATTATTTAAAATTAAATTACTACCTTAATTCATTAATAAATCTTAAAGCAATGTAAAAATCTGATCTCATGTTTTGAATTTGTTAATTATTAAACTGAGTTTAACAAATGATACCAAAATGAAATATGAGATTGTAGTGAAGTAAATTTTAGAAGATACATTATTAAAATACGATCTGATATTAAGAAGTTACAGCTAAATGCTTGTACAGGTCAGCGCTTAAATACCCTAATTGTATTTAGATGCATATATGTGATATTTTTAATCATTCATGTGTAAAACTAATATAGTTTTCGTATTGGGAAAATGTTATCTTTCGTATCACTATGATCTCAAATCTGAAAATAAGATGTTCTCATTACACAATGAATTAGGAAATTTCTATTTTCAAAATTCAAAGATCCAAATTCAAGAGGTTTTTTTTTCATTTAAACATATGTTAGATTCCTTATTAAATTATTTTTGTGTAGCAATATATTTTTATCTATAAAATATTGTAATCTACTTAGGGACCTAAGTAGAATTCATGCATTATAATACCTTTCAAGTTCTTAAAAACATTGCAATGTTAACTCAATTTAATATTCTGCATTCATTGACGAACATAAGTATGAGTAATTGTGGACACTTTACATGATTGTGTTTGTCTTACATGCACTAGTTTTAAAAACTCTTATTTTTGTTTAATTGTTTGTTTTAAATATTTAGGATTATTAAATTGTTAGTATGGTCAATTGTGTGAAATAACTTGATGTCTGCATAACATACTTACAAATATAACTGATTAAACAAAAGGCATTCAGGTGTTTTGTGTATCACTTTCATTATTTATTTAAAAAAAAAACCTCATTGTAAAAGGAATTATGATTCAATGTAAGAGTTCAGAATTTAATTTGTATTATACCTATCGTAAGCAAGACTAATTAAGGTACAATGATTCTAATAGTTGGTTTTCATAATGTTTTGTGCAGTAATAAAAAACTCATTGTACAGTTTTAATTATGAAAACTAGTGTATGTTAGCAAATTCAATGTCTTCTTAATTTGTATTTCTCTCATGTATAACACACTGATTAGGGACAGGGCAAAGAACATCGATAATGAGTTTAAAGTAGTAAAAGAAAATCTTAAGACTTATTTTTAACTTGATACTTAGGAAATTTTTTAAAATGAGAAGATTTTAACAGTTACAGGAATCTTACTATACAAGGCTGCTTTATTTTATTTTATTTTATTTTAAACAGTTACTGGAATCTTACTATACAAGGTTGCTTTATTTTATTTTATTTTATTTTAATATTGTTGTTGTGAATATGACAAGGGTGACCTCAATATGAATTATTATCATTGATATCGCTTTCACTGTGTGTGTGTGTGTGTGTGTGTGTAGTTTATCTAAATGTTTTCACGCGTAAAATGAATGTTTATCATATGATTGTCTGGAACTATTTTAAACACTTTATTTTAAGGTTAATGTAAATTGTTAAACATAAAGCGGATAGTTGCGGAAATAAAAACACACTACATAGAAAATATCTTAAGACCTGGATTTAATTCTAAGTTTTTCCAAGAAAATAAATAATATATTAACGGAAATTTCTGAAACATAGGCGTACAAGTTGCGGTTTGTTGAGGAAAAAATATAGCTTGGAAGGAAGTTATATTTTACTATAGGGATTCGAACCCGGAACCTGAAAACTGATCGCTTACACTGAAGAACGCTAGAATTTAAACTTTCAATGTACAAATAAACTGAAACTTTACTGTCGTTGTAGAAATTAAAATAAAATTACACTTAGTAAGAGAGAACTGATTTAAAAAAAAAAAAACAACTAAATGAACAGCCTGAAAACTATCACAAGCAAATAAAATAACAAAGTGTTTGTACTTACAATTATGACCTGTAGAATTCTGAGATACCACTGTTAATAAATGACTTGACACATCAGCACTTTGTAGTTCAATGAATAATTTACCGTAAATACATGTCTTTTATACAAAACTCTCAGAGCAACAGTATGACGTAGTAACAGAGACCTTGAGATATATATTTTTTTCATGTTTTGCGTGTAAAGATGTTAGGGAGTGTACCTCTGGAATGCATCCCTAAGTTAGTTTAAAGATAACAATATGTGATACAATCAATATCTTGCGAAAGAGTTTTAAAAATGAGTTGTCATTAGTGTTAGTGGTTGAACTGTCTGAATAGATACATGTTTCAGTACATTCCTAAGTTAAGATAAGACCCCGTAAATACATGTCTTTTATACAAAACTCTCAGAGCAACACTATGACGTAGTAACAACTACCTTGAGATTTGAGAATAGTCTTAAATTAAACATGAGTTAAAAACCTGTAAACTCATAAAGTTTCAATTTTTTGTACCATCTTTGCGAGAGCGCCAAATAAATAAAATACCTAAAAGATGATTTTACGTCCTAAACGAGGTAAATTTCAAGCTACTAATTCAAAATTAGTCATAAAATGTTCGTATTATTAAAGCCTTCAGGTTAATTAAATATCACCTGTGTAAGTATTTCAGAACTTTTTAAAATTAAATATTTTCGTGAAAGTACTTGATACAACACTAAATATGAGGGGTGTGATATAGACAATATGAACATGGTACAGACAGAAATATAAGGGTACTATGACTTATTATGTAAGGAAACTGTTTACAATATAACGATGTCAAAGAACTATTACCTATCATTATCCTAGATCCTCTCATATAGGCCTTTTATAAATGTTTACTTTACAGTAAAATAATTATAATGAGAAGAATAACGAACTCATATGACATAACCTCTCAAAATACACAATCATATTATAATGAAAGTTATTACATAACAGTTCTAGTGAAACATATTGGGTTATTTAACGACGTGGTTCTGCAGGCGTTCTTTTACATAAAGTCCTTCCAGTATGACAGGGATTGAAGCGGGCATCACTTGAGCAGAAAGCAGGTAACACATAAGTATTTAATGAGACAGAGTTGTGTTTAAAATAATAATGTTTCTTAAAATTTTTAAATACAAGCTAAAGCCTGACATATGTCACCGTACGCTCCTTTCCTTCAAAACAGTTTTATTATTATAATGAATCCTTTGTCTATGAATTATAGGACATTAACATTTTGGGTTGCTGTTATAATTATTATCGAAAGAGGATCCTATGACGACCTACATCATGTCTCAACATGAAGCAGCCGTGACCTAGATATGGGTGCGATACATGTCACCATTGACTAAAATTAACATGCATAAGAACGTAATATAATGACAAGAAGAAAAAAGAAAAAAGCTGTTAAGAAACTTGGGAGAAAGGACTACGTATAGAGAAATATATCATCAAATCGAATAATAAACTTGCTAATGAGTAGTGGGAATGTATTTAAAGTGTAAAAAGATGACTTGAACTAGAAAAAAGAATTCAATTAGCACCCGACATCTTGATGTGCAAGAAAATCGAGTGTAGGGCTTATAATAGTTTCACAAGAAAGAAAATCATGGGAGGGCCCATAATAACATGTTACGAATCGAGGGTGGTTCAAGAAAGAAAACTATGAGAGCGCTGTAGACATTTCGCTAGAAGGCGAGGAGCTAGGGACTTAAAGAAGTTAGCTTAAACCTTAAGAATATATGCGAAGCAGCGGGGAAAAAGGGAAATTGATAAAAAAAAAGACTTGTGTGAAGAAGGGACAGTTAAGTCTTTGCGAAAGAGTGTAAAATAACATCAAATGGTATTTTGCAAGAAAACAAGGAGTTAGGGACTTATCATTAAGTCTAGAAGAAGTTAGGTTAAAGGATAAGACTATATGCGAACCAACTAACATAAGCACGTAAGTGCGAGAAAAATTAAAAGTTAACTTAAACCATTGCGTAAGAGTGTAAAATAGTCTCGTAGAGAACGGTGCCGGGTATTCATTTTCAAATCGCACGCCATTTAGTTTCAAATTTTGCCGCAACCCTCCGCTGCGACGGTGCAGAACATAAGGGCGTAACAAAATTGGTAAAAACCGATGCGTAAGAGTGTGTTTCCAACCGTCCTTGGCATAAGGGCTTAACAACATTAGTAAAAAGTCTTGCGTAAGAGTGCATATCCAGACGTCTTTGCCATAAGGGCTTAACAACATTGGTAAAAAGCCTTGCGTAAGAGTGCATTTCTAGCGTCATTTTCAAATCGCGCGCCATTTAGTTTCAAATCTTGCCACAACACACCACCGCGACGGTGCTGCCACCTGGTGGTGACTGCCGTAATCTTGGCCTCTACGCAGCCCCTTACTACTGGCATATAATTCACACTTGCACTCTCTAGATTCTAGCATTAACCTCTTGCTAATATAAACTTGTGATCACACCTATTCTCCTATTTCTAAAAATTATCTGAATTCTTGGGATTTTCCAAACACTAAACATTAAAGATAACTAAAGAAAATACGCTGCTCACTGAACAGACTAAAGTTTGGAAAACGTTTCTTAAAATCTCGTTCCTAGGCAACCTTTTAGATTTTATTGTAGCCAACTACCATTACATTCGAAAAAGGGAGGAACTTTCTCTCTGTCGAGCATTAAATTTCTTAACAAGCATAAACATTTTGTTTTTTGTATAAGAAACAATTAAATTATATGGTTAAAAATTACAAATATTTTAATTTTAACATGTTATATACTATTTTTAAGCTTACTTCTCTGATTCATATGCCATTAATAGCAGGAAATGGTGTATTTCAATTTTATAACATTCTAGACACCTAAAAAACTAAATATTCTGATAAATTACTTATTGCCTTGTAATTTTGATTCTTTGTCTTCAAAAAGGGATCCGATTTATGAAGCGATGGAATAAATTCTGGATCTAAGTTCTAGCATACTTTTGTTCATGATATCCAGAAGACTGTAAATTGCATCAATTCCATGGGTATTGGCGGATTTATTTACAAGTAAACACAATTTATTGATGTCAAAACAAAGAATATCCTACTATTAGCATGGATGTTGTCCAAACAAGACTAAATTTTGGACACTGATTGAAATAAACGGGAGCTCCATTGTAGACTGAAAGTTAAAATTGCCTTCGTTTGCAAGAGAGAACTTACACGCCAACCTCCAACAAACCACCTGGTTTTCCATGTTGAATTGTAGTTTCGCGTTTCATCAGTCAGGTTGCACTGCCGTGCAGACCCATGTTCAAGGTGGTATTTCTAGTGATATTTACAAAGACAGTGAATGGTAGATAAATAGATAGATAAAGATAATTTTTAACTTACAACAAATAAATGATCTACTCACATTTTATAAACCATTTTCATGTAGATTTAGCCATATCCAAGAAGGTATTCAATCTATCGCCGGCTTAATCTGTACTTTGCTACCGTTTTGCAGACGAACATAAATTGCACGTTTTCATACATGTAGCAAACACAACATGAGTTAAAATGTTGGAGTTCATCAGTGGAATCTTTCCTGAATATTCCAGGTCTTTTGACAGATTAATTTGGAAGATCCTGTTAAATTAAATAATTACGTTATTTTCCGATACTGAGAACGTCTTGGTACACGCGAAGAAGTTGGATAAACAAATGGTAGTCTACAAGACACTTAAGGTGTGGCGGATTGGAAAAGGCCGAAAGTTCACAAGACAAAACTTACATACCAACCTTCAGCATCCGGGCTATGCGCATGTTCCATTTGATAACCATCTTTAACATCATTGCTAAAGTTTTGAGATCAAACAGGACGCTCTGCCCAGGACTACCAATGATGAAGGTGGTAGCCTATCTCTAATGACATTGACTTAAGAAGTATACCTATCTTGTATAATATTCCATTGTCAGGATAATTGAATCATCTACGAGAAGATAAGCAATTCACAATGCTGTGGAATTATTTGTATCCCTGTTTTCAAAATGTATCTTCTTTTAACAAAATCCAGAACATTGCACGTTGTTCTGGTACATCGTCAGTAACAGTGTTGCTGTACTTCAATTTAATCTGTCCTGAAAGCTCCAGGGGTAATAATAGTATAAGTTGGAAGTAGCCTACCTGTATAAAAATGAACATTATTGTCATAAACCAACAATTACTTATTACTTATTATTATAAATTATGGTTTAAAAACAATTGGAAGTCTTTGAGATAGACGCGAATCGGAGGTGGCTGAAATGGAGGGCCAAATTAATAACTAACATTCTTTGCAAAAAAAAAAAAAAAAAAATCAACAAAAAATGAACAAATAAAGTGAAAACGTACATACCAAACTGAACATACATCCTGACTGTTCAGTTTGATAGTCATCTCGAGCATTATTGCTCGAGTTTTGGTTTTCATTCCCCAAGGAGGATGCACTCCTCAGGAAACCCGTGTGGAAGGTGGGAATGCTAATGATATGGACAAAGAGACAAAATAAAAAGAAGGAAGATAGAGAATGATAATTTGTAAAGGAAATCGGGTAATCCTGCCATTGGTAAATGTGAAGTATTCATGTTACTTTCTTTGGGTTCTGCTAGTCACACGGGATAAAATTTGTTACGTTAACACAGTATAATAGGAATATAAATGTAAGATGGAAGCGACCTAACTTCTGGCACTAGGGATAGGAGGGCCAGTTTAATAAATAAACAAAATTTGTTAGAGCAATGGACCATAGGATACGCATGGATGCAGGGAACCAAGAATCTTACCCGAAAGCAACTAACATGTCCTAAAGCTAGGGATACTCTATTGTAAACACGTGAAAATGAATATTAAACTAAGTTCATTCCACATTTAAAATATCAAAATCCATAGAATGGGAAGGAAATGTTCTCTTACAGGCATATAATTCACACTTGCACTCTCTAGATTCTAGCATTCACCTCTTGCTAATATAAACTTGTAATCACACCTATTCTCCTATTTCTAAAAATTATCTGAATTCTTGGGATTTTCCAAACACTAAACAATAAAGATAACTAAAGAAAATACGCTGCTCACTGAACAGACTAAAATTTGGAAAAAGTTTCTTAAAACCTCGTTCCTAGGCAACCTTTTAGATATTATTGTAGCCAACTACCATTACATTCGAAAAAGGGAGGAACTTTCTCTCTGTCGAACATTAAATTTCTTAACAAGCATAAACATTTTGTTTTTTGTATAAGAAACAATTAAATTATATGGTTAAAAATTACAAATATTTTAATTTTAACATGTTATATACTATTTTTAAGCTTACTTCTCTGATTCATATGCCATTAATAGCAGGAAATGGTGTATTTCAATTTTATAACATTCTAGACACCTAAAAAACGAAATATTCTGATAAATTACTTATTGCCTTGTAATTTTGATTCTTTGTCTTCGAAAAGGGATCCGATTTATGAAGCGATGGAATAAATTCTGGATCTAAGTTCTAGCATACTTTTGTTCATGATATCCAGAAGACTGTAAATTGCATCAATTCCATGGATATTGGCGGATTCATTTACAAGTAAACACAATTTATTGATGTCAAAACAAAGAATATCCTACTACTAGCATGGATGTTGTCCAAACAAGACTAAATTTTGGACACTGATTGAAATAAACGGGAGCTCCATTGTAGACTGAAAGTTAAAATTGCCTTCGTTTGCAAGAGAGAACTTACACGCCAACCTCCAACAAACCACCTGGTTTTCCATGTTGAATTGTAGTTTCGCGTTTCATCAGTCAGGTTGCACTGCCGTGCAGACCCATGTTCAAGGTGGTATTTCTAGTGATATTTACAAAGATAGTGAATGGTAGATAAATAGATAGATAAAGATAATTTTTAACTTACAACAAATAAATGATCTACTCACATTTTATAAACCATTTTCATGTAGATTCAGCCATATCCAAGAAGGTATTCAATCTATCGCCGGCTTATTCTGTACTTTGCTACCGTTTTGCAGACGAACATAAATTGCACGTTTTCATACATGTAGCAAACACAACATGAGTTAAAATGTTGGAGTTCATCAGTGGAATCTTTCCTGAATATTCCAGGACTTTTGACAGATTAATTTGGAAGATCCTGTTAAATTAAACAATTACGTTATTTTCCGATACTGAGAACGTCTTGGTACACGCGAAGAAGTTGGATAAACAAATGGTAGTCTACAAGACACTTAAGGTGTGGCGGATTGGAAAAGGCCGAAAGTTCACAAGACAAAACTTACATACCAACCTTCAGCATCCGGGCTATGCGCATGTTCCATTTGATAACCATCTTTAACATCATTGCTAAAGTTTTGAGATCAAACAGGACGCTCTGCCCAGGACTACCAATGTTGAAGGTGGTATCTCTAATGACATTGACTTAAGAAGTATACCTATCTTTATATTATTCCATTGTCAGGATAATTGAGTCATCTACGAGAAGATAAGCAATTCACAATATTGTGGAATTATTTGTATCCCTGTTTTCAAAATGTATCTTCTTTTAACAAAATCCAGAACATTGCACGTTGTTCTGTTACATCGTCAGTATCAGTGTTGCTGTTCTTCAATTTAATCTGTCCTGAAAAGTCCAGGGGTAGTAATAGTATAAGTTGGAAGTAGCCTACCTGTAGAAAAAAGAACATTATTGTCATATACCAACAATTACTTATTACTTATTAATATAAATTATTGTTTAAAAACAATTGGAAGACTTTGAGATAGACGCGAATCGGAGGCGGCTGAAATGGAGGGCCAAATTAATAACTACCATTCTTTGCAAAAAAAAAAATCAACAAACAAAGTGAAAACGTACATACCAAACTCAACATACAACCTGACTGTTCAGTTTGATAGTCATCTCGAGCATTATTGCTCGAGTTTTGGTTTTCATTCCCCAAGGAGGATGCACTCCTCAGGAAACCCGCGTGGAAGGTGGGAATGCTAATGATATGGACAAAGAGACAAAATAAAAGAGAAGGAAGATAGAGAATGATAATTCGTAAAGGAAATCGGGTTATCCTGCCATTGGTAAATGTGAAGTTTTCATGTTACTTTCATTAGGTTCTGCTAGTCACAGGGGATAAAATTTGTTAGGGTAACACAGTATAATAGGAATATAAATGTGAGATTGAAGTGACCTAGCCTCTGGCACTAGCGATAGGAGGACCAGTTTAATAAATAAACAAAAAGTTTTTAGAGCAATGGACCATAGGATACGCATGGATGCAGGGAACCAAGAATCTTACCCGAAAGCAACTAACATGTCCTAAAGCTAGGGATACTCTATTGTAAACTCGTGAAAATGAATATTAAACTAAGTCCATTCCACTTTTAAAATGCCAAAATCCATAGAATGGGAAGAAAATGTTCTCTTACAGTCATATAATTCACACTTGCACTCTCTAGATTCTAGCATTCACCTCTTGCTAATATAAACTTGTAATCACACCTATTCTCCTATTTCTAAAAATTATCTGAATTCTTGGGATTTTCCAAACACTAAACAATAAAGATAACTAAAGAAAATACGCTGCTCACTGAACAGACTAAAATTTGGAAAAAGTTTCTTAAAATCTCGTTCCTAGGCAACCTTTTAGATATTATTGTAGCCAACTACCATTACATTCGAAAAAGTGAAGAACTTTCTCTCTGTCGAACATTAAATTTCTTAACAAGCATAAACGTTTTATATTTTGTACAATAAACAATTAAAATATATGGATATTAATTATAAATATTTTAATTTTAACATGTTATATACAATTTTTAACCTTACATCTCTGATTCATATGTCATTAAGAGCAGGAAATGGTGTATTTCAATTTTATAAATTTCTAGACACCTAAGAAACGAAATATTCTAATAAATTACTTATTCCCTTGTAATGTTGATTCATTGTCTTCGAAAATGGATCCGATTCATGAAGAAATGGAATAAATTCTGGATCCAGGTTCTAGCGTACTTCTGTTCATGATATCCAAAAGACTATCATTCAGACTGGCGGATTCATTTACAAGTAAACATAATTTATTGTTGTCGAAACAAAGAATATCTTACTATTAGCATTGATGTTGTGCAAAGAAGCATAAATTTCGGACACGGATTAAAATAAACGGGAGCTCTATTGTAGACTGAAAGTTAAAATTGCCTTCGTTTGCAAAATAGAACATAGACGCCAACCTCCAACAAACCTCTTGGTTTTCCATGTTGAGTTGTAGTTTAGCGTTTCATCACTTAGGATGCACTGCCCTGCAGACCCATGTTCAAGGTGGCATTTCTAGTGATATTTACAAAGACAGTGAATGGTAGATAAATAGATAGATAAAGATAATTTTTAACTTACAACAAATAAATGATCTACTCACATTTTACAAACCATTTTCATGTAGATTCAGCCATATCCAAGAAGGTATTCAATCTATCGCCGGCTTAATCTGTACTTTGCTACCGTTTTGCAGACGAACATAAATTGCACGTTTTCATACATGTAGCAAACACAACATGAGTTAAAATGTTGGAGTTCATCAGTGGAATCTTTCCTAAATATTCCAGGGCTTTTGACAGATTAATTTGGAAGATCCTGTTAAATTAAACAATTAGGTTATTTTCCGATACTGAGAACGTCTTAGTACACGCGAAGAAGTTGGATAAACAAATGGTAGTCTACAAGACACTTACAGTGTGGCGGATGGAAAAAGGCCGAAAGTTCACAAGACAAAACTTACATACCAACCTTCAGCATCCGGGCTATGCGTTGGTTCCATTTGATAACCATCTTTAACATCATTGCTAAAGTTTTAAGATCAAACAGGACGCTCTGCCCAGGACTACCAATGTTGAAGGTGGTATCTCTAATGACATTGACTTAAGAAGTATACCTATCTTTATATTATTCCATTGTCAGGATAATTGAGTCATCTACGAGAAGATAAGCAATTCACAATATTGTGGAATTATTTGTATCCCTGTTTTCAAAATGTATCTTCTTTTAACAAAATCCAGAACATTGCACGTTGTTCTGTTACATCGTCAGTATCAGTGTTGCTGTTCTGCAATTTAATCTGTCCTGAAAAGTCCAGGGGTAATAATAGTATAAGTTGGAAGTAACCTACCTGTAGAAAAAAGAACATTATTGTCATATACCAACAATTACTTATTACTTATTAATATAAATTATTGTTTAAAAACAATTGGAAGACTTTGAGATTGACGCGAATCGGAGGCGGCTGAAATGGAGCGCCAAATTAAGAACTACTATTCTTTGCAAAAAAAAAAAAATCAACAAACAAAGTGAAAACGTACATACTAAACTCAACATACAGCCTGACTGTTCAGTTTGATAGTCATCTCGAGCATTATTGCTCGAGTTTTGGTTTTCATTCCCCAAGGAGGATGCACTCCTCAGGAAACCCGTGTGGAAGGTGGGAATGCTAATGATATGGACAAAGAGACAAAATAAAAGAGAAGGAAGATAGAGAATGTTAATTCTTTAAGGAAATCGGGTTATCCTGCCATTGGTAAATGTGAAGTTTTCATGTTACTTTCATTAGGTTCTGCTAGTCACAGGGGATAAAATTTGTTAGGGTAACACAGTATATTAGGAATATAAATGTGAGATTGAAGTGACCTAGCCTCTGGCACTAGCGATAGGAGGACCAGTTTAATAAATAAACAAAACGTTTCTGGAGCAGTGGACCATAGGATATGCATGGATGCAGGGAACCAAGTATCTTACCTGAAAGTAACTAACATGTCCTAAAACTATGGATACTTTATTGTACACACGTGAAAATGAATATTTAACTAAGTCCATTCCACTTTTAAAATTCCAAAATCCATAGAATGGGAAGAAAATGTTCTCTTACAGTCATATAATTCACACTTGCACTCTCTAGATTCTAGCATTCACCTCTTGCTAATATAAACTTGTAATCACACCTATTCTCCTATTTCTAAAAATTATCTGAATTCTTGGGATTTTCCAAACACTAAACAATAAAGATAACTAAAGAAAATACGCTGCTCACTGAACAGACTAAAATTTGGAAAAAGTTTCTTAAAATCTCGTTCCTAGGCAACCTTTTAGATATTATTGTAGCCAACTACCATTACATTCGAAAAAGTGAAGAACTTTCTCTCTGTCGAACATTAAATTTCTTAACAAGCATAAACGTTTTATATTTTGTACAATAAACAATTAAAATATATGGATATTAATTATAAATATTTTAATTTTAACATGTTATATACAATTTTTAACCTTACATCTCTGATTCATATGTCATTAAGAGCAGGAAATGGTGTATTTCAATTTTATAAATTTCTAGACACCTAAGAAACGAAATATTCTAATAAATTACTTATTCCCTTGTAATGTTGATTCATTGTCTTCGAAAATGGATCCGATTCATGAAGAAATGGAATAAATTCTGGATCCAGGTTCTAGCGTACTTCTGTTCATGATATCCAAAAGACTATCATTCAGACTGGCGGATTCATTTACAAGTAAACATAATTTATTGTTGTCGAAACAAAGAATATCTTACTATTAGCATTGATGTTGTGCAAAGAAGCATAAATTTCGGACACGGATTAAAATAAACGGGAGCTCTATTGTAGACTGAAAGTTAAAATTGCCTTCGTTTGCAAAATAGAACATAGACGCCAACCTCCAACAAACCTCTTGGTTTTCCATGTTGAGTTGTAGTTTAGCGTTTCATCACTTAGGATGCACTGCCCTGCAGACCCATGTTCAAGGTGGCATTTCTAGTGATATTTACAAAGACAGTGAATGGTAGATAAATAGATAGATAAAGATAATTTTTAACTTACAACAAATAAATGATCTACTCACATTTTACAAACCATTTTCATGTAGATTCAGCCATATCCAAGAAGGTATTCAATCTATCGCCGGCTTAATCTGTACTTTGCTACCGTTTTGCAGACGAACATAAATTGCACGTTTTCATACATGTAGCAAACACAACATGAGTTAAAATGTTGGAGTTCATCAGTGGAATCTTTCCTAAATATTCCAGGGCTTTTGACAGATTAATTTGGAAGATCCTGTTAAATTAAACAATTAGGTTATTTTCCGATACTGAGAACGTCTTAGTACACGCGAAGAAGTTGGATAAACAAATGGTAGTCTACAAGACACTTACAGTGTGGCGGATGGAAAAAGGCCGAAAGTTCACAAGACAAAACTTACATACCAACCTTCAGCATCCGGGCTATGCGTTGGTTCCATTTGATAACCATCTTTAACATCATTGCTAAAGTTTTAAGATCAAACAGGACGCTCTGCCCAGGACTACCAATGTTGAAGGTGGTATCTCTAATGACATTGACTTAAGAAGTATACCTATCTTTATATTATTCCATTGTCAGGATAATTGAGTCATCTACGAGAAGATAAGCAATTCACAATATTGTGGAATTATTTGTATCCCTGTTTTCAAAATGTATCTTCTTTTAACAAAATCCAGAACATTGCACGTTGTTCTGTTACATCGTCAGTATCAGTGTTGCTGTTCTGCAATTTAATCTGTCCTGAAAAGTCCAGGGGTAATAATAGTATAAGTTGGAAGTAACCTACCTGTAGAAAAAAGAACATTATTGTCATATACCAACAATTACTTATTACTTATTAATATAAATTATTGTTTAAAAACAATTGGAAGACTTTGAGATTGACGCGAATCGGAGGCGGCTGAAATGGAGGGCCAAATTAAGAACTACTATTCTTTGCAAAAAAAAAAAAAAATCAACAAACAAAGTGAAAACGTACATACTAAACTCAACATACAGCCTGACTGTTCAGTTTGATAGTCATCTCGAGCATTATTGCTCGAGTTTTGGTTTTCATTCCCCAAGGAGGATGCACTCCTCAGGAAACCCGTGTGGAAGGTGGGAATGCTAATGATATGGACAAAGAGACAAAATAAAAGAGAAGGAAGATAGAGAATGTTAATTCTTTAAGGAAATCGGGTTATCCTGCCATTGGTAAATGTGAAGTTTTCATGTTACTTTCATTAGGTTCTGCTAGTCACAGGGGATAAAATTTGTTAGGGTAACACAGTATATTAGGAATATAAATGTGAGATTGAAGTGACCTAGCCTCTGGCACTAGCGATAGGAGGACCAGTTTAATAAATAAACAAAACGTTTCTGGAGCAGTGGACCATAGGATATGCATGGATGCAGGGAACCAAGTATCTTACCTGAAAGTAACTAACATGTCCTAAAACTATGGATACTTTATTGTACACACGTGAAAATGAATATTTAACTAAGTCCATTCCACTTTTAAAATTCCAAAATCCATAGAATGGGAAGAAAATGTTCTCTTACAGTCATATAATTCACACTTGCACTCTCTAGATTCTAGCATTCACCTCTTGCTAATATAAACTTGTAATCACACCTATTCTCCTATTTCTAAAAATTATCTGAATTCTTAGGATTTAGCAAACACTAAACAATAAAAACAACTAAAGAAAATACGCTGCTCACTGAGCAGACTAAAATTTTGAAAACGTTTCTTAAAATCTCGTTCCTAGGCAACCTTTTAGATTTTATTGTAGCCAACTACCATTACATTCGAAAAAGGGAAGAACTTTCTCTCTGTCGAACATTAAATTTCTTAACAAGCATAAACGTTTTATATTTTGTACAATAAACAATTAAAATATATGGATATTAATTATAAATATTTTAATTTTAACATGTTATATACAATTTTTAACCTTACATCTCTGATTCATATGTCATTAAGAGCAGGAAATGGTGTATTTCAATTTTATAAATTTCTAGACACCTAAGAAACGAAATATTCTAATAAATTACTTATTCCCTTGTAATGTTGATTCATTGTCTTCGAAAAGGGATCCGATTCATGAAGAAATGGAATAAATTCTGGATCCAGGTTCTAGCGTACTTCTGTTCATGATATCCAAAAGACTATCATTCAGACTGGCGGATTCATTTACAAGTAAACATAATTTATTGTTGTCGAAACAAAGAATATCTTACTATTAGC
This sequence comes from Ectobius pallidus, assembly GCA_964059195.1. NCBI lineage: Eukaryota > Metazoa > Arthropoda > Insecta > Blattodea > Ectobiidae > Ectobius > Ectobius pallidus. Next base: position 73,762,729 of record CAXKWD010000007.1, on the reverse strand, counting down.
ATTGATGTTGTGCAAAGAAGCATAAATTTCGGACACGGATTAAAATAAACGGGAGCTCTATTGTAGACTGAAAGTTAAAATTGCCTTCGTTTGCAAAATAGAACATAGACGCCAACCTCCAACAAACCTCTTGGTTTTCCATGTTGAGTTGTAGTTTAGCGTTTCATCACTTAGAATGCACTGCCCTGCAGACCCATGTTCAAGGTGGCATTTCTAGTGATATTTACAAAGACAGTGAATGGTAGATAAATAGATAGATAAAGATAATTTTTAACTTACAACAAATAAATGATCTACTCACATTTTACAAACCATTTTCATGTAGATTCAGCCATATCCAAGAAGGTATTCAATCTATCGCCGGCTTAATCTGTACTTTGCTACCGTTTTGCAGACGAACATAAATTGCACGTTTTCATACATGTAGCAAACACAACATGAGTTAAAATGTTGGAGTTCATCAGTGGAATCTTTCCTGAATATTCCAGGGCTTTTGACAGATTAATTTGGAAGATCCTGTTAAATTAAACAATTAGGTTATTTTCCGATACTGAGAACGTCTTAGTACACGCGAAGAAGTTGGATAAACAAATGGTAGTCTACAAGACACTTACGGTGTGGCGGATGGAAAAAGGCCGAAAGTTCACAAGACAAAACTTACGTACCTACCTTCAGCATCCGGGCTATGCGCATGTTCCATTTGATAACCATCTTTAACATCATTGCTAAAGTTTTAAGATCAAACAGGACGCTCTGCCCAGGACTACCAATGTTGAAGGTGGTATCTCTAATGACATTGACTTAAGAAGTATACCTATCTTTATATTATTCCATTGTCAGGATAATTGAGTCATCTACGAGAAGATAAGCAATTCACAATATTGTGGAATTATTTGTATCCCTGTTTTCAAAATGTATCTTCTTTTAACAAAATCCAGAACATTGCACGTTGTTCTGTTACATCGTCAGTATCAGTGTTGCTGTTCTTCAATTTAATCTGTCCTGAAAAGTCCAGGGGTAATAATAGTATAAGTTGGAAGTAGCCTACCTGTAGAAAAAAGAACATTATTATCATATACCAACAATTACTTATTACTTATTAATATAAATTATTGTTTAAAAACAATTGGAAGACTTTGAGATTGACGCGAATCGGAGGCGGCTGAAATGGAGGGCCAAATTAAGAACTACCATTCTTTGCAAAAAAAAAAAATCAACAAACAAAGTGAAAACGTACATACCAAACTCAACATACAGCCTGACTGTTCAGTTTGATAGTCATCTCGAGCATTATTGCTCGAGTTTTGGTTTTCATTCCCCAAGGAGGATGCACTCCTCAGGAAACCCGTGTGGAAGGTGGGAATGCTAATGATATGGACAAAGAGACAAAATAAAAGAGAAGGAAGATAGAGAATGTTAATTCTTTAAGGAAATCGGGTTATCCTGCCATTGGTAAATGTGAAGTTTTCATGTTACTTTCATTAGGTTCTGCTAGTCACAGGGGATAAAATTTGTTAGGGTAACACAGTATAATAGGAATATAAATGTGAGATTGAAGTGACCTAGCCTCTGGCACTAGCGATAGGAGGACCAGTTTAATAAATAAACAAAACGTTTTTAGAGCAGTGGACCATAGGATATGCATGGATGCAGGGAACCAAGTATCTTACCTGAAAGTAACTAACATGTCCTAAAACTATGGATACTTTATTGTACACACGTGAAAATGAATATTTAACTAAGTCCATTCCACTTTTAAAATGCCAAAATCCATAGAATGGGAAGAAAATGTTCTCTTACAGTCATATAATTCACACTTGCACTCTCTAGATTCTAGCATTCACCTCTTGCTAATATAAACTTGTAATCACACCTATTCTCCTATTTCTAAAAATTATCTGAATTCTTAGGATTTAGCAAACACTAAACAATAAAAATAACTAAAGGAAATACGCTGCTCACTGAGCAGACTAAAATTTTGAAAACGTTTCTTAAAATCTCGTTCCTAGGCAACCTTTTAGATTTTATTGTAGCAAACTACCATTACATTCGAAAAAGGGAAGAACTTTCTCTCTGTCGAACATTAAATTTCTTAACAAGCATAAACGTTTTATATTTTGTACAATAAACAATTAAAATATATGGGTATTAATTATAAATATTTTAATTTTAACATGTTATATACTATTTTTAAGCTTACTTCTCTGATTCATATGCCATTAATAGCAGGAAATGGTGTATTTCAATTTTATAACATTCTAGACACCTAAAAAACTAAATATTCTGATAAACTACTTATTGCCTTGTAATTTTGATTCTTTGTCTTCAAAAAGGGATCCGATTTATGAAGCGATGGAATAAATTCTGGATCTAAGTTCTAGCATACTTTTGTTCATGATATCCAGAAGACTGTAAATTGCATCAATTCCATGGGTATTGGCGGATTTATTTACAAGTAAACACAATTTATTGATGCCAAACAAAGAATATCCTACTATTAGCATGGATGTTGTCCAAACAAGACTAAATTTTGGACACTGATTGAAATAAACGGGAGCTCCATTGTAGACTGAAAGTTAAAATTGCCTTCGTTTGCAAGAGAGAACTTACACGCCAACCTCCAACAAACCACCTGGTTTTCCATGTTGAATTGTAGTTTCGCGTTTCATCAGTCAGGTTGCACTGCCGTGCAGACCCATGTTCAAGGTGGTATTTCTAGTGATATTTACAAAGACAGTGAATGGTAGATAAATAGATAGATAAAGATAATTTTTAACTTACAACAAATAAATGATCTACTCACATTTTATAAACCATTTTCATGTAGATTTAGCCATATCCAAGAAGGTATTCAATCTATCGCCGGCTTAATCTGTACTTTGCTACCGTTTTGCAGACGAACATAAATTGCACGTTTTCATACATGTAGCAAACACAACATGAGTTAAAATGTTGGAGTTCATCAGTGGAATCTTTCCTGAATATTCCAGGTCTTTTGACAGATTAATTTGGAAGATCCTGTTAAATTAAATAATTACGTTATTTTCCGATACTGAGAACGTCTTGGTACACGCGAAGAAGTTGGATAAACAAATGGTAGTCTACAAGACACTTAAGGTGTGGCGGATTGGAAAAGGCCGAAAGTTCACAAGACAAAACTTACATACCAACCTTCAGCATCCGGGCTATGCGCATGTTCCATTTGATAACCATCTTTAACATCATTGCTAAAGTTTTGAGATCAAACAGGACGCTCTGCCCAGGACTACCAATGTTGAAGGTGGTAGCCTATCTCTAATGACATTGACTTAAGAAGTATACCTATCTTGTATAATATTCCATTGTCAGGATAATTGAATCATCTACGAGAAGATAAGCAATTCACAATGCTGTGGAATTATTTGTATCCCTGTTTTCAAAATGTATCTTCTTTTAACAAAATCCAGAACATTGCACGTTGTTCTGTTACATCGTCAGTAACAGTGTTGCTGTACTTCAATTTAATCTGTCCTGAAAGCTCCAGGGGTAATAATAGTATAAGTTGGAAGTAGCCTACCTGTATAAAAATGAACATTATTGTCATAAACCAACAATTACTTATTACTTATTATTATAAATTATGGTTTAAAAACAATTGGAAGTCTTTGAGATAGACGCGAATCGGAAGCGGCTGAAATGGAGGGCCAAATTAATAACTAACATTCTTTGCAAAAAAAAAAAAAAATCAACAAAAAATGAACAAATAAAGTGAAAACGTACATACCAAACTGAACATACATCCTGACTGTTCAGTTTGATAGTCATCTCGAGCATTATTGCTCGAGTTTTGGTTTTCATTCCCCAAGGAGGATGCACTCCTCAGGAAACTCGTGTGGAAGGTGGGAATGCTAATGATATGGACAAAGAGACAAAATAAAAAGAAGGAAGATAGAGAATGATAATTTGTAAAGGAAATCGGGTTATCCTGCCATTGGTAAATGTGAAGTATTCATGTTACTTTCTTTGGGTTCTGCTAGTCACACGGGATAAAATTTGTTACGTTAACACAGTATAATAGGAATATAAATGTAAGATGGAAGCGACCTAGCTTCTGGCACTAGGGATAGGAGGGCCAGTTTAATAAATAAACAAAATTTGTTAGAGCAATGGACCATAGGATACGCATGGATGCAGGGAACCAAGAATCTTACCCGAAAGCAACTAACATGTCCTAAAGCTAGGGATACTCTATTGTAAACACGTGAAAATGAATATTAAACTAAGTTCATTCCACATTTAAAATATCAAAATCCATAGAATGGGAAGGAAATGTTCTCTTACAGGCATATAATTCACACTTGCACTCTCTAGATTCTAGCATTCACCTCTTGCTAATATAAACTTGTAATCACACCTATTCTCCTATTTCTAAAAATTATCTGAATTCTTGGGATTTTCCAAACACTAAACAATAAAGATAACTAAAGAAAATACGCTGCTCACTGAACAGACTAAAATTTGGAAAAAGTTTCTTAAAATCTCGTTCCTAGGCAACCTTTTAGATATTATTGTAGCCAACTACCATTACATTCGAAAAAGGGAGGAACTTTCTCTCTGTCGAACATTAAATTTCTTAACAAGCATAAACATTTTGTTTTGTGTATAAGAAACAATTAAATTATATGGTTAAAAATTACAAATATTTTAATTTTAACATGTTATATACTATTTTTAAGCTTACTTCTCTGATTCATATGCCATTAATAGCAGGAAATGGTGTATTTCAATTTTATAACATTCTAGACACCTAAAAAACGAAATATTCTGATAAATTACTTATTGCCTTGTAATTTTGATTCTTTGTCTTCGAAAAGGGATCCGATTTATGAAGCGATGGAATAAATTCTGGATCTATGTTCTAGCATACTTTTGTTCATGATATCCAGAAGACTGTAAATTGCATCAATTCCATGGATATTGGCGGATTCATTTACAAGTAAACACAATTTATTGATGTCAAAACAAAGAATATCCTACTACTAGCATGGATGTTGTCCAAACAAGACTAAATTTTGGACACTGATTGAAATAAACGGGAGCTCCATTGTAGACTGAAAGTTAAAATTGCCTTCGTTTGCAAGAGAGAACTTACACGCCAACCTCCAACAAACCACCTGGTTTTCCATGTTGAATTGTAGTTTCGCGTTTCATCAGTCAGGTTGCACTGCCGTGCAGACCCATGTTCAAGGTGGTATTTCTAGTGATATTTACAAAGATAGTGAATGGTAGATAAATAGATAGATAAAGATAATTTTTAACTTACAACAAATAAATGATCTACTCACATTTTATAAACCATTTTCATGTAGATTTAGCCATATCCAAGAAGGTATTCAATCTATCGCCGGCTTAATCTGTACTTTGCTACCGTTTTGCAGACGAACATAAATTGCACGTTTTCATACATGTAGCAAACACAACATGAGTTAAAATGTTGGAGTTCATCAGTGGAATCTTTCCTGAATATTCCAGGACTTTTGACAGATTAATTTGGAAGATCCTGTTAAATTAAACAATTACGTTATTTTCCGATACTGAGAACGTCTTGGTACACGCGAAGAAGTTGGATAAACAAATGGTAGTCTACAAGACACTTAAGGTGTGGCGGATTGGAAAAGGCCGAAAGTTCACAAGACAAAACTTACATACCAACCTTCAGCATCCGGGCTATGCGCATGTTCCATTTGATAACCATCTTTAACATCATTGCTAAAGTTTTGAGATCAAACAGGACGCTCTGCCCAGGACTACCAATGTTGAAGGTGGTATCTCTAATGACATTGACTTAAGAAGTATACCTATCTTTATATTATTCCATTGTCAGGATAATTGAGTCATCTACGAGAAGATAAGCAATTCACAATATTGTGGAATTATTTGTATCCCTGTTTTCAAAATGTATCTTCTTTTAACAAAATCCAGAACATTGCACGTTGTTCTGTTACATCGTCAGTATCAGTGTTGCTGTTCTTCAATTTAATCTGTCCTGAAAAGTCCAGGGGTAGTAATAGTATAAGTTGGAAGTAGCCTACCTGTAGAAAAAAGAACATTATTGTCATATACCAACAATTACTTATTACTTATTAATATAAATTATTGTTTAAAAACAATTGGAAGACTTTGAGATAGACGCGAATCGGAGGCGGCTGAAATGGAGGGCCAAATTAATAACTACCATTCTTTGCAAAAAAAAAAATCAACAAACAAAGTGAAAACGTACATACTAAACTCAACATACAGCCTGACTGTTCAGTTTGATAGTCATCTCGAGCATTATTGCTCGAGTTTTGGTTTTCATTCCCCAAGGAGGATGCACTCCTCAGGAAACCCGTGTGGAAGGTGGGAATGCTAATGATATGGACAAAGAGACAAAATAAAAGAGAAGGAAGATAGAGAATGTTAATTCTTTAAGGAAATCGGGTTATCCTGCCATTGGTAAATGTGAAGTTTTCATGTTACTTTCATTAGGTTCTGCTAGTCACAGGGGATAAAATTTGTTAGGGTAACACAGTATAATAGGAATATAAATGTGAGATTGAAGTGACCTAGCCTCTGGCACTAGCGATAGGAGGACCAGTTTAATAAATAAACAAAACGTTTTTAGAGCAGTGGACCATAGGATATGCATGGATGCAGGGAACCAAGTATCTTACCTGAAAGTAACTAACATGTCCCAAAACTATGGATACTTTATTGTACACACGTGAAAATGAATATTTAACTAAGTCCATTCCACTTTTAAAATTCCAAAATCCATAGAATGGGAAGAAAATGTTCTCTTACAGTCATATAATTCACACTTGCACTCTCTAGATTCTAGCATTCACCTCTTGCTAATATAAACTTGTAATCACACCTATTCTCCTATTTCTAAAAATTATCTGAATTCTTAGGATTTAGCAAACACTAAACAATAAAAACAACTAAAGAAAATACGCTGCTCACTGAGCAGACTAAAATTTTGAAAACGTTTCTTAATATCTCGTTCCTAGGCAACCTTTTAGATTTTATTGTAGCCAACTACCATTACATTCGAAAAAGGGAAGAACTTTCTCTCTGTCGAACATTAAATTTCTTAACAAGCATAAACGTTTTATATTTTGTACAATAAACAATTAAAATATATGGATATTAATTATAAATATTTTAATTTTAACATGTTATATACAATTTTTAACCTCACATCTCTGATTCATATGTCATTAAGAGCAGGAAATGGTGTATTTCAATTTTATAAATTTCTAGACACCTAAGAAACGAAATATTCTAATAAATTACTTATTCCCTTGTAATGTTGATTCATTGTCTTCGAAAAGGGATTCGATTCATGAAGAAATGGAATAAATTCTGGATCCAGGTTCTAGCGTACTTCTGTTCATGATATTCAAAAGACTATCATTCAGACTGGCGGATTCATTTACAAGTAAACATAATTTATTGTTGTCGAAACAAAGAATATCTTACTATTAGCATTGATGTTGTGCAAAGAAGCATAAATTTCGGACACGGATTAAAATAAACGGGAGCTCTATTGTAGACTGAAAGTTAAAATTGCCTTCGTTTGCAAAATAGAACATAGACGCCAACCTCCAACAAACCTCTTGGTTTTCCATGTTGAGTTGTAGTTTAGCGTTTCATCACTTAGAATGCACTGCCCTGCAGACCCATGTTCAAGGTGGCATTTCTAGTGATATTTACAAAGACAGTGAATGGTAGATAAATAGATAGATAAAGATAATTTTTAACTTACAACAAATAAATGATCTACTCACATTTTACAAACCATTTTCATGTAGATTCAGCCATATCCAAGAAGGTATTCAATATATCGCCGGCTTAATCTGTACTTTGCTACCGTTTTGCAGACGAACATAAATTGCACGTTTTCATACATGTAGCAAACACAACATGAGTTAAAATGTTGGAGTTCATCAGTGGAATCTTTCCTGAATATTCCAGGGCTTTTGACAGATTAATTTGGAAGATCCTGTTAAATTAAACAATTAGGTTATTTTCCGATACTGAGAACGTCTTAGTACACGCGAAGAAGTTGGATAAACAAATGGTAGTCTACAAGACACTTACGGTGTGGCGGATGGAAAAAGGCCGAAAGTTCACAAGACAAAACTTACGTACCTACCTTCAGCATCCGGGCTATGCGCATGTTCCATTTGATAACCATCTTTAACATCATTGCTAAAGTTTTAAGATCAAACAGGACGCTCTGCCCAGGACTACCAATGTTGAAGGTGATATCTCTAATGACATTGACTTAAGAAGTATACCTATCTTTATATTATTCCATTGTCAGGATAATTGAGTCATCTACGAGAAGATAAGCAATTCACAATATTGTGGAATTATTTGTATCCCTGTTTTCAAAATGTATCTTCTTTTAACAAAATCCAGAACATTGCACGTTGTTCTGTTACATCGTCAGTATCAGTGTTGCTGTTCTTCAATTTAATCTGTCCTGAAAAGTCCAGGGGTAATAATAGTATAAGTTGGAAGTAGCCTACCTGTAGAAAAAAGAACATTATTATCATATACCAACAATTACTTATTACTTATTAATATAAATTATTGTTTAAAAACAATTGGAAGACTTTGAGATTGACGCGAATCGGAGGCGGCTGATATGGAGGGCCAAATTAAGAACTACCATTCTTTGCAAAAAAAAAAATCAACAAACAAAGTGAAAACGTACATACCAAACTCAACATACAGCCTGACTGTTCAGTTTGATAGTCATCTCGAGCATTATTGCTCGAGTTTTGGTTTTCATTCCCCAAGGAGGATGCACTCCTCAGGAAACCCGTGTGGAAGGTGGGAATGCTAATGATATGGACAAAGAGACAAAATAAAAGAGAAGGAAGATAGAGAATGTTAATTCTTTAAGGAAATCGGGTTATCCTGCCATTGGTAAATGTGAAGTTTTCATGTTACTTTCATTAGGTTCTGCTAGTCACAGGGGATAAAATTTGTTAGGGTAACACAGTATAATAGGAATATAAATGTGAGATTGAAGTGACCTAGCCTCTGGCACTAGCGATAGGAGGACCAGTTTAATAAATAAACAAAACGTTTTTAGAGCAGTGGACCATAGGATATGCATGGATGCAGGGAACCAAGTATCTTACCTGAAAGTAACTAACATGTCCTAAAACTATGGATACTTTATTGTACACACGTGAAGATGAATATTTAACTAAGTCCATTCCACTTTTAAAATGCCAAAATCCATAGAATGGGAAGAAAATGTTCTCTTACAGTCATATAATTCACACTTGCACTCTCTAGATTCTAGCATTCACCTCTTGCTAATATAAACTTGTAATCACACCTATTCTCCTATTTCTAAAAATTATCTGAATTCTTAGGATTTAGCAAACACTAAACAATAAAAATAACTAAAGAAAATACGCTGCTCACTGAGCAGACTAAAATTTTGAAAACGTTTCTTAAAATCTCGTTCCTAGGCAACCTTTTAGATTTTATTGTAGCAAACTACCATTACATTCGAAAAAGGGAAGAACTTTCTCTCTGTCGAACATTAAATTTCTTAACAAGCATAAACGTTTTATATTTTGTACAATAAACAATTAAAATATATGGGTATTAATTATAAATATTTTAATTTTAACATGTTATATACAATTTTTAACCTTACATCTCTGATTCATATGTAATTAGAGCAGGAAATGGTGTATTTCAATTTTATAACCTTCTAGACACCTAAGAAACGAAATATTCTAATAAATTACTTATTCCCTTGTAATGTTGATTCATTGTCTTTGAAAAGGGATCCGATTCATTAAGAAATGGAATAATTTCTGGATCCAGGTTCTAGCGTACTAATGTTCATGATATCCAAAAGACTATCATTCAGACTGGCGGATTCATTTACAAGTAAACATAATTTATTGTTGTCGAAACAAAGAATATCTTACTATTAGCATTGATGTTGTGCAAAGAAGCATAAATTTCGGACACGGATTAAAATAAACGGGAGCTCTATTGTAGACTGAAAGTTAAAATTGACTTCGTTTGCAAAATAGAACATAGACGCCAACCTCCAACAAACCTCTTGGTTTTCCATGTTGAGTTGTAGTTTAGCGTTTCATCACTTAGAATGCACTGCCCTGCAGACCCATGTTCAAGGTGGCATTTCTAGTGATATTTACAAAGACAGTGAATGGTAGATAAATAGATAGATAAAGATAATTTTTAACTTACAACAAATAAATGATCTACTCACATTTTACAAACCATTTTCATGTAGATTCAGCCATATCCAAGAAGGTATTCAATATATCGCCGGCTTAATCTGTACTTTGCTACCGTTTTGCAGACGAACATAAATTGCACGTTTTCATACATGTAGCAAACACAACATGAGTTAGAATGTTGGAGTTCATCAGTGGAATCTTTCCTGAATATTCCAGGGCTTTTGACAGATTAATTTGGAAGATCCTGTTAAATTAAACAATTAGGTTATTTTCCGATACTGAGAACGTCTTAGTACACGCGAAGAAGTTGGATAAACAAATGGTAGTCTACAAGACACTTACGGTGTGGCGGATGGAAAAAGGCCGAAAGTTCACAAGACAAAACTTACGTACCTACCTTCAGCATCCGGGCTATGCGCATGTTCCATTTGATAACCATCTTTAACATCATTGCTAAAGTTTTAAGATCAAACAGGACGCTCTGCCCAGGACTACCAATGTTGAAGGTGATATCTCTAATGACATTGACTTAAGAAGTATACCTATCTTTATATTATTCCATTGTCAGGATAATTGAGTCATCTACGAGAAGATAAGCAATTCACAATATTGTGGAATTATTTGTATCCCTGTTTTCAAAATGTATCTTCTTTTAACAAAATCCAGAACATTGCACGTTGTTCTGTTACATCGTCAGTATCAGTGTTGCTGTTCTTCAATTTAATCTGTCCTGAAAAGTCCAGGGGTAATAATAGTATAAGTTGGAAGTAGCCTACCTGTAGAAAAAGAACATTATTATCATATACCAACAATTACTTATTACTTATTAATATAAATTATTGTTTAAAAACAATTGGAAGACTTTGAGATTGTCGCGAATCGGAGGCGGCTGAAATGGAGGGCCAAATTAAGAACTACCATTCTTTGCAAAAAAAAAAAATCAACAAACAAAGTGAAAACGTACATACCAAACTCAACATACAGCCTGACTGTTCAGTTTGATAGTCATCTCGAGCATTATTGCTCGAGTTTTGGTTTTCATTCCCCAAGGAGGATGCACTCCTCAGGAAACCCGTGTGGAAGGTGGGAATGCTAATGATATGGACAAAGAGACAAAATAAAAGAGAAGGAAGATAGAGAATGTTAATTCTTTAAGGAAATCGGGTTATCCTGCCATTGGTAAATGTGAAGTTTTCATGTTACTTTCATTAGGTTCTGCTAGTCACAGGGGATAAAATTTGTTAGGGTAACACAGTATAATAGGAATATAAATGTGAGATTGAAGTGACCTAGCCTCTGGCACTAGCGATAGGAGGACCAGTTTAATAAATAAACAAAACGTTTTTAGAGCAGTGGACCATAGGATATGCATGGATGCAGGGAACCAAGTATCTTACCTGAAAGTAACTAACATGTCCTAAAACTATGCATACTTTATTGTACACACGTGAAAATGAATATTTAACTAAGTCCATTCCACTTTTAAAATGCCAAAATCCATAGAATGGGAAGTAAATGTTCTCTTACAGTCATATAATTCACACTTGCACTCTCTAGATTCTAGCATTCACCTCTTGCTAATATAAACTTGTAATCACACCTATTCTCCTATTTCTAAAAATTATCTGAATTCTTAGGATTTAGCAAACACTAAACAATAAAAATAACTAAAGAAAATACGCTGCTCACTGAGCAGACTAAAATTTTGAAAACGTTTCTTAAAATCTCGTTCCTAGGCAACCTTTTAGATTTTATTGTAGCAAACTACCATTACATTCGAAAAAGGGAAGAACTTTCTCTCTGTCGAACATTAAATTTCTTAACAAGCATAAACGTTTTATATTTTGTACAATAAACAATTAAAATATATGGGTATTAATTATAAATATTTTAATTTTAACATGTTATATACAATTTTTAACCTTACATCTCTGATTCATATGTAATTAGAGCAGGAAATGGTGTATTTCAATTTTATAACCTTCTAGACACCTAAGAAACGAAATATTCTAATAAATTACTTATTCCCTTGTAATGTTGATTCATTGTCTTTGAAAAGGGATCCGATTCATGAAGAAATGGAATAAATTCTTGATCCAGGTTCTAGCGTACTTCTGTTCATGATATCCAAAAGACTATCATTCAGACTGGCGGATTCATTTACAAGTATACATAATTTATTGTTGTCGAAACAAAGAATATCTTACTATTAGCATTGATGTTGTGCAAAGAAGCATAAATTTTGGACACGGATTAAAATAAACGGGAGCTCCATTGTAGACTGAAAGTTAAAATTGCCTTCGTTTGCAAGAGAGAACTTACACGCCAACCTCCAACAAACCATCTGGTTTTCCATGTTGAGTTGTAGTTTCGCGATTCATCAGTCAGGTTGCACTGCCGTGCAGACCCATGTTCAAGGTGGTATTTCTAGTGATATTTACAAAGACAGGGAATGGTAGATAAATAGATAGATAAAGATAATTTTTAACTTACAACAAATAAATGATCTTCTCACATTTTATAAACCATTTTCATGTAGATTCAGCCATATCCAAGAAGGTATTCAATCTATCGCCGGCTTAATCTGTACTTTGCTACCGTTTTGCAGACGAACATAAATTGCACGTTTTCATACATGTAGCAAACACAACATGAGTTAAAATGTTGGAGTTCATCAGTGGAATCTTTCCTGAATATTCCAGGGCTTCTGACAGATTAATTTCGAAGATCCTGTTAAATTAAACAATTACGTTATTTTCCGATACTGAGAACGTCTTGGTACACGCGAAGAAGTTGGATAAACAAATGGTAGTCTACAAGACACTTAAGGTGTGGCGGATTGGAAAAGGCCGAAAGTTCACAAGACAAAGCTTACATACCAACCTTCAGCATCCGGGCTATGCGTTGGTTCCATTTGATAACCATCTTTAACATCATTGCTAAAGTTTTGAGATCAAACAGGACGCTCTGCCCAGGACTACCAATGTTGAAGGTGGTAGCCTATAGCCGCGTTCACACCTGTGCAACGTTGCATGCGCACAAGAGGCTTGCGCCTGGCAGGTGTAGATGCAAGCCGGGGCTTGCAACGGTGCAGGGTGAGGCATGCGTGGAATCTGTGCGCACGGACCTCCTTGCGCCGGTGGACGTAGGCGCAAGTAGCTCCCCATTTGAAACGGGGAGCTACGTGCAACAGTCGTGCGTCTTCCAAGGCTCTGCTCTGATTTTTCATTATGGCGGAGTGGTCTAATGAAAAGAATATTGAGTTCGTGGAAGATTATCGCTCGTATCCGTGTTTGTGGATGGCTAGCTCCCCGGACTACAAGGACAGGACAAAAAGGAGCGATTCCTTACAGTTTCTCAGGGACAAATACGCTTTGGGAACAACGAAAGCGGTGCTAAATAAAATAAAAAGCCTCCGATCATACTTTCGTAGAGTCCAGCAGAGTAGAGCAGTGGTATTATTTCAATGAATAGTCGTTTTTAGGCTTTTTAAACAAACGAGTTTAGCCGTCTTCATAAAACATAATAATGGACACTAATATGACACCGAAAATTGTTTATAATTTTGACAGAGTTATTCTAGTTCTCCCCCCCCCCCCAAATAAGCAAGTAACTATTCCTTATATTGGCACTCGAAAAATAGCATAAACAATTGAGATATTTACCCTTTTTAATGATACAATTATTCAATGCTCACTCAATTAACTTCCTATCTATTAAAATAAGTTAACTGAAATTGTTTCTATATATACATTTCAAAGTATTTCAGACTGCTGATGTTTCATTTCCTGCGATAGTTACAATAAACAATAACACGTGTGAATTGATTCAACCGAGGGAAGAACTGAGGTCAATGATAATTGATAACAACGTTGCTTTTGTTTTGGAAAGCAGAAGCCAAGGCCGACTTGGTTACATCAGTTAACATAAACACTGACTTAATGGTTTATTCCTTTGATGCCGCCTGCCCATGCAATGAATAGCTGCACTATACAAAGACAAACAACAAAGCGATATATAGCCTACATTATTAATTTCAGTGCGTTGTATAAATTTATTTGCATTACATCTTTTCTTACAATGCACTAATTCACATTTATTTATTTTATTTTGTATTAATTGGAAAATCTATTTAAAAATAGTGTTTTTCTGCAAAAGTCCTCTTTAGCCCCTAGTCTAGTGGTTGCTGACTACGGACCCGCAAGTCTGGGTTCGAACCCCGGTACCTCCTCAAATTTTTCTGAGGTAGGGCCAACTGGAACGGGGTGCATTCAGTCTCGTGACACCAACCGAGGAGCTAATTCATAAAGAAGTAGCGGCTTCGGTTCAGTAAGCTATCAACAACTGCAGTAGGATTCGGCATGCTGACCACATGCCCTAATCCTGCCAGCTACCTATTCAAAATGTGACAATTATTACGCTCATATTATTGGTAATTAATAATAAATAAAATTATATTTGGAAGAAAGCAGTTCGTTCGTTGAAAATGCCACTGTTCGAAATAGTACCTACTGGTGATCAGAGTTGTTCCTACTGCGTACATTTTCGAACGATATTCTGGAAATGAAAGATTGATTGCCACGACCAATTTTACTCCTGTTTGACTTTCATATTTTTGTGAAAGGTCAACTACATTGCCAACTTTGTGATTACAATACAATTGAATTTTCTTCTTACGGTTTCGTCTTGTCGCAAAATAACAACAGCTGCAGCAGCAGCAGCTACGGCACCTAAATCCAAAGCGGACATTTCATCTGCGCACTTCTAGCAGGTGTGAACAGAAAAAGGTATGCGCCTACAATAATGGAGCCGCAAGAGACTAGGTGCATGCGTGAGCTTGCACCGTTCCATGCGCAGATGCACTGGAGAGGCACGGCAACTAGGCGCAAGGCGCACAGGTGTGAACGCGGCTTATCTCTAATGACATTGACTTAAGAAGTATACCTATATTGTATAATATTCCATTGTCAGGATAATTGAATCATCTACGAGAAGATAAGCAATTCACAATGCTGTGGAATTATTTGTATCCCTGTTTTCAAAATGTATCTTCTTTTAACAAAATCCAGAACATTGCACGTTGTGCTGGTACATCGTCAGTAACAGTGTTGCTGTTCTTCAATTTAATCTGTCCTGAAAGCTCCAGGGGTAATAATAGTATAAGTTGGAAGTAGCCTACCTGTATAAAAATGAACATTATTGTCATAAACCAACAATTACTTATTACTTATTATTATAAATTATGGTTTAAAAACAATTGGAAGTCTTTGAGATAGACGCGAATCGGAGGCGGCTGAAATGGAGGGCCAAATTAATAACTAACATTCTTTGCAAACAAAAAAACAAAAAATCAACAAATAAAGTGAAAACGTACATACCAAACTCAACATACATCCTGACTGTTCAGTTTGATAGCCATCTCGAGCGTCATTGCTCGAGTTTTAGTTTTCATTCACCAAGGAGGATGCACTCCTCAGGAAACCCGTGTGGAAGGTGGGAATGCTAATGATATGGACAAAGAGACAAAATAAATAGAAGGAAGATAGAGAATGATAATTTGTAAAGGAAATCGGGTTATCCTGCCATTGGTAAATGTGAAGTATTCATGCTACTTTCATTGGGTTCTGCTAGTCACACGGGATAAAATTTGTTACGTTAACACAGTATAATAGGAATATAAATGTAAGATGGAAGCGACCTAGCTTCTGGCACTAGGGATAGGAGGGCCAGTTTAATAAATAAACAAAATTTGTTAGAGCAATGGACCATAGGATACGCATGGATGCAGGGAACCAAGAATCTTACCCGAAAGCAACTAACATGTCCTAAAGCTAGGGATACTCTATTGTAAACACGTGAAAATGAATATTAAACTAAGTTCATTCCACATTTAGAATATCAAAATCCATAGAATGGGAAGGAAATGTTCTCTTACAGGCATATAATTCACACTTGCACTCTCTAGATTCTAGCATTCACCTCTTGCTAATATAAACTTGTGATCTCACCTATTAGTAGGGTACCTTATGTAAGAAAATCACATCCCGTGGGCTCCTTCGTGAAGAAAGCAACACACCTATATTTTCAGTTTCTATGAAGTCTAAGGATACCCGAACCACTTGATGCTACTCTGGGGGTCGCGTCTGAGTTGCGTGATGACGTCATCAAAATGTCGGACGTCGCGTTTCACAGAAATGGCCATAACGTGAAACCTATTTGAGATAAAGACTTTTCAAAAAACGGTTTTGAAATCACAATAAAATGCTCTACGTTATTGTTTCTACACGTATGGAGCTAAGACGGCATATTCTACCGAAAAATTACACTTTTTGTTGGAAAATTGAAAAAAATGGTCCTGTAGAATGTGTTCTCTTGAAATTTAAATAGAAGATGATGCCGTGCTATAAATTACATGCAAATAATTTTTTTGAAGAGTTTGATAAGGATTCTACTCCCGTTTACCAGAAGTTTCCAATGTCAATAGTTTTAATTCTGTGATAGTTTTTGTAAAAGGGTCATTCCATATGAAATCATCCAAATTTTTAAAAAATGGTTACATGACCATTTTAGAAAAAATTAATTTTTTGTATATGAGTTCATACATGTTTCAAGATGTCAAAAAAAGTTTTCAAAAAAATACTGTGTTCTTGGTTTCCCAGGGGTGTCCATTTTTCAATCCTTATGTAACACATTTTTTGCGAATGTAGCTGATTACAAAATATATTTTCATAACTCAACGACCATAAGAGTTAGAAATTTGAATTATGAACCATTTTGTAACTGTTGAAGCGTACTTTTAAAAATATTTAATTGTTTCCTTAAACAAAAAATTTTTCATATGAAAATATGAGTTTGAAATTGGGGGTAAATTTTTTCCAAAAAAATCACTTTTTGGGTCAAATTTTATGTGAGAAGGAAGTCATAGGCGTAACCAGGCCGACCATATGGGGGGGGTTATAACATCCGCGGGGTCTGGCGAGTATGGAAGGAGAGGGGGGTCCGGGGGCCCTCCCCCGGAAAGTTTAAAAATTAAGATGAAAAATAACGAGTTTTAAGCTTCCGGGGGTTCTCCCACGGAAAATTTAAAAAATTAAGATGCAAAATAACAAGTTTTAAGCTTCCGGGGGTCCTTCCCCGGAAAATTTTAAAAATTAAGACGCAAAATAACGAGTTTTAAGCTTCCCACGCTTTATACTTGCATTAAGTAATTTATGGGCAGACTTAAAAAAATTATACAATTTTCCTTTTTTTAATCAATGGGGGAGGGGGGTTCAAACCCCCAAAACCCCCCCCCCCTCGCTACGCCTATGAAGGAAGTGATTGTAAACATTCAAATTTTTTTTTGTGTTCAAACCTGCATGTGATTTGTCTGTGAGGAAAAAATCAGCTTCCAAAAATACATCCCTTATTTCTAAACTGGCCTCAAATATTATCGTTTTTCAAATTTTGACTATTTTTGGGCTTAAATATCTCTGAAGGGTACCCTTTAAAAAATCTGAAAAATTGTATAAAAGAAGCCTTTCATGAGCCTAACTCATAGTTAAAATTTCTATTTCTAGAAACAACTCCTTCTATTAATTTGATAGAACTGAAATATCACACCTTTTAGGGTACCGTATTTGGAAGAAACTACATATAACTCAACAACCATAAGAGATAGAAATTTGAATTATGAGTCATTTTATAACTATTGAAGCTTGCTTTTAGAAATATTTTAGTAATTTCTTCAACACAAAATTTTTTATGAAAATATGATTTTGAAATTGGGGTAAATTTTTCCAAAAAAATCACTTTTTGGGTCAAATGTTATGTGAGAAGGAAGTGATTGTAAACATTCAAATTTTTTTTATGTTCAAACCTGCATGTGATTTGTCTGTGAGGAAAAAATCAGCTTCCAAAAATACATCCCTTATTTCAAAACAAGCCTTAAATATGATCTTTTTCAGATTTTGACTATTTTTGGGCTTAAATATCTCTGATGGATACCCTTCAAAAAATCTGAAAAATTGCATAATAGAAGCCTTTCTTATGCCTAACTCACAGTAAAATTTCTATTTCTAGAAACAACTCCTTCTATTAATTTGATAGAACTGAAATATCACACTATCACATGTATGTAGTTTCTCCCAAATACGCTACCCTAAAAAGAGTGACATTTGAAACTTCTGGTAAACGGGAATAGTATCATTATTAAACTCTTCAAAAAATTTGTTTGCGTGTAATTTATGGCACGGCATCATCTTCTATTGAAATTTCAAGAGAATACATTCTACAGGACCATTTTTTTTCAATTTTCCAACAAAAAGTGTAATTTTTCGGTAGAATATGCCGTCTTAGCTCCATACGTGTAAGAAACAATAACGTAGAGCATTTTATTGTGATTTCAAAACCGTTTTTTGCAAGTCTCTATCTCAAATAGGTTTCACGTTATGGCCATTTCTGTGAAACGCGACGTCCGCCATTTTGATGACGTCATCACGCGACTCAGACGCGACCCCCAGAGTAGCATCAAGTGGTTCGGGTATCCTTAGACTTCATAGAAACTGAAAATATAGGTGTGTTGCTTTCTTCACGAAGGAGCCCACGGGATGACATAAGGTACCCCACTATATTCTCCTATTTCTAAAAATTATCTGAATTCTTGGGATTTTCCAAACACTAAACAATAAAGATAACTAAAGAAAATACGCTGCTCACTAAACAGACTAAAATTTGGAAAAAGTTTCCTAAAATCTCGTTCCTAGGCAACCTTTTAGATTTTATTGTAGCCAACTACCATTACATTCGAAAAAGGGAAGAACTTTCTCTCTGTCGAGCATTAAATTTCTTAACAAGCATAAACATTTTGTTTTTTGTATAAGAAACAATCAAATTATATGGTTGAAAATTACAAATATTTTAATTTTAACATGTTATATACTATTTTTAAGCTTACTTCTCTGATTCATATGCCATTAATAGCAGGAAATGGTGTATTTCAATTTTATAACATTCTAGACACCTAAAAAACGAAATATTCTGATAAATTACTTATTGCCTTGTGATTTTGATTCTTTGTCTTCGAAAAAAGATCCGATTTATGAAGCAATGGAATAAATTCTGGATCCAGGTTCTAGCGTACTTTTGTTCATGATATCCAGAAGACTGTAAATTGCATCAATTCCATGGGTATTGGCGGATTCATTTACAAGTAAACACAATTTATTGATGTCAAAACAAAGAATATCCTACTACTAGCATGGATGTTGTCCAAACAAGACTAAATTTTGGACACTGATTGAAATAAACGGGAGCTCCATTGTAGACTGGAATTTAAAATTGCCTTCGTTTGCAAGAGAGAACTTACACTCCAACCTCCAACAAACCACCTGGTTTTCCATGTTGAGTTGTAGTTTCGCGTTTCATCAGTCAGGTTGCACTGCCGTGCAGACCCATGTTCAAGGTGGTATTTCTAGTGATATTTACAAAGACAGTGAATGGTAGATAAATAGATAGATAAAGATAATTTTTAACTTACAACAAATAAATGATCTACTCACATTTTACAAACCATTTTCATGTAGATTCAGCCATATCCAAGAAGGTATTCAATCTATCGCCGGCTTAATCTGTACTTTGCTACCATTTTGCAGACGAACATAAATTGCACGTTTTCATACATGTAGCAAACACAACATGAGTTAAAATGTTGGAGTTCATCAGTGGAATCTTTCCTGAATATTCCAGGGCTTTTGACAGATTAATTTGGAAGATCCTGTTAAATTAAACAATTAGGTTATTTTCCGATACTGGGAACGTCTTAGTACACGCGAAGAAGTTGGATAAACAAATGGTAGTCTACAAGACACTTACGGTGTGGCGGATGGAAAAAGGCCGAAAGTTCACAAGAAAAAACTTACGTACCAACCTTCAGCATCCGGGCTATGCGCATGTTCCATTTGATAACCATCTTTATCATCATTGCTAAAGTTTTAAGATCAAACAGGACGCTCTGCCCAGGACTACCAATGTTGAAGGTGGTATCTCTAATGACATTGACTTACCTATCTTTATATTATTCCATTGTCAGGATAATTGAGTCATCTACGAGAAGATAAGCAATTCACAATATTGTGGAATTATTTGTATCCCTGTTTTCAAAATGTATCTTCTTTTAACAAAATCCAGAACATTGCACGTTGTTCTGTTACATCGTCAGTATCAGTGTTGCTGTTCTTCAATTTAATCTGTCCTGAAAAGTCCAGGGGTAATAATAGTATAAGTTGGAAGTAGCCTACCTGTAGAAAAAAGAACATTATTGTCATATACCAACAATTACTTATTACTTATTAATATAAATTATTGTTTAGAAACAATTGGAAGACTTTGAGATAGACGCGAATCGGAGGCGGCTGAAATTGAGGGCCAAATTAATAACTACCATTCTTTGCAAAAAAAAAAAATCAACAAACAAAGTGAAAACGTACATACCAAACTCAACATATAACCTGACTGTTCAGTTTTTTAGTCATCTCGAGCATTATTGCTCGAGTTTTGGTTTTCATTCCCCAAGGAGGATGCACTCCTCAGGAAACCCGTGTGGAAGGTGGGAATGCTAATGATATGGACAAAGAGACAAAATAAAAGAGAAGGAAGATAGAGAATGATAATTCGTAAAGGAAATCGGGTTATCCTGCCATTGGTAAATGTGAAGTTTTCATGTTACTTTCATTAGGTTCTGCTAGTCACAGGGGATAAAATTTGTTAGGGTAACACAGTATATTAGGAATATAAATGTGAGATTGAAGTGACCTAGCCTCTGGCACTAGCGATAGGAGGACCAGTTTAATAAATAAACAAAACGTTTCTGGAGCAGTGGACCATAGGATATGCATGGATGCAGGGAACCAAGTATCTTACCTGAAAGTAACTAACATGTCCTAAAACTATGGATACTTTATTGTACACACGTGAAAATGAATATTTAACTAAGTCCATTCCACTTTTAAAATGCCAAAACCCATATAATGGGAAGAAAATGTTCTCTTACAGTCATATAATTCACACTTGCACTCTCTAGATTCTAGCATTCACCTCTTGCTAATATAAACTTGTAATCACACCTTTTCTCCTATTTCTAAAAATTATCTGAATTCTTAGGATTTAGCAAACACTAAACAATAAAAATAATTAAAGAAAATACGCTGCTCACTGAGCAGACTAAAATTTTGAAAACGTTTCTTAAAATCTCGTTCCTAGGCAACCTTTTAGATTTTATTGTAGCCAACTACCATTACATTCGAAAAAGGGAAGAACTTTCTCTCTGTCGAACATTAAATTTCTTAACAAGCATAAACGTTTTATATTTTGTACAATAAACAATTAAAATATATGGATATTAATTACAAATATTTTAATTTTAACATGTTATATACAATTTTTAACCATACATCTCTGATTCATATGTCATTAAGAGCAGGAAATGGTGTATTTCAATTTTATAACCTTCTAGACACCTAAGAAACGAAATATTCTAATAAATTACTTATTCCCTTGTAATTTTGATTCATTGTCTTCGAAAAGGGATCCGATTCATGAAGAAATGGAATAAATTCTAGATCCAGGGTCTAGCGTACTTCTGTTCATGATATTGTTGTCAAAACAAAGAATATCTTACTGTTAGCATTGATGTTGTGCAAAGAAGCATAAATTTTGGACACGGATTAAAATAAACGGGAGCTCCATTGTAGACTGAAAGTTAAAATTGCCTTCGTTTGCAAAATAGAACATAGACGCCATCCTCCAACAAACGTCTTGGTTTTCCATGTTGAGTTGTAGTTTAGCGTTTCATCACTTAGGATGCACTGCCCTTCAGACCCATGTTCAAGGTGGTATTTCTAGTGATATTTACAAAGACAGTGAATGGTAGATAAATAGATAGATAAAGATAATTTTTAACTTACAACAAATAAATGATCTACTCACATTTTACAAACCATTTTCATGTAGATTCAGCCATATCCAAGACGGTATTCAATCTATCGCCGGCTTAATCTGTACTTTGCTACCGTTTTGCAGACGAACATAAATTGCACGTTTTCATACATGTAGCAAACACAACATGAGTTAAAATGTTGGAGTTCATCAGTGGAATCTTTCCTGAATATTCCAGGGCTTTTGACAGATTAATTTGGAAGATCCTGTTAAATTAAACAATTAGGTTATTTTCCGATACTGGGAACGTCTTAGTACACGCGAAGAAGTTGGATAAACAAATGGTAGTCTACAAGACACTTACGGTGTGGCGGATGGAAAAAGGCCGAAAGTTCACAAGAAAAAACTTACGTACCAACCTTCAGCATCCGGGCTATGCGCATGTTCCATTTGATAACCATCTTTAACATCATTGCTAAAGTTTTAAGATCAAACAGGACGCTCTGCCCAGGACTACCAATGTTGAAGGTGGTATCTCTAATGACATTGACTTACCTATCTTTATATTATTCCATTGTCAGGATAATTGAGTCATCTACGAGAAGATAAGCAATTCACAATATTGTGGAATTATTTGTATCCCTGTTTTCAAAATGTATCTTCTTTTAACAAAATCCAGAACATTGCACGTTGTTCTGTTACATCGTCAGTATCAGTGTTGCTGTTCTTCAATTTAATCTGTCCTGAAAAGTCCAGGGGTAATAATAGTATAAGTTGCAAGTAGCCTACCTGTAGAAAAAAGAACATTATTGTCATATACCAACAATTACTTATTACGGTACTTATTAATATAAATTATTGTTTAGAAACAATTGGAAGACTTTGAGATAGACGCGAATCGGAGGCGGCTGAAATTGAGGGCCAAATTAATAACTACCATTCTTTGCAACAAAAAAAAAATCAACAAACAAAGTGAAAACGTACATACCAAACTCAACATATAACCTGACTGTTCAGTTTTTTAGTCATCTCGAGCATTATTGCTCGAGTTTTGGTTTTCATTCCCCAAGGAGGATGCACTCCTCAGGAAACCCGTGTGGAAGGTGGGAATGCTAATGAAATGGACAAAGAGACAAAATAAAAGAGAAGGAAGATAGAGAATGATAATTCGTAAAGGAAATCGGGTTATCCTGCCATTGGTAAATGTGAAGTTTTCATGTTACTTTCATTAGGTTCTGCTAGTCACAGGGGATAAAATTTGTTAGGGTAACACAGTATAATAGGAATATAAATGTGAGATTGAAGTGACCTAGCCTCTGGCACTAGCGATAGGAGGACCAGTTTAATAAATAAACAAAACGTTTTTAGAGCAGTGGACCATAGGATATGCATGGATGCAGGGAACCAAGTATCTTACCTGAAAGTAACTAACATGTCCTAAAACTATGGATACTTTATTGTACACACGTGAAAATGAATATTTAACTAAGTCCATTCCACTTTTAAAATGCCAAAATCCATAGAATGGGAAGAAAATGTTCTCTTACAGTCATATAATTCACACTTGCACTCTCTAGATTCTAGCATTCACCTCTTGCTAATATAAACTTGTAATCACACCTTTTCTCCTATTTCTAAAAATTATCTGAATTCTTAGGATTTAGCAAACACTAAACAATAAAAATAATTAAAGAAAATACGCTGCTCACTGAGCAGACTAAAATTTTGAAAACGTTTCTTAAAATCTCGTTCCTAGGCAACCTTTTAGATTTTATTGTAGCCAACTACCATTACATTCGAAAAAGGGACGAACTTTCTCTCTGTCGAACATTAAATTTCTTAACAAGCATAAACGTTTTATATTTTGTACAATAAACAATTAAAATATATTGATATTAATTACAAATATTTTAATTTTAACATGTTATATACAATTTTTAACCTTACATCTCTGATTCATATGTCATTAAGAGCAGGAAATGGTATATTTCAATTTTATAACCTTCTAGACACCTAAGAAACGAAATATTCTAATAAATTACTTATTCCCTTGTAATTTTGATTCATTGTCTTCGAAAAGGGATCCGATTCATGAAGAAATGGAATAAATTCTAGATCCAGGGTCTAGCGTACTTCTGTTCATGATATTGTTGTCAAAACAAAGAATATCTTACTATTAGCATTGATGTTGTGCAAAGAAGCATAAATTTTGGACACGGATGAAAATAAACGGGAGCTCCATTGTAGACTGAAAGTTAAAATTGCCTTCGTTTGCAAAATAGAACATAGACGCCATCCTCCAACAAACCTCTTGGTTTTCCATGTTGAGTTGTAGTTTAGCGTTTCATCACTTAGGATGCACTGCCCTTCAGACCCATGTTCAAGGTGGCATTTCTGGTAATATTTACAAAGACAGTGAATGGCAGATAAATAGATAGATAAAGATAATTTTTAACTTACAACAAATAAATGATCTACTCACATTTTATAAACCATTTTCATGTAGATTTAGCCATATCCAAGAAGGTATTCAATCTATCGCCGGCTTAATCTGTACTTTGCTACCGTTTTGCAGACGAACATAAATTGCACGTTTTCATACATGTAGCAAACACAACATGAGTTAAAATGTTGGAGTTCATCAGTGGAATCTTTCCTGAATATTCCAGGGCTTTTGACAGATTAATTTGGAAGATCCTGTTAAATTAAACAATTACGTTATTTTCCGATACTGAGAACGTCTTGGTACACGCGAAGAAGTTGGATAAACAAATGGTAGTCTACAAGACACTTAAGGTGTGGCTGATTGGAAAGGCTGAAAGTTCACAAGACAAAACTTACATACCAACCTTCAGCATCCGGGCTATGCGCATGTTCCATTTGATAACCATCATTAACATCATTGCTAAAGTTTTGAGATCAAACAGGACGCTCTGCCCAGGACTACCAATGTTGAAGGTGGTAGCCTATCTCTAATGACATTGACTTAAGAAGTATACCTATCTTGTAAAATATTCCATTGTCAGGATAATTGAATCATCTACGAGAAGATAAGCAATTCACAATGCTGTGGAATTATTTGTAACCCTGTTTTCAAAATGTATCTTCTTTTAACAAAATCCAGAACATTGCACATTCTTCTGTTACATCGTCAGTAACAGTGTTGCTGTTCTTCAATTTAATCTGTCCTGAAAGCTCCAGGGGTAATAATAGTATAAGTTGGAAGTAGCCTACCTGTATAAAAATGAACATTATTGTCATAAACCAACAATTACTTATTATTATAAATTATGGTTTAAAAACAATTGGAAGTCTTTGAGATAGACGCGAATCGGAGGCGGCTGAAATGGAGGGCCAAATTAATAACTAACATTCTTTGCAAAAAAAAAACAAAAAATCAACAAATAAAGTGAAAACGTACATATCAAACTCAACATACATCCTGACTGTTCAGTTTGATAGCCATCTCGAGCGTCATTGCTCGAGTTTTAGTTTTCATTCACCAAGGAGGATGCACTCCTCAGGAAACCCGTGTGGAAGGTGGGAATGCTAATGATATGGACAAAGAGACAAAATAAATAGAAGGAAGATAGAGAATGATAATTTGTAAAGGAAATCGGGTTATCCTGCCATTGGTAAATGTGAAATATTCATGTTACTTTCATTGGGTTCTGCTAGTCACACGGGATAAAATTTGTTACGTTAACACAGTATAATAGGAATATAAATGTAAGATGGAAGCGACCTAGCTTCTGGCACTAGGGATAGGAGGGCCAGTTTAATAAATAAACAAAATTTCTTAGAGCAATGGACCATAGGATACGCATGGATGCAGGGAACCAAGAATCTTACCCGAAAGCAACTAACATGTCCTAAAGCTAGGGATACTCTATTGTAAACTCGTGAAAATGAATATTAAACTAAGTTCATTCCACATTTAAAATATCAAAATCCATAGAATGGGAAGGAAATGTTCTCTTACAGGCACATAATTCACATTTGCACTCTCTAGATTCTAGCATTCACCTCTTGCTAGTATAAACTTGTGATCACACCTATTCTCCTATTTCTAAAAATTATCTGAATTCTTGGGATTTTCCAAACACTAAACAATAAAGATAACTAAAGAAAATACACTGCTCACTGAACAGACTAAAATTTGGAAAAAGTTTCTTAAAATCTCGTTCCTAGGCAACCTTTTAGATTTTATTGTAGCCAACTACCATTACATTCAAAAAAGGGAAGAACTTTCTCTCTGTCGAGCATTAAATTTCTTAACAAGCATAAACATTTTGTTTTTTGTATAAGAAACAATTAAATTATATGGTTAAAAATTACAAATATTTTAATTTTAACATGTTATATACTATTTTTAAGCTTACTTCTCTGATTCATATGCCATTAATAGCAGGAAATGGTGTATTTCAATTTTATAACATTCTAGACACCTAAAAAACGAAATATTCTGATAAATTACTTATTGCCTTGTGATTTTGATTCTTTGTCTTCGAAAAAAGATCCGATTTATGAAGCCATGGAATAAATTCTGGATCCAGGTTCTAGCGTACTTTTGTTCATGATATCCAGAAGACTTTAAATTGCATCAATTCCATGGGTATTGGCGGATTCATTTACAAGTAAACACAATTTATTGATGTCAAATCAAAGAATATCCTACTACTAGCATGGATGTTGTCCAAACAAGACTAAATTTTGGACACTGGTTGAAATAAACGGGAGCTCCATTGTAGACTGACATTTAAAATTGCCTTCGTTTGCAAGAGAGAACTTACACACCAACCTACAACAAACCACCTGGTTTTCCATGTTGAGTTGTAGTTTCGCGTTTCATCAGTCAGGTTGCACTGCCGTGCAGTCCCATGTTCAAGGTGGTATTTCTAGTGATATTTACAAAGACAGTGAATGGTAGATAAATAGATAGATAAAGATAATTTTTAACTTACAACAAATAAATGATCTACTCACATTTTATAAACCATTTTCATGTAGATTCAGCCATATCCAAGAAGGTATTTAATCTATCACCGGCTTAATCTGTACTTTGCTACCGTTTTGCAGATGAACATAAATTGCACGTTTTCATACATGTAGCAAACACAACATGAGTTAAAATGTTTGAGTTCATCAGTGGAATCTTTCCTGAATATTCCAGGGCTTTTGACAGATTAATTTGGAAGATCCTGTTAAATTAAACAATTAGGTTATTTTCCAATACTGGGAACGTCTTAGTACACGCGAAGAAGTTGGATAAACAAATGGTAGTCTACAAGACACTTACGGTGTGGCGGATGGAAAAAGGCCGAAAGTTCACAAGAAAAAACTTACGTACCAACCTTCAGCATCCGGGCTATGCGCATGTTCCATTTGATAACCATCTTTAACATCATTGCTAAAGTTTTAAGATCAAACAGGACGCTCTGCCCAGGACTACCAATGTTGAAGGTGGTATCTCTAATGACATTGACTTAAGAAGTATACCTATCTTTATATTATTCCATTGT
Source organism: Ectobius pallidus (assembly GCA_964059195.1). Lineage (NCBI taxonomy): Eukaryota > Metazoa > Arthropoda > Insecta > Blattodea > Ectobiidae > Ectobius > Ectobius pallidus. The sequence goes on along the minus strand of CAXKWD010000007.1, from coordinate 73,735,026 downwards.
CAGGATAATTGAGTCATCTACGAGAAGATAAGCATTTCACAATATTGTGGAATTATTTGTATCCCTGTTTTCAAAATGTATCTTCTTTTAACAAAATCCAGAACATTGCACGTTGTTCTGTTACATTGTCAGTATCAGTGTTGCTGTTCTTCAATTTAATCTGTCCTGAAAAGTCCAGGGGTAATAATAGTATAAGTTGGAAGTAGCCTACCTGTAGAAAAAAGAACATTATTGTCATATACCAACAATTACTTATTACTTATTAATATAAATTATTGTTTAGAAACAATTGGAAGACTTTGAGATAGACGCGAATCGGAGGCGGCTGAAATTGAGGGCCAAATTAATAACTACCATTCTTTGCAAAAAAAAAAAATCAACAAACAAAGTGAAAACGTACATACCAAACTCAACATATAACCTGACTGTTCAGTTTTTTAGTCATCTCGAGCATTATTGCTCGAGTTTTGGTTTTCATTCCCCAAGGAGGATGCACTCCTCAGGAAACCCGTGTGGAAGGTGGGAATGCTAATGATATGGACAAAGAGACAAAATAAAAGAGAAGGAAGATAGAGAATGATAATTCGTAAAGGAAATCGGGTTATCCTGCCTTTGGTAAATGTGAAGTTTTCATGTTACTTTCATTAGGTTCTGCTAGTCACAGGGGATAAAATTTGTTAGGGTAACACAGTATAATAGGAATATAAATGTGAGATTGAAGTGACCTAGCCTCTGGCACTAGCGATAGGAGGACCAGTTTAATAAATAAACAAAACGTTTTTAGAGCAGTGGACCATAGGATATGCATGGATGCAGGGAACCAAGTATCTTACCTGAAAGTAACTAACATGTCCTAAAACTATGGATACTTTATTGTACACACGTGAAAATGAATATTTAACTAAGTCCATTCCACTTTTAAAATGCCAAAATCCATAGAATGGGAAGAAAATGTTCTCTTACAGTCATATAATTCACACTTGCACTCTCTAGATTCTAGCATTCACCTCTTGCTAATATAAACTTGTAATCACACCTTTTCTCCTATTTCTAAAAATTATCTGAATTCTTAGGATTTAGCAAACACTAAACAATAAAAATAATTAAAGAAAATACGCTGCTCACTGAGCAGACTAAAATTTTGAAAACGTTTCTTAAAATCTCGTTCCTAGGCAACCTTTTAGATTTTATTGTAGCCAACTACCATTACATTCGAAAAAGGGAAGAACTTTCTCTCTGTCGAACATTAAATTTCTTAACAAGCATAAACGTTTTATATTTTGTACAATAAACAATTAAAATATATGGATATTAATTACAAATATTTTAATTTTAACATGTTATATACAATTTTTAACCTTACATCTCTGATTCATATGTCATTAAGAGCAGGAAATGGTGTATTTCAATTTTATAACCTTCTAGACACCTAAGAAACGAAATATTCTAATAAATTACTTATTCCCTTGTAATTTTGATTCATTGTCTTCGAAAAGGGATCCGATTCATGAAGAAATGGAATAAATTCTAGATCCAGGGTCTAGCGTACTTCTGTTCATGATATTGTTGTCAAAACAAAGAATATCTTACTATTAGCATTGATGTTGTGCAAAGAAGCATAAATTTTGGACACGGATTAAAATAAACGGGAGCTCCATTGTAGACTGAAAGTTAAAATTGCCTTCGTTTGCAAAATAGAACATAGACGCCATCCTCCAACAAACCTCTTGGTTTTCCATGTTGAGTTGTAGTTTAGCGTTTCATCACTTAGGATGCACTGCCCTTCATACCCATGTTCAAGGTGGCATTTCTGGTGATATTTACAAAGACAGTGAATGGTAGATAAATAGATAGATAAAGATAATTTTTAACTTACAACAAATAAATGATCTACTCACATTTTACAAACCATTTTCATGTAGATTCAGCCATATCCAAGAAGGTATTCAATCTATCGCCGGCTTAATCTGTACTTTGCTACCGTTTTGCAGACGAACATAAATTGCACGTTTTCATACATGTAGCAAACACAACATGAGTTAAAATGTTGGAGTTCATCAGTGGAATCTTTCCTGAATATTCCAGGGCTTTTGACAGATTAATTTGGAAGGTCCTGTTAAATTAAACAATTAGGTTATTTTCCGATACTGGGAACGTCTTAGTACACGCGAAGAAGTTGGATAAACAAATGGTAGTCTACAAGACACTTACGGTGTGGCGGATGGAAAAAGGCCGAAAGTTCACAAGAAAAAACTTACGTACCAACCTTCAGCATCCGGGCTATGCGCATGTTCCATTTGATAACCATCTTTATCATCATTGCTAAAGTTTTAAGATCAAACAGGACGCTCTGCCCAGGACTACCAATGTTGAAGGTGGTATCTCTAATGACATTGACTTACCTATCTTTATATTATTCCATTGTCAGGATAATTGAGTCATCTACGAGAAGATAAGCAATTCACAATATTGTGGAATTATTTGTATCCCTGTTTTCAAAATGTATCTTCTTTTAACAAAATCCAGAACATTGCACGTTGTTCTGTTACATCGTCAGTATCAGTGTTGCTGTTCTTCAATTTAATCTGTCCTGAAAAGTCCAGGGGTAATAATAGTATAAGTTGGAAGTAGCCTACCTGTAGAAAAAAGAACATTATTGTCATATACCAACAATTACTTATTACTTATTAATATAAATTATTGTTTAGAAACAATTGGAAGACTTTGAGATAGACGCGAATCGGAGGCGGCTGAAATTGAGGGCCAAATTAATAACTACCATTCTTTGCAAAAAAAAAAAAATCAACAAACAAAGTGAAAACGTACATACCAAACTCAACATATAACCTGACTGTTCAGTTTTTTAGTCATCTCGAGCATTATTGCTCGAGTTTTGGTTTTCATTCCCCAAGGAGGATGCACTCCTCAGGAAACCCGTGTGGAAGGTGGGAATGCTAATGATATGGACAAAGAGACAAAATAAAAGAGAAGGAAGATAGAGAATGATAATTCGTAAAGGAAATCGGGTTATCCTGCCATTGGTAAATGTGAAGTTTTCATGTTACTTTCATTAGGTTCTCCTAGTCACAGGGGATAAAATTTGTTAGGGTAACACAGTATATTAGGAATATAAATGTGAGATTGAAGTGACCTAGCCTCTGGCACTAGCGATAGGAGGACCAGTTTAATAAATAAACAAAACGTTTCTGGAGCAGTGGACCATAGGATATGCATGGATGCAGGGAACCAAGTATCTTACCTGAAAGTAACTAACATGTCCTAAAACTATGGATACTTTATTGTACACACGTGAAAATGAATATTTAACTAAGTCCATTCCACTTTTAAAATGCCAAAACCCATATAATGGGAAGAAAATGTTCTCTTACAGTCATATAATTCACACTTGCACTCTCTAGATTCTAGCATTCACCTCTTGCTAATATAAACTTGTAATCACACCTTTTCTCCTATTTCTAAAAATTATCTGAATTCTTAGGATTTAGCAAACACTAAACAATAAAAATAATTAAAGAAAATACGCTGCTCACTGAGCAGACTAAAATTTTGAAAACGTTTCTTAAAATCTCGTTCCTAGGCAACCTTTTAGATTTTATTGTAGCCAACTACCATTACATTCGAAAAAGGGAAGAACTTTCTCTCTGTCGAACATTAAATTTCTTAACAAGCATAAACGTTTTATATTTTGTACAATAAACAATTAAAATATATGGATATTAATTACAAATATTTTAATTTTAACATGTTATATACAATTTTTAACCTTACATCTCTGATTCATATGTCATTAAGAGCAGGAAATGGTGTATTTCAATTTTATAACCTTCTAGACACCTAAGAAACGAAATATTCTAATAAATTACTTATTCCCTTGTAATTTTGATTCATTGTCTTCGAAAAGGGATCCGATTCATGAAGAAATGGAATAAATTCTAGATCCAGGGTCTAGCGTACTTCTGTTCATGATATTGTTGTCAAAACAAAGAATATCTTACTGTTAGCATTGATGTTGTGCAAAGAAGCATAAATTTTGGACACGGATTAAAATAAACGGGAGCTCCATTGTAGACTGAAAGTTAAAATTGCCTTCGTTTGCAAAATAGAACATAGACGCCATCCTCCAACAAACGTCTTGGTTTTCCATGTTGAGTTGTAGTTTAGCGTTTCATCACTTAGGATGCACTGCCCTTCAGACCCATGTTCAAGGTGGTATTTCTAGTGATATTTACAAAGACAGTGAATGGTAGATAAATAGATAGATAAAGATAATTTTTAACTTACAACAAATAAATGATCTACTCACATTTTACAAACCATTTTCATGTAGATTCAGCCATATCCAAGACGGTATTCAATCTATCGCCGGCTTAATCTGTACTTTGCTACCGTTTTGCAGACGAACATAAATTGCACGTTTTCATACATGTAGCAAACACAACATGAGTTAAAATGTTGGAGTTCATCAGTGGAATCTTTCCTGAATATTCCAGGGCTTTTGACAGATTAATTTGGAAGATCCTGTTAAATTAAACAATTAGGTTATTTTCCGATACTGGGAACGTCTTAGTACACGCGAAGAAGTTGGATAAACAAATGGTAGTCTACAAGACACTTACGGTGTGGCGGATGGCAAAAGGCCGAAAGTTCACAAGAAAAAACTTACGTACCAACCTTCAGCATCCGGGCTATGCGCATGTTCCATTTGATAACCATCTTTAACATCATTGCTAAAGTTTTAAGATCAAACAGGACGCTCTGCCCAGGACTACCAATGTTGAAGGTGGTATCTCTAATGACATTGACTTACCTATCTTTATATTATTCCATTGTCAGGATAATTGAGTCATCTACGAGAAGATAAGCAATTCACAATATTGTGGAATTATTTGTATCCCTGTTTTCAAAATGTATCTTCTTTTAACAAAATCCAGAACATTGCACGTTGTTCTGTTACATCGTCAGTATCAGTGTTGCTGTTCTTCAATTTAATCTGTCCTGAAAAGTCCAGGGGTAATAATAGTATAAGTTGGAAGTAGCCTACCTGTAGAAAAAAGAACATTATTGTCATATACCAACAATTACTTATTACGGTACTTATTAATATAAATTATTGTTTAGAAACAATTGGAAGACTTTGAGATAGACGCGAATCGGAGGCGGCTGAAATTGAGGGCCAAATTAATAACTACCATTCTTTGCAACAACAAAAAAATCAACAAACAAAGTGAAAACGTACATACCAAACTCAACATATAACCTGACTGTTCAGTTTTTTAGTCATCTCGAGCATTATTGCTCGAGTTTTGGTTTTCATTCCCCAAGGAGGATGCACTCCTCAGGAAACCCGTGTGGAAGGTGGGAATGCTAATGAAATGGACAAAGAGACAAAATAAAAGAGAAGGAAGATAGAGAATGATAATTCGTAAAGGAAATCGGGTTATCCTGCCATTGGTAAATGTGCAGTTTTCATGTTACTTTCATTAGGTTCTGCTAGTCACAGGGGATAAAATTTGTTAGGGTAACACAGTATAATAGGAATATAAATGTGAGATTGAAGTGACCTAGCCTCTGGCACTAGCGATAGGAGGACCAGTTTAATAAATAAACAAAACGTTTTTAGAGCAGTGGACCATAGGATATGCATGGATGCAGGGAACCAAGTATCTTACCTGAAAGTAACTAACATGTCCTAAAACTATGGATACTTTATTGTACACACGTGAAAATGAATATTTAACTAAGTCCATTCCACTTTTAAAATGCCAAAATCCATAGAATGGGAAGAAAATGTTCTCTTACAGTCATATAATTCACACTTGCACTCTCTAGATTCTAGCATTCACCTCTTGCTAATATAAACTTGTAATCACACCTTTTCTCCTATTTCTAAAAATTATCTGAATTCTTAGGATTTAGCAAACACTAAACAATAAAAATAATTAAAGAAAATACGCTGCTCACTGAGCAGACTAAAATTTTGAAAACGTTTCTTAAAATCTCGTTCCTAGGCAACCTTTTAGATTTTATTGTAGCCAACTACCATTACATTCGAAAAAGGGAAGAACTTTCTCTCTGTCGAACATTAAATTTCTTAACAAGCATAAACGTTTTATGTTTTGTACAATAAACAATTAAAATATATGGATATTAATTACAAATATTTTAATTTTAACATGTTATATACAATTTTTAACCTTACATCTCTGATTCATATGTCATTAAGAGCAGGAAATGGTATATTTCAATTTTATAACCTTCTAGACACCTAAGAAACGAAATATTCTAATAAATTACTTATTCCCTTGTAATTTTGATTCATTGTCTTCGAAAAGGGATCCGATTCATGAAGAAATGGAATAAATTCTAGATCCAGGGTCTAGCGTACTTCTGTTCATGATATTGTTGTCAAAACAAAGAATATCTTACTATTAGCATTGATGTTGTGCAAAGAAGCATAAATTTTGGACACGGATTAAAATAAACGGGAGCTCCATTGTAGACTGAAAGTTAAAATTGCCTTCGTTTGCAAAATAGAACATAGACGCCATCCTCCAACAAACCTCTTGGTTTTCCATGTTGAGTTGTAGTTTAGCGTTTCATCACTTAGGATGCACTGCCCTTCATACCCATGTTCAAGGTGGCATTTCTGGTAATATTTACAAAGACAGTGAATGGTAGATAAATAGATAGATAAAGATAATTTTTAACTTACAACAAATAAATGATCTACTCACATTTTATAAACCATTTTCATGTAGATATATCCATATCCAAGAAGGTATTCAATCTATCGCCGGCTTAATCTGTACTTTGCTACCGTTTTGCAGACGAACATAAATTGCACGTTTTCATACATGTAGCAAACACAACATGAGTTAAAATGTTGGAGTTCATCAGTGGAATCTTTCCTGAATATTCCAGGGCTTTTGACAGATTAATTTGGAAGATCCTGTTAAATTAAACAATTACGTTATTTTCCGATACTGAGAACGTCTTGGTACACGCGAAGAAGTTGGATAAACAAATGGTAGTCTACAAGACACTTAAGGTGTGGCTGATTGGAAAGGCTGAAAGTTCACAAGACAAAACTTACATACCAACCTTCAGCATCCGGGCTATGCGCATGTTCCATTTGATAACCATCTTTAACATCATTGCTAAAGTTTTGAGATCAAACAGGACGCTCTGCCCAGGACTACCAATGTTGAAGGTGGTAGCCTATCTCTAATGACATTGACTTAAGAAGTATACCTATCTTGTATAATATTCCATTGTCAGGATAATTGAATCATCTACGAGAAGATAAGCAATTCACAATGCTGTGGAATTATTTGTATCCCTGTTTTCAAAATGTATCTTCTTTTAACAAAATCCAGAACATTGCACATTCTTCTGTTACATCGTCAGTAACAGTGTTGCTGTTCTTCAATTTAATCTGTCCTGAAAGCTCCAGGGGTAATAATAGTATAAGTTGGAAGTAGCCTACCTGTATAAAAATGAACATTATTGTCATAAACCAACAATTACTTATTATTATAAATTATGGTTTATAAACAATTGGAAGTCTTTGAGATAGACGCGAATCGGAGGCGGCTGAAATGGAGGGCCAAATTAATAACTAACATTCTTTGCAAAAAAAAAAAACAAAAAATCAACAAATAAAGTGAAAACGTACATATCAAACTCAACATACATCCTGACTGTTCAGTTTGATAGCCATCTCGAGTGTCATTGCTCGAGTTTTAGTTTTCATTCACCAAGGAGGATGCACTCCTCAGGAAACCCGTGTGGAAGGTGGGAATGCTAATGATATGGACAAAGAGACAAAATAAATAGAAGGAAGATAGAGAATGATAATTTGTAAAGGAAATCGGGTTATCCTGCCATTGGTAAATGTGAAATATTCATGTTACTTTCATTGGGTTCTGCTAGTCACACGGGATAAAATTTGTTACGTTAACACAGTATAATAGGAATATAAATGTAAGATGGAAGCGACCTAGCTTCTGGCACTAGGGATAGGAGGGCCAGTTTAATAAATAAACAAAATTTCTTAGAGCAATGGACCATAGGATACGCATGGATGCAGGGAACCAAGAATCTTACCCGAAAGCAACTAACATGTCCTAAAGCTAGGGATACTCTATTGTAAACTCGTGAAAATGAATATTAAACTAAGTTCATTCCACATTTAAAATATCAAAATCCATAGAATGGGAAGGAAATGTTCTCTTACAGGCACATAATTCACATTTGCACTCTCTAGATTCTAGCATTCACCTCTTGCTAATATAATCTTGTGATCACACCTATTCTCCTATTTCTAAAAATTATCTGAATTCTTGGGATTTTCCAAACACTAAACAATAAAGATAACTAAAGAAAATACACTGCTCACTGAACAGACTAAAATTTGGAAAAAGTTTCTTAAAATCTCGTTCCTAGGCAACCTTTTAGATTTTATTGTAGCCAACTACCATTACATTCAAAAAAGGGAAGAACTTTCTCTCTGTCGAGCATTAAATTTCTTAACAAGCATAAACATTTTGTTTTTTGTATAAGAAACAATTAAATTATATGGTTAAAAATTACAAATATTTTAATTTTAACATGTTATATACTATTTTTAAGCTTACTTCTCTGATTCATATGCCATTAATAGCAGGAAATGGTGTATTTCAATTTTATAACATTCTAGACACCTAAAAAACGAAATATTCTGATAAATTACTTATTGCCTTGTGATTTTGATTCTTTGTCTTCGAAAAAAGATCCGATTTATGAAGCCATGGAATAAATTCTGGATCCAGGTTCTAGCGTACTTTTGTTCATGATATCCAGAAGACTGTAAATTGCATCAATTCCATGGGTATTGGCGGATTCATTTACAAGTAAACACAATTTATTGATGTCAAATCAAAGAATATCCTACTACTAGCATGGATGTTGTCCAAACAAGACTAAATTTTGGACACTGGTTGAAATAAACGGGAGCTCCATTGTAGACTGACATTTAAAATTGCCTTCGTTTGCAAGAGAGAACTTACACGCCAACCTACAACAAACCACCTGGTTTTCCATGTTGAGTTGTAGTTTCGCGTTTCATCAGTCAGGTTGCACTGCCGTGCAGTCCCATGTTCAAGGTGGTATTTCTAGTGATATTTACAAAGACAGTGAATGGTAGATAAATAGATAGATAAAGATAATTTTTAACTTACAACAAATAAATGATCTACTCACATTTTATAAACCATTTTCATGTAGATTCAGCCATATCCAAGAAGGTATTTAATCTATCACCGGCTTAATCTGTGCTTTGCTACCGTTTTGCAGATGAACATAAATTGCACGTTTTCATACATGTAGCAAACACAACATGAGTTAAAATGTTTGAGTTCATCAGTGGAATCTTTCCTGAATATTCCAGGGCTTTTGACAGATTAATTTGGAAGATCCTGTTAAATTAAACAATTAGGTTATTTTCCGATACTGGGAACGTCTTAGTACACGCGAAGAAGTTGGATAAACAAATGGTAGTCTACAAGACACTTACGGTGTGGCGGATGGAAAAAGGCCGAAAGTTCACAAGAAAAAACTTACGTACCAACCTTCAGCATCCGGGCTATGCGCATGTTCCATTTGATAACCATCTTTAACATCATTGCTAAAGTTTTAAGATCAAACAGGACGCTCTGCCCAGGACTACCAATGTTGAAGGTGGTATCTCTAATGACATTGACTTAAGAAGTATACCTATCTTTATATTATTCCATTGTCAGGATAATTGAGTCATCTACGAGAAGATAAGCATTTCACAATATTGTGGAATTATTTGTATCCCTGTTTTCAAAATGTATCTTCTTTTAACAAAATCCAGAACATTGCACGTTGTTCTGTTACATTGTCAGTATCAGTGTTGCTGTTCTTCAATTTAATCTGTCCTGAAAAGTCCAGGGGTAATAATAGTATAAGTTGGAAGTAGCCTACCTGTAGAAAAAAGAACATTATTGTCATATACCAACAATTACTTATTACTTATTAATATAAATTATTGTTTAGAAACAATTGGAAGACTTTGAGATAGACGCGAATCGGAGGCGGCTGAAATTGAGGGCCAAATTAATAACTACCATTCTTTGCAAAAAAAAAAAATCAACAAACAAAGTGAAAACGTACATACCAAACTCAACATATAACCTGACTGTTCAGTTTTTTAGTCATCTCGAGCATTATTGCTCGAGTTTTGGTTTTCATTCCCCAAGGAGGATGCACTCCTCAGGAAACCCGTGTGGAAGGTGGGAATGCTAATGATATGGACAAAGAGACAAAATAAAAGAGAAGGAAGATAGAGAATGATAATTCGTAAAGGAAATCGGGTTATCCTGCCATTGGTAAATGTGAAGTTTTCATGTTACTTTCATTAGGTTCTGCTAGTCACAGGGGATAAAATTTGTTAGGGTAACACAGTATAATAGGAATATAAATGTGAGATTGAAGTGACCTAGCCTCTGGCACTAGCGATAGGAGGACCAGTTTAATAAATAAACAAAACGTTTTTAGAGCAGTGGACCATAGGATATGCATGGATGCAGGGAACCAAGTATCTTACCTGAAAGTAACTAACATGTCCTAAAACTATGGATACTTTATTGTACACACGTGAAAATGAATATTTAACTAAGTCCATTCCACTTTTAAAATGCCAAAATCCATAGAATGGGAAGAAAATGTTCTCTTACAGTCATATAATTCACACTTGCACTCTCTAGATTCTAGCATTCACCTCTTGCTAATATAAACTTGTAATCACACCTTTTCTCCTATTTCTAAAAATTATCTGAATTCTTAGGATTTAGCAAACACTAAACAATAAAAATAATTAAAGAAAATACGCTGCTCACTGAGCAGACTAAAATTTTGAAAACGTTTCTTAAAATCTCGTTCCTAGGCAACCTTTTAGATTTTATTGTAGCCAACTACCATTACATTCGAAAAAGGGAAGAACTTTCTCTCTGTCGAACATTAAATTTCTTAACAAGCATAAACGTTTTATGTTTTGTACAATAAACAATTAAAATATATGGATATTAATTACAAATATTTTAATTTTAACATGTTATATACAATTTTTAACCTTACATCTCTGATTCATATGTCATTAAGAGCAGGAAATGGTGTATTTCAATTTTATAACCTTCTAGACACCTAAGAAACGAAATATTCTAATAAATTACTTATTCCCTTGTAATTTTGATTCATTGTCTTCGAAAAGGGATCCGATTCATGAAGAAATGGAATAAATTCTAGATCCAGGGTCTAGCGTACTTCTGTTCATGATATTGTTGTCAAAACAAAGAATATCTTACTATTAGCATTGATGTTGTGCAAAGAAGCATAAATTTTGGACACGGATTAAAATAAACGGGAGCTCCATTGTAGACTGAAAGTTAAAATTGCCTTCGTTTGCAAAATAGAACATAGACGCCATCCTCCAACAAACCTCTTGGTTTTCCATGTTGAGTTGTAGTTTAGCGTTTCATCACTTAGGATGCACTGCCCTTCATACCCATGTTCAAGGTGGCATTTCTGGTAATATTTACAAAGACAGTGAATGGTAGATAAATAGATAGATAAAGATAATTTTTAACTTACAACAAATAAATGATCTACTCACATTTTATAAACCATTTTCATGTAGATATATCCATATCCAAGAAGGTATTCAATCTATCGCCGGCTTAATCTGTACTTTGCTACCGTTTTGCAGACGAACATAAATTGCACGTTTTCATACATGTAGCAAACACAAAATGAGTTAAAATGTTGGAGTTCATCAGTGGAATCTTTCCTGAATATTCCAGGGCTTTTGACAGATTAATTTGGAAGATCCTGTTAAATTAAACAATTACGTTATTTTCCGATACTGAGAACGTCTTGGTACACGCGAAGAAGTTGGATAAACAAATGGTAGTCTACAAGACACTTAAGGTGTGGCTGATTGGAAAGGCTGAAAGTTCACAAGACAAAACTTACATACCAACCTTCAGCATCCGGGCTATGCGCATGTTCCATTTGATAACCATCTTTAACATCATTGCTAAAGTTTTGAGATCAAACAGGACGCTCTGCCCAGGACTACCAATGTTGAAGGTGGTAGCCTATCTCTAATGACATTGACTTAAGAAGTATACCTATCTTGTATAATATTCCATTGAATCATCTACGAGAAGATAAGCAATTCACAATGCTGTGGAATTATTTGTATCCCTGTTTTCAAAATGTATCTTCTTTTAACAAAATCCAGAACATTGCACATTCTTCTGTTACATCGTCAGTAACAGTGTTGCTGTTCTTCAATTTAATCTGTCCTGAAAGCTCCAGGGGTAATAATAGTATAAGTTGGAAGTAGCCTACCTGTATAAAAATGAACATTATTGTCATAAACCAACAATTACTTATTATTATAAATTATGGTTTATAAACAATTGGAAGTCTTTGAGATAGACGCGAATCGGAGGCGGCTGAAATGGAGGGCCAAATTAATAACTAACATTCTTTGCAAAAAAAAAAAACAAAAAATCAACAAATAAAGTGAAAACGTACATATCAAACTCAACATACATCCTGACTGTTCAGTTTGATAGCCATCTCGAGTGTCATTGCTCGAGTTTTAGTTTTCATTCACCAAGGAGGATGCACTCCTCAGGAAACCCGTGTGGAAGGTGGGAATGCTAATGATATGGACAAAGAGACAAAATAAATAGAAGGAAGATAGAGAATGATAATTTGTAAAGGAAATCGGGTTATCCTGCCATTGGTAAATGTGAAATATTCATGTTACTTTCATTGGGTTCTGCTAGTCACACGGGATAAAATTTGTTACGTTAACACAGTATAATAGGAATATAAATGTAAGATGGAAGCGACCTAGCTTCTGGCACTAGGGATAGGAGGGCCAGTTTAATAAATAAACAAAATTTCTTAGAGCAATGGACCATAGGATACGCATGGATGCAGGGAACCAAGAATCTTACCCGAAAGCAACTAACATGTCCTAAAGCTAGGGATACTCTATTGTAAACTCGTGAAAATGAATATTAAACTAAGTTCATTCCACATTTAAAATATCAAAATCCATAGAATGGGAAGGAAATGTTCTCTTACAGGCACATAATTCACATTTGCACTCTCTAGATTCTAGCATTCACCTCTTGCTAATATAATCTTGTGATCACACCTATTCTCCTATTTCTAAAAATTATCTGAATTCTTGGGATTTTCCAAACACTAAACAATAAAGATAACTAAAGAAAATACACTGCTCACTGAACAGACTAAAATTTGGAAAAAGTTTCTTAAAATCTCGTTCCTAGGCAACCTTTTAGATTTTATTGTAGCCAACTACCATTACATTCAAAAAAGGGAAGAACTTTCTCTCTGTCGAGCATTAAATTTCTTAACAAGCATAAACATTTTGTTTTTTGTATAAGAAACAATTAAATTATATGGTTAAAAATTACAAATATTTTAATTTTAACATGTTATATACTATTTTTAAGCTTACTTCTCTGATTCATATGCCATTAATAGCAGGAAATGGTGTATTTCAATTTTATAACATTCTAGACACCTAAAAAACGAAATATTCTGATAAATTACTTATTGCCTTGTGATTTTGATTCTTTGTCTTCGAAAAAAGATCCGATTTATGAAGCCATGGAATAAATTCTGGATCCAGGTTCTAGCGTACTTTTGTTCATGATATCCAGAAGACTGTAAATTGCATCAATTCCATGGGTATTGGCGGATTCATTTACAAGTAAACACAATTTATTGATGTCAAATCAAAGAATATCCTACTACTAGCATGGATGTTGTCCAAACAAGACTAAATTTTGGACACTGGTTGAAATAAACGGGAGCTCCATTGTAGACTGACATTTAAAATTGCCTTCGTTTGCAAGAGAGAACTTACACGCCAACCTACAACAAACCACCTGGTTTTCCATGTTGAGTTGTAGTTTCGCGTTTCATCAGTCAGGTTGCACTGCCGTGCAGTCCCATGTTCAAGGTGGTATTTCTAGTGATATTTACAAAGACAGTGAATGGTAGATAAATAGATAGATAAAGATAATTTTTAACTTACAACAAATAAATGATCTACTCACATTTTATAAACCATTTTCATGTAGATTCAGCCATATCCAAGAAGGTATTTAATCTATCACCGGCTTAATCTGGACTTTGCTACCGTTTTGCAGATGAACATAAATTGCACGTTTTCATACATGTAGCAAACACAACATGAGTTAAAATGTTTGAGTTCATCAGTGGAATCTTTCCTGAATATTCCAGGGCTTTTGACAGATTAATTTGGAAGATCCTGTTAAATTAAACAATTAGGTTATTTTCCGATACTGGGAACGTCTTAGTACACGCGAAGAAGTTGGATAAACAAATGGTAGTCTACAAGACACTTACGGTGTGGCGGATGGAAAAAGGCCGAAAGTTCACAAGAAAAAACTTACGTACCAACCTTCAGCATCCGGGCTATGCGCATGTTCCATTTGATAACCATCTTTAACATCATTGCTAAAGTTTTAAGATCAAACAGGACGCTCTGCCCAGGACTACCAATGTTGAAGGTGGTATCTCTAATGACATTGACTTAAGAAGTATACCTATCTTTATATTATTCCATTGTCAGGATAATTGAGTCATCTACGAGAAGATAAGCATTTCACAATATTGTGGAATTATTTGTATCCCTGTTTTCAAAATGTATCTTCTTTTAACAAAATCCAGAACATTGCACGTTGTTCTGTTACATTGTCAGTATCAGTGTTGCTGTTCTTCAATTTAATCTGTCCTGAAAAGTCCAGGGGTAATAATAGTATAAGTTGGAAGTAGCCTACCTGTAGAAAAAAGAACATTATTGTCATATACCAACAATTACTTATTACTTATTAATATAAATTATTGTTTAGAAACAATTGGAAGACTTTGAGATAGACGCGAATCGGAGGCGGCTGAAATTGAGGGCCAAATTAATAACTACCATTCTTTGCAAAAAAAAAAAAATCAACAAACAAAGTGAAAACGTACATACCAAACTCAACATATAACCTGACTGTTCAGTTTTTTAGTCATCTCGAGCATTATTGCTCGAGTTTTGGTTTTCATTCCCCAAGGAGGATGCACTCCTCAGGAAACCCGTGTGGAAGGTGGGAATGCTAATGATATGGACAAAGAGACAAAATAAAAGAGAAGGAAGATAGAGAATGATAATTCGTAAAGGAAATCGGGTTATCCTGCCATTGGTAAATGTGAAGTTTTCATGTTACTTTCATTAGGTTCTGCTAGTCACAGGGGATAAAATTTGTTAGGGTAACACAGTATAATAGGAATATAAATGTGAGATTGAAGTGACCTAGCCTCTGGCACTAGCGATAGGAGGACCAGTTTAATAAATAAACAAAACGTTTTTAGAGCAGTGGACCATAGGATATGCATGGATGCAGGGAACCAAGTATCTTACCTGAAAGTAACTAACATGTCCTAAAACTATGGATACTTTATTGTACACACGTGAAAATGAATATTTAACTAAGTCCATTCCACTTTTAAAATGCCAAAATCCATAGAATGGGAAGAAAATGTTCTCTTACAGTCATATAATTCACACTTGCACTCTCTAGATTCTAGCATTCACCTCTTGCTAATATAAACTTGTAATCACACCTTTTCTCCTATTTCTAAAAATTATCTGAATTCTTAGGATTTAGCAAACACTAAACAATAAAAATAATTAAAGAAAATACGCTGCTCACTGAGCAGACTAAAATTTTGAAAACGTTTCTTAAAATCTCGTTCCTAGGCAACCTTTTAGATTTTATTGTAGCCAACTACCATTACATTCGAAAAAGGGAAGAACTTTCTCTCTGTCGAACATTAAATTTCTTAACAAGCATAAACGTTTTATGTTTTGTACAATAAACAATTAAAATATATGGATATTAATTACAAATATTTTAATTTTAACATGTTATATACAATTTTTAACCTTACATCTCTGATTCATATGTCATTAAGAGCAGGAAATGGTGTATTTCAATTTTATAACCTTCTAGACACCTAAGAAACGAAATATTCTAATAAATTACTTATTCCCTTGTAATTTTGATTCATTGTCTTCGAAAAGGGATCCGATTCATGAAGAAATGGAATAAATTCTAGATCCAGGGTCTAGCGTACTTCTGTTCATGATATTGTTGTCAAAACAAAGAATATCTTACTATTAGCATTGATGTTGTGCAAAGAAGCATAAATTTTGGACACGGATTAAAATAAACGGGAGCTCCATTGTAGACTGAAAGTTAAAATTGCCTTCGTTTGCAAAATAGAACATAGACGCCATCCTCCAACAAACCTCTTGGTTTTCCATGTTGAGTTGTAGTTTAGCGTTTCATCACTTAGGATGCACTGCCCTTCATACCCATGTTCAAGGTGGCATTTCTGGTAATATTTACAAAGACAGTGAATGGTAGATAAATAGATAGATAAGGATAATTTTTAACTTACAACAAATAAATGATCTACTCACATTTTATAAACCATTTTCATGTAGATATATCCATATCCAAGAAGGTATTCAATCTATCGCCGGCTTAATCTGTACTTTGCTACCGTTTTGCAGACGAACATAAATTGCACGTTTTCATACATGTAGCAAACACAACATGAGTTAAAATGTTGGAGTTCATCAGTGGAATCTTTCCTGAATATTCCAGGGCTTTTGACAGATTAATTTGGAAGATCCTGTTAAATTAAACAATTACGTTATTTTCCGATACTGAGAACGTCTTGGTACACGCGAAGAAGTTGGATAAACAAATGGTAGTCTACAAGACACTTAAGGTGTGGCTGATTGGAAAGGCTGAAAGTTCACAAGACAAAACTTACATACCAACCTTCAGCATCCGGGCTATGCGCATGTTCCATTTGATAACCATCTTTAACATCATTGCTAAAGTTTTGAGATCAAACAGGACGCTCTGCCCAGGACTACCAATGTTGAAGGTGGTAGCCTATCTCTAATGACATTGACTTAAGAAGTATACCTATCTTGTATAATATTCCATTGTCAGGATAATTGAATCATCTACGAGAAGATAAGCAATTCACAATGCTGTGGAATTATTTGTATCCCTGTTTTCAAAATGTATCTTCTTTTAACAAAATCCAGAACATTGCACATTCTTCTGTTACATCGTCAGTAACAGTGTTGCTGTTCTTCAATTTAATCTGTCCTGAAAGCTCCAGGGGTAATAATAGTATAAGTTGGAAGTAGCCTACCTGTATAAAAATGAACATTATTGTCATAAACCAACAATTACTTATTATTATAAATTATGGTTTATAAACAATTGGAAGTCTTTGAGATAGACGCGAATCGGAGGCGGCTGAAATGGAGGGCCAAATTAATAACTAACATTCTTTGCAAAAAAAAAAAACAAAAAATCAACAAATAAAGTGAAAACGTACATATCAAACTCAACATACATCCTGACTGTTCAGTTTGATAGCCATCTCGAGTGTCATTGCTCGAGTTTTAGTTTTCATTCACCAAGGAGGATGCACTCCTCAGGAAACCCGTGTGGAAGGTGGGAATGCTAATGATATGGACAAAGAGACAAAATAAATAGAAGGAAGATAGAGAATGATAATTTGTAAAGGAAATCGGGTTATCCTGCCATTGGTAAATGTGAAATATTCATGTTACTTTCATTGGGTTCTGCTAGTCACACGGGATAAAATTTGTTACGTTAACACAGTATAATAGGAATATAAATGTAAGATGGAAGCGACCTAGCTTCTGGCACTAGGGATAGGAGGGCCAGTTTAATAAATAAACAAAATTTCTTAGAGCAATGGACCATAGGATACGCATGGATGCAGGGAACCAAGAATCTTACCCGAAAGCAACTAACATGTCCTAAAGCTAGGGATACTCTATTGTAAACTCGTGAAAATGAATATTAAACTAAGTTCATTCCACATTTAAAATATCAAAATCCATAGAATGGGAAGGAAATGTTCTCTTACAGGCACATAATTCACATTTGCACTCTCTAGATTCTAGCATTCACCTCTTGCTAATATAATCTTGTGATCACACCTATTCTCCTATTTCTAAAAATTATCTGAATTCTTGGGATTTTCCAAACACTAAACAATAAAGATAACTAAAGAAAATACACTGCTCACTGAACAGACTAAAATTTGGAAAAAGTTTCTTAAAATCTCGTTCCTAGGCAACCTTTTAGATTTTATTGTAGCCAACTACCATTACATTCAAAAAAGGGAAGAACTTTCTCTCTGTCGAGCATTAAATTTCTTAACAAGCATAAACATTTTGTTTTTTGTATAAGAAACAATTAAATTATATGGTTAAAAATTACAAATATTTTAATTTTAACATGTTATATACTATTTTTAAGCTTACTTCTCTGATTCATATGCCATTAATAGCAGGAAATGGTGTATTTCAATTTTATAACATTCTAGACACCTAAAAAACGAAATATTCTGATAAATTACTTATTGCCTTGTGATTTTGATTCTTTGTCTTCGAAAAAAGATCCGATTTATGAAGCCATGGAATAAATTCTGGATCCAGGTTCTAGCGTACTTTTGTTCATGATATCCAGAAGACTGTAAATTGCATCAATTCCATGGGTATTGGCGGATTCATTTACAAGTAAACACAATTTATTGATGTCAAATCAAAGAATATCCTACTACTAGCATGGATGTTGTCCAAACAAGACTAAATTTTGGACACTGGTTGAAATAAACGGGAGCTCCATTGTAGACTGACATTTAAAATTGCCTTCGTTTGCAAGAGAGAACTTACACGCCAACCTACAACAAACCACCTGGTTTTCCATGTTGAGTTGTAGTTTCGCGTTTCATCAGTCAGGTTGCACTGCCGTGCAGTCCCATGTTCAAGGTGGTATTTCTAGTGATATTTACAAAGACAGTGAATGGTAGATAAATAGATAGATAAAGATAATTTTTAACTTACAACAAATAAATGATCTACTCACATTTTATAAACCATTTTCATGTAGATTCAGCCATATCCAAGAAGGTATTTAATCTATCACCGGCTTAATCTGGACTTTGCTACCGTTTTGCAGATGAACATAAATTGCACGTTTTCATACATGTAGCAAACACAACATGAGTTAAAATGTTTGAGTTCATCAGTGGAATCTTTCCTGAATATTCCAGGGCTTTTGACAGATTAATTTGGAAGATCCTGTTAAATTAAACAATTAGGTTATTTTCCGATACTGGGAACGTCTTAGTACACGCGAAGAAGTTGGATAAACAAATGGTAGTCTACAAGACACTTACGGTGTGGCGGATGGAAAAAGGCCGAAAGTTCACAAGAAAAAACTTACGTACCAACCTTCAGCATCCGGGCTATGCGCATGTTCCATTTGATAACCATCTTTAACATCATTGCTAAAGTTTTAAGATCAAACAGGACGCTCTGCCCAGGACTACCAATGTTGAAGGTGGTATCTCTAATGACATTGACTTAAGAAGTATACCTATCTTTATATTATTCCATTGTCAGGATAATTGAGTCATCTACGAGAAGATAAGCATTTCACAATATTGTGGAATTATTTGTATCCCTGTTTTCAAAATGTATCTTCTTTTAACAAAATCCAGAACATTGCACGTTGTTCTGTTACATTGTCAGTATCAGTGTTGCTGTTCTTCAATTTAATCTGTCCTGAAAAGTCCAGGGGTAATAATAGTATAAGTTGGAAGTAGCCTACCTGTAGAAAAAAGAACATTATTGTCATATACCAACAATTACTTATTACTTATTAATATAAATTATTGTTTAGAAACAATTGGAAGACTTTGAGATAGACGCGAATCGGAGGCGGCTGAAATTGAGGGCCAAATTAATAACTACCATTCTTTGCAAAAAAAAAAAAATCAACAAACAAAGTGAAAACGTACATACCAAACTCAACATATAACCTGACTGTTCAGTTTTTTAGTCATCTCGAGCATTATTGCTCGAGTTTTGGTTTTCATTCCCCAAGGAGGATGCACTCCTCAGGAAACCCGTGTGGAAGGTGGGAATGCTAATGATATGGACAAAGAGACAAAATAAAAGAGAAGGAAGATAGAGAATGATAATTCGTAAAGGAAATCGGGTTATCCTGCCATTGGTAAATGTGAAGTTTTCATGTTACTTTCATTAGGTTCTGCTAGTCACAGGGGATAAAATTTGTTAGGGTAACACAGTATAATAGGAATATAAATGTGAGATTGAAGTGACCTAGCCTCTGGCACTAGCGATAGGAGGACCAGTTTAATAAATAAACAAAACGTTTTTAGAGCAGTGGACCATAGGATATGCATGGATGCAGGGAACCAAGTATCTTACCTGAAAGTAACTAACATGTCCTAAAACTATGGATACTTTATTGTACACACGTGAAAATGAATATTTAACTAAGTCCATTCCACTTTTAAAATGCCAAAATCCATAGAATGGGAAGAAAATGTTCTCTTACAGTCATATAATTCACACTTGCACTCTCTAGATTCTAGCATTCACCTCTTGCTAATATAAACTTGTAATCACACCTTTTCTCCTATTTCTAAAAATTATCTGAATTCTTAGGATTTAGCAAACACTAAACAATAAAAATAATTAAAGAAAATACGCTGCTCACTGAGCAGACTAAAATTTTGAAAACGTTTCTTAAAATCTCGTTCCTAGGCAACCTTTTAGATTTTATTGTAGCCAACTACCATTACATTCGAAAAAGGGAAGAACTTTCTCTCTGTCGAACATTAAATTTCTTAACAAGCATAAACGTTTTATGTTTTGTACAATAAACAATTAAAATATATGGATATTAATTACAAATATTTTAATTTTAACATGTTATATACAATTTTTAACCTTACATCTCTGATTCATATGTCATTAAGAGCAGGAAATGGTGTATTTCAATTTTATAACCTTCTAGACACCTAAGAAACGAAATATTCTAATAAATTACTTATTCCCTTGTAATTTTGATTCATTGTCTTCGAAAAGGGATCCGATTCATGAAGAAATGGAATAAATTCTAGATCCAGGGTCTAGCGTACTTCTGTTCATGATATTGTTGTCAAAACAAAGAATATCTTACTATTAGCATTGATGTTGTGCAAAGAAGCATAAATTTTGGACACGGATTAAAATAAACGGGAGCTCCATTGTAGACTGAAAGTTAAAATTGCCTTCGTTTGCAAAATAGAACATAGACGCCATCCTCCAACAAACCTCTTGGTTTTCCATGTTGAGTTGTAGTTTAGCGTTTCATCACTTAGGATGCACTGCCCTTCATACCCATGTTCAAGGTGGCATTTCTGGTAATATTTACAAAGACAGTGAATGGTAGATAAATAGATAGATAAAGATAATTTTTAACTTACAACAAATAAATGATCTACTCACATTTTATAAACCATTTTCATGTAGATATATCCATATCCAAGAAGGTATTCAATCTATCGCCGGCTTAATCTGTACTTTGCTACCGTTTTGCAGACGAACATAAATTGCACGTTTTCATACATGTAGCAAACACAACATGAGTTAAAATGTTGGAGTTCATCAGTGGAATCTTTCCTGAATATTCCAGGGCTTTTGACAGATTAATTTGGAAGATCCTGTTAAATTAAACAATTACGTTATTTTCCGATACTGAGAACGTCTTGGTACACGCGAAGAAGTTGGATAAACAAATGGTAGTCTACAAGACACTTAAGGTGTGGCTGATTGGAAAGGCTGAAAGTTCACAAGACAAAACTTACATACCAACCTTCAGCATCCGGGCTATGCGCATGTTCCATTTGATAACCATCTTTAACATCATTGCTAAAGTTTTGAGATCAAACAGGACGCTCTGCCCAGGACTACCAATGTTGAAGGTGGTAGCCTATCTCTAATGACATTGACTTAAGAAGTATACCTATCTTGTATAATATTCCATTGTCAGGATAATTGAATCATCTACGAGAAGATAAGCAATTCACAATGCTGTGGAATTATTTGTATCCCTGTTTTCAAAATGTATCTTCTTTTAACAAAATCCAGAACATTGCACATTCTTCTGTTACATCGTCAGTAACAGTGTTGCTGTTCTTCAATTTAATCTGTCCTGAAAGCTCCAGGGGTAATAATAGTATAAGTTGGAAGTAGCCTACCTGTATAAAAATGAACATTATTGTCATAAACCAACAATTACTTATTATTATAAATTATGGTTTATAAACAATTGGAAGTCTTTGAGATAGACGCGAATCGGAGGCGGCTGAAATGGAGGGCCAAATTAATAACTAACATTCTTTGCAAAAAAAAAAAACAAAAAATCAACAAATAAAGTGAAAACGTACATATCAAACTCAACATACATCCTGACTGTTCAGTTTGATAGCCATCTCGAGTGTCATTGCTCGAGTTTTAGTTTTCATTCACCAAGGAGGATGCACTCCTCAGGAAACCCGTGTGGAAGGTGGGAATGCTAATGATATGGACAAAGAGACAAAATAAATAGAAGGAAGATAGAGAATGATAATTTGTAAAGGAAATCGGGTTATCCTGCCATTGGTAAATGTGAAATATTCATGTTACTTTCATTGGGTTCTGCTAGTCACACGGGATAAAATTTGTTACGTTAACACAGTATAATAGGAATATAAATGTAAGATGGAAGCGACCTAGCTTCTGGCACTAGGGATAGGAGGGCCAGTTTAATAAATAAACAAAATTTCTTAGAGCAATGGACCATAGGATACGCATGGATGCAGGGAACCAAGAATCTTACCCGAAAGCAACTAACATGTCCTAAAGCTAGGGATACTCTATTGTAAACTCGTGAAAATGAATATTAAACTAAGTTCATTCCACATTTAAAATATCAAAATCCATAGAATGGGAAGGAAATGTTCTCTTACAGGCACATAATTCACATTTGCACTCTCTAGATTCTAGCATTCACCTCTTGCTAATATAATCTTGTGATCACACCTATTCTCCTATTTCTAAAAATTATCTGAATTCTTGGGATTTTCCAAACACTAAACAATAAAGATAACTAAAGAAAATACACTGCTCACTGAACAGACTAAAATTTGGAAAAAGTTTCTTAAAATCTCGTTCCTAGGCAACCTTTTAGATTTTATTGTAGCCAACTACCATTACATTCAAAAAAGGGAAGAACTTTCTCTCTGTCGAGCATTAAATTTCTTAACAAGCATAAACATTTTGTTTTTTGTATAAGAAACAATTAAATTATATGGTTAAAAATTACAAATATTTTAATTTTAACATGTTATATACTATTTTTAAGCTTACTTCTCTGATTCATATGCCATTAATAGCAGGAAATGGTGTATTTCAATTTTATAACATTCTAGACACCTAAAAAACGAAATATTCTGATAAATTACTTATTGCCTTGTGATTTTGATTCTTTGTCTTCGAAAAAAGATCCGATTTATGAAGCCATGGAATAAATTCTGGATCCAGGTTCTAGCGTACTTTTGTTCATGATATCCAGAAGACTGTAAATTGCATCAATTCCATGGGTATTGGCGGATTCATTTACAAGTAAACACAATTTATTGATGTCAAATCAAAGAATATCCTACTACTAGCATGGATGTTGTCCAAACAAGACTAAATTTTGGACACTGGTTGAAATAAACGGGAGCTCCATTGTAGACTGACATTTAAAATTGCCTTCGTTTGCAAGAGAGAACTTACACGCCAACCTACAACAAACCACCTGGTTTTCCATGTTGAGTTGTAGTTTCGCGTTTCATCAGTCAGGTTGCACTGCCGTGCAGTCCCATGTTCAAGGTGGTATTTCTAGTGATATTTACAAAGACAGTGAATGGTAGATAAATAGATAGATAAAGATAATTTTTAACTTACAACAAATAAATGATCTACTCACATTTTATAAACCATTTTCATGTAGATTCAGCCATATCCAAGAAGGTATTTAATCTATCACCGGCTTAATCTGTACTTTGCTACCGTTTTGCAGATGAACATAAATTGCACGTTTTCATACATGTAGCAAACACAACATGAGTTAAAATGTTGGAGTTCATCAGTGGAATCTTTCCTGAATATTCCAGGGCTTTTGACAGATTAATTTGGAAGATCCTGTTAAATTAAACAATTAGGTTATTTTCCGATACTGAGAACGTCTTAGTACACGCGAAGAAGTTGGATAAACAAATGGTAGTCTACAAGACACTTAAGGTGTGGCGGATGGAAAAAGGCCTAAAGTTCACAAGACAAAACTTACATACCAACCTTCAGCATCCGGGCTATGCGTTTGTTCCATTTGATAACCATCTTTAACATCATTGCTAAAGTTTTAAGATCAAACAGGACGCTCTGCCCAGGACTACCAATGTTGAAGGTGGTATCTCTAATGACATTGACTTAAGAAGTATACCTATCTTTATATTATTCCATTGTCAGGATATTTGAGTCATCTACGAGAAGATAAGCAATTCACAATATTGTGGAATTATTTGTATCCCTGTTTTCAAAATGTATCTTCTTTTAACAAAATCCAGAACATTGCACGTTGTTCTGTTACACCGTCAGTATCAGTGTTGCTGTTCTTCAATTTAATCTGTCCTGAAAAGTCCAGGGGTAATAATAGTATAATTTGGAAGTAGCCTACCTGTAGAAAAAAGAACATTATTGTCATATACCAACAATTACTTATTACTTATTAATATAAATTATTGTTTAAAAACAATTGGAAGACTTTGAGCTAGACGCGAATCGGAGGCGGCTGAAATGGAGGGCCAAATTAATAACTACCATTCTTTGCAAAAATAAAAAATCAACAAACAAAGTGAAAACGTAAATACCAAACTCAACATACAACCTGACTGTTCAGTTTGATAGTCATCTCGAGCATTTTTGCTCGAGTTTTGGTTTTCATTCCCCAAGGAGGATGCACTCCTCAGGAAACCCGTGTGGAAGGTGGGAATGCTAATGATATGGACAAAGAGACAAAATAAAAGAGAAGGAAGATAGAGAATGATAATTCGTAAAGGAAATCGGGTTATCCTGCCATTGGTAAATGTGAAGTATTCATGTTACTTTCATTAGGTTCTGCTAGTCACAGGGGATAAAATTTGTTAGGGTAACACAGTATAATAGGAATATAAATGTGAGATTGAAGTGACCTAGCCTCTGGCACTAGCGATAGGAGGACCAGTTTAATAAATAAACAAAAAGTTTTTAGAGCAGTGGACCATAGGATATGCATGGATGCAGGGAACCAAGTATCTTACCTGAAAGCAACTAACATGTCCTAAAACTATGGATACTTTATTGTATTTTGTATAAGAAACAATTAAAATATCTGGATAAAAATTACAAATATTTTAACTTTAACATGTTATATACTATTTTTAAGCTTACTTCTCTGATTCATATGTCATTAATAGCAGGAAACGGTGTATTTCAATTTTTTAACCTTCTAGACACCTAAGAAACTAAATATTCTGATATATTACTTATTGCCTTGTAATTTTGATTCATTGTCTTCGAAAACAAAGAATACCTTACTATTAGCATTAATGTTGTCCGAAAGGGCATAAATTTTGGACACGGATTGAAATAAACGAGAGCTCCATTGTAGACTGAAAGTTAAAATGGCCTGTGTTTGCAAGACAAAACTTACATGCCAACCTCTAAGCTTTCCATTTTGAGCTGATGGAATGGGATTCATCAATCAGGATGCACTGCCTTGCAGACCCATGTTAAAGATGGCTTTTTAATGATATGTACAAAAACAGTGAATGGTAGATAAATGGAGAGATAAAGAAAATTTTTACTCACATTTTATAAACCATTGTCGGGTAGATTCAACCATATCTGAGAAGGTTTCAATGTGTCACCGGCTTCATCTGTACTTAGCTCAGGTTTTTCAGAGGAACATAAATTGCATGTTTTCATACATGATCATAATAATAATAATAATAATAATAATAATAATAATAATAATACAATTTTATTGTCATTTGGCAATGAAATTGCAATAGACAAAGTCAGTATAGTTAAAAATATAATAAAAATACAAGTGTACATAATTATACAGGCTAAAGGTTACAAAGATTGAATTAGAAACTAAATTGTGGTACCCAACCCTTTATATCAGGTCGTTATGTCATAACACACACAATTAACAGGATAATTCCCATTCAAAAAATTCTTGGATATCATAAAATGGATTCCTAACAAGTAAAATAAAAAGCTTACTTTTGAATATGTTTACCGGAAGCTGAGTAATTTTTGATGGGAGCTTATTGTACATTTTTTGGCCTAATACCTCATAACTGTTAAGTGATTTAGATAATTTATTATAAGGAATATTGATAAGTTTGTTATTCCTAGTATTGTGAGAATGAATTTCCCGTCCCATATAATAATCGGATATATTGTTTTTAATATTTAACAAAACATGGAAAATGTAGAGATTTATAACGGTTAAACATTGTAAATTAATAAAGAGTGGTCTGCAATGTTCTGCATTGTGTGCATCCGAAATGATCCTAATAGCTTTTTTCTGCAGTAACAATATTTTATTGACATGACTACTATTTCCCCATAGTAAGATTCCATATGTAATTATACTTTGAAAAAATGCAAAGTATGCACCTCTTACATAATTTCTTGGTACATGACTTTTTAAACTCCTCAACAAAAACACTACTCTCGAGAGTTTACCCGAAATGTAACTTACATGAGGCTCCCAGGTTAATTTGTTATCTACACAAATACCTAAGCACTTTATACTATTTACTTTGTTTTCTAGAGGAAGTTCTCTTAAACTGAAATATAACTGTTGAGTCTTACTTTCATTTAAGAGGAACCCATTCGATCTAAACCATATAGATGCCTGTGACAACACATCATCAGTTAAATTTTGAAGTGACTGGAGATCTACACTGCTATTTAAGAAGGTTGTATCATCTGCGTACATTATTGTGTGAGTGTTTATACAAGATGGTAAGTCGTTCACCATGGTAGCATTCACGACATGAGTTAAACTGTTGGAGTTCATCAGTGGAATCTGTGATGAAAACTCCAGGGCTTTTGACAGATTCATTTGGAAGATCCTGTTAATTTAAACAGATGTGTTATTTTCTGATACTGCGAACGCGTTAGTACAAGCAAAGGAGTTGGATAAACAAATGGTAGTCTTCAAGCCACTTGACAAACTGTGGCAGAAAAGGCCGAAAAATAAAACTACCTTTGTTTGCAAGACAAAACTTACATACCAACCTTCATCGTCCAGGCTATGCGCTAGTCTATTTGACAGCCATCTTTAACATCGTTGCTAAAGTTTTTGGATCAAACAGCACGCTCTGCCCAGGACTACTAATGTTGAAGGTGGTATCTCAAATGACACTGACTTTAAGAGATGTACTCAGCTTATATAATATTCCATTGTCGGGATGATTCAGTCATCTATGAGAAGATATCCAATTTACTGTGGAATTCTTTGTATCCGTGGATTCAAAATGAATCTTCTTTTAACAATATCCAGAACATATTGCATGTAGTTCTGTTACATTGTCTGTTACAATGTTCCAAATCTTCAATGTAATCTTTCCCGGAAACATCAGGGCTAATAATGGTATCAGTTCGAAGTATTCTACCTGTTAAAAATTTAACACAATTATTCATTATTGTAAATACTAACATTTATTAATTAATAGAAATTATGAAGGTATTCTTCTCGGGTTTGCAGCCAGGTAAGAGCTTTGTCGAGATCCAACGTTTCAGAGGCTGACGCCGCCTCCATCCTCAGAAAAACTGAAGTAGCGGTGTCAGCCTCTGAAACGTTGGATCTCGACAAAGCTCTTACCTGGCTGCAAACCCAAGAAGAATACCTTATATTTTACGCCAGGAAAACCTCAAATCTAATAGAAATTATGGTGGAAAAATAAGTTCAAGGCTTTGAGACTGATGCTAATGAGATACAGCTGGAATGGAGACCGAAATTAATAACCGTTCTTTGCAACAGAAAACAAAAAACAAACAAACAGAAAACGTACACACCATGTCCCAACATACATCCTGACTATGCGGTTTGATAGCCATTTTAGGCGTAATTGCTAAAGCTTTCGTTTTCACCGAACACAATGCTCTCCTCTGGACACCCATGTATAAGGTGGGAATGCTAATGGTATGGACAAAGAGGCAAAATAAAATAGAAGGAAGATAGAGAATAATAATTTGTAAAAGAAATTGGGTATTGCAGCCATTGGTAAATCCCAAGATTTCATGTTTCTTTTCATACGGTTCTGCTAATCACAGGGGATTGAATTTCCATATAATTATACTATCTTATAATTTAGTATAAGTATGTAAATATAAGTTATCGCAAATAATTCTTTACATTCACCAGAGTTTTATTATTTTCCCTTTGTAAATTATTTCTACAATAATTCATAGAAAATAAATTACATATTTTCTTGCAGGTGTTATTTGTCTCTTCACTAGAACCCTAGAAAATATTATTTGAGTATGCAAATTAATAAGTTTATGGAAAATGGGTTTAAAAATTAACATGTATATTGGAAACGGAGTAAGGATTTTCACAGAATGTGAAATAACATTTGGGGTAATTTTGCATTCAACAAAATTTTATACTTTCCTGCAGTTATTTTAAATTTCTAACAAAGTCCATAGAATTAGAAGAAAATTTTCTCTTACTAGCATATAATTCACACTTGCACTGTGTAGATTGTAGCAATCACCTCATGCAAATATAAACTTGTACGCTCATCTATTATCCCTTTTTTCAAAATGGATCTTAATTCTTGGCCTTTTTGCACATCCTAAACAATAAAGGAAACCGAAGAATATACGCTGCACACTAAACAGAATAAAATTTGGAAAACGTTTGCTAAGCAACACACTCTGTTAAAATCTCGTTCCTATGCTACCTTTTAGAATTCATTGTAGCCGACTACTACTTCATTTGAAAAAGGGAAGAACATTCTCTCTGATGAACATTAAATTTGGTTAATTTTAACATGTTGTAAACTATTTTTAAGTTTGCTTCTCTGATTCATATGTGATTAATAGCAGGGAATTAATTATTTCGTTTTTATAATTTTCTAGAATTTAACAAAGGGGATATTCTGATAAACTACTTATCGCCTTGTAATTTTCATTCATCATCTTCAAGATGGAATCAGATACACAAAGCCATGGGATAACTGCTGTATCTAGGTTAGAGCTTATTTTTGTTTATGATATCCAGAAGACTGTAAGTTGCATGTTGCCTTATCCATCAATTCCATGGGTATTGGCAGTTTCATTCGTAAGTAAAAACAATTTATTCTTGTCAAATACCGAGATTGATGTTGAAACAAGCGTAAGTCTTGGACACAGATGAAAATAAACGACATCTGCAATGAACCGAAGTTGAAATTGCCTTTGTTTGCAAGACAAAACTTACATGCCAACCTCCACGGTTTCCATCTTGAGCTGATGGAATGGGATTCATCAGTTAGGATGCACTGCCTTGCAGACCCATGTTAAAGATGGCTTTCTAATGATATGAACAAAAACAGTGAATGGTAGATAAATGAAGATAACTTTTAACTTACAATAAAGAAATGATCTACTCACATTTTATAAAACATTGTCGAGTAGATTCAACCATATCCGAGAAGGTATTCAATCTGTCACCGGCTTTATCTTTACTTAGCTCAGGTTTTTCAGACGAACATAAATTGCACGTTTTCATACATGGTAGCATTCACAACATGAGTAAAACTGTTGGAGTTCATCAGTGGAATCTGTGATGAAAATTCTAGGGCTTTTGACAGATTCATTTGGATGATCCTGTTAATTTAAACAGATTTGTTATTTTTTGATACTGAGAACGCATTAGTACAAGCAAAGGAGTTGGATAAACAAATGGTAGTCTTCAAGCCACTTGACAAACTGTGGCAGAAAAGGCCGAAAGAGAAAACTACCTTTGTTCGCAAAACAAAACTTACATACCAACCTTCAACGTCCAGGCTATGCGCTAGTCCATTTGACAGCCATCTTTAACATCGTTGCTAAAGTCTTTGGATCAAACAGGACGCTCTGCCCAGGACTACTAATGTTGAAAGTGGTATCTCAAATGACACTGGCTTGTATAATACTCAGCTTGTATAATATACCATTGTCAGGATGATTCAGTCATCTAGGAGAAGATATCCAATTTACTGTGGAATTCTTTGTATCCCTACAAAATTGCTTCTCCATAATTCCTGTAGTTTCGAACTCTTGAACATTTTCATTAAATTCTTTAGGAGCTCTTTCAATTTTGTTGCTTTCATCCTCCGGATTATCATTACTCTATTTAGCTACTGCTGCTTGGTTGAAAAGTTTAATTTCTTTACTCTTGGTAAGTAAAGCAGGCAGGTCTAAATCAGTACCATCGGTTATGCCCCTATGCATGAATTCTGCCCTCAATTCATCTTTCCACAATGTGTCGAGGGAGATTGTTATTTCCTCCATGCTTGAAAATTTTGAAAACAAATGGTGAATTAATGACGAAAACGGACCGTTGATCAACTACGCTCTGCTATCAGCATCGTACTGGTAGATTAGTATCCATTTAAGCATAATGCTATTTTCTCCTCAGATGAATCATACCTACAGTGAAACTGATAGGCAAAGCAAAAGAAATTCTACAAAATCTGTAACAGAAAACTTTTAATAATAATTTATTGAATTGACTTTGACATAATAACTGAGACTTGCAAGACTGGGAATTGAAAATGAACTGAAAATTAGTTATGTGGTAATGCCCATCTCTCCTTGCAATTACCGTGAACAAAAACGGACAGCATACTAAACAGAATAAAATGAATGGAACATAATAACTTAGTAATCAAAACAAGCCAAACTGGTGGCCCGAAATTAAATTAACTCAAACGTGATAGCAAAAACGGAACGTGAAAATGGAACCTGAAGAAAACCCACCAGAGAAAAAAGAACATTAACATACCCTGCACACCTTTTACAGAGAAGCTGACTGGTGACACGTTACTCCGTCATGGCTTGAACTTGAGTCTACTGGGTCTGGTAATCAACTCCACTTGCAAGACAACAGCCTCCCTCAAAATGCGTGGCAGAGTTCATAAACACGCAAGCTCAAGACGACAAGAGTATGATCGGAAATGTAAACAAACAAAACAGAAGAAAGAAACCTTAACTTAGACAGAGAGAGAAAGAGAGAGAGAGAGAGAGAGAGAGAGAAAGAGAGAAATAGAGAAAGAGAGAGAAATAGAGAAAGAGAGAGAAAGAAAGAGATAAAGAGAATGAGAGGGAAAGAGACAGAAAGAAAGAGATAAAGAGAATGAGAGGGAAAGAGACAGAAAGAAAGAGATAAAGAGAATGAGAGGGAAAGAGACAGAAAGAAAGAGAATGAGAGGGAAAGAGACAGAAAGAAAGAGATAAAGAGAATGAGAGGGAAAGAGACAGAAAGAAAGAGATAAAGAGAATGAGAGGGAAAAAGAACGAAAAAAAGAGATAAAGAGAATGAGAGGGAAAGAGAACGAAAAAAAGAGAAAGAGGGGGAGAGGGAGAGAGAGAGGTGGATGTAAAAACAAACAAACCTGAAAAGAGACATAGTGGGAGTACCCCGAAATGTAGGTGGCACTTATGAAGAAAGTTAAAGAAAAGCCTCACAATATAATTGACATGGCATTCACCCTTTCAAAAGTATATTAAATATCCTGAAATACTGTGAAAGAAAAAAATAAATATAAACAATTACAATATATCTTTGTGTGTGTGTACCGGTATATATATATGTATATATGAGGAGGTGTGAATCGAAATGCACTCAGTCCATAATAAATAACTTTTTCAAGAGAGAGGAAAAACTAATAACTCCTAAACATTCCAGAATATGAAAAATCTTTATAGGTCAAATTGTAGTGTGCAATACATACACATAGCACTATTTATCAAACAAATCATATTTTTGTCTTATGTCATGTTTTTTAATGCAATAATTGGCACTGAGAGCGGTTTGAAGTAGTCATATAAGAAAATATATAGTTTTTTGTTGAATAAAAGTGTCCTGTGACTGGAAATATCATCATAATGTTCTTGAGATTGGAAGGTGCTTTCCTAAGCAGCCATAAAATGAGAACTTGCACGAAGTGAGAGTTTCTATTTTGGCCCCCGCAGCCATTGGAAAATAATCTAATGCCCTTTGTGGTAGCATCAAACTGTTATGTATCTAGGAAATTTGTTAGAGTAGATGCTACTTCTACAGAACCTCGCGCTGCTTAATTTTCTTTCCAGCTGCAAAACATAAAATTTCAACATCTGTTATGCAAAATGCATAATATGAGATCTGTCTTGAATAATAAGTTTCTCCAACTGACAATTTTGGCTGGGGCTGAACCTTTTGAAGGTCAAAGCAAAATGAAACCGTGTTTCGTAAATTTTCTTCATAAGCTTATGAAAAACACTTGCTCTTTTTTTATGAACCCAGATGGTATCTATTTTAAATTCATTCCACAAGCAGATTGAAATTATTGACAATTTTTATTTATTTATTTATTTAACAAAAGGTCCCAACGAGCCAATTGCTCACATTAAGGGACAGTATTACAAGGATGACAAAATTCAAAGTTATTATAATAAAATTGTTACAATAATTTACACAAATACAGTAAGTATAATAGAAATATTGTTCACTTAATCATTTAATAGAAAAATCTTCAACTTTTTTTTGAAACTATTTAAGTTTTTTACAGATCTTATTTCCAGTGGAATTTCATTAAAAAGATTTGCAAGATAATTTTTCACTCCCCTTAATCCATATGTAACCAATTCAGAATGCGTGACGAAAATATTTGATTTGTTTCTCGTGCCATAAGAATGCACATTTTCAAGAAAACGCAATGCAATGTTATTATGAACATGTCTGTTTACTACTTTATATATAAAGATTGCAGCACTATACTTTATGATTAATTCTAATGGAAGAATTCCTGATTGCCCATATAATACTTTGACTGGTGTTAAGTAATGACAGCCTAAAAGATTTCTTACAGCCCTATTTTGAAGACCTTATGCAAATATTTCTTTTTTGAACGTCCCCATATAAGTACCATATACAATATGTAAGAGTGTACAAGGGAATAATAAAGAGATCTCATACTAGAATGTGATAATATTCCACCCAGTCGTCGTAATACTCCAATTATCGGCTCAATTTTACTACAAAGGCTTAAAATATGCATATCCCAGTTTAAATGTTCATCTATTATTAAACCTAAATACTTTGCATTTGATACCTGCTGTATAGGTACATCATTTATTGTAATTGCAGAATTAATGTTTAGAATGACTGAAGGTTTATGAAATATCATAAATACTGTCTTTTGAGCATTTAGTGATAATTTATTGGACGCTAACCATTTTTCTAAGATTTTTAGGTCTTTTTGCATATTATTCATTACGGCATCAATAGTATCGTCTACATAAAATATGGTTCTATCATCTGCAAACATTGTAACTGAACCATTCAGATTTATTTTGCTCACGTCATATAATAGTACAAGAATGGGTCAGCTGATAGCTTTTAATCCCGCCACTTGTTTGCACATGTTTGCAGCTCTTTTGTGCACCGTGTGCAGGTGTAAGCAAAGTCTGAAATAACTAATATTTCCACCTAAGTTACAAAGCGTATTTTGTTCCAAACATGGTGCTGGACTCAGTGCATTCTGAAGCAAACGCAGTATTTCAATGGCATTTTAGACTGATAAGGAGTGTTTTTAGAAACATTCTGATTCCACAGATCAATTCAGCTCTACTGAAATAGGGAGAATCCTTATCAAACAGAGTTTCAACCAAGGATGGACTGAGCGCATTTTGATTCAGAGCGCCTCATATGTATATATGTCACTGCCCTATCCCTATCCATTTATCCCGGCGATTGGTGATGTAAATACTCAAAATACTAAAAACCCTAAAGATCTTTAAACTGGCTCCCATTCTGTGTTGGGGTTGCAAAGTGTTGTGATTCTTCCAAATTATCTTAATTGAAAACATTTATCATAAACACTGATAATATACAACAGAATAATTATCAAGGTCAAAACTAAATAACACAATCTTAAAATGAAATCTCTGTTAACAAGTGCTTGGGATTCTGAAATGTCAACATTACATCTGAACTATAA
This sequence comes from Ectobius pallidus, assembly GCA_964059195.1. NCBI lineage: Eukaryota > Metazoa > Arthropoda > Insecta > Blattodea > Ectobiidae > Ectobius > Ectobius pallidus. The sequence continues at coordinate 73,700,658 of CAXKWD010000007.1, read as the reverse complement.
CCATAAGTTGAGAATTTGGAATTAAAAAAATATTTTTTGTAAATATTTTTTTACAGACAATGCATTTTGTAACAATTGTTTGAAACTTGAGGCTGTTGGTGTCAACTGAAGAAATTTACCAATCAACCTGCAATTTTCTACATGTTATATGGAGGCCATTTTGTAAAAAGATATCACTAAGAGTAAGCCGATTTAAAAAATAAAAAACATGAAAGTGGAAATTTGATGCACCCTATTGTAGAAGGTATCCAATGCTTAAATGATTATTCAATTTCTAGTATTCTGCAAAGAAAAAAATGGGTGTAATTAAATATGATGAAAGAGCAGCTCTTTATTGACATTGACTACAACTTCCGAATCTGACTTTGCAGATTTTTAAAACTAATTGCACTGAATATCGATGAGAGCTAGGGTGATAATATCTCTGATAAAACTTATATTTTTACTTATTTTACTAGTGTTTTGTTTATTTTACAAACAAAGTGGCTTCATATAATGGTTTCTATTAGCTTTGAAGAACAAAAACAACACACAATTTGACAGTTTTGTGATTCCCCTCCCCCCAATAAACACAGCCCACCATATGGGAAACCACCCTCAAAAATGGGGGGGTCACGCTCTGCCATTTTATCAGACACTATCACAGATTAGTTGCAGTGGCTCAAGAATATGGATACATCCTCCCTGATCCATCGGTGTTCAAATTTTTTGCAGTCTTTCCCTTTAATAGTAGTTCTTATGAAAGAGCATTTTTGAACATTACACAATATGTCAAAACCAAACTCAGGAGCAAGATGTCGCAATAGGGAGATTAAATTCCCTCATGTATATTGAAATGGCTGCCTTTGTAGATGTCAACGATTTTATAGAGAAACTCGCTTCGCTCATTGGGGGCTTCACCCCCAACCCCTGCTGATGTTCTCAGAAAAGGTTTGTTTAAAAGATCTATGGGAGATAGAGTGCGTGTATTTAGTCTGCTGTATTGGCTATTACCTTTTTTGCCACAATAAAACTGAAAAAATAAATGTGGAAAGACTTTGGGACTTTTTCAGAATTTTCCCGTCGGTTGCAAGCTAAAAGGTATCAGTTTGCCAAGTCTAAGTTTTCTAGACCAACTGGAAGTGTACATACATTTATGGTGTATTTTATGGAGTAAATTTCAACTGATGTTAATTTAAAGGGACATGATACAAGATAAAATTGTGACTAAGATTCATGGTATGTAAATATTCAATTTGGCATTTGCCTTTACAACCAGGGAAATCATAGAAAAACACAAGTCAAATTGGTTATAATGTGTTGTAAAGAATGCGAGACTTCATCTACTGATTATGATTAAAGAATATAAATTATGAAATTTCTTTAACAGATAGAAGAAAATTTTGTTAGTTCTGGACAAAAATTTGTTAGCCTAATTGGATTTAATTATTATGAACCTGAGACTTCAGAATGCGAGTCCAAGATGTTACTGTCTTGACCACCCCGTCAGGTTTACGGAAATAATTATTTCTGAACTTTCAGAGCCCATATGTGAACACTGTTTGATAATACCGTTGCCATGGAAACCGAGCCCTTTTTCTGGGGTTTTTAGGGCTAAGAATTTTTTAAAATTTACTTTTTGGAATTTTCCTGTGGTTTACAGCCTAAAAGCTATATGTGTACCAAATTTCAAGTTTCTAGCTCATCTGGAAATGGGCAAACTTTAATGTCAGTGAGTGAGTGAGTCAGTCAGTCAGTCAGTCAGCCATGTGGCTTTATGTTATAGGGATTTAAGTAGGGCATTAGTGCCATATGAGAGACATCTGGCTCTGTAGAAATTTGTTGTATTGATTTAAGTTTTTGTCATAATTAATTTACAAATAACTTAGTTGTAATGTTTTGTCACATGAGGTCATAAAAAGCTAATTCCAAAAGAACAAAAAAAAAACTGTTAATTGTCTTGAGGCACAGAGCATTAACTAAAATTCACCACTGTACTTCTAAGCTTCAGTAATGCACAATAATTATGAATTAATAATATGACGTAGGGTGGCTGTCCGGCATGGCCGCTCGGCAATGGGTAGGATTGGATATGGGTTGAGTGATATTCGATAAGTTACCATTGGTTGTCCTCTCCTCGAGTAAGATCTGCAGAGACATATCGGTGGAAAGAAACTCCACTTCTTTCTTATCCATGTGCTACACACTCCACAGCGTCCAGTTCAGCCATTTCGTTGCTATTTTGTTGACTTGTTGAAATTTTTAAACTTATTTTAAATAATAGTATTATTCTTTTTAAAGTGTCCTGAGCCATTTTTAAATCTATTTAAAGTACCCATTTTTTTTCTTTTTTTGACACCCCCCAGTGATGACGTCTGGGGTGGCCTGCACCACTGGATGTACCATGACCGATGGATAGTTAAGGGAGGACCAGTTCAATAGCCTGCACGTTCACCTGGCCTCAGGCCTTGGATTTTTATTTGTGGGGCCACTTAAAAGTAATTGGTTTATATGGCAGACATTCCTAATGCAGAGACACCTCCTAAACATGTCTTGGAAGCCTGCAAAACTGCTCAATACAGTGTGGGAGTATTTGAAATGGTGGGACTATCTGTGATTTGAAAGTGAACACATGTATGTTAGGAGGAGAAGGATATTTTGAACATTTATTTTGAAGTTGATGAATTTCATGTTTTCAAGTGGTAAAACATCCGATTTTGAAACGTATCTAAGTTTTCCACTATACTTTGTCACTGCTCTATTGACAAATATTATCTCTGTAATGAAGGAGGGAGCAATTGAGGAAATATGCACTATTTTAAGACTTTTACCATTGTAAAGGTCAAAATTTGTACATAAAAAAAATTTAATTACCGTAAATTTCGTATATAATAGTCTGCTGTAGTGGTCTAGCGGTAGCATGCCCGCCTCTAGGTCCAATGGTTGCGGGATCAAACCCGGTCGCACTCGATGGGTTTTTTCAGGACGTAAAAATCCTGGGCATGGGGGGCCCATGTCGTAGATTTACGGCACGTAAAAAAACTCCAAGCCTAAATTAGAGCCTCTGGACAAAATTTCTCGGGCCTTTCACGACCTAGTAATACCTTAGTTTCCAGAGGGGGGTTGCGAAGCGATGGGCTTACCACCTGTCCCTCTGCCCTCTCTAGGAAAATAAGCATAACAAAAATTCACTTAGGTAAACGGAACCCGGTCTCCACAGAGACTGGGGTCGGAGAAGCAGCGCCAGCTGTAAATAATCCGAAAGAAGAAGATTGTGTATAATATTGCATATAAACATAAGGGCGTATTAATTAATAATGTAATTATTTATTAAATGAAGACAATCTTGTATAACTATTATATAATTTATTAATGATTAGTATGAATTTCCTCAATTGCTTCCTCCTTCATTACACAGCTAATATTTGACAATAGAGCAGTGGTAAAGTAGGTGGAAAACTTATATACTTTTCAAAATTTATTTTGAGTTTCTGAATTGACATTTTTAACACTCGTTGATAATCTGCCAATGTGCGACAGATGTTTCATGCTATTTCATTAATAACTCAGAAGCTAAGGATTTTTGGAAGTTTATTTATATGAACGTTTTTTCTTGTTTTGGTGTGGAAACCCACCCCCAAAGTTTATTTTCAACATCCTTTATAATGTGTTATATATGTAAATCATAGCTTGCTTATCAAAATAATATATTAACTTGAGCTCACATTTATGCATGCCAGTAGTAGACCAATGATAAATAATGTTAACAAAGTCTAAAATTATAGCAATGCATTGTTACATAAGTGATCAAAGTTACCATTGAACTATGGAACAAATTTGCATTTGAATCTAGTGTAATTACAGCAATGCATTGTTACATAAGTGATCAAAGTTATCTTTGATCTATGGAACAAATTTGCATTTGAATCTAACGTGCATTCTTTTTTTGAATGTTACTAATAGACAAAAAAAGTGCACATTTGGATATCATTCTGAGCAATTTGAAACTGAAAAATGTGTTGCAGGGCAGATTCCGTGTGGTGTTTAAGAGGTGAAACTTTTTTTTTCTCTCTCAAAAGTGAAGTGGCAATCGACAGTTTTTACAAATATAAACGAGCTCATGTTTAGCTACAGTGTTTATAAAGTTGGTCAAGATGTGATAGAAATGTATACCATTACAAATATTAATACAATGGAAAGTGATAGAAAAAATTTAAAGAGGAGAGTGTGTGAAGTACGGTTACCATTGTTAGGCCCGTTCTTACGATGTCCAGTTAAGTGGGAGTAAATGTTAACTGACAGTTTATTTTACGGTCGGAGTATAGTTCCAGGAAATGCTTCTTTGTTCTTACCATCATCTAGTTAAAATTTACTCCCAGTTAACGAAATGAGACATAGCAGTTGGTACGAGCGTTTCTCAGTTGTTGGCAGCAGTTTGTCATCTGTTTTCATTGTTTGGTTTGATTTTGCAATGGATAATGAGGTTATGGCTGATATCGAAAAATAAAGACACAGCAATTTCTTTTCAAGTGAAGAACAATTGCTCCTGAATATCATCGACGAAAAGCATCATATAATTCTAAATAAATAAACACAAAGTAATGTGTGGCCATAAAAGCAAAGCTCGGAAAGTCGTATCAGAAAAAAACCTCTTGTGAAACACATAATTTTCTCTCAATTTAATTATAGTATACGGTACACAGTACGGGCAGTAGTGCGCATTGAGTTGTCTTAGCCTAAAAAGGTCGCATAATTTGCGAGGCAAGACCTAAAACCTAATAAGTTTGTGTACAAAATGTGTAGCTAATAACTACAGGATATATTACGAGATGTTTTCAAATGAAATTATTAGTTCTTAGCATAACATATTAAAATACAATATATAGGCCTATATATTTTATATATTACGCTTATTATACAATCCCTGTTAAAATCTAAAAGTTGTTAAGCTGTTTTCTAAACAATAAAGAAGAACAAAATACTCCTCAAGTAAAGTGGTTGTAAAAATGAAAAGAAAGTTATCACGTTTCTAACCCCATCCCCGAAGGATGCAAAACCCAAATATAATCTGATGTACGGGTAGAGGAAGTAAACAGTAAAATAATTGATTGTCCAAACTTTCATAATATTTTGATCTAGTTTTCAGTATTTTTAAAATCTTTTTTACATATATTGGCAATGTTCTTCATCATCACTGACATTACGAAAGCAGATAAATAATTTCATCTCTCCATTTTAATTCGGTTCGCGAGAAGTATAACCTCAAAAATCCTCCGGTTAGGTGTTTACTTGTACATTTTCCTACAGTAAAGATTACTGCCAGTTAAGAGATTTTTACCAACAGTTAACGCCTAATCAGATATTGTAAAATCAAACTGTCAGTAAAGTAACCGTAAAAGTAGCCGTAAATATTTTACTGGAGGTGGTAATAACGGGCCTTAGTGAATTCTGTAAAATATGTGGACAAGGAGGGTAGTACATGAAAAATGGAAATGACAAGAGAAAGCTGTTTAAAAAAACGTGGAGAGCAGCTGATAATGAGACTGAAAAAACAGTAAGGGTCAATATATAATTTGTTGGGTGTCAGCAGGGATAGTGACCAGGGCCAGAACCAGTTGATTTTGTGTGTGTGTTGATTTTTATTTCCCTGCTGTAATGTTTCTTAGCACTAATAAATTCAATTCAGATTCAGTGTTGAGATATAGGCCTGTTTTGTTGTTGATTGATTTTTTGTAAGTCTTGTTAAAAATAAAAAAGTTGTACCCAACTTGTATCTGAGCCAATGAAAGTAACTGTTACATCATAACACCATGTATATTTTGTACACATTTTATTTACTTTTCAATGTAACATCATTTTTAATTTCAGGAAAAAATTGTGACACTATCTAGAGAGATGGATTTTGCAGTGGAAAGATACAAAGCACTTCAAAAAGCAAATGAAGCTGAAAGACAAAGGAAGCTAGACAGCAAGCTAAAACCTAAAGGGCATAGAATGTTACAAGAAAAATAAAGACACTATTCCTAGCAGTGTGTGATACTAGAAGTTAAATTGTGTTTTTTATGTCCTTAATGCTTGTATATAGTCTTTGTGTACAATAATAATAACACTTTCCGTTTGTTAGGAGATTTTAAATTCCTATATTTACTTGTGTATAAGACCCACATTTTATACAGGTAGCAAGGTTAGAGCCTATAAGTGAAATATCTTAAAGGATGGTTGGCAGGTCAGGGTTCTTTTGTCTGAATAGAGTGCTTTCATTTTCATCAGTTTCTTCTGGTAGATTTCTTGTACACATTTATACTCTTCAATGCAGTGTATTATATTTTCATTGCAGTAGAGAAAATAATAAAGGTTATGGCTGCCCTGTCCGAGGTTACCAGATGATACAGCCTACCAAAGTCAGTCTATTAATGACTATTCTACTCATACATTACGTGTCTGATATTGACCAATAACGTTTAGCAATTCCTCGGATATAGACCAATCACAATCGTTTATCTTATAAAATGCTTGCTATTAATACGAGGATGGGATTTTATTCGATAAAGTGGTCAGCTCGTTACTGGACACGTAAGAATCAATGTGTTGTGATTAATGTGTCACTTGCTGCCATTAAGCAGCACGAAAACAGATTATTTTATAGAACACAACTTGTTTGGAATTTTTTTTTTTTAAATATTTATTTATTTAATAAATATTTATACAAAACAAGACCACCCGAATGAGCAAGCGCTCGTGCTCGGGCTCAGTTCAGCCATTTACATTACAAAATACAAATTACAAATACATAAAGAAAATATAATTAAATCAATACCTAAAAAAAAAGTAATAATAAAGAAGAAAGAACAGACAAAGTAAAAAGAAAAAAGGAAATGTAGTAAGAACAAAATTGAAACTCTGAGTTATTACAAATAAAATCGTTCCTTAATTGTCTACTAAGTACAGAGTGAAATAACTTTTGAACTATGAAATGAGATTTTTGATAAACTTATTGAATTTTTTGTTATTCATATGTACTATTTCTGGATGTGATCTAATTATGGAGTTATAGAGTCTTGGACCAGAATAAATGCTATGTTTAGAGCCAGAAGAGGTGAAATATTTTGGTTCTATTAAAGGCAATGTTTTATTTCTTCTAGTATTGTAATTATGAGGATCCGATACACGTACGTTGCGGTATTTGTGAAAGTATTTTAAAAGTGTGAGCTTATAAATTTGTTCTACAGTCATAACTTTAAATTCTGGAATTATCAATTCTGTTGGATATTCTATAGGCTTTTTTAAACAAATTTTTATAATTCTCTTCTGTATTAGAATCAAAGGAGTCAATACAGAAGTGCCACTTCCTCCCCAGCCAATGATACCGTATTGGAGGACAGATTGTATTAGAGCTAAGTAGACTATCCTTAAGACTTCAATCGGTAAACATTGTTTTAGACTGACAAATTTGTATAATGTTTTTCTTAGTCTGTTGCATAAATATGTGATATGTTTGTCGAATTTCAGATGACGATCTATAATAATACCAAGGTATTTGACCTGATTTGTCTCCTTCACAGCCTGGCAGGTACATGAGTCAGCTTCACAGTTGATATCATGGAGTCTTACGCACAAGTTTTGATCCATAATTGATTGTGGAGTACCAGCAGTTGTTAATGAGAATGGAACACAGTTTGTTTTATTTATATTTAATACTAACCTATTGCAGTCAAGCCAACTTTTAACCACTCTTAATCCCTTATTAGCCCATTTGTAAGTATCCTGCCAAGTTGGACCGGAAAATAGCAATACGGTATCATCGGCATAAGAATAATTGAAATAATATTTGATTAAAAACATAATTTCAATTCGGTGCAAGCCAGTTCATGTACTTTTATTCTGTTCTGCTGTCAGCTTACTTGAATTAAGTTAACTATGCTTTATATGCACCATTGGTAGCATTGGTCACAACGTAGTAACTCGAATCGATTCATGGATGGTTGATTCATAGTATGCTGTGATCTTGCAGCTGTTAGTTTTGTTTTTATATAACTAAGCACGAAAGTAATTAATATTTGTTTAATCTATCACATTCTTATTCTTGGAATAGTCTTAATAAATCCAACTTGATTTGACGAGTTTCATGAAATACATTTGTGACTTGTGCAATAAATCCAACTTGAGTTGACGAATTTCATCATATAAATTCGCTCCTGCTGCACATATCGATAAACTCGCTCCTGCTGCACAGTCGTGAAGCTATCTGTCTTGGTTTGCATCATTTTAACGATCATGAATATTCTCATTTCCAGGTATTACAAAAATTGTAATAATTTAGTCTAATTGTAATATTAATAATTATTATTATGCATATGTCTCTTAGGCCTATATAAATTCAGTATCAATGACAAGCAGAGACATTCAGATGGGATCAGAAGAACTAGTGGATGAAGATAATATGGGACTTAGCATATTGAAGAATGAAGTAGAAAAGGCCATAAGAGAAATGAAGAGTAGAAAGGCCACAGAAGATGATGATATACCAGTGGACGTACTTGAAGGATTTACGAGAAAATGGGCTGAGAAAACTGACCGAACTTATCAACAGAATTTATAACACCATAGAATGAACTTTCTAGAGGTGACTGTATTGCACTAAAGAAGCAGCAGCAAGCCAAGACGTGTAGTGATCACAGAACTATCAGGTTAATATCTCAGGTAGGAAAAATTGTGGCATGGATACTAACCAGAAGACTGGAAAAAAGAATAGAAAACGTAACAGAAGAATTAATTTACATGGTGTAAAGACTCCCGGCAGTAGGGAAATCCATTTTCTGCACATTTTAGTATTTTACTACATTGACCTGTGTAATTTCTGATAAAAATTTTAATCTGTACATATATTTTTAATGATCTTTTTTAGTGTTTTTTAGTGTTCTATACATGAATATCACAGTGTGTTGTATGTTTATTTTAATATCAGAGGGAATAAGGAGGTAGATAAATACTACTCAAAGTAACAGAAGAAGACCAGTTTGGATTTTGGAAAGGAAGAGGTACTAGAGATGCAATTGGAATGGTAAGGATTATATCAAAGAGAATTTTTGCATGCCTGTTTTATTGATTGGCAAAAAGCTTTTGAAGAGTTACTGGAAATACTCAAAGAAATAGGCATTGACTGGAAGGGCAGAAGACTCATCTGCAATTTGTATCTTGGAAAAAAGTGAAAGTGTGTCTAGAACCCAGAGTGACCAATAGTATAGAAATAGGAAGAGGTGTGTGTCAAGGATGTTGTTGGTTAATTGGTATATGGGTATTTAACAATGGGGATGTACTGCAACTTAGGCCTGTGACTATTGCCGGTGTGCCAGAATTTTGTCCCGCAGGAGTTCTTTTACATGCCAGTAAATCTGCTTCCTTGGGCCTGTCACATGTATGCACACATAAACGCAATCAACCTGGGCCAGGATCGAACCGCAACCTTGGGCACAGAAAGCCAGCGCAATACTGACTGCGCCACCCAGGCCGACAAGGATGTTGTATGTCACCCATCTTGTTCAACTTCTATGGAGATTGGTTAACAAAGAAAGCCTTAGAAGGAGTTAGACTTTGTGATAGGAGGACGCACTATGCTTATTAACACCATAAAATATGTGGATGACCTGGGGCTTCTGGCAAAGAAACAATAAATATTGCAAGGAATGATTGACAGCCTGATGGAAACAGGAAGACAGTATAGAATGGAAATTAACATAGAGAAATCGAAAGTGATGAAGATTTTGAAGACAGAAGAGTCTCTTTGAACTATCATCGGAAATCAAGAATTATAGAAGGTGAACCAGTTCAAATACAGGAAGATTACCGTCAACCGATGCCTATTGCACCAAGGAGATTAGATCAAGAAAGCATTCATGAAGAAGAAAACACTGCTAACTAGTAGTTTGAACCTAGAGCTACTTAAAAACCTAGTGAAATGCTACATTTGGAGCATTGCTGTGTATGGATCAGAGATGTGAACTTTGAGGAAAGTAGAGAAGAAATATTGGGAAGTTTTGAAATGTGGTGCTGGAGATGGATAAGATAAAGTGGATGGACATTGTGACAAACAAAGAGGTTCTGAATGGAGTGGGGAGAAGAAGTCAGTCCTACACACAATTTGTCAGAGGAAAGTAAACTGGATAGGGCACATCCTAAGAAGAAACTGTTTATTGCATGATGTCATAGAAGGAAAGCTGGAAGGAACAACTAGACTCGGAAGTAAGAATTCAGCTACTGGACAATTTAAGGAAAAAGTGGAAATATTGTATACTGCAAGAGGAAGCAGAGGATAAAAAGCTATGGAGAACAAAATTTGTGTACCAAGTTTGAAAATCTGCCAAAAAGCAGAATATGACTTAGACTCATGCTTTAATGGGCTTGTCCTTTTTAAGACTTCATTCCTATTATCCCTTTTTCATTTCAATACAATCTTTATTAATACTGATCTTGTTTCAAATTTTTATTTTCTTTACTCATACCAAAGGTACTTGAGGTAGAGGAATTATTGTGTTTAACCCTGAAATTTAAGGTCAGTATAAGTACAAGTTTTGAAGTTCTCTGAATAAAAAAATACAACCTTTTGGAACATATCGGTGTGAATGTATGTATGTTTGTGTCTTGATGTCTGTGTTCAGCATAGCTTGAGAACAAACTGTCGTATAATTTTTTTATATTTTTTTTTATTTGTGTTATATTCTGTTGGTACTGTGGCATGAAGATCAGTGATGACCTTCTCTTACTTGCACTACCATTTAAAGAAAATGTTTTTGCAATTTCTTAGCTAATAGCTCTAACATTTAAAAAAAATTGTGTTTTTATTAATAACTAAAATTTTTCATTTTAAATATTTCTTCGTGAAAATTCTTTGAAGGGTAGTTATAAGCCAGGCTAACAGTACACTTTTGAGTGAGGCTGAATAACCAAATTTTAAGTGAAAAATTTAGAGCAGAGAAAATTATGTGATTGCATCACATCAGATTTTTTAATTTCTAATAGGAATTTCTATTAATTCTAGTATATTTTGAACATTTTCAGTTTTGAAAATATAATTACCCAGTAATAGCATCAGCAAAATGATGTATAAAAAAAAAGACATCCACTCCAAAAAAATTATTGGCATGATTTATTCTGGAAATTCCAGGAGAATATACAGTTGTAAGAACAATTTTCCAAAAATGTTTTGTGAATAGATTATAGGAACTCAGGACTAAATGCAATCATTGTGTCTGAGTTAAAATCCATGTTTTGAATATCATAAGTGCATATGTAAAAATGACAGTCATCTTTATCTTTCTGTTTTGTTTGTTTTGAGGTTAAAACCCCCACTTCTAAATTACAATACTGTATATTCAAATTCCATAGCACGAGAGCTATTTTTTTTTCAAATTCCGATGGGGCATAAAATAAAAACCACAGTGAAAATCAAAACTGTTTTGTTTGGAACATTTAGGTACACCTTCTAGCTACTTCTCTATGTAGATTCGTTCGGATTGAGACATTTTGTCGTAGCGTGGTACCAACTTTTTAATACCCTCCTCATCGAAGCTTGCCGCCAGCCTATTGAGAAGGGTCTTCACGGCATTTTTAAGTGTTTTGATGTTCTTCATTGTTGTGGAAGCACTGCTCTCCCAGATCTTTCTTCAGCTGCCGAAAAAGATGAAAATCACCTGGCATGGGACGATTTATTTTTAATTTTAATCAATGATTTAGGTTCTAACCAGTGTGTTCCGACCTTCACTGTAATTTATGCTGATGACACTACTTAATTAAATATTGATCGTGACATATTGTGTCTGACGAATTCTGTTAAGAATACTATTGGGCAGGCTGTTAAGTGGTTTGAAGCAAATGGTCTCTTTGTTAATGTAGAGAAAACCCAAAGTATTTTATTCTCTTTGAGAGTTTCAGATGAATCTCTAAGTGACTCTTTAGAATGTGTCAAATTGTTAGGGATATTAATTGATAATAAACTTTCTTGGAAGGCTCATATTAACTGTGTCTGCACTAAACTATCTAGAGCTATATATTTACTTAGAACCCTAAAAAATTTTGTTAAAACAGACTACATACGAACCGCATATTTTGCTTTTTTTCAAAGCATATTGAAATATGGATTGATACTCTGGGGGAATGGAACAGGTATTAATGATGTACTAATATTACAAAAGAAAGCAATTAGGCTACTGAGTAATTCAAACAAAACTGAGCACTGTAAGTCTCTATTCAAGAAAATGAGAATCCTCACTGTTATAAACCTGTACCTGTAAGACATTCTGCTATTTGTTAAAGAAAATGAACATACATTCACCAGTAGAAATGAATTACACGACCACAACACAAGAAACAGAGATGAATTTGATATTTCATACCATCGATTACAAAAATCAATAAAATATTATAAGGTTATGGGTCTCAGATTATATAACAGATTACCAAGGGGATTAAAAGAACTTCAACTAAATGTTTTTAAGAAAAGACTCAACAAGTGGCTGATTACGAATCCATTTTATTCAATTGACGAGTATGAAGAAGCTCAATTTGTATAGATTTCTAGTCGTTTTACCACTTAAACATTTGGTGTTAATATTTAATACTTACTTATTATTTTTACACATCTGGGTTTTTATGAACTTTGACTATGACCATTTTAATGTTTTGATTCTGATATTGGGGTAAGTGTTCTGATGACAAGTCAATACTGAGGCTTATTATTTTTAGTTATGTATTATATTATACTATGTTTGTACATTATGTATACTATATTATATATGTATTGTAATTATGACATGATCTATTGTATTCAATGAATGCCTAATGGTTGTAATAAAATTATTATTATTATTATTATTTTTTGAAATCCATTGTGAAAGGGAATGAAACGTGGATTTGTTAGGACAATCCAGAATCAAAAGAACAATCCAAACAATAGATGCACACACATTTCCTGAACAAACCCAATATCTGGCTTCCACACCAACGAAGAATTTCTAAACACTTCAAAATGCCGTGAACACTCTTCTCAATTTGCTGGCGGCAAGCTTCTATGAAGAGGGTATAGTAAGGTTAGTACCACGCTGCGACAAATGTCTCAATCAGACGAAAATACGTAGAGAAGTAGCTAGAAGGTGTACCTAAATGTTCCAAATAAAACAGTTTTGATTTTAACTGTGGTTTTTATTTTATGCCCCATCGGAAGTTGAAAAATAATAGCCCTCGAAATTCAGTGATCATGTTAAGCTATTGTCATTTTAATACGAACATGTTAGATGTGTCGGACTTTTATTCTCCCCTTCAAAACTAGCCCCCTCCCCCCCAAGTCCCAGAATCATTCTTCTTTAAATTGATGTCTTGTTTTCACTGAAGTTCAATTAGAGACAAGAATGAAATATAGTTTGAAACATTTCACATACAATGTTTGAAATAGTTGAATGGATTAATAATTTTTGCCATACATAACAGAAATTCTATAATGATTTCAAATACATTAGTTTGCAGCATCACTTAAATTTGCCGAATCGAGTCCAAATTCTGCTGCACAAAGTTTGCTGCAGGATTCATAATGGCAGAATATGATAAATTCTTCTGTTAATAGCAATAATGTCAAGTCATCACAAAGCCGAAACAATTTAGTATGTTTAAATTCTCTGTCATTCAATTAGCTAACTGAATACCATTTTTTTTTAACTCTTGTTTGCTGCAGCACTTCACATGGAACTCGATGCTATCGGCGAGCAAATTCAGTTGTCATTAGGCCTGCTGGTACAATAACTGTGTATTTCGAAAGTTGAATGAAATGCTTAGTATTGTGATATGTTAAAACAGAGTATCATACTTTTTACAATAGATGAGGTAGAAAATTATGATAATAATAATGTAACATTTCAGGAGAAATATTAACCTTTTCACATTGTGCAGTTTCTTTTCTATACATTTGTTTATGAACATACTTCTTAAACATTAGTAACCAAACATTCAATGAGTCGATCGATGTCTCTATTGATATCTCGAAAGCTTAGCAATGTTTTGAAATGTTTACAGACACTCATAAACATTAATTATAAAACAATTTGCTAAATAGTTTTTCTTAGTTTTACAGATCTTTTGAAATATGAAGATATTGTACACTCGCCGTACTTCAAAATAGAAGTCTCGAGAAGTTTCTACGCCACTTCGATCGAGAAACTGAAAGCGCTCGAATGTAATTTTAGAGGGGGTACGTAGGCTAACCTGTTTAATAATAATAATAATAATTTATTTACCTTTAGGCATGGATATGCAATTGGTATCGTCAAAGCTAAAACAAAGCTAAAACAAACATATAATATAAGAAAAGAGTCTCTAGAAATAGCCACACATTCTAGTGGTTGACACTTCGAAGTATTCCTTCACTGAGTACATCGGTGTTTGTAGTAAGAAATCCCACACACGCCTTTTAAAACATTCAAGTGGTAAATTACGAGCTGAGAATGGCATGGCATTAAACAACTTTAGCTTAACTTGACAACTATTACTACTAACTTTGTGCAGCCTAGTATAAGGCACGTCCAACTTGTAATGACTCCTAGTATTGTGATTGTGAATGGTCGATCTACTGGGCAGGGAGTCAATTTCTTTCTTTGCCCTTACAAGACATACATATATATACAGACCAAATACTGTCATTAATTTTTCAGTCTTAAATATTGGGCGACAATGGGCATCATACACAGCTTTTGCAAGAATCCTCACTGCCCTCTTTTGCAATAAGAGTATATGTATAACTTCAGCAGCACCTCCCCACAGAATAAGTCCATACATTATAATACTCTGAAACATGGACAAGTAACAAGCCCTCACATAATTTTTAGGTACACAGGTTATGAGATGTCTGAGTAGATATGTAACTCTAGATAGCCTAGAACACACTGAGGCGATATGGGCACTCCATGTGAGCTTACGGTCCCGGGTAAAACCTAGTAGTTTTACATTGTCAGAATCATTGCTTACTTGTCTTAAAGAAAAGGTCATAGACTGAGTCTTTTCCTCGTTCATTAAGAAATAGTTTGCCCGGAACCATATAGAAGCTTCTTCCAATAGTGTCGCCATAGCTTCCTGGAGTTTTAATTCATTGTCGGCTACATGCACTAGAGAAGTGTCGTCAGCATAACAAATTAATCTGCCACTAACTTCAATATCATTTATCATGACCAAGAATAGTATGGGGCCCAGTACTGACCCCTGGGGTACACCATGGACAACAGACCTTATTTGAGAGAGGTGTCCATCAACACAAACCAATTGGGTTCGATCACTTAAGTATGATCTTAATAGGTTCAAAGATCTGTCCGAAATTCCATAGAATTTCAGTCTGTCTAGAGGCAACTTATGGTCAATGGTGTTGAACGCCTTGCTGAGATCACACAAGGTGACCCCAGTAAAGCCTCTATTTTCAAATCCAGACAGCACCACACGGAGCAATTCATCAACAGCATCTACTGTCGATAGTCCTGACCTAAAACCGTATTGAATAGGAGCGATGAGGGAATTTGCCTCTAAATATCCGTAGAGCTGTGCTTTCAATAGAGATTCAAATATTTTTGAAAATATCGGCAGAATAGAGATTGGCCTATAGTTCTTAACAAGTTCTTTGTTACCTTTTTTATAAATTGGTATTGTCCTAGCCACTTTCATTTTTGGAGGGAAAATTCCACTCGCAAGACACTCATTGATTCAATAGGTTAAGGGCTCCAGGATATTGCTTATTTTCTTGATGAAATTTGTTGACATGTTATAAATGTCCATGCTGTTTGAGTTTTTCATTCTGTGCACTACCATATACACCTCTTCACATGTCACCGGAGTCCACTCAAAGCTACACTCGGGTCGAGGTAGTCTTTCTAACAATTCATGTGCGGAGATGGAGGGGGCCACGATGTCTTGACGAACTTGGTGAACTGAGTCCAAGAAAAAATTGTTGAATTCTTCAGGACTAATAGGACAACTGCTAGGCTGTGGGGGCATAGTTTCTGCGCGTATCACGCGCCAGGCGGCAGAGCATTTGTTCTTTGCCGATTCTATAAATATGGCATTGGCTTCATATTTAGCTTTTTTAAGTTCAGACCTGTATTGCTTCTTCAACACATCATATACACGTTTCGACTGTGGTGTCCCTTTTTGTTTGAACAGACTGTATGCCAACATTACAGAATTTTTCATATTTTGTAGTTGTCTGTTGAACCAGCTGACCAAGGCTTGCTTTTTTGGAGTATCCTGCCATACCAGTTTGCTAGGAAAGCAATTCTCATATAGATGTAGAAAGCTTTCGAAAAAACTATTGAAATTTTCCTCTGCATTGTTTGCTATGAAGATACCATGCCAGTTTATGCATGCTAGCAGATGTCTGAACCAAGTTAGCCTATCTGGCGTTATTTGCCTCACTATTTTATTTCTTGAGTTTACTGGTATATTTGCATTTTGGACAACCTCCAAACATAGTGCATCATGATCGCTAAGAGCAAACGACCGTATTTCCACATTGTATTGCTCGGGTTTTAAATCTGTGGCAACATTGTCAAGGCAGGAGATGCTTCTAGTAGGTTGGTTATTAACTAGATGAAGATCTAGGGAGCTTAATAAATTATTGAGGTAATTTGCTTTTTTTGTCTTTCTTAAGTATGTCCACATTAAAATCGCCACCCACAAGAATACGGTTTCCCTTCCTGATTCTGCATAGTGAAATAACTAATCCTTCTAGAGCTCTGTAGAACAAGTCAATATTTCCCTTCGAGGACCTATAGACACCTATGACAATCACTTTCAATGGAATCAGAATTACACACGTAAACTCATGATCTACTTCACTACAGTACGTTTTAACGTCAATCTCTTTATAAGAAGTTTCAAATTCTGTCGCAATGTATAGGGCAACACCCCCATGTTTAATTTCAGTTCGACAGAAAGCACTTGCCAATAAGAAACCATTTATATTTAGTGATTTGAGTTTGTCAAATTCCAGCCAGTGTTCGGTAAAGCACAAAATTTTAAAATTTTCGGATCTTAGGATCATCTCAAGTTCTTGGATTTTATGCCCAAGACTTTGAATATTACAAAACAGCATACCGGTATTGGTTTCAATGTTAGGCTTCATACGATTTGGGTTATTTATCAAAGTATCTGTCACATACACTTTGTCGACACTCAAAGATCTCATTAAATTGTAGTCCTCGTTTTGTTTGACATTCTTTGTCCCATTATTTGAATCACTGTCACTCAACTGTTCTTTGTTGTCCTCTAGTCAATCACAGGTTTGTGTCGGGGTTCTAGAAATTTCTTGATTGAAGATTCTTTCTTCTCGAAGTTTACCGAAGAATTCTGTAATTAAACAACCCTCCGGCCAGACCTCAGCTGTGAACATGGTTGGAAAGTCCTTCTCCTCAACTTCTACATGGAAAGAGGAATACTTTGACTCGTATTCATTCTTCATCGAACTTCACTAAGGCAAGCACCTTAGCTTAATCCCAGTACCGATACTTGGGTACTGAATCTTCATGGTACTACTCTACACAATGCAGAAGATGTAGTCTACCAGAACTTCAAGACCTGGACTTCTAAGGCAAAGAAGCCTCCAGCAGCAACTTCAGCATGGCAGACTTCTCTACATAACCTCACCGATGGGATCTTAGGCATTTATTAATAATTTCAAACGAGTCCAGGACAACCTACATACTCTCTACAAATTTAAAATTAAGTACGAACAATGTAAAACATTAAGGTTAAATCCAAACTAGCCCATAGCATGGCAGCTAGTATAATTCTATTGAACCATTTGGCACTTGGTGCGGGGTTCACATTGCTACATATTAATTAGCTCAAATGTAGTGAGCACTCATCTTGTACCAGTAATTGTAAATCTGCATGTATAGATTTTCCGGAGTTTTTGGGCAATCAGCCACCTCCGCTTTTCATGTACTAAACTGAGTTCAGCTAAAGAATAGCCTGAACATTTAAGCAAAGGCTGAAAATAGCCATTCTCAACACAATCTATAAATCTACAGTTCATTGCATCTTTCTTGGTTATCCAAACCTGGACCACTTAAGATTATATTTGTATTACTTTAGCTTTACAGCAATAAATTGTTACCTCTGTTGTTTGAATTATTTCATATAATCCACTGCT
This sequence comes from Ectobius pallidus, assembly GCA_964059195.1. Lineage (NCBI taxonomy): Eukaryota > Metazoa > Arthropoda > Insecta > Blattodea > Ectobiidae > Ectobius > Ectobius pallidus. Next base: position 73,682,504 of record CAXKWD010000007.1, on the reverse strand, counting down.
CAATTGACTACCAGAAGGAATATAACAGTAAGAGAAATCCATTAATTATATGTTAGGGATCCTAGACTCCTACCTAGCCCAAATCCCCTACAAATAATAATAATAATAATGTCGGCCATGGTGGTCTAGAGGTAGTGTATCCACCTCTAGATCTGAAGGTCGCAGGATCAAACTCAGCCGTGGTCGATGGATTTTTCAGGACGTGAAAATCCTGGGCATGAAGTCCTCTGGCTGGGGGGCCTATGTCATAGATTTACAGCGTGTTAAAGAACTCCAAGCCTAAATTAGATCCTCTGGACAAAATTCCTTGATCCTTTCACATCCAAGTAATAACTTAGTTTCCAGGGAGGGGTTTTGAAGCGATGGGCTTACCATCTCTCACTCTGCCTTCTATAGAGACATAAGCGTAACAGAATTCAAATAGGTAACAGTAACTTTCACTTGGGGGCCCTACACTTTCAAAACGCAAATCTAGCAGGACAAAACTCATTTTGGTCACCCTTGTAAAAATAAGTAAGCATAAATGGATAATACTGTAAACATGTCCCAGTATCGCAAGTGGACCTTTAAATTTCGGTAATCTGATGTATGACAGCATGAAATATCCTCAAAGTTGAATAAAAACCTGTTGACTTTGCGTGCAGCGTCAGGCTGTTTATTTCTCAATAAGTTTCGTCTGTGGATGGTAGCAATTGTGAACAAGTGGATGATTCTATTCCTACTGGAACATTTATTGGAAGGTATTATGTGGAACTTCTTGATGTAATAATTATACAGATTTAGAGATTTTTGTGTCCATAATATTAATTTGTATTCTTCTTAGAAAATAAGTAAATTTTAATTATTTTTAAAGCTTTAAATTGACTTATAAAAAATGCACATCCGAATACACCAGTGAAAAGCTACTATATAATAGTCCAATTCGTGGGCTATAAGAAGCAGTTAACCGCAATGTGTGCAACTTGTGTCTTTTTCTGAAAATTGTCTTTCTTTTCTGGGAAACCAAGAAATAAAAATGACTTTTGCAGATTATTTTTATGAAAAGCATAAAATTTAATCAGTACACTGCATCAAGGTAACAAGCAAAAGGTCCCATTTTAAGATAAATATGATGCTTATTTAAGTAATTATCATTTCCATGAAACTGTGTTTTGTTTCTGTAAACAGCCCCAGGGAAACTTACTTTATTGACAAGCCTCGTGTAAGAAAAAATCATTTCAAAATTACTTATTGCATAATTATATAGTCCTTTAGGCTCCATACATTAAAGGGAGAGATGCATCGATATACTATGAGTAGTCAAAACACTATTGTATTGATGATATTTCCACAATAGAGATAATGTAATGTAATTTATTTATTATTACTGACTATCATGGTTGAATTTAGTTACCCTATAAAGTGAAAGCATTACCAGCTCTTGTTCCAAACATTCCTTAAACATGCTACATTCCTTGAACACACGAAGCAGTGATTTTTCTTTCGTGGAAATTCTTCAATAACAATTCCTTAGAAGGTATGTTACAGTAATTTATAGAGAGGATAGAAACACTATTGTCTCGACCTTTTGATGTAAGGCCAGTTCACATTTCAGAGAAAATTATCTTTTCTGTATTTCACTTTCAGTACATATTACAGCATGTGTCAGCTAAATCTATTCAAGATTTCATGTGATTACAGCCTTCTGTTATACGAGGAACAATTAGGTACACCTTCTAGCTACTTCTGTACGTAGTTTCGTTCCGATTAAGACATTTGTCTTAGCGTGGTACCAACTTTCCAATACCCTCTTCATAGAAGCTTGCCGCCAGCGTATTGAGAAGAATCCTCACGGCATTTTGAAGTTTTTTTTTTTTTTTTTTAATTTCTTCGTTGGTGTGGAAGCCAGATCTTAGGTTTGTTCGGGAAATTTGTGTGCATCCATTGTTTGGATTGTTTTCTGGATTCTGGATTGTCGTAACGAATCCACGTTTCATCCCCTGTCACGATGGATTTCAAAAACTTGTTCCCGTGCCGAGTGACTTTCATTTTTTTCGGCAGCTGAAGAAAGATCTGGAAGGACAGAGCTTCCACACCAACGAAGAACTTCAAAACACTTCAAAATGCCGTGAGGACCCTTCTCAATACGCTGGCGGCAAGCTTCTATAAAGAGGGTATTGGAGAAATGGTACTATGCTACGACAAATGTTTCAATCGGAACGAAACTACGTACAGAAGTAGCTAGAAGGTGTACCTAAATGTTCCAAATAAAACAGTTTTGATTTTCACTGTGGTTTTTTTTTTATGCCCCATCGGAACTTGAAAAAAAAACAGCCCTCGTATATAGGCCTACATATTGATTGTAAACTTATATTATGTTTTGTCATGCTCAATATCTTGCCAATGCAAGATGGAAAACTCATTTCACTGAAAGAAAATTAACAACAGTTACTTAAAATATTAGATGATATCTTTGCAGTGGTACAAGAAAAATTGATAACAGATGCATTAAAATTATTGAATATGCAGGACAAATCCATTAAATTTACATTGGAAATAGAGAAGAATGGCTACCTCCCGTTCTTAGACCTCAAAATTATCCATAAGGGCAACAAGATAGAGTTTGGTATCCATAGAAAGTCAACACACACAGATAATTACATAAAACAAGATAGTTTCAATCCCATAACTCACCAACATGCAGTGTTCAGTAGTCTAACCTATAGACTAGTAAATACACCGATAACTAAAGAAGAATATGCAGCTGAATACAAGTATATTGTAAATACAGTTCACCACAATGGATTCACCAAAAATCTGGTAGATAGAAAGATTGGCAGACAAAAAAGACAGAAAGATGTCAAAGATGTTAGCACTTTGACCAGTAAAGAAGATCATAGAAAATTCAAAAAATTCACTTACCACCCTTTGGCTAACAATAGTTTCAAGAAAATTTTCAAAGAACAAAACATAATTTTGGCACCACAAAACAAACATAGTATTGGAAATTTACTAAACTCCTCACTAAAAGACAGAATACCTAATTCCAACAAATCAGGAATATATCAAATAGAGTGCAAGGATTGCAACCAGGTTTACATCGGAAAGACTAAAAGAAATTTAAAAATCAGGACAAAAGAGCACTTCAGGAACATAAAGAACCATGAAATAGATAAATCGGCAGTTGCAGCCCATTTTTGGATAAAAAACCATGACTTTAAACCAGAAGCAAAATTGTTAAAATCTGCAAGAGGACATACAGAATTAATCAATTGGGAAAAAATCTTCATCCTCAAACATCAAGACAAAGCCATGAATTTTGAAATCCCCGCCTCCAATGACCTGTTCAATAAATTCATCTTAAAGAAACCAGAGGGCTGTCAAGTAGCAACAAGCAGCAGTCAAAATGGAATGAATATGGGAGGAATAACTTCCCGAAACTAGTCTCCAAATAGAGGACTCAAGTGAAGTAAGTGTCACAAAATTTGACTCAATTCTTATATTACTATAACAGTTACTTAATTTGAGGCATCCTCGTTAATGTAATTAATTGACAAGAGACAACATTTAGGGTGAAATTGGTGAAATGTTGAAAGTACTAGGTAAGTATGTCAAATATTTATTTAATTAACTGCAGATACAGTGTGTCTCAAAATTTGCATGCCAAAGGAATTAATTGAGAGTTTTATTTATTTTACAGGTGAAATAGTGCAATAGAAGAATAATGCTGACATTGGAACAATGTAGCGCTGGTACTTCTTTGTGGAGATCACAGAAAAATGTTATTGCAGACCCTGATACTCCCAAGCCCTCACAACTCCCAGGTTGTGGCATAAATTTAAAATAGCATACACGGTATTCGTTGCCAAACAAAAGTTGCACATGAAAATTTGGTTCGGGTAAGACATTGTCTTTGAATGAATGATGCATATTTTGAACATCAAAGATACGGATCTGGACCTGTATGAACATACTGCCAATATTAGTGAACTTAAGCTTGGCACATGACTTCTTAGACATGTACATTATTTTAAACATATGCAACAATCTGTCCACATACTGATGGGAGGACTTAGGAATATCAGGTTGGCACATTGAAATTCTTCTGCAGCTTCTCGAGATGCTCCATGGGATCTCTACAAAGTAGTACCAGCTGTATACATTGTTTCAATGTCTTCTTCTATTGCACTATTTCAGTTGAAAATAAAAATATAGAATAAAACTTTTAATTAACCCCTTTGGCATGCGACTTTTGAGGCACACTGCACATAAGTTGATCAGTTAACCTGAAAACTATTATTTTCAATGTCAATGTCAATGTCATTTTCTTTAGTTTTCAAACAGTTAAAAATACAAAGCTAGCTTAAAACATCTGTTGCATACTATCTGTCCAATGACTGTGATGCGGACTTGCCCCTATGTGTACCCTAGTTCTCAGACTGTATGTTACAGCAGTATACACATGGACCCTATATAGGCTAGACCAAGATAATTTCATACACAGGGCCAGTTGAAATACTAGTGACTACCAGACTGTTTTGAAGGTGTTGTTTTTCTTAAACACCGAGCCATACCAGTGCATGCATGCTAGCACAAGAGTTCATGGGAACTAGGGTGGCTATTAAGTGAATCTCTTCTAACTTGGAATATTTTGGATTTTCTTTCATTTTTATCCTGTTCTTAAAATCACTGCACCAGCTCTGTTTTCTTTAAATACTGTGGAACCCCAATTTAACATCATGCATCACATTTTGAAAATCCCAAGTATTATCATAATAATGTAATTAAAGTATTAATATTTTCTAATTAACATTATTCCGTATAGCATAAACCCCCATTTAATATTAAAAAGAAAAACTTTGAAATTCTCAGTGATATTAGGTATCAGAATAATAACTGAACCGAGCGAGATGGTAACGTCTTGGACTCTCATTCAGGAGATCCCATGTTCAAATCCTGTCGCCGGCCAATTACACATGGGTTTTTACATGTTTCCCCAGTCATATAGGCAAATGAATTGGATATTTACATACTATGAATCATCTTCACCATTTCATGCTTTTCCATATCCATTTAAATTAACATCAGTTGAAATTTACTCCATAAAATACACTAATAATAGAAAAATAATTGTCAATCAATACTGCCCTACATAGATCATGAACTCCTGATATGACCTCATAGCTAAAAGGAGTATAAATACAGCTAAAATAAATAAATAATAATAATTGAGAACACAGTAACCTTTTGAACAGTGGGATTTGATAGTGAAAAGTGTTTGTTGCTCCCTCTTTTCACCAACAACCTTTATATTGCATGGAATTGGTCAGTCTTAGTTGTTTGCTAAGAATCCTGCTAAATTATCTTATAGCTTACGAACACACTGCTTTGTGTTTCAACTATAATTGATAATGGCAAAGAGGAAAATTCTTTTCTAAATGAAAAAGTTCATATTGTACATGAAGTAGAACAAATCTAATACAAAATTTCAGGAATAGATTGACCACAATTCCGTGGCTTGGTTTTAAAAGGGCCAATGTCAATTTCTTGCAAAGATGAGATCTATGCATTATTGAGCTCGGCTAGTCTTTACCTTTCGTATAATAATAGTGCAAATGTATGTTGCTATTAATAGACATAATACAGAAAACCTTAATTTACATAAATCTTGATCTCCCAGATTAGAGGCCAATGTCGGAAGTTCCTAGCAAAAAAATGTTACTTCTACAAAGGCTTCAAAGTCAGTTATCTCGAAAGCAAGTTTTATGATATTGGCCCTTTTAGAACCAAGCCACAGAATTTATCAAATGCCTTAATATTTCATGCTAGCTGGTTTAATTGTAATTATAGTTTGTAAATAAAACATGGTTCAGGAAATAAATTCAATTTCTGCATAAACTCTGTTTTAGTTCTTAAAAATAACAAAACACCCACTTAGTGTAAACCCCTATTTAAAACGAAACATTCTGTATCCTCAGAAAAATTCTGCCTAGCAACCACAGCTGTACCCTATGCAGTGGTGTATTTGAGGGCATATGCCTCTGCTTAACTGTACTTGTTAGTGTCTCCCTTCTGCGTTCTGTTTAACTGTGTGTATATTTATTATGATCTGTTTATTATTTTATTTTATTTATTTATTTGTTTATTGCTATTGATTTTAAAGGGGCACTACCTTCATAAATTGGAATGGTTCTACCAGTTGATCAGTTTAAACCTTTGAAATATAAGATGTCTCTACAGCAGACAGTTTGTGGAAAAAGTTCTGGTGATAACGGTACATCAAAGAGGAATTTTGGAAAGTTTTGTTTGGATCAGGCAGCTGGTAGAAGCTCTTGAAAATTTTACTGCTGAATCAAATTAGTGGTGGTCTTCCAACTAATTTTCACTATGTTCTTGTGTTGAAATGTTTTCTATTAAAGTTATTTCATATTTTCTTAAATCTTAAAACACCTTCTTGACTCTCATAATATGCTAATTTATGCAAAGTTATGGGCAGAGTATAAATATGCCATTACTGGTACAATTTGGAAATCAGCAATAAATTTTTGCAGAAATTTGATTATGTTGTACATAAATTTATCATATTAACTGCAATGAAAAAATTTAAACAAAATGTGACCTCCACTAAAAATTTTCCAAAAGATACCCTGGGGAAGTTGTGTGAATAAAGCACTGATTATATTGATCATTAAGTTCAAAGTGTGACAACTCAAAATTTTTATTTTTTTATTATGATACTATTGAATGCTCCTTCCAAAGCTCTTCCAAGTATTGTGAACAGTCATATGTTCATCCAAAGACAAAAACCAGATAAACCGATTTAGAAAATTGTAAACAAAGAATTTTCTTGTTCTTTAGTGCTAAATTTTGAAATGTATTAGTATTGAACTGAAACAAAGTGAATACGGACTCATTTTCAATTGCCTAATTGCTTCCAGGAATAAAACTCAATTTTTCGTACCACTTTAAAATTTTAAACTTACAATTTCTCAAAATTTCCTTTTTGAGTTATCTCAGTTTTGAACTGGACGATTGATATCGTCGCTTTGTTGAAAGTGACCAGATGTCCTGATTTGGCCGGAACAATTCCGATTTTTAGCGTCAAGTCCCCTTGTCTCCATCAGGTTCAGCTGGGACCCCTAAATGTTCCGGTTTTTATAAATCAAATAGAATTCTCAATCATTTGAGATTTCAACATATAATTTTTATTTTTATAGCAATGTCAGTCATGAGTTCAGTTCAGTTGCTTCAAAACTCGTACCATAACGCACCATGTGTTTCCTGAATCAAATTCATTCATCACAGAAATATGGGGGTATAAGAACTCAGTGTTAAAAATGTGTATAGTCACATAAGTTTTGTGCCCTGAATAGTAATTGTACAATAACTATAAATGTGCCTATGTTTTAGTTTTAGTTTATGTTATTTCATTTGCTTTCTTTTATTCAGTTCTTCATAAGATTTGAGGCAGTCTAGGAGTATACGGTCTTATTTATAGAATATACATATTTTTATAGTGGATAGGTGATTTTCTTTTAATTTACATATGATAAAACCAAATAAATTGTATTAATAAGAAAGGGAACAATAGGAGTATTCAAAATAGTAATGTAATATCTTATGAAGTAAAGTGCTTAAATAAAAATGCTATACACTTTCAAATAAGAGTAATTTACTTTTGCGAGGAAACTCGGTGACAGCAGTCTGGGTAGATTTGTGCTTTATGCTTGAGAAAGAAAAGTAAAGATTGCAATATTAAGGCATAATTATTACCTGAAAGTGGAAGGGACACTTCAACTCTCCGTGGGGACACATAAAGGTCTCTCAGAATTTACAAAAAGATGAAAATTGCTACGTGTAACTTAAATGTAGAGCATTGTGCAAAATGCCCAGCTGTGTGCTACAGCACGGTGCACTTTACTCAGGCGGGAAGGTTGGTGGAAGGGGGTGTGACGTCACGGGGCCTTCCTTCTTACTCCACGTGCTTTAAAACTGTATGGGCTGTGGGTTCTAGCAGTGTTGTGTTTAAATCGTGTTAGTTAAAATGCCTAAAAAATGTTGTGCACGAGGAATTATACAGTAAGGGGTGTTAAAAGTGATTACATAACATGTTTCAGTTTTCCAAAAGAACTGGAATTACACAAAGAGTGGGTAAAAAAATATTATTAGAAAAGACTGGATTCTCTCAGCCGGGAGTCTAATGGCAACCCTAAAATATAAATTCTTCGTTTAGGGTAGTTTCTTTTCATTTCTTCTGTACAGTGAAAGAAGACACCGTTTTGTTCTGTTATATTTTTATTAACCTGTAATTTCCGAGAAGACCGGATGGTTGCTTAAGTTGCAAAGAAACCTGACCTTGAAAATCACCCCAAACTGAATGACTTTATTTTCTGGAAGCATGCAATATTTCACTTTCTCAAATGAACAAGGTTCCTGTAAGATAGAGGATTTTAAAAAGGTAGTGTACAGGCCTTTCAAGAGTTCAATGCTTTGAAATAGTTCCAAAATTATACAATATATTCTTTACGCTTAATTTATACATGTATGAACTGACGGAATTTTTATGATTATGAAATAAGATGAAATAGAATGTTGAGTCACGATACGTAAATATCCAAACTGCCCTTTTGCCAGAAGAAACCACAAATAAAAAAATAAAAAACCGGTGACTGGAGATAAACATTGGACCTCCCGAATGCGAACCCAAGACGCTACCATCTAGCTCGGAAAACTAATTTTGTAAGATTAAAATAATTGAAAATCTAATCGACAATGTAATTTGAAATCAAATTAACAACATAATTCCATGTGCTATTCTTGAATATGCAAATCAGTTTTCATTTTAGCCTCCTGGACTAAATAACATAATACTCTTAATTTTATAAAATGTTGTATTTTAACATTTAAAACAAAGTTCTGTATACCTTTTACAGCAGTACACGCAGAGATTTAAATGTACCATAATTTAGAACATTTTACAGTAGGCCTACTGTGGATTAATCTTGTTTATAAAACTTCGGCGGCTATTCAAATCTTGTTTTAGGTCCTTTTTATACAAAATACCTCTGTTATGATATTTAACCTTTGCCACAATGTTATGGAATTTAGCAGACGATAATCTTTAGTCACTTCTGCTCTTAAATCTCGTGATTCTTTGTTACCACTTTGAATTTGTTGGCCATACACAGAAGCTGGTCATTTTTTAATCATACTTTTGGGTCAATAATGCAGACCATATCATTATTATTGTTTAAGTTAAAAAGAAGGGAATTTTTACCTCGCTTATATGATTAAGAACCGACAAGAGCAATCCAGCTCTGTGCAAAGTGAGGCCTCATGACGTCAGCGGAACTCCGATAAGTGGGGTTAGTACTCCCGCCTGAGTAAAGTGCGCCGTGGCTACAGGCTAACATTAATCAGAATGTAAAATATATAAAGTTTTGATAGTTACAGTGATATATGATGTCATTACTTAGGGAAGTGTAGCAGTAATTAGAAAATAGAAATACAAGTGTGTAATGGCTGAACAGCATAAAATTAGGAGTAGGCCTACACAGATACTATTTTGATATAAAGAAAAGAATAATAATAGCCACCGATTTGTGAGAAACTTTGGCTAACAAATACCTCATCATCATCATGTGTGGAGTGTAGTGCATATGTGTAATGTGTACAATTTTGTGGACAACACGGTGATCTAAAATAAACTCGGGTAATGTAAATTATTACATGCATTTGATTTCAAAAGCAGCCTTCACTTCTCCTTCATTGTTGCCCTGAGCAAAGAGGATAAATGCTTGTAACCACTGATGCAGTTGTGGAATAGGGGAAAGAAGAGATACAAATATTATAGTAAGTACATACACAGATAATGAGTACCTTAAAAGCTTATATGGTGCACACTCCAAACACAAAAAACCCTTACAGATATACAAGTGTAGAACAATAAATTATTACTGTGCATTGTCACATTCTGGGTGGAGAGAAGTTACTCAGTTTTGACTCTCAGAAATAGTCACCTTATTTTACTGCCATAACGTTGTATGTGCATTTCTGCTAGAAAGTTGAATAATCATCATACGAACTTTAGGTTCTGGAACTATTGGAAAATATAACACACAACCATGTGGAATTCACATCTACATTAAGTGAGAGGAGTTTTCAACAACCTTTTGGTACAAGATATTTTGCATATGCTTGAAATGAGCACAGTGGAAACTCGACATACTACCTTCTGGCAGTAAAGCGACAATATGGCTTTAATAAGGCTTCAGGGGAATCATCCCCATTTTCCTCATGGAGTTGTTAGCCTCAGGTCTGGAAATCTATTTGGTGGGTAAACTAATTGTCTGCTAGGACCTGCAAGTGTGAAGGGTGGCCTGTTGGTTTGCTAAACACTTGGCAATGCAGACCAGCGAGGATGTGAAGGGGATTTTTTGGGTGGCCTTCTTAATGTCTGTAGGGCACTGCCAGATGATCTTGTCCATGTCAGCCTAAGACATTATTTACCAACTGAAGTCTTACAGATAGTCTACATACTTGATTATTTTATTTTTATTTTTTTTTTATTTATTTCTTAAAGGTCCCAAAGAGCACATATGGCTCGCATAAAGGGACAGTCAAAAGTACATCATAGGCAGACTTTACAAAGTAATAGAATAGAGACTGCACAGATTATAAGAAAAATATATATATATACAAAACAAACAAACTATCTGTCAAAAATACATAGAAAGACAAAGGAGAGAATAAGTTTTTCCCGGGTAGACAGCCAGGTTTGAAGATCAAGTGTCTCGACGTTTCAGAGGCCCACACTGCCTCCATCCTCAGGGATACTGAAGTGTCGAGTCTGTCATGCCGAGGTGATATATATACAGATCGCGAGTTGCGAGGAGTCGACCAATCAGGCGCCAATTCATTTTTCCATCGTCTTTTTTCCCAATCGGCTTCTACTGTCTTTTAGTTGTTTGAGACAGTGATTCCAGGCAGGGTTGATGCTGAGGCCTCCGACTCTATTGAAATTGTTAGCCTCAAGCTTAATTTCGATCGCTTCCTTGATTAATCTGTCCCAGAACCTTGAAGTCTTCGCAAGGATTGTAGTGTTTGCGAAATCAATCCTGTGCCCGGATCCCAATTTGTATGGTATGTTCTGCCACCGCAGATTTATTGGGATAGAAGAGTCTGATGCAGCGGGCATGCTCAGAACAGCGCTGGTCAATAGTCCGTGAAGTCTGCCCGATGTAAGCCCTGCCGCATTCACAGGGGATGCGGTACACACCTGGTGTTCTGAGGCCTAAGTCGTTTTTCACCTGTCTCAAGAGGCTTCTGGTCTTCATAAGTGGTTTGAAGACTGTTCTGATCTTCCATTTCCTCAAGATTCGGGCTAATCTCTGTGATAAGTTACCGAAATATGGCAGTACTGCAGTGCTTGTAGTGTCGTCAGGGTCTCGTGTTGGAGGTGTTGCCTGACGAACGGTCCTTTTCAGGGCCAATCGAATTTCCCTTTCATGGAATCCATTTTGTAAGAATGTCCTCCTCAGGTGGTTCAGTTCATCAGGCAGGTTTTCTTTGTCCGAAATGGAGATTGCTCTGTTGATGAGGGTGTTAAGTACTCCTCTACGTTGCGCTGGGTGGTGATGACTATTGCCGTTGAGATAAAGGTCGGTGTGAGTCTTCTTTCTATACACCCTATGACCTAGTGTGCCATTGGTCTTACGTTGTATTAATATGTCAAGGAATGGAAGACAGCCATCTTTTTCTATCTCCATCGTGAAAGTGATACTCTGGTGTATGTTGTTGAGGTGGTCGAGGAATTCTTGGAGTTTCTCCTGTCCATGAGGCCAGATTACAAACGTGTCATCCACGTACCTGTAGAAGCAGGTGGGTTTATAGGGTGCTGTTTCAAGCGCCTTCTGCTCAAAATGCTCCATGTATAGATTAGCTATGGCCGGAGAGAGCGGAGATCCCATAGCTACCCCGTTGGTCTGTTCGTAATATATCCCGCTGTAGAGAAAGTATGTGGAAGTCAGGGAGTGTCGGAATAGCTGTAATATATAATGGCTGAAGTGTGGTTTAAGTAGTTCCAGTGAATCTTCTACAGGCACCCGTGTGAACAGCGAGACTATGTCGAAGCTGACCAGCAAGTCACCGTCATTGACTGTGATGTCTTGGAGAGTGTTGACAAACTCAGTTGAGTTCCTCACATGATGTATACATCTCCCCACTAAAGGCTGCAGTAGCTTGGATAGATGTTTCGCGAGTCTGTATGTTGGAGCTCCTATTGCACTGACTATCGGTCGTAGAGGGACTCCTTCTTTGTGAATTTTCGGGAGTCCGTACAGCCTAGGAGGTACTGAGCCATGTGGCGTCGCCTGTTTTTTGATGTCCTCAGGCAGCATAGATCTCTTAATCAGACCTGAAGTCTTCCGTTCGATAGTAAGTGTTGGATCTCGTTTGAGGAGCTTATATGCAGGATCGTGAAGGAGTTCACATATTTTCGTATTGTATTCCGATGATCTCAACAGTACAGTGGCATTCCCTTTGTCTGCTGGCAACACTACAGTGTCACTGTCATTACGGAGGTCTCTCAGTGCTTCACGTTCTTCCCGTTTCATGTGAATGCGGCAGGGCTTACATCGGGCAGACTTCATGGACTATTGACCAGTGCTGTTCTGAGCATGCCCGCTGCATCAGACTCTTCTATCCCGATAAATCTGCGGTGGCAGAACATACCATCTACTTGGGATCCGGGCACAGGATTGATTTCGCAAACACTACAATCCTTGCGAAGACTTCAAGGTTCTGGGACAGATTAATCAAGGAAGCGATCGAAATTAAGCTTGAGGCTAACAATTTCAATAGAGATGGAGGCCTCAGCATCAACCCTGCCTGGAATCACTGTCTCAAACAACTAAAAGACAGTAGAAGCCGATAGGCCGGAAAAAAGATCATGGAAAAATGAATTGGCGCCTGATTGGTCGACTCCTCGCAACTCGCGATCTGTATATATACCACCTCGGCATGACAGACTCGACACTTCAGTATCCCTGAGGATGGAGGCAGCGTGGGCCTCTGAAACGTCGGAGACACTTGATCTTCAAACCTGGCTGTCTACCCGGGAAAAATTTATTCATACTCTTCGCCAGGAAAATCTCAAATCTTACAAAGGAGAGAATAGAACCAGAATTCAATACTTATTAATAGACTAAAATTAAAACAAATTAATTTAAGAATACAAGTAATTCTCATATATAAGGTATAGAATATAATACAATATAATACAAGGGAGAAGAGCAATTAAGAGAAAGAAATTTAATTAAGTAAAATTAGATTAATTAAAAATTAAATATAATCTACTTGCTACACAGAAGTTTAAACCATTAAACAATTTACTTAATACTAAAAGAGTACAATGAATCACAAACTATTTTTCTTCACAGAAAGTTATACAAAACATTTTTTTTTATTTATTATTTTTTTTTACTACAATCGCTACTGAAATTATTCTTTTGAGATGTTAAAAAAAAAAAAATTTTTGATGAAGTTATCAGAGTTATAGACAATTATTGAAATATTCATTAAGCAGGTGGGCTTTAACTTGTTTTTTGAAAACAGTTAATTTGTTTGCTTTTTTGATATCCTGAGGTAGATTATTATATTGTTTTGTCATCACGCTAATAAAACCCTTTAAACCGTATTTGGTTGTTTCAGTAGTATTCACTATGAGGTTATTTTGACCTCTGTATTATGATCATGTATATTATTGAATTTGGGGATGTAAAACTTACTATGGAATAGATCATTGAGAACTTGGAAAGCAAAGGTAGTGATTGATAGTTTTAGTGATACTACCAGGGGAATAATTCCTGATTCCTGAAAAATCTTCTTCGTGGGAGTATGGAAGTCTAAGTTATAAATTATCTTTATAGCCCTGTTTTGTAATGTTTCAAGTTGTCGAAGTTGAGCCTTATTACAGGATTGCCACACTATATCCATATATATAAGATGCGAATGTATGAGTGCATAATAAACATTTTTTAAAAGAGGTCTGGGTAACCCATTGTCTCTCAGTCTAGCAAGAACCCCAATAACTGATATTATTTTTGTTTTTATTTTTTCAATATGGTTGTTCCAACTAAGGGTTGAGTCTAAAATAAGTCCTAGAAAAGTGATGCTATTTACCTCTTGAATTATTACATTGTCTAGTATCAGATGTTGATGTTGGTTATGAATAAAGCTAGGTTTCCTGAATAAGATATATTTTGTTTTATTTGTATTTAGGACCAATTTGTTATAAGTTATTTTAACCATTTATTTAGAAGATTCAGGTCTGTTTGCATGTCATTAATAATAGATATTTCAGAAGTTCCAGAGTAAAAAATTTACATGTCATCCGCAAATAAGGTGATTTTACCTATTAATTTAAGGTTAGTAATATCGTTTATAAATAGTAAAAATAGTATAGGACCGATAACCGAACCTTGTGGAACACCAGATTTTAATTTCAGCATATTCGATTTAACATTATTAATGGAAACATATTGATAGCGATTTTTGAGGTAACTTTCAAACCATCTAAGAGGAATACCTCTAATACCTAGATTGTTCATCTTACTAAGAAGCAAATCATGATCTACCATATCGAAAGCCTTTTTCAAGTCAATGAACAGGCCAGCTGCAATCTCATTATTATCTAGTGCTTTCTGTATAGGGACAATTGCATCAATCACTGCATTTACAGTGCTAGATTTTAGTAAGAATCCATATTGGGCAGAGTTGAGAATTCTATGTTGGGGATTGTTTATGAATGATAATAACCTTTTTTTCATAACTTTCTCTATTATTTTTGAGAGTGTTGGTAAAATACTAATAGGTCGATAATTATTTGGATCCATTTTCTCCCCACCCTTATATATAGGAATAATTTTGGCGGTTTTAAAAATGTCAGGCATTATTCCTTCACTGAAAGAGTCATTTATAAGTTTGACTAGGTGTGGGAGCAGATGTTGTCCACAACGTTTGAAGGTAAGGTAAGGTAGCTCTAATACAATCTGTCATCCAATATGGTATTATAGGCTTGAAAGGAAGTGACACTTCTGTATTGACTCCTCTGAATCTAATTCAGAAGAGAATATTGTTTAAAAAATCCTGTAGAGCAGTGTTTTTCAACCTGTGGGTCGCGACCCCCTGGGGGGTCGCGGAGCCTCTGTAGGGGGGTCGCGAGAGGTCGAGAAAACTTCAGTTTTTTTATACAACATATAATTTGTGAGACTTAAATAAAAACTCGATAAGAGTTAAAATTATTATATTTAACAAAATTTCCATATAATCAATCATACAAGTCAGAAAAATGCTAGTTTAAAACATGTTATTACAAAAAAAAAAATATTAAAAATGTGTTTAAATAGAAAATGATTACATCTGTGCTTGCTTATCTTAAATAGCAGTATGTATTGTTAACGAAAAAGATACTCTTTATGTTATTTACACAAACTCATTAACAAGAAATAAAACCTTCGAGTAATCGTTCATTTTAATGTGAAGGTTGCGCTGGAGTTTGTTCAATTAATTTCTCCCATCATGGATCCGTTTTTGCCACATTAAGTATTAAATCGTTTTCCAAATTTAAGCGATTTCTTAGTTTACATTTTATTTGCGCCATTGAGGAAAATGCCAACTCGCACAAGTACGAGGTAGAAAATGGAATCAACACTTCAAAGCCTCGGTTGTTAATTCCGGGTATTCTGTTCTTCTTTTTAACCAAAACGTATCCAAATTTTCAGACTTGAATTCCAAGTGTAACATCCCATCGGCAGATAGTTCCAGCAGATTCTCTTTGAGCTTAGTTGCTAAATTTGCCTCGTTTATAGCTGCATTTAAAAACGGATTTAAGATCCATCTTTGCCCAGTGTTATCCGATATCTCTTGCAGTGAGAAGTAATGACACAATTCTTTCTTCAAATTATGTAACACCATTTTCATACCAGATATATATGAGTTGATATTGATCTCGCTTCCGACTTCTTCAATGAAAGACTGTGTGGACGAAAATGAATCAAAGTTGTTTTGATTTATAGATGATAACCACAATTCAATTTTTTTTATAAAGCCATGGAGTTTGTCTTTTGCTGTAATGACATTTTCATCATGCCCTTGAAGACTTTTATTCAAGTTATTTAAATGTTCAAATAAGTCAGAAAGAAAAGCCAATTTTAAAAGGAATTCCGGGTCAGAAATGAATTCAGAGTAATGTGACTTGGCTTGCTGTAAATATACCAGTAGTTCAGCGCGAAGTTCCATAACTCTGGTCAGTACTTTGCCTTTTGATAACCACCTAACCTCTGTATGGTAAAGCAAATTGCGGTGTAGTGTCCCCATATCTTCACAAATGATTCGAAACAATCGAGTCTGCAACGCTTTTCCTTTAATAGAATTTACAATGTTAATAATAATAATATTAAGAACTTGACTGTATTCTTGCGGTAAGGATTTGGCTGCAAGAGCTTGGCGATGGAGAAAGCAATGCATCCAACAAGCGTTTGGCATCTGTTCTTTCAGTCTAGCAATAAATCCACTCTTCGCACCAGTCATGGCTTTTGCTCCGTCACTACAAATAGCAATGCATTTTTGTGCCCAATCGATATTCATATCTTGCGTAGCTTCAAGGAACATGTCATGCAAGCATTGACCTGTAGTATTTTTGGGAAGTACCTTGCAAAATAGTATTTCTTCCATTATTATTTCATTGGATTCAAAACGCACAAAAGCTACAAATTGCGCACAACCCGCAATATCCGTTGATTCATCAAATTGCAAGGATACAAAAGAACTTTTCTTTATTTTTTCTATGACTTGATCACGAACATCAGACGCCATATTGCTTATCCTGCGTTGAATGGTATTGTCAGAGAGAGGTATACTTTTGAGCTTTTCGACCTCTTGCTTGCCAAACATAATCTCTGCTATATCTAAAGCCGCTGGTAAAATCAAATTTTCGGCAATACTGTGAGATTTCCCTGCTTTAGCCACACGAAAAGCTACTCGATAACTAGCGAGCAACGCTTTCTCATTTAGGTTGGACATTTGTCCTATAGCAGTTTTTTGATGTTCAAGAGCTTTTAATTTCCGCTCAAAAAATTCCACGGGTTAATTTTTTTCATTAGGATGTTTTGTGTTTAGGTGGTGTACCAACTTCGATGGCTTCATGCTTTCTCTTGACAACATTTCAAAGCAAATTACGCACTGCGGTTTACTGTCAATCACAGTAAACCCAAATTTTAAATAATTGTCGTCATAAAGACGTTTTTTTCTTTATTCCACTACTCCCGCTAGACGTTGATGGTTCTGATGATCTTTTCAGGAATTTATCCATTTTCAATTATAACAACTCAAATAAATACGTACCGTAAAACAAGTGGTTCGCGCTCTTCAAACAACTAAACAGCAGACATGACCACGCATGACTTACGCTCACAAATCAGTTTATAATTACTCAAACTCCAAGGCACCTTACAATCCACATAACACCGAATTTACACTTCTGAATCGTTTTCACTTATCGGGATTGCTTCTGATTCGACTTCCTTCGCTGTCTTGCATCAAACTGCCATGGCCGCGGTTGACCGCCGTATTTATAGGCCACCGCATTCTAGCGAGAATTATCTCGAAGCGTAAAGAAACGTCTCGAAACTTGTGGATCTTTCGTGGACTACCAGCGCCATCTCTTGCTAACATCCGGAACCTGCACTAGTTCCTAGTGTTACCAACAGATGGCGCAAATAACGCAAACGCATAAAATTGTTGTAAGTATTACATATTTTTAACATACATGGAAAAAGGGGTTGGGGGGTCGCAAAATATTTTTTGATACTACGGGGGGTCGTGTCATGAAAAAGGTTGAAAAACACTGCTTTAAAGTATCGTACTTACCATGGAAGAATACATTTTCTGCTTCTTCCATGTACTTACCCTGAATGAGGACATCGGCTGATATGCTGAATTTATTCCAGTTCACTCTGTGTTACTGTTTAAGCCTAACACATTTTGTTAGAAAAAACAATTATTTGATGCTGTTTTAAACATAGAATTGACTGTTAGTTTAAATTGTAACGTTTGGAATTCATATTTCTTTTTAATAGATACTAAGTTAGTAACCACATCAGAAATTAACATCAGCTGCCTTAGCTGTAGCCCAGTGGCGGCTATTCAGGTGAAGTAGCACTTCACCAGGATTTTTCCTTTACAATACGTTTATTTTTAAAGTTTATTTACAATATTTACAATATTTTTAAAGTTTATTTACAATATTTACAATATTTTTAAAGTTTATTTCAATATCACGAATGTTGGTTTTTACTATAAATGCATTTATGTAATTTTGTATTGCCCGCCACGAGTGGTGTCAAAGGAGGAGGCGCCAGAGAGCTCCCGAGTCTTGCAAGCAAGCACGAAGCAGAATTAGCCTTGATTCACTTCCCCTGTTCCATGGGTAGTCTGGTCCACTAAAAATGATGCTGGCTCATGCTGCAAGCAGCATTTTTCTCGCTTATCCCACATCCATGCTGAGGGGATCAGACTACCCACGAAGGTGTCCAGCTCCTCCTGCACTTGAATATAGAGCGTGTCGTCCTTCGGCTTCATGATGGCGCGCGGTTACCACAGCAAGCTGCTACAATGACAGTGTCTGGTGGGTTTCATACCTACTCCTCTTCTGCTAACAGCTCCATTAATAACAAAGCACCAATTTCACTTCCTCTACCCGTACCAAAGGTAATAAATGTTCGAAATCAATGTTTTTAACATAAATACCTGTTTTGAATTCTCCTCTGTCCAATAATATTTTCAGGAACGTGTCTGTGTGGCTTGAGAACTAAACATCGTGTATAAATAAAACGTATTTGGATTAGATATCTTCTGGGGAGATTGACGACTTTTTCTTACTTTTATATGGTATCCTTATACTTTGAAGGGTAGTTATAAGCCAGCTATCGTTTGTACAAACTCAGGCTTTTAAGTCTTACATCTTTGGGCAAGGCTAAAACAGACTTTCATTCTTCACGATTTTATAAAAAAAAATAACAATTTTGTTTAAATTTTCCACACGATTTGCATAGACACTAAAGAGCTATAATTTTTATTTTTAACATTTTTCAATTAATTATTTAAAAGGTGTTTATAAACAACCATATACTTCAGCTTGGAGAGGAGCTTGGATTCTTCCTCATAAAATTAAATATCATTAACGGAAAAAAAAAAAATTATAGGCGTTCGATTCTATTGCACAAAAGTGAGGCATAGGGATGAAACTAGAAGTTAATTTATTTAATGTGTGTCACCATGTACCAAGACTACTGTGTACTGTGATGAAAGCCCACTGTCACGTGTCACAACACTGAACCATCTTCGGAGATTGTCTCCGATAGGACGCCATAGGATGACAACGTTGAATCACGACGTTTCATTCCTACAATGCATATTTTTTCATAGGCAATCATATGACATGTGACATATTAATCACTGCATATTAATTCCTTGAAGTATCCAGTAACGAGCTGAAGTTTATCAGATAAAATTGCATCTTTCCGACCCTTGCAAGCATATTAACTTATAAGATAAACAACAGTCATTGGTCGATATCCGAGGCATTGCTAAAGATTATTAGTCAATTTCAAGTCCGCGTCGCATGAATGGAATATTCTGAATAATCTGATTAGGAGAATAATAATTACGATAAACATCAATAGATTCGCGGCGGAAAAGCAGGATCGAATTTATCTCATGAAACTCATAAACTCATTAAGAGTATTCCATGAATAAAATGTATCAGATTTTATAAATAATAACTATATTCTTACCTGCATTGTTTAAAATCAAATCATCATTGTGCCAGCTGTCAAATCACGACGTAGGCCTACTAAATGAAGGATCAAAAATGTTTCCAGACAAGTATCTTGTTTAGCGAATATTTCAATTCAGAAAGAACTTTTACTGCAGCTAGAAGAAATGCAGCCATTCTATGATGATATCACCAACAAGTGTGCAGCCTTAAAGGACTGTCGAAGGATTGATTTGCTATACAGGACATAGGTGAGTTGGGTTATTAACGTAAGCATGTGGCATTTTTTTTCCTCTTCACCTAATTTTCCGGCCACGAGCCGCCACTGCTGTAGCCTAACCTCTTTTAGGTAGATTTCAAAGATAAATCTACCTATTGGGATCGGTACCATGTCATGACTTTCAAAAAATTATTTCATATCTATACATTTCCTGCCTCCCTAAGTACGAAACCACCGCCCGTTCAAAAGTTTATATGGGTGATTCTTCAAATACAGGAAAATTTGTGTTCCGGAGTGATATTTCCCTTCAAATTCAACTTTAAAAAAAATTAAAATAAAAGTTCGTTTCTACTACTTCCATACTACAATTATCACTTTGAAATGTCACTAACTTTAAATTCTGATATTCCAAAATCAAACTTAATTCAATGAAATGTCATCCACATGCCCTGTCCCATGCCCCGGTTTTGTATATTCTAATGCATTTTTCCACAAAACAAAATGTTATTTCCTTTTCAACTTTTTTCCTGCCAATGAGTATGAATGTGTGAAGAATATTAACCCCTAAAAAATAAAATGAAATAAAATTGTCACCTCACCTAATGAACATAAAGAATGTCCCAAGGGTTTTTGGTCATCCACATGGCTGAAAAAAATGGAATTTTTTCTGCAGAAATTAGAAATTTGTATAACTGGCAACAGTGTTAGAAAGCCAACAGGGCAGCTTTTTGTTAAATTGTAAGGTTGAATTTTGCTTGCTTACAAACAGTTTGGGATTAACAAAGGACTTTGCATCATTTTCAAGGAAAGCGTTTTTATTCCCCGTCATTAACATGGCTTCTAGAAAGTAGGCAGAAAGTGAATATTAATTAATTTTGATTATGCACTATGATAAACCTTTCAATTCAAAGTACTTGACTGAAGTTGAGCTTACAGAGGTTTAGGAATGGCTTGCTGAGACCACTTAAACTCCTTTTTTGTCATCCACATGGCTGATTTTTGTGTCATCCACATGTCTCATGAAGTGGTATGTGGATGACTCTCAAGTCATGTAGATGATAAATGTAGGATACTATTGTGTTTGTGGTGTCTGTGACCTGTACTCAAGATCTTAAAACTGATTAAATGAATTTCTGCTTGATTCCCCCCTCCCCCAAAACCATAAAAACACAGTCTCGTTAAAATTACATTAATTCCGGAGTATGCACACAAATTTGCAAATTTGGTGCAAAATCAACTGAAGTATGCTGAGAAAAATATGAAATCACACAAAGAAAAGCAGATTGTTGCCAAAGTTAGTCATTAATGTGGCCTTCTGCCATCCACATGTACACGGATGTCATTCACATGGCTTTAAAAAATAAAGAAATAAAAATAAATAAAAATATAAACATTTAAGCTCTGCTGGTGTCATATTATAATCAAGTAACCCCTGAAGTATTTTAGTAATTTTTTTGAGATCTTTTAAACACAGTAAAAAATTTGGATTTTACACACTCCAAATTTTCCCGTATTTTAAGAATATATATATATATATATATATATATACCTCTTTACATGCTAGCGACCATAATTTTGAAGATATTTGAACCAAATTTTATTATCTTATTTCTAGGCCCAATAGTTCGGACAAGTTTGTTAATGAGCAAAATTGGCCCCAGGGAGGGGGTTGAAATTTTGAAAAATTTATATCTCGGCCCCTTTGAAGTATAGAGGGAAACTTTGTTTGAATAAATTACAGTACTCCCTATGGAGTTCACAGTGTCACCAACGATTCTGGGGTTTTGGAGGTACGAGTGGGTGGGATGGAAATTCAAAATTTTTGAAACCACATCTTGTGGGATATCGTTGAAAAGCTCTTGATGAGTACTCTATAAATCGATAACTAGTTTCTCGATAGCTCTCATATAAGGCGAGATTTGAATGTTTGAAAAACAATAACACTTAAAAATATACCGGTACCTCATCCTGAAGGCCTGCCAAAAGAAACGTGTGAGGACCGACTAAGGATAAAATTACCAGTGTAATAGAGTTTGCAATATTAAAATAATAGTTACACACCTTTAGAACAATAATGCATGGCAAAATAAAAAAATATATAATAAAATATGATATCAATTTAAAACATAGTAAACAACTCTCTTTTTATAAAAAAGATTTCAGATTTATTTATATTTCATATGATGCATTGACGGCTCAATGAAAAAAAGAGTGTTTTCCTCAAAGAACATTGGGACTATAAGGTTAGTGTTACTGTATTGTCTTGTGATATAAAAACATTGTTTCTTGCTTGTATTTATGAAACTAAAACTATACTGAACTCCGTGGTGCTACATCCTTTTATTTTATTTATTTATTTATTTATTGTAAGAAAACCCCAACGAGCAAAGCTCACCTTAAGGGGCTATATACAACATGACATGCATTGTGATACATAAATTTTCAATTACAAATAACTTATAAATATACAAGAGGTGCAATATATACAAGAGGTATAAGAGTGAAGAGGTACAGAATATAGGAACACAAAACAAAATGACTTGATTTTAAGAGTGAAGTGAAATGATAGATGATGAAGGGAAACATAGTTACATAGTATAATAGTGATCAATATACAGTATCTATTTATTACTATATCAAAGAACTTAATTAATCTTAGATTTTCAAGGGATCTCCGTCACCTACAAACGGCAGATGGCAGGATTGGGGGGCATGTGGTCAGCATGCCGACACCAACGGCCGTTAATGATGGTTTCCTTGACCGGAACCACTGCTCCTCCATCAAGTAGCTGAAACATCATTACAGAATACTCTCTTTTTATTAAAAAAAAATATTTTAGTTCTTCTTACCATATATCAATTTCTTCTAAAGGTTAAGCCCTTCTTATGGCCGACTTAATAATAAAAAAAAAACTACTAGTTA
The DNA here is from genome assembly GCA_964059195.1 of Ectobius pallidus. NCBI lineage: Eukaryota > Metazoa > Arthropoda > Insecta > Blattodea > Ectobiidae > Ectobius > Ectobius pallidus. The sequence continues at coordinate 73,659,548 of CAXKWD010000007.1, read as the reverse complement.
TATAAAACTAAGTTTTTCATACATAGTAAGCTTATGAGTTTCCATAAAACCAGAAGTATAGACCAGTAGTCTCTTGGTTAAGTCCACCGTTAGTTAGGCCCTGTTACAGTGCTCTTTTGCAGTTATTATTGCGGGTTTGTCAAGCCAAGGATAAAGAAGAAAAGTGCTGTGCACGACAATAAATTAAACCAAAAGCACTTCGAAATTTACCTCAGCCTGTAGGCCTGCCTAAAGGGTTTCTTTTTATTTTGTGTGGCAAACGGTTTAGGAGACATTTTTTAAAACTCAGATGCAGTGGTAGCTCGTGAGATTTCTTAGGAGAGGGGCACATGCGAATATATGCTATAAATATTAGGAGGAAAACAGTCAAAATTGCATCTAGAAGTTCTTTTTGAATGTCCTTTATTGTACCTTTGAACACACATGAATTATCTAAATGATATTTCAGGACATTGTCAAATGTGGTATAAAGTATAATTAATGAGACCTTTAAAAACACCTGGGTTATAATTACCTCTCTCATTATGCCCATGCGAATTCAAATTCCCCGCAAAATTTTACAGTGTCAACAATGCATGGCAAAGATTAAAAAAAAAAATAATAATAATAATTTCATGCTTATGAACAGATGAACAGTAGCTACCAACAAGTTGTACCATGTAATCAGCCTTTCCTTAAGACGGCATGACTCATTTCATTGTCTAAAATGTTGTTTTGACCAGTAGTGTTTCTTACTTCTATCAGGTTAAAGTTTCAAGGCTTCATATCGGTTTTGGTCCATTTATCTTCTCCACCACCAAAGAAAATGCTTGGAAAACAAAACAATGTATTAGTTATCAAGTTATCAGACACCCCCAGATCCACTCCATTTTTCCCTACATGTTTTTATTCAAATTCCTGTCACATGCTCTGTTTTTATCATTATAAGTTAAACTTATTGAAATCCATGGTCTAGCCAGGTTTATTTCTTTCGGTCATCGAAATTAGATATTTACTTTGTAACTAGCTTACCTCATTCATTTCACTGCCTACAGTATTGTGCTTAAACTATGTAAAAAAGTTTTTCACTGATTAAAATAACACCAAGGAGAAGAACTAAGTAGCACAATGAACACTCGCAGACAGTAATACTCAACATGTGTTTACTTCCGGCCTTCTAGCTTATTTGGGAAGTTTTGGAAGGGGGTAAGAAAAAAGCATTTTTGTATCCTCCCTTCACAAATGTGCAAGTGGATGGGTAAGGTGTTGTGATACCCCGCGAAGAATCAGTCACTGTGGGAGTAAGACAGGTAGCTGTATTCGCTCTCTTTCAATTTGAAAACCACCCCCATCTAACGGGTATGCACCCAATTCATGACTGTAAGACAGCACCAAAACGTGTCAAGTCGCAACATTACTGTGACCCTGTACAATTTAAGCTAGCCACAACCCCTCCTTGAACTCTCCTCCATCATGAGGAGAGGGATTGATGTTAAGGATGAGAGACAGTCAGGCAGCCAAGTGACAACGGAAATTTGACTGATCCTGTGTTGTTAAACTTGACTTACACCACGAACAAGCAGAACAAAGGCACGAAGTTTGAAGTAGATAAATATTGTATAACTTTATACATTGCTGTTACAGTTCATATTCAAAATAGATGGGGGGCACATGACCCTTTGACATATAGGTAGAATTGCGCCTGCTCAGATATTAACGTAAAATAATTTGGAAGACAAAACAGTACTCGTAAATTCATAGGATGCAATCATGTTTTTGACGTCAGCCAAAATCGCAACACAACATGTCTATTATTTACTAAGTCATGCTGTTCAAATTTAATGGGATTTTTAAAGCAATTATTGAGTACATAGAGATAAATATGATTCATTTTAAAATTAACTTAATTTGGCGAAGTAATCTTTAATAATAGTCAGCCAGTTGGTGACATCATAAACTTGATCACATTTTATGAAATTACCGACATGTCTAAAGTCTAAATTCTGAATAGGACTTATATAAAATACTAAGCAAAATCAATAAGTCCAAAGAAGCAGTCAAAAGCACCATGCCTGAACTATTACTTTACAACAAGTTGCACCACCTCATAAGGATTACCATCATTTATAAAATGTCATCATTTCAAATTCAGTTACTACCCTATGTTCTTGCTTTTAAGGAAAATTCCTGTTTTCAACTAATACAATTTGAAGTCCCTGTATAAATGAAGGAACACTATATATAGGCCTATTTAATTTCCGCTTTTAAGGAACTCTGCTCTAAAGAAAATCCCACTTCTAAGAAATAAATAATTTTGCAAATTCACAAATATTTGCATAGTGATTTCCTGAACTGAATAAAAAAGTTTAAATAATGAATATAGATGAAAAAAAAAATTGAATGTGTTTGATGACTTCAAATAACTTTTCACTCATTGTCAATATCTAGAATAGGTAAAATTTATCATGGACTCTTAGTGTAGTGGTATAATCACTGTCCTTGATCACTAACCCATGAGACTTATAACAAGTCTGCCTCATGAACATGTAGGAAAGTTCCATGCAAAAGTGACGGTAATGAATTATCATGGAGCGATGATTCAAGTGATGAGATGATAAACAATAAAAATGTAATAAGTGCTTGGTAGTGACAACAGTGACAGTGAAAGTGAACAATCCGGTAGTGAGATTGGACCTAACATTCATAAATGCAGGAAGATTGCTGATAACTGTGATGATAGTGCTACAGATAACAAACTACCCAGTGCTAGTATGTCAAATTGCGATACGCATAATGTAATTGCTATAACTGAGGAATGTTTTTGGAAGTACCACACCTATCAGAGTCAGCCGCGGTGATCTAGAGGTAGCATGCTCACCTCTAGATCCAAAGGTCGCGGGATGAAACCCAACTGCGGTCAATGGTTTTTTCAGGACGTAAAAATCCTGCGCACGGAGTGCTCTGGGAGGGACTTTAAGCTGGGGGCCTGTGTTGTAGATTTACCGCACTTAAAAGAACTCCAAGCCTAAATTAGAGCCTCTGGATAAAATTTCTCGGTCCTTTCACGTCCAAGTAATACCTTAGTTTCTTGAGGGGGGTTGGGAGGCTTACCACCTGTCCCTCTGCCCTCTCTCGGAAAATAAGTGTAACAACATCCATATAGGTAACAGAAACCTCTACTTGGAGGCCCCTTTGCCCCAACATAGGGGGCTATAGGGTTCCAGACAGACACCCATCAGAAACACTAAGTGAGTTTATAGCCTAAATTATATTATCTACAGGTTCGAGGTTATGGTTACTTTGAGTGAAAGCAAAATATAATATATAATGGCTTGAATACATATTAGTTGGTTGAAATTTTTTGTGCTTATTTATGTTTAGTTGATTTACTCTTTTCTGAGATATTTCGTTCAATTTTAATTGTTAGCTTACTCACTCCCGTTTCTATTATTTTATGTTTCTTGGCAGCTGTATCAACTATTATTTGTGTTTATGTTACAATCTAATATTTGACAACTCTAGTAAAAGCAGGTTAGGAACAATTCCCTCTTTCTGAACACTGAAACTAACAAAAGATAATGAACAGGCTGTAATGCAGTGGCGTAGCGTACTATAAATAATTAGGGAAGCTCATAGCATACATATGGAAAAGCAAAGGCTAGATTAAAATCCTTACCTTAATTTTTAAAGATCAGCTCTATTCTCCTGTTTCTCCCAATAAATAATTCTATGACGTCATCTTCGAATGTATGTCTGCTCCTCAATCCATTCAGCAGAGCCTTCTGTATGTTTAACAATGCGAGTGCCGCTAATCTTTTTTAAGTCTGAGAATTTCTCAGGTAATTTTTAATCCTTTTTAACGCAGAGAAAGACCTTTCACTCGTTGCACTTGTAGCTGGAATTGTTAAGATTAGACTGCAAAGTTTGAATGTTTGAGGAAAAACTGCTCTTAAGTCGAAGGTCCGGATATATTCATGAAGATCATAAACAGTTTCCTTCGCCATATCAGAATCACAATAAAGAACAGAAAGTTCACTCCTCAATATATCAATGTCAAAATGCATTCCATAATTTTCTTGTAAGCATTCTAGTGCATATTCTGGAATCTGAGTTTGAAAATTCTGAAACTGCCTACTAGTAGCTGTCAAGGAGACTTAAAAATTTCAGTCTGGGGACCTCTGCAAACCTGTTTGAAATATTCAGAGATACCACATCAATGACTTCGTAAAAGAAGTCTTTTGTATGAAGATTTCTTATCTTCACCAGGAATTGAATCTATGCAAATTCTTTTAGATTTTTGGGAGCAAATCCTGTTCAGACGAAAATACTTTCATTTTTCCCAAGACAGAATCAAAATTCTCACGAAGTTTCTGCAAATGACGTTTAAAGTGTTCAAGCTTTCGCATACAGAAATAAATATAATTTGGTTTTGTCTGAAGTACTTTGAATAGTGAATCAGAAAATGGAAATATTAAGGAAAATATTTCTAAAAATAAATTGAAATCGAATCCCTTTATAGTCGTCAGCAGACCTTGGGCAGAAACAATGGTTTCTGAATCCCATTCACTCTAATTTTCAACAATGCCGTCAAATAGCTGTTCAATATGGGATCTGTTTTAATGAATCATTTCTACTAAACGACTATGATACTGCCATCGTGTAGGAGCAATAGCAGGAAACATTTTGTTTATATGTTCATTTAGGGCAATAGATCTTTTAGAAGACTTCGATTGAACGCAGACTAAATTTCTTTGTTAATACGTCTTCAATTACACAATCACAAGAATCACTGCTGCCACTCATGATAAACAGAACCGCCCACACCACACCTTCCCACAACACCACATGCGGACCTACCCTAACGCATGCAGCGCTAATGCGGTGGAATACAACACTGCAACCGCTTCCAAATCTACCAATTTTAGTGGCGGGAAAACTAAAAAGCTTGCATTTCCGTACAGCCCAGAAGACTGCTGTTCAAAAGCAGCTTCCTAACTTGGGCTGCCGCATCAAACTGTGCAATAATACTGCTGCATCTCATGTTGTCTCATTTACGGAACACATGATTTGATGAAAAGAATGTACTTCGTCTACGAATTAAATGTCTTGCATTTACAGACTATTACACGATAAACATTAATTTAATTTTTGCCAGCAATCTTGGGGAAGCACTGCTTCCCTAGCTTCTTAAGTAGCTACGCCCCTGCTGTAATGCAACAAAGAGGGTGGTAGGCAAGGCGTATAGAAAAGGAGGTGGGTCGGACTGATTTCCTTGTGGTGGGGGAACCAGATTCGTGACAGAGCTGCAGTCCCGACCCACGCGCCTGTATATTGTATTGAATTGTATAAATTAGAACAGGAACAGATAAAAAAAGGTTGGTTGATGAATGTAACAGCATAATGAATAGAATGAGAAAGTGTGATGACTCGGCCGCTAATATAATGGTGGGTATAGGGAGAGCGGCGGTCCACCGAAACACTGGCAGCACCTTCGTTTGCGTTTCAACTTCTCAATGCTGCATCATGATATTTGACATCTTATGATTAAACTCGCAATCTTTAATTAACCCTTGGTCCTATTTCTGTGAAATTTGTGCAGAAATAATCTGCACAACACAGTCCTTCTGATGGTTAAAACTTACTTACTTACTTACTTACTCCATGGCGCTACAGCTCTTGGAGAGCCTTGGCCTCCTTGATGACAATCGCCCATTCTGCTCGGTCCACTGCCTTCCTTCGCCATCCTCAGATTCCTATACTACGGAGGTCCTCCTCTATATCATCCAGCCACCGCTTCTTTGGTCTTCCTCTACTTCTTTGTCCTTGTGGTTTTCCAAGGAATACCTTTCTTACAGGATTGCTGTTCTCCATACGCTGGACATGTCCCAACCACCTCAGTCTACTCCTTTTTTATTTCGGTCACAAGATCTAGCTCTCCATAAAGCATCTTCAACTCTGCATTAGTTCTAATTCTCCATTCTCCATTATCGTTTACCCCTCCAAAAATCTTCCGCAAAATTTTCCTCTCCCATACTCCTATTCTGTTCTCATCTGCTTTAGTTAAGGTCCACGTTTCTGTACCGTACATAATTACTGGTCGAATTATTGCTCGATACACTCGCAACTTCAGCCTTCTGGACAACAAACGTGATCGTAGGAGAGGTAAGAATGCGTAATAGCATCTATTGGCAGACAACATTCTTTCCTTTATCTCTGTCAGCATCTCGTTACTCTCAGTGATCATGGAACCCAAGTACTTAAATTCTGTGACCCTCTCAAAGTTGTAATTATCAATGATTAGGCCTGTTTGGTTTTTGCGATCTCGACTGGCTACCATATATTTAGTTTTACCTTCATTCACTCTTAAGCCCATCTTTCTGCTCTCCCTTTCCATTTGGCTGAATCCCTCCGAAATAATTCTCTGGCTTCTGCTTATCAAAGCAACATCATCAGCATAGGCGAGATATTGAAGTGTCCCATTGATAATGGATCCTCCTCGATTGCATTCTACACTCCTCATAACTTTCTCTAAGACCACATTGAAGAGTAATTTTGACAGCACATCTCCTTGTCTAAGTCCTCGTTTTACGTCAAAGGATTCTGACAACATTCCTTGCACTTTCACTTTAAATTTCGTCTTCCTCAAGGTCATTCCCACTAGATCAGCAAGTTTCTTTGGTATTCCAAGCTCCAACATTGTTGCATACAACTGAGGTCTCCTAATACTGTCATACGCCTGTTTAAAATCAATAAACAATTGATGTAGCATAATATTGTACTCATAACATTTCTCCATGATTTGTCTCAGCATGAAGATCTGATCAGTTGTTGATTTGTCACTCCTAAAACCACATTGGTATTCTCCTAGAGCACTGTCCACAAATGGTTTCAATCGCAGTGCTAATGTTTTAGTAAGCACTTTATATGTCACATTTAGCAGTGAGATTCCCCTAAAGTTTCCACAAACAGTCTTATCTCCTTTCTTATGAAGTGGGCATATTATAGCCTCATTCCATTCCTGAGGCATTTCTTCCATCTCCCATATTCTGACCAGCAGTTCATAGATGCATTGCCTCATCTCTTTTCCACTATGTTTTAGCAATTCAGAAGAGATTCCATCTTCTCCTGGCGCTTTATTATTTTTTAAGCTCTTAATGGCTTCATTGACTTCCTTCAGGGATGGTTTTTCTATCAGCAACTGTGGTTCATCATATAATAATACTGACTCCTGATTCTCCTCATCTACAGTGATTACCTCATCTTCCTCTTCGTCCACCAAATTCAGTAATGTCTCAAAATATTCTACCCATCTCTTCATAACTCCATCCACATCTCCAACTAGGTTACCTTCTCTATCTCTACAGAATGATGTACGTGGTTGAAATCCTCTTTTCAGCTCTCTTGCCCTGTTGTAAAAATTTCGCACTTCCTTTTTATCATACATCTCCTCCATGTTCTGTAATCTTTTCTTCTCTAGTTCCCTTTTCTTCCTTTGGAATACTGCTTTAGCAACTCTTCTTTTATCTTCATACTAATTTTTTGCAATTCGGGTCATTCGTTGCAACATTTTAACTCTGGCTTGATTTCGTTCATCAAGTGCTTGCTGACACTCTTCATCAAACCACTCATCTCTAACAGTTGGTGGTTGACTTCCCAGTACTTCCTCGGCTGTGCTAATTATTGTGGTTTTGATCTGTTTCCACTGTTTTTCTATATCCATATCAGTATCTAGTACAGTCTTCGTAGACTGCAATCTTTCTTCCAGTTTTTCTCTATATGTTCTAGCTATTTCCCCATCCTTCAGCTTATCAACAGCAAACATTTTCTGCTTCTGTCCAGTTTCTTTCTTATTGTTGGCTATCCTCTGTCTGAACCTTAATAACACCATTCGGTGGTCACTGTCACAGTCTGCCCCTCTATAGCTTCTGACATCCATTACTCCAGATCCATGACGTCTCTCATTTAACGTGTTACCATCTGGAGATTTCCATGTTTCCAATTGTATCCGCTTATGAGGAAAGAAGGTGCTGCTCACAGTCATGTTTCTACTTACAGCAAAATCTATCAGCCTAACTCCATTGTCATTTGATTCTTCATGTAGGTTGTATTGTCCTATTGTAGGTCTATAAACCTTCTCTCTTCCCACTTTGGCATTCATATCTCCTATTATCAACTTTATGTCATGTCTTGGTTGTCTATCAAATACTGCTTCAAGTTTTTCATAAAACTCATCTTTCTCTTTCTCTTCACTTTCTTCAGTAGGTGCATGAACACATATTAGAGTAGTGTTGAAGAACCTTCCTCGAGTCCTCAATACACAGATTCTCTCATTCACTGGTTCAAAATTCATCACAGCATGTTTCTTTGATTTTTTAACCATAAATGCAGTTCCAAGAGTCTTATTTACATTGCCGCTATTAAATAAGGTATAATCTCTGAAATCCATTATCCCTGTGCCCTTCCATCTCACCTCTTGGAGAGCAGCTATATCAACTTTGTATTTTGTCATCTCTTGCCTGAGGTTCCTCATAGCTCCGATTCTATTGAGGCTCAGCACATTCCATGTAGCAAGCCGTAAATCATTTCTCCTTTTCCTTTTCCTAAGTCTAACCAATAGATCCGTCTGGCTTTTGTCATCATGTGACTTCGTAACAATGTTTTTTTTTCTAGAGTAAGGTTGTTAGCCTTAAGTCGAACCCCCAACGTGGAGGACCAGGGAACCTTCTGTCAGGGTTACCATACCTTAGCCGAGAGGATCCAGTTTTAAGGCGCTGGAAATTCACCCTCATCCATCCCCTAGAGGTAGGATTTGCTGATTGCGTAGGTAGGTTAGCTTACCAACTTGAGCATTTCTCGGTACTTATTGGTGGCACCTTCTCGACATGAGTACCCCCACCGAGACTCTGTAACCAGCCGTTTACCCTCCCCATTTACCCGGGCTTGGGACCGGCATTGACTGGAGCAGGATTGCTCCCCCAATGGCTGGGTTGATGGTTAAAACAGAGACTTAAAAAATGCGGACATAAATGTTTTTATTTCATTATATAAACATCACCAATTACACAAAATTCATGGAGGGTGAAACGGAATTTGACTAAGCGACAATTTTTTTTTCATTTTTGTGTCCCATAAAAACTTCAAGTTAGAGTAATTGAGTGGTAATTATTCCGGGCGCTACAGCTGTCTGAATGATGTGGGACGATCGTGAAATGTTGAGGGTGAAGCAAATTTGACTATGCGACATTTATTATTTTATTTTTGTGTCCAGAAAGAGATCAAGCATGTAAGGTTCAGTGAAATATTTGGATCTTATTATAAATCGAGTACCACCTATATATCTATAATGTTAACGAGTAATAGTAATTACTCTAAAGCTAAAGCTATCAGAATGGTATTGAGGTATTAGCAGGCATCTTTTCCATAAAATACCAGCAATAACGTAAAAATGTTTACATAATTTATTCGTGGACTCAATAATAATACTATATTAACTGACTACTTGTACCCATACTGCAAGATTGACCGGCTGGGGAAAAGGAGTGAATGAAGCTTTTTTCTAACTTAGTAAATCTGCACTACTTTTATTTATGCATTTATTGGATTATTTATCATATTTTCTGTTCACTTATGTAAGTAATTTTTATGTATAATTATCATAGCAAATGTCTTATTAGTTTAATATCTTGTTCCTTCTTTAATAATATAATTTAACAACATAAGACGTACATCAGTTACAGCGAACGGCGAATGGTCGAGGGTTTGAGCAAATAGCGGGCTGTAGTTTAAGGCAAGAGGATTTAATTTTTTTATGAAAAAATCAGGGAAAATGCTTTGAAATATTGTGTGATGTAGAATGCATTGCAAAACAATTTTTGCATATGTGCGTCTTTATCGGATGTTGAGACGCCAATTTTAAAGATCACGCGCCCTATTTTTGTAGTGCTGCTTATGAAATTTTCCATGCCCTGCAATTCACGAACCATCCCTTAGTTTATATTATCTCTGTTCACATAATTTGTACACAGATCTACACTTTTGACCGTGTTTCACCTACAAAACTTACCCCATACAGCCAGGAGAAAATTAATATTGATATAAATAATATTACTATTAATACAATATTAATACAAATTAATACTCGGTAATGGGCACTTACTGCAAAACAGCGGCAAGCATTACAGGTATGCCAGCGCAAAATGGAGCGATTTATCCTCCACATCTCATTAAAGGACAAAATCCGCAACACAGAAATCAGGAAAAGAACAGGTATGAAGGATGTGGCAAATACAGCGGAACAGTTGAAATGGAGGTGGGGAGGCCATGTGATGCGAATGAACCAACGAAAATGGGCACAAAAAGCTACAATTTGGGACCCCAGAACAGGCTGGAGAAGTGTGGGGAGGCAAAAGACAAGATGGGAGGATGACTTCATCAAATCATCAGGAAGACTATGGTCTCGAGTAGCGAGGAATAGAAAAGAGTGGAAGAAAATGGGAGAAACTTCCACCCCAAGTGACTAGTGGAAATACAGAAGCAATCCAACCATGCACAAAAACTCTCGCTAGAATTAACTCTCGCTAGGATTAGCTCACCTAACGAGAAGTATATGAGCTTGCCCTGCATTCTGCAGGAGGCCATTGCCGGTTGGGATGTCTAGGCTAATTTTATTTATTTATTTATTTATAATATTCTATACAATGTAATATTAATATTAATTTATAAAATATCCCTTAGCTGTTTTCTACCCTAATTATACATTGTTGTTTCTATACAAATGTACATTCTTTAACAAATTCTCATCAAATTATACTAACATACCCTCTACCCTATTTTCTAGGCAACAAAATATTAGATCAAATCATCCCTTAGCTGTTTCATACCTATATTATATAATTGTTCATTGCTTGTGAACATCTTCGATTTTTGGAAAGATGTGGAACGAAATGTTACGGTCAAGCGTCTTGCTATCTGAGAAATTACTGTTACACACGACCATGTATATTTATGGAGATGAGATCTTCCAAGACGTGTAAAGCAGCCCGAAAATTGTCAAAAGTATCTAACAATTCAATTTAGATAAGGTGAGTCATTTTGAAATAGATTAATGTATTATTTTGTTTAAGAGTGTTTGCAATTTTTCCTATACCGCCCGTAGTAATCTTGCTCCCGCGAATCTCAAGCAGAGTAACTGCTACCTAGCGGCGGAACCAGTGAACTACCTCAGTCATCACACTTTCTCCTCTATTCATTATGGTAACAGTTTAAAAAAATATATTGCAGTTACTGTATCTGAAGAAGTCCAAAGTGTGCTCAGTGGCGTATTTTCCAAGGCTCAAATCGAATTGATTTTAAATAAAAAGGAAGAAGAAATGGCGGAATTCCTTTTTTGATGATGGAAGTAACTACAAGACTGCAAAAATACTATATGTATAACATAAACTGTATTTAAAAATATATTGTAACTATTTTAAAATTTTGCATGGTAATTTACATTGTTGCCTCTACTATCATTTGGAAATAATGTACAATACAGAATGTTCGTACTGTAACTTATACATTGTTTTATTCATACATTGCCTTGGCATCAGAAAACTCAAAGGTAATAGTATGACAATGTTTCAGATGTATGTACATTTATAATTTGATAAAAGTTAGTTTCAAAACGATCAAGGGCGCTCATATGATATTTTCTAGGGGGGGCAAACAAGTGTGACATGGTAAGTTGAAATAAATCATGGATAGTTTGTGTTCGACTTCCTTTCTGATGATGCAGTTTCAATTGACTTCAAAAGTGGTTAAATTGTAACGACGCAAATAGCGACGTGCATAATCAACGATAGGAAACCATTCCTAAACAAAGGAAGGGTTGGGGGACCGCAACTAATCGATATTGAACGTTTTCATGATTATCGATACTGCCCTGAATTTATTTGAATTACAGAAAAGGAGAGGTGCGCATGCGTCGACGGTGAATCGACGAGAGAGGTGTGGAACCTGAAAGACGGTTAGTAGTACGTGCCTGACTACGAGAGAGAGAAGTTGAAAAGGCAGAAGGGAGAAGACGAGACTGGGATGTGCGACAGCGGTAGAGGCGTTCTGGCATGATGGTGTGTCAGACTTTCATCTAAGGAAATTCTGAATGGGAATTTCACTGATATGACTATATGGAGATAGTCGTTAGCTGGGAAAGCACATCACGTCCGCCGGTACGAGAGACCGCTTCAGCGAACACCAGCTGTGGAGAGAAGAGTGGGTCACGACTGCTCAGTCTGGACTAAGGGAAGATGTGGACATCAGGAAGTAGATGGAAACAGTACGGGATCAGAGGATAAGATGGTCATCACCCGTTGAGTATCACATAAACATTTTCTTTTGTTTTTGAGAAATGGGAAAATTTTGAGGCATTGTTTCTAAGAAATGTGTGGCGATTAGACGCCGTAAATGAAGGATTAAGAGTAGGGTTAGAAAAATAGAAGTGTGATAAATCTAGGGTGAGGCAATAAAATACAGTAATCCAACCCGTTTCTATTTCTGGTCTAAGTTAAGAAAGAGTAGTCAAGAACTGTGACCGTGGGTTAGTAAAGATGATCTCTATACTTTGGGTTTCTATGAGTGATTGTCTCACGAATGAATACATAGCTCGAGGCAATTGGTGATGCTCATTCAAACTTGTTTTTTTATAAGACAGGACGCGAGGGGAGTAAGAAAGAAGGGTAATAGGGGCTTACTTAGTATTTCTTGCGAGGGCCTCTCCCTCTTGGTTTTTGTTGGGTGACAGATGACTATCTATGAGTAGATTTCATGCTGGCCCGTAAGGATTGAGTTGTTTTCTTTAAGAGATTTATCGAAGAGTGGGAACCGTATGGATCATGGGAAAGGGAGATAAGAAAGTGAACAGTGAGAGGCAGAAGAAGGCCTATGAATAGTAGTAGATTAAGCGCCTACCATTGAAAAACTTACATGTTAGGATAGAAGTAGGAATTACTCAAGGGTTATAAAGAGAAAGTTACTGATCTGGGGCGTGAGTTAGTTTCAGTTAGAATTCTAGGGAATTTAGAAACAAGGAAATTGGGTGCCCAGGGAGTAGAATAGTAACTTGAAAAGTAGGGAAACCCGAGTAACAAGAAAGAGGGAAAATTAGAACAATGGTATAAATTGCTTACAGAGAGAGGAGTTAAAAGATAATCAATAATAACTGGTTAGATTTGAAAGAGGAGAATTGGTAATTTTGTGTAGTGAGTTGATGACAAGTAGGTCATTAGCAGGTACTAGAGATTACCCCAGAAAAGAAAAAAAAAGAAGGGTGAGGTGAGGGAACGCCAGAAGTGTCCCAAATAAAATAAATATAAAGAAATTTATGAGAATTGTGAAAGTCGTCGGTGTTGGAGGCGAACAACGGCCCCACGTGCCTCTAGGAGAGAGTGTCAGGGACCTCTGACATCGATTGTTCAAAATTGTATTTTTGTTTGCGGCCCATTAATATTTTCCCGGTTGCAGGAGAGGAGTCAGATTGTTTGTAACTCAAGATCTAGACGCCGCCCCTGTATCGGTGGTCTATCGTCACAGTCACTCTGTGGGTATAGGCCTAAATTTCCATTTCTTTCTTCATGAGACTGTCTTTCCTATCTATCTTTAAGTACAATTCTTCATGGACTAAGATGACTAGTAGACTAGTATAGGAGACATAGGTGGGATTATTGAGTGTAATATGTAGAGTTAAGGACTGGATTATGAATTGAAAACCTTTATTTATTCGGAAGAAAGTATAATATATATATATTGAAATATCCTGAAGTTGCAAATGTAAATGACTACACAAGTTAGTAGTAAATTAGAAGGATAATACGAGACGTTCTAGTAGATACCTGGAAATAAAGAAAGAAAGGAGATTAAAGTAATTAATTAGGGATTTGTTATTGTTGAACAGAGAACGTACTTATACAGTTAAACTGGGTATACTAACCTTGAATAATTAAATACTATCCTACCAATAAAAGTGTTAAATGGTTAATGTAGTGTAAATGTAATTTATTGTATATAAGATTGTTATTGTTAAAAAAAAAGAAAAAAAATATATTAAATAAATTATGGTTATTGTAACTTAAAGCAAAGTTAACGTGAAGTCCAGTCGTCACATATTTTGGTCGCCCATTACGTGGGGCTTGATATAAGAAAAGAAAATAAACATTAATTAGTTAAAATTGGAAACTTGAAATACGAGTCGTCATATATTTTGGAGCCCATAGCGTGGGGTGAGTTGTGTTGAAATCACATATTTTGATAGCCCATAGCGTGAGGCAGTGATAGTTTGATATCCTAACGTGAGGCGAGATAGTGTTAAAAGAATTTTGGGAGTTAGGTTAGTATAACTGAAATTTATTCTAAAAAAAAAAAATAATAATAATAATAACATATTTTTGGGAAAAGAATAATGACTATTGACAAATTAAGGACTTCTATAGATGACTAAGACAGACGACTGAACTATTGTGTTCTAATCTTTTTTTTTCCAGTGGTATTGTTAATATATAAATATGGCTACTTATGTTGATCCATATGCACAAATAAGAGCAGCTGAGTTAACCCAAGCTATTAGGAAGTTGAGGAAGGCGGATTTAGAGGCAGAATGTGATAGAGTAAAGTTACCGACCACAGGTACAAGGGATGAGTTAAGACAACGCTTGTTAGATTATGCCCGCAAGAACCCTCAGTCATTTCAAGTGTTAATTACGGCTTTTGCTCTGAGTCAGGAAGTTTTGGAAGAAGATTTAGTTGAACATAATATAACGGTTCCACAAGATTCATATGGAGATGTAGTGTATACATGGGTTAAGTTAATGCGTAGGAAGGCCATGGCGGTAGCTGATTCAGAAGAAGTTGTACCAGTAATACCATCGTTTACAATTCAGTTAGAGCCGCATAAACCAAATACTTTGGATCTGGTTCGTAAATGGAACATTAAATTCAAACCTGGGGATAGTATTTACTTATTTTTGGAGAGATTGGAAGATTTAAAACAAAGTTCTAAGTTACAGGGTGTAGAGTTATTGTCAGTATTACCCGAAATTTTACAAGATTCAGCTTTACTTTGGTACAGGAACAGATTAACAGATTGGCCTACATGGGAAGCTTTTTTGAAAGAATTTAGAGAATATTACTTGCCTATTGATGAGGAAGACTCGCTTTTGGATGAGATTAGACAGAGAACGCAAGGTCCTAAAGAATCGATTTTCGATTATGTTAATGCTATTCAAACGTTAATGAGGAGGCTGAGTACTCCAATGAGTCCTCAACAAATGATGAAGAATGTTATTAAAAATTTGCGTCCTGACGTAAAATTGTACATTAGACCTGCAGAGATTCAAACTATAACAGATTTAATACGTGTAGGTAGACAGTATGAACAAATATTGTTAGATTCTGAGAGATATATTCCTCCTCCAACGCAGGTTAGAGCTACAATTAAAGAAACGGCTTATAAACCTCAGAGACAAGTTGTTATACCTTCAGTTCATACAGCGCTAGGAATTCAGGGAAAACAGGAACTTCCATCGTCCGAGTTACAAAAGAAACCCAATGTTAGTTTTTCTGCAAAGACGTGGGACAAAGAACGAAATTCAAGTCATGTAAATGATTCCAGAATAGTTAAAGCAACAGAAAATAAAGAGAGACAGGATGAGTCGAGGGATAATGGTAAAAACACCACTTTACGTTTTTCAAATAACCAGCGATGTTGGAATTGTGATAAAACAGGACATAGGCAGTTCGAGTGTAAGGCACCTCGTAGAGTTACTCCACGCACTACGATTAAATGTTATAATTGTAATAAGCTTGGACATAGGTCTATTGATTGTAGGATGCCCCAAGAAAGAAAAGTTAGGCCTACAAATTCCTTATGACAATTAACTAAAAATCAGGCTTGTGTGATGTTAAATATAAATCCTACAGATTTAGTTAATGGAGATAGATGTTTTGTTGAAATTTTGCTGGAGGATATTACATTTATTGCTTTAATAGATTCCGGTTCAGATAAAACTTATGTGGGAGAGAAAGGTGACTTTTTATGTAAAATGTTAGATTTAGCAGTAGAAGAATCTGAAGTTAGGGTGGTGCAACTAGCAGATAAAACTTATAGTTCTATAACAGGAGAGAGAACTTTTGAGATGAAATTGCAGGACAGGATCTTTCAGATAAAATGTAAAATTATGCCAAATTTAGCAGTAGATATGATTCTGGGCATGGACGTTTTGAAACAAATTGGGTTAGTAGTAGATTTGCAAGATGGGACTTGGTATTTCAAAGATGAACCAGCAAAAATTTTTCAATTTGTTAAGGCTATAGATTTAAAAGAAGAAGATCAACTACATAATATTCTTACTTTACCTACACCCCAGGAAAGGGACAGATTGAATATGTTTTTGGAAAATCAGTTACAGAAATTTGATCAGTGTACTGGACTTACAGACTTGATTTCTCATGTTATTGATACAGGCGATGCAAAACCTATAAAACAAAGATATTATCCAGTATCACCCATTCTGGAAAAAGTTATACACGCGGAAATAGATAAAATGTTATTGGAAAAAGTTATAGAGCCTTCAATTTCACCTTGGTCGTCTCCGGTAGTTATGGTAAAGAAACCAGATAGAACATGGAGGTTCTGCGTAGATTTCAGAAAAGTAAATAATTGTACTAAAAGAGATAGTTATCCTTTGCCATACATTGAACATGTGTTGAGTAAATTACGACATGCTCGGTATATCAGTACAATAGATTTGAAAAATGGGTATTGGCAAGTTCCATTAGATGAAGCAAGTAAAGAAAAAACAGCATTTACCGTACCTGGTAGAGGATTGTATCAGTTTCGAGTTATGCCTTTTGGAATCCATAACGCACCAGCCTCGTTTCAAAGATTAGTTGATACTATATTAAGAGAAGAGATAGGAGAGAAATGCTTTTGTTATTTGGATGATATAGTACTTATTAGTGAGACATTTGAAGAACATTTGTCCTTGTTAGAAAAAGTCTTAGAGAAATTAAGAAAAGCTAACCTGAAAATTAATAGGGAAAAATCAAAATTTTGCAGAAGTGAATTAAAATATTTGGGTCATATCATTACTCCATTAGGAATTGCTGTAGATTCAGATAAAATCTCGTGTATCCTTGAGTATCCAGCCCCTACAAAAGTCAAGGAAGTACGAGCATTTTTAGGATTGGCTTCTTGGTACCGACGATTCATTCCATTTTTTTCTGAAGTTGTAAAGCCCCTCACTGCACTTCTGAAAAAGAATCAGAAATGGCGTTGGACTAAGGAATGTCAGGAATCTTTTGATGAATTAAAATCGAAATTATCTAGTAGTCCTATATTAACTTGTCCAGATTATACTAAACCCCTAGTGCTAGAGACCGATGCTAGTTTTTCAGGACTAGGAGCAGCATTAATTCAGACAGGAGAGGAAGGAGAGGAAAAAGTAATAGCTTATGCTAGTAGAACTTTAACGGTAGGCGAGCAAAAGTGGGCAATAGTCGAGAAAGAATTGTTAGCTATATTGTGGGCAGTTCAAAAGTTTCGTCCTTATTTGGAAGGTTATCATTTTAAAGTATATACTGATCACTTTGCTCTGAAATGGTTAAATACATTGCAGAATCCGACCGGACGATTAGCTAGGTGGAGTTTATTGCTCCAGGAGTATGATTTTGAAGTAATACATAGGCCTGGTAGATTACAAAAAGTTCCGGATGCTTTATCTAGAATACACGAAGGGAAAGTTCAAGAGAAAACGGTAGAGGAAGAGTTTTGCCTTTTGTTAACTAATAACTCTGAAGTAGTCGAATGGGAAAATATACAAGATGCTTGGTATATTAAGCGGAAAGCACAAGTACAAAGTAAACCTAAATTTTGGCCAGATTGGAAGGTCGTAGATGAGAAGTTGTACCATTTAAGATTAGATCAGTTAGAACAAACTTTGGAGGGAACAGTGAATAGGTGGAAATTGGTTATACCGCAAGATTATAGGATTAAGGTATTGCAGGAATGTCATGATGCACCTACTGCAGGACATATGGGGATAGCTAAAACTTTCTTTAGAATAGCAAACAAGTATTATTGGCCGGGAATGTTTAGAGATGCTGCTAAGTATGTTACTGCGTGTGAAATATGTCAGAGACAGAAAGTGTTACAAACGGCTCAAGCAGGACCAATGCATTTTTACCAGAAAGAGAAACCTTGGATGACTGTAGCTACTGATTTGTTGGGACCTTACCCACGTTCCAAAAAAGGGAACAGGTACATTGTAGTATTTCAGGACACCTTCACCAAATATATAGAATGTAAAGCGTTAAGGAAAGCAACCAGTAGAGCAGTTACGGAAGCATTTTATGAGTTGATTATCCTTAAATGGGGAATTCCGGGATATTTGCTGATGGACAATGGGCCGCAATATACTAGTAAACTAATGCGTGGGATAGCTAAAGCTTTTAATATAACCCCTTGTTATTTACCTGTATATTCACCACAAGGAAATCCGGTAGAAAGAGTTAATAGAGTATTGAAAACCACGATTGCGAGTTACATTGAAAAGGATCAAACAGTTTGGGATGTGTATTTGAGAGAATTTAATTTTGCTATAAATACGGCTAAACATAGTTCCACTGGATGCACTCCTTATATGCTAAATTATGGGAAAGAGCCTGAAATTATCAGCAGAATTGAGAGGGTAGAGAATCAACCTATACAGAAAGAAATTCCAAAGTTTCGGATAGACAGATTTGATAGATTAAAAACGGTACGTCTAATGGTCAGACATAACTTAGAAACTGCTTATAAGAATTCAAGTCATTATTATAATCTTCGGAGGAGAGAGGTGAGATTTTGTCCAGGAGATCTTGTGTTAAGAAGAAACTTTAAATTAAGTGATGCCTCACAAGCTTATGCAGCAGGCTTAAGTGCAAAGTTCGTCGGCCCCTATATTATAAAGAAAAAGCTTAGGGAGAATAGTTATGAACTGACGAACCGTTTTGGTAAACAGTTGGGGAAGTGGCATGTTAAAGACTTGAAACCCTTTATACCAGGGTAAAAGAGACACAAAAAAAAAAAAAAAAAAAAAAAAAAATGTGACCTGTGTCAAAATTATTTTTTTTATGGTGAGTGTGGGAAGAATGTAACGACGCAAATAGCGACGTGCATAATCAACGATAGGAAACCATTCCTAAACAAAGGAAGGGTTGGGGGACCGCAACTAATCGATATTGAACGTTTTCATGATTATCGATACTGCCCTGAATTTATTTGAATTACAGAAAAGGAGAGGTGCGCATGCGTCGACGGTGAATCGACGAGAGAGGTGTGGAACCTGAAAGACGGTTAGTAGTACGTGCCTGACTACGAGAGAGAGAAGTTGAAAAGGCAGAAGGGAGAAGACGAGACTGGGATGTGCGACAGCGGTAGAGGCGTTCTGGCATGATGGTGTGTCAGACTTTCATCTAAGGAAATTCTGAATGGGAATTTCACTGATATGACTATATGGAGATAGTCGTTAGCTGGGAAAGCACATCACGTCCGCCGGTACGAGAGACCGCTTCAGCGAACACCAGCTGTGGAGAGAAGAGTGGGTCACGACTGCTCAGTCTGGACTAAGGGAAGATGTGGACATCAGGAAGTAGATGGAAACAGTACGGGATCAGAGGATAAGATGGTCATCACCCGTTGAGTATCACATAAACATTTTCTTTTGTTTTTGAGAAATGGGAAAATTTTGAGGCATTGTTTCTAAGAAATGTGTGGCGATTAGACGCCGTAAATGAAGGATTAAGAGTAGGGTTAGAAAAATAGAAGTGTGATAAATCTAGGGTGAGGCAATAAAATACAGTAATCCAACCCGTTTCTATTTCTGGTCTAAGTTAAGAAAGAGTAGTCAAGAACTGTGACCGTGGGTTAGTAAAGATGATCTCTATACTTTGGGTTTCTATGAGTGATTGTCTCACGAATGAATACATAGCTCGAGGCAATTGGTGATGCTCATTCAAACTTGTTTTTTTATAAGACAGGACGCGAGGGGAGTAAGAAAGAAGGGTAATAGGGGCTTACTTAGTATTTCTTGCGAGGGCCTCTCCCTCTTGGTTTTTGTTGGGTGACAGATGACTATCTATGAGTAGATTTCATGCTGGCCCGTAAGGATTGAGTTGTTTTCTTTAAGAGATTTATCGAAGAGTGGGAACCGTATGGATCATGGGAAAGGGAGATAAGAAAGTGAACAGTGAGAGGCAGAAGAAGGCCTATGAATAGTAGTAGATTAAGCGCCTACCATTGAAAAACTTACATGTTAGGATAGAAGTAGGAATTACTCAAGGGTTATAAAGAGAAAGTTACTGATCTGGGGCGTGAGTTAGTTTCAGTTAGAATTCTAGGGAATTTAGAAACAAGGAAATTGGGTGCCCAGGGAGTAGAATAGTAACTTGAAAAGTAGGGAAACCCGAGTAACAAGAAAGAGGGAAAATTAGAACAATGGTATAAATTGCTTACAGAGAGAGGAGTTAAAAGATAATCAATAATAACTGGTTAGATTTGAAAGAGGAGAATTGGTAATTTTGTGTAGTGAGTTGATGACAAGTAGGTCATTAGCAGGTACTAGAGATTACCCCAGAAAAGAAAAAAAAAGAAGGGTGAGGTGAGGGAACGCCAGAAGTGTCCCAAATAAAATAAATATAAAGAAATTTATGAGAATTGTGAAAGTCGTCGGTGTTGGAGGCGAACAACGGCCCCACGTGCCTCTAGGAGAGAGTGTCAGGGACCTCTGACATCGATTGTTCAAAATTGTATTTTTGTTTGCGGCCCATTAATATTTTCCCGGTTGCAGGAGAGGAGTCAGATTGTTTGTAACTCAAGATCTAGACGCCGCCCCTGTATCGGTGGTCTATCGTCACAGTCACTCTGTGGGTATAGGCCTAAATTTCCATTTCTTTCTTCATGAGACTGTCTTTCCTATCTATCTTTAAGTACAATTCTTCATGGACTAAGATGACTAGTAGACTAGTATAGGAGACATAGGTGGGATTATTGAGTGTAATATGTAGAGTTAAGGACTGGATTATGAATTGAAAACCTTTATTTATTCGGAAGAAAGTATAATATATATATATTGAAATATCCTGAAGTTGCAAATGTAAATGACTACACAAGTTAGTAGTAAATTAGAAGGATAATACGAGACGTTCTAGTAGATACCTGGAAATAAAGAAAGAAAGGAGATTAAAGTAATTAATTAGGGATTTGTTATTGTTGAACAGAGAACGTACTTATACAGTTAAACTGGGTATACTAACCTTGAATAATTAAATACTATCCTACCAATAAAAGTGTTAAATGGTTAATGTAGTGTAAATGTAATTTATTGTATATAAGATTGTTATTGTTAAAAAAAAAAGAAAAAAAAAATATATTAAATAAATTATGGTTATTGTTATGCAAAGTAAATTAACGTGAAGTTCAGATTTTTGACCCTTATCCTTGTAATGGTTTGAGAGTCGCTGATTTTTGGGCTAAGTTACATACTTTGGTAGTGAGCACTGAAAAAGGAGAAAAAGAAGAAATAGAGAGAAGCAGAGTAATAAAAGAAAGATAAATCCGAACCCATTTCCCGTCTCCACTGTTAAATTAAAAGCTAGTCGAGAGGCATGTAGGTACATAGCCTGTGTATCTATAATTTAATTTGTGACTGGGCTGATATAAAACAAAAAGAAGAGAGGAAGTGTATTGATGATGGCGCCCGTTAATATAAATTTTCATCAATATTATCAAAACTGGGTAAATTGTTAAAAGAAAGAGAAAGTAGACTGGGAGTAGGAAATTTGCAATCACCCGGTGACAGAGGTAACTGTACTGAACCTTGGAATGGGGGTTATGCGTGTCGTGTCAGGACGACACCTTAGGAAGGGACCTTGTTTTGTTGGAGTTCAGTAAACTTATGTATGACGATTGAGAATAATCAAATATTGGTCATCACAGATTTTGGCGATTTGTCATACAGTAAGAAAGCTCGTCACAAAATAAATAAAAAATCCATACCTCCCAAGAAAAGGGGTCCGGGATCCACCCCAGGAATATTTTTAGCAATTGAACTAATGAAAATCATATTTTATGCTATTTTGCCACTGAAAATCTAGTTAGCAATTTTTTTTATTTACTCTAAGACATGCAAACTTAAACAAGAAATTGTTACTTAAGTTACAACATTTATTAGTATTTATAAGAAAAGTTAAATATCACATGAAACATTGCAGATAATACGCCTACTCAATGTGTCTTAAAAGAAAGACACCGGACTATAATTATTAATATATATTATTTCTTTTCCTGAGAGCTAGGGGGCCGCGGTCCCCCCCCCCCTGCTCCCAGGTATGAGCACCCATGAAAACAATAGCAGTCAATACTGTAGGCGAGGTAAGCTATTAGGACTGCATCGGTGTAACTGTGGGACTGCAGCCGCGTCATCACAGTGGGTGAGTGGTGGGGGAGAACTGCAGTCTGACCCACCTCCTTTCCTATATGCCTTGGGTGGTAGGTAGGCCTGCTATTCATAAAAGTTCAAAATACAGATACGTACAGGGGTGACCAAACTACATGCACATGAAAGATATAACAGATAGATCATAGAATGCTTGTCGAATTTTATTAAAGTTAAAACATGTGGGCGTAACCAGCTCTGGGGACATTTAAATGGATTTCAATTGCATGGACTCGGCCTCTTTAAATGCATCTCTAAGGGGTTAAGGAAAACCTGCATTTAAGGAAAAATAAAGTCCCTTGAGTTTGGCAAAAAAGGGCTTTGACTGTACAATTTTTTTTGTGTGTAATAATATGGTTTTGAAAGTTCTGTTTCGTATCATGTACCTGATGAAGTTGAATGTAATATCACTTGGTGACAGTAATCAAATATAATACAGTACAATGTCAATAATCCAAACGTCAGTTATCCAAAATGTCAATTATCCAAATGACCTTTTCATTTTATTACTATTATTTACTTTTATGTTTTTAAAAGATGATCACATAGTCTAACAGGCATGCCCCTATAGAGAAACAACCATCGTATCGCAAGTCAAACAGATGAGAGTCAGCACAAGTTGTGATAATTAGGCCTACATACTTGTTCTGTTCATATTATTATACTAGATTCGACATATTCGAGTTCAGCATGGTAAACATAATATTTTAAAGGTTTTAACAAGATACTGAACTGCATTCAAGAATGAGCTGGAACGGACTGAAGAAAGCTGTAATATAGAGGGTTGTGTGAATGAACTTGTGGGAGGTAGTGACTTATTCCTGTATGATATTCATAAGGTGACCATATTTTTATAAACAAAAATCGATCTACTGGCTTGACCAAGTGACCGAAAAATGTGCTTTATTTTGCTGAATAGTTTTATAATAATAAAATAGAAAACCACACAATGTGCACTGGATTTAATTCATTGTATTACATCCCATAGTTAGCCTACATACATTTTCTTCTCATAGGAAATACATCTTAAGTGCAATCATCATATAACACAGCATCTTATTTAACTGAAGAACTATAGTTTTGTCACAATAATGTAGGCCATTTTCATAAATCAGGACAAAATCAGCAGTTTTTTAATAAGAGGCTGCCTACATAAAATTCCGGGACAGCTGTTAAAAAAAAAGGACTGTCCCAACCAAATCAAGACGAATGGTCACCTTAGCTATTCAGGTCAGATCTCTGGTTAATGGATTGTAAATTCCATTATGCCTATGATATTTAGGTCAGATCTCTGGTTATTGCTGTATAGTTTCCTTTCATAACTTGTGTCTCCCTTTGCTGGCGCTTTCTTGTTACATACCAGAAAATAGCCTGTGGCTTTGCCACAATTAAAATGATGCTTAAATACGAAACTTATATGTCTAGAATCCTGAAAGCACTGACAATACATTTACAAAAGTCAGTTCTGGCTTAATCACGTTTTATTTTAAATATCTCATCATAATATACTATCACTTTTTCCTTTAGAATATAATTCGTTCCTACCAGAATGTAGATTTCAAACATTAATTATATCGTGAGTTTTATGCAGTTCCAAAGCTACCTGGGAACACTGATAATACGTATTGTTTCTCAACTGTTTGTTGGCAGATGAATATGATGTGAAATTGGTTTGATAAATTCAGTGTAATTTTCATAAAATATATAATTTATCAAGGGAAGGAGTGGTTTGTTTGGATTTTCATTGTCCGTGATACTTCCAGGGTTAAACTATCAATATTATAGCTGGTGCTCGTGGCTTCGCCCGCCATTATTAATTGACTCCAGGATTTTTAAGAAATTTACACTGGTAGTTTATTAAAATTGTTTGTAGTTCAGAGCTATGAAAATCATAAGTAATTAAAAGTAAAATTAGAATATTTGTTCATTGTGTTAATTTCACTTAGGCCTTATATAATAAAGAAACGGTTTTCCTAATTTTATACTCTTCATGAAAGTTTAGACTGCAAGAGACGGACATCGCTGAGTAGGCCTATATCTGATATCTCACGAAGTGAAGGAGTGAGCATGCTATTTAGGGCCGTTAAATTGTATAAGAGTAGATGTTACTGATGAGTAGGGCCAGGATTCTTAGGTTAGATTCTCTATGCCTTCAGCTAAATCATACCTTGCTTAGTCGATGGACAAGTGAAGTACAAAGAACTATCCCAGAATTCTACCTCGAACTCTAGCCAAAACAAAAGAATGTAAACATACAGTTATAGCTTGGTACATTCCAAGCTGTAAGAACCTAAAAATCAATTTCCTATTGATGACTGAATGTTTTTGAAATACGGTAGTTAAGCCCTTCTAGTATATATTATGGAACCCTCAGCAAACATTCGTAATTTATTATTGATGTGGAAGAAATCAGTGATTATTTTAGTTAAGATACATAACTGTATTGTTATTCTTTTCCGCTACAATAATTTTTTATTTTATTTCAAGTTTTACCATGTTTTATTGTACATACTCGCTAAACCAAACAAATTGAAAATTTGAAACACCCTCAGTCCCAATTAGTTCTGATAACTGATGTTCCACAGTATAGAAATAGTGATAAGAAGAATGGAGGAAATTCATACTGTAACTAGCTTACTTGACATGATCTATACAGTGCAGAGATACTAAATGCAGAATTTACAAAGAAAAAATGCAATTATCTAACAAAAAATGAATAAATAAGTGACAGTGGGTTCACCCAATAAATTTCTTCCACTATTTTTCTCAATGCCATTGCTACAAGTTTCATTATTATGATGTCCAGGCCAAAAAGTATAAAAGTTCATAATTCAGTTACAAATTTTGAAAATTTTGGTCACTTTACATTGCTGCCAGGTATCAGTACTCTTGCCATGATTGAAAATGTACTTTTTACAGTCCCTACATTTATATAGGACTACAGTGCAGTCATCTCAACACAGATGCTATTAATTAGCCATAAATATAAAAAACAATTCTTATTCTAGTCCAGTAAACTTACCGGTATTTTGATTTTAAGCAAGGAGTTCAAAATAAACTGTTATGTCTATGGAATATGACAGTGAAAATACTAATATTCTATCAATTATAAAGTTATTTGAGTAGGCTTTGTGGCGCTAGTTTAGAGTAATTAGGTGGATTATGCACTAGTTTCTCACTCCTGAATTATGGCAACCTTAGATGTATCAGAAGAATTAAAAGTGTCTGTAGGCCATATTAAATATGCAGCATTAAATATTCTTTGGGGATTTTAACATTTCTGTGTGGCCAAAGAAAATAAATCACGCTTATAATATTTTATACATACTGTATGTAGATATTATCTGTTTATTAATTTTTATTGTTTTTTTGCACTCAAACACATTGCTTATCATTAAAAAATCACTCCTTATAATATCAAAATAAGACAATTATTGTGATACATTTTGTGATTATTATAATCACACCCAGTTTAACTGAACATGTACAAAGTGGATACAATATGTTATTATCTTTTGTGCCTTTGAGGCATAGTATTGCAAAAGTCCTTCATCCTAAGGTCTTGTATTGTTCTGTTCTTTCTTTGTACTCATTGGTCTCTTCAAATATGACTTTGCTAATTGTTATGGTGAATACCCTCTTTTGGAAACAATTGTTGGCAGTTGTAGTTCATGTAGGAGTTGTTTGAGGTTTAGTACACTAGAACAGTGTCCTCTCACTATTCACTACAGGACGTGAAGGTTCTCACAGTTCTTGAACTTGGAATCTTCTTTTCCAAATAACCATGTAAACATTTGCCGAGCTTTCATACTTGCACGAACCACTCCACGACTTTTGTACCAGTGTGCAGAGCTTTCTCGATCTGAAGCATGTAGCAGCTTTAGCCGAATTTGATTGAGGATTCCTACCAACAGCTCATCCACATTGTGACTAATTCCTACAGAAATCTCAATAAATTTAGCACGATACATACATGCCAAGCATTTGCCATCTGAAACACAAAGCAAAACATTTTCTTCAGTTTTACAATAATATTTATCCAAAACTGACTTAACATTTAAGATTATTTAAGCTTTAATATAAAAGTTGTTCTAAAGTAAGAAGTCATTAAAATCCCTTTAATCAGGGCAATATATAATAAGGTTAAAAAAATAACAATAATAATTTCATAAGGCAATTACCATCGTCAGTAGGTGTGGTTTCATATAAAATAAGTTTAATGATAGTATTCACTCCAAGTCGACACAACCATTAGCATAAGGCCACATAAAAATGTGTCAACTAGAAAATAAACACCAGACATCAAAATCTAAGAATAATATTAATAAAACTGTATCCCAGAAGTTCACACAAATAGACAGACATGTACAATACTTTTCGGATTATAAGACACTCCAAACCATAAGATGCGCCTTGATTTTAGGATGGAAATTTAAGGGAAAAAATTAATGTGATTCTAAATTGAATACCGGTACACAAATCATGACTTTCTACAACAGAATCAGTGCAAATCTCTTACAGTACTCAATGTCACATACATGTAAGGGAACAAGGCTGTTCAGAGGTCATTGCCTTCATTTAGGTTAGGTGTAAGCCTATCTATAATTGGATTAATTATTTTAGTACGAAAGGACCAAATAACTTAATATAAATAATTTGTGTTAGAGGTTTAATAGTTTAGCAAAGAAGTGTAATGGATTTAGAATCTATTAATATAGATTATTTGTATCTATACATAGTATTGTTGATTGAGGTGTTAAATTTGTTAGTTCTGGCAACTGTTTTATTTCTCCATACATAGCATATGTACATGGTTCTAAGTTTTATAGTCTTTCGATGTAATCACCACCATTGCGTACAACGTGTTCCCAGTGATACAGAGGTCTTTGGATCCTGTTGGCACTGCATAATCTGTTGATGGTGCAAAGAGAGCAGTCGATTGCCTGTAAAACATCTTCAACTGTATGAAAGAAATCTTGCGAAGTGGCTCCTTCATCTTTAGGATTAGATGAAAGTCACAGGGACTTAAATCTGGAGAGTATATAGGATGATAGAGCACTTCCCAGCCCCAGTGATTGAACAGTTCAGACACAACTCCTGCTGTATGCGCCCTAGCATTCCCATGCAGAAAGATTTGTGGATTATCCATGAAGTGTTGCCGTTTTCTCCTCAGAGCTGCTTGCAGGTTGTTTTGCAAAACCGAACAGTAGTACTCCGCATTAACATTCTGCCGGGGGAATGGTATGTTTTAAGATTACACCATCCCAATCATAGGCAAGAATCACCATTGCCTTCACTTTGATGGGGGTGTGCCAAACTGTTTGTTTTTGTGGTGACCCGTATTGGCATTTCAGCTGGGTTCATAAGATCTGACCTAGGTCTCATAAATAGTAATGTGTGCTGTAAGATATCCTCTCCTTCGTGCTCATAGTGCTGCAAGTGAGTATGAGAAGCATTGTAATGCAGTCATTTCTGCATGTCCGTTAACTCATGCAGAATCCATTTGTATGCAATTTTCATAATTTTCAGGATGTCCTTCAGGAGTGGAGCACAGTCGAAGGCACTAATGCGGTATCTTGTGGTAACTCCCGAATCGTTATGTTCTGATCCGTCTCCACTAACGCGGACACAGTCTGAACCATATTGTCACTTACTGGTGGGTGACCCGTTCGAGGCATGTCCAACCCACCTTGCTACCATTCGGTAAGGTAACACATCTGCACCACAAGCCTCTTGCAATCCTTCATGACACTGTCATGCTGTGCAACCTCTAGCACACTGAATTTTTAACCAGCTTCTCTGTTCATGCTTTGAAAACATTGCAACTGTGTTTTGTGACTGGTTGCTCACAATTGCTCATCTTATTGTTGTCACTGTGGACGTACGTGGCAGGGGACAGACGAGTTCATGTGCTCTGAGGGAGGTGAAGGAGATAGGCAACCTGTTGTAAAAATGACATTGCATGGCATCCCTACAGCATGGTTGCCACTACTAAAAAAATCAACACTTGTATGTATATATACCCATATTTTAATTTTTTGTAATAGAAATTAGAAATTATTAACGTAAACTTATATTCTGTTCAAGTTTTCATTTCTTCTACTTTCGCTTCCCATTTTTTATTGACAGTGAAAAGAAACTTCCCTATTAGTACAATTTATTGAATTGCACAATTTCTTATGTGCTATGTATTTATTTAATTTCAATATTCTCAATTAAGATTTATCCCCAAAAGTTTGTTACTGTACATTATAATATGATATGCAAGGCATTCTCTTTATAATTACAGAGCGGGCAAATACCTTTCATTGTATTCCCCCTCTTATTCCTTAATTTACAAATTCCCAATCTCCACCATGATAACTCCTCCCGTTCTTCTTTCATGATTCTTAATAAATAGGTTTCTAGTCCCCACATGGTTTTCATTTCTAAGTACCAAATCCTACTGGACCTATTTCGTCTAAATGAAACATAAACTCCTATAAATGTCTAGTACAATGATTTTTTGCTAAAAATGCACCCTTTTGACCCTTTTGAATATTGCATCTTGATTTGAAAATATAATTTATTCTGAAATGAAGACTGCAACAATTACAAGTGAAATGAAGAACCAATCTATCTGCCATCTTACGTAAGCAAGGACAACTATGCAGATGGAATGCATGTCCACTTTTAAAGAAAATTTTCACATAGTTCAGGTTTAGTAATAGGTCTGTTCAGTGAACAAGAGGGACAATTTTCTTTAAATCCAGGAATATCAAATTCTATATTTTTAGATATTTCTACATTAGCCATTAAAGGTTCACTGCTTATTATACATAACCATCTCTATAAATGTGAAAACACTTTTTAAGTGTAATAATTTCTATTCTTAGTAACCATTTACACAATTGTGGCATCCATTGAGAGTGATCTATACTGAAAAATTTCAAATTTGAGTTATTTTCACCTCTGTGTAGTACATATACTCATCTAATTGTAAAGGTTTGTGTGAGTTTCTTCCCTGTCTATTCTTGAAAGATAATTTTCATAAACTAAAGGAATTGCGTTTCTCCAGTGAGAGAGTGGGCTATACCCACTCGGAAGCAATAGTAACATGATTTGCAGATGTTATGGTCTGCGTGGTAAGGCAGATAAGTCGCGTCTCATTGTAGAAACTTGTCAGTTGATGCTATAATGGTGGATGGTGAAAGAGAACTTGTTGTTAACAGCTGCAAAAAAAATCGAAAAATAAGTTAAAAATGAGTCTAAGTGGAAAATAAAAAGCTAAAGTGTGTAGGAATTTAGGATCAGAAAACATTAGCGACAAATCAAATCATGTGATTGTGGCAAAGCAGTAAGATGCAGCCTTAGGATGGCAGGCCTAGTCTCTCAAGGGATGAAGCGCCATGGAGTTTAGTTTAGTTTTTAGTAGTAGGCCCTAACATTAAATAGCATTAGAAAATAAATTGACTCAGTAGCATATACTTGTATCAGTTAAATACACTGTAACGTGTTCTGTTTCTTCACAGATATAAAAAGGCCAAAGAAGGTAATAAAGGGTAAACTGCAGTGAGAGAGCTGTGGTAGCTAATATGAAGTGGTTTTACTATGACTTGTTATAGGACACTGAGAAAGAAGACAATTTCAGTGAATTTTATAAAATTGGTGATTATAATGCGCAAAATATAGGCTATATATTTTTTTGGACTGATAAATAGGCAAGAATGAAGTGGCATTTACGTAAAGAAAAGGGTGAATGCAGCTTCAAATAGAGACAAGTTTCATTTACATATATTGTAAATAATTCCCGTTGACAGCGAATCAGGGTATGTAGTAAGGCGTTTTGCGATGAATTTGGAATATCTAAGAAATATCTTTCTATAGCCAGAGGAGATAGGAAGGCAAGTAGACCTGTGCCCGAGAGGAATGATTCAGATTCTGAACTAGAGAGTAAGATTTCGAAATTAATGAAACACTAAAAGCCCTTTTGCAACCACCTACATAATGATAGTCATTTAGGAAAATTGTTGGGGTATATACTGAGAAAAAAGGGGCAGAAAATCTGACATACAGACGAACAGATGGACACATACATATAGACAGCAAGACTGTGAAATTTATAGGTGGCGACGCTGGCTACGGATCTGTAGGCCCGCGTTCGATCCCCAGTACCTCCTTGGATTTTTCCGAGGAAAGGAGTTCTGGAACGGGGTGCACTCAGCCTCGTGATAAATAAGTAATGGTTCCGGTTCAGTAAGCCATCAATAATGACCGTGGGTGTCGGCATGATGACTACATACCCCCAATCCTGCCATCCACCTATGGTAAATTATGCAGCCTTAGGATGGCAGGCCTAGTCTCTCAAGGGATGTAGCGCCATGGAGTTTAGTTTAGTTTGAAGTAGTAAGCGCTACCATTAAATAGCAATAGAAAAATAAATTGACTCAGTAGCATATACGTGTAACAGTTAAATACAATGCAACGTGTTCTGTTTCTTCACAGATATAAAAGGGTCTAAGAAAGTAATGAAGGGTTGGCACTGTGGTCTGAAATTAATTTTTGTAAACACTTTGATAAATCAAGTGTTAAGATGACATTTTTTTCTCATTAGAAAGTCAAACACAAATCTCAAAATATCTCAATTCCATTATTTCCGGCATAGATCAGTCTCTCTCACTGGACGCCACAATTTATAGGGTATCATGCTTAAATTGTGATATACTGTGTCAATTTGGGTACCCAGTAATTGTATGAAGTTTATGATAAGTTAATAATATATGGTAATGAATGTGAATAGCCATTGTTGAGAGTCCTTTAAATGCTAATAATGAAATGTTGGCTAATTCTACTATAATAAATAAAATCAGGTAAACTGATATAACAAAGTGCCAGTATGTTTTTGTTGAATCAATTATAATTGCAATTATGATATGCAGAAAATAAGTTTTTCTAATCAGTTTAAAATCGACCAGCTTCAGCAGAACTACAGATTTGTGATACCTAGACAATCGCGCACACACATAAAAATAAAAAAAATAAAAAATCCATGTCAAATCGGCCAGCTCCGGGATTCGATCCGGGAACCTGCAGAATACGAGTACAAGACGTTACCGTTTGGCCAACTCAGTCAGTTTGACGGTGTTGTTTGATAAGCATATGTGAAGGAATAGTGTTAACTGTCAAATTATACCGGTAGACAAAAATTAAAAAAAACATGTGACCTTTAATTAGTTGTTACTCAGGTACAGGTCAACCGATTAGGTCCAAAATTAATAGGCTTCTTACCATGGACGTTATAAATGCTTATACCTAGTTTAATGAAAATCCGATAAAGCATATTTGAGTTATGGGGCCTTTTGTTATATAATACCATAAAATGCACTAAATTGGGCATTATTCCGGTACCGGCCAACCGATTTGGTCCAATATCAACAGACGTCTTCCCATGGACATTATAAATGTGTATACCAAGTTTCATAAAAATCCGATAAAGCGTATTTGAGTTATGGTGCTTTTAAATAAAACCACTAAATTGGATTTGACGCCGGTACCGGTGAACCGATTTGGTTCAATAACAACAGGGTTCTTCCCATGGACATTATAAATGCGTATACCAAGTTTCATGAAAATCCGATAAAGCGTATTTGAGTTATGGCGCGTACAAACACACGGACAGACAGACGGACAGACATTTTTCCGTCCCCCACACAGAATCTCATAAAGTACCATACTGGCAGTTAATAACCCATGAAGTTAAAAGGAAATGGAACTTGAAATACCTTGAGTGGACACAGCTCTGCTACGGACGAGATCTACTTTGTTGCCCACTAAGATAGCTGGTCTGGAGCGCAACAGCTCCCAGTCTTGTAGTCGGGCAAGCTCTGTTTCTGCTTTCTGCAAGCTGGCTTTGTCAATCACTGAATACATCACTATAAATGCATCCGGTGGATCTGACCTGTCTAGCTCCACCTGTAACAGATGTCACCAAATTAGTCTTACCGACTACTAGAAAATAATGTTTTTTTCAGAAAACAACTTTTTGATTGATTGTTACTTATTTAAGGCAAAATTTGCTGCACCATGATTTTTTATTTATTTAATTAGATGGACTTATATTATAGTTGGTTAAACTTGATAGATATTAAGTCAAATGGAGAAAATTATTTACTGCAGAAAAAAAGAAAGATTTAATTTTTATTTTGAGAGTGTTTCATGTCAAATTTTTTATAAGACGTAGGATTGAATGTTAAAACAAAGTTTCTCTCATTTTTCCAAGCCGTGGCTCAAAAACAATGCCATCTAAGTGAACCATGACTATGGTAGGTTTAAAACTTCAGCTGCAAATATTCAATATGGATATACTCTATCAGCTAGAAGCTCATTAGAGGCAAATTTATCTTCTGAGGGCATTAAATCTACGTGTTAAAATATTAATGATAGAAATACTACATTTCATGATTGCAATGATAGTCAGTTCACAAGAAGGTTTCGTCTTTTGCAAGCTTCAGCAATACTAAATCATGAAGCCCTTCATCAGTGCAAGAATCCAAAACTGAACTAAACACACATTTTTAAGAAATATAGATAATACAGTTTTCAAATTACTAAAAGTCAAAGGTCAGGTTCTGTGACCTTGTATATTGTAGACCTACTTTACGGTTCCAAATGTTATCCACGGTAATATCATTAAACATTTTTTATTGGTTTTTATGACTTTTTAAGTATTGTATTTTCATCATAATATAATCAGATTTTTCATTATTTATTTGAAAAAAATTAATTCATGTACTTTGGTATTCATGTCAGCTTAGCTCCCGCATTTTTTCACCAAACTGCATGAAATTTACAGAAACAATCTGCAATGTGTAAGAAATTCCCCCAAAATTTTTTATTTAAATTTATTAAAGGTAATTGTTTCAAACTTGGATGTACTTTTTAACTTTGTGAAAATTCACTTTAGTTTTATTGCCTATATAATAGGCCTATATTTTTAAATTACACTACTTGAGCTGTATAGTTCCTGGTACATGGACAAAAGCAACATAACATTAGCTTTAATTAAAAAAAAAGGGAGGCTTGCAGATATCTTTATTCTTTCCGAAGCTATATTTGCAATAAAGAAAATGCTGGGAAAATTACTTTGCAGTAAATTGCATGCATACATTTTAGTCTATATAATAAATGCAAAATTGGATTAAATTATGGGGCGAATAGTTTTTGATCTACAGGTGATACCTTTTGATTGACAGCATGTGTAATAGGTCAAAGCTACATCAAAATGAGCAGAAATATAAAATGTAGACTATTTTACTCGGGGAAGGAAGTATAGGCTATTTCTTTAACAAGCAGAGGGAAGTGTCAGCTGAAAGGCCATAAAATATGAAATATTAGAGTTACTTACATGAACCAGACATTTTTTAAAAAATTGTATGATATTTCCTATTAGAAGAGAGAGAAAACGTTAAATTTTGGAAAAATAATGTAGAAAAGGTAAAGAAAAATGGTGTATATGACCGACCAACTTAGTTACGAAATTCAAACTGAACCCAATTTTAAGTTTATTGCTGAACTGGGGAAAAGTGAAGTTTTTTTGTTTGTTTTTCAGCGTATTCAGGGGTGCCCACCCCCCGCAGCTTAGTGAATCCCTCTCCCCAGGTTCATGAAAAGTATCTTCCCTCCAACTTGGTGTCACTCTAACCTCGTAAAAAGTAACCCTCCCCTTTACAAATAGTACAGTAGAATAACAATAGGCCTACTCCTCAACTTCTTTCAAAGGAAAGGTATTACTGTATCTATATATTAAATGTTTGTGTTTGTGTGATGCCCAGCTAAATCTAGGGAATGCAGAGATCTGAAATTTTTAACATAGATGGATTGATGGGGGTTCGAATGCACATCGAAGCCGGATTTTTAAATTTTTGCTTTCGTTCGCGAGTTATAGGCGAAAAAATGGCAGAAAACGTGATTTTCCCTTTAGAATTAAAACCAGCTTTTCGCTAAAATATTTCAATTGTGAAATGAACTATGGGTGGCTTTACTCTGCTGCCTTAGCAACCGGGAAAGAAGAGCATTGTCGAACTATATTTTTTCAACATAACGCATCAGCTTGTTCATCTCTTCGATTTTATTAGCCCGCTCGTCTTGATTCATTTGTTTATAACGGCACGCAGATATCTAACCTTCTTTTACGTAGGTCGACGGAAGGGAGATATTGAATGTAGGCCTAAATGGGATAACATTCAATGATTTAGACGGGAGATTTGGGCTAGGGAATTCTAATCTGAGGTAGTTTCCTTCCCGGGTGGCGCATTTTAATCGTGAAATGCACCTCGAAGCCGGATTTGTAGCTTATCAATCGTTTTAATTGTTTATGCTTGATTTGCGTGTAAGGGTAAGGCTCATGAACCTGTGCTTCATTTTGTTCGTTTCATTTAGAATCTGTATACCATGATAGCACAAGATTCGGTTGTATCATAAGTAATCCCACGAGAGTTGACGAGTTTATCTATAGATTCGCGACTGATGAAACTCGTCAACTCGGGTTGGATTTATTAAGACTATTCCATGAA
This sequence comes from Ectobius pallidus, assembly GCA_964059195.1. NCBI lineage: Eukaryota > Metazoa > Arthropoda > Insecta > Blattodea > Ectobiidae > Ectobius > Ectobius pallidus. The sequence continues at coordinate 73,624,516 of CAXKWD010000007.1, read as the reverse complement.
TAAAAATGTAACGGATTATACAAATAACAATTACTTTCGTGTTTGGTTGTATAAAAACAAAACTAACAGATGCGAGATCATGGCATATCATGAATCAACCATCCATGAATCGATTCGAGTGACCATGTTGTGATCAGTGTTACCAATGGTGCATAAAATACTAGTTAACTTCATTCAGGTAAGCTAACAGCACAACAGAATGAAAGCACACCAACTAGCTTGCACCAAATCGAAATTGTGTTTTTAATGTATAGCCTATGCATGTGTGCTCTTCAATGTATATTTCTATTATTTCAATTCCCAAACAAGTTATGGTGTATAAAATAATCTGTTTTCGTGTTGCTTTATGGCAGCATATGACGTATTAATCACTGCACACTGATGCTTACGTGTCCAGTAACGAGCAGACTATTTTATCGGTAAAACATTATCCTCATATTAATAGGAAGCATTTTATAAGATAAACGATCGTGATTGGTCTATATCCGAGGAATCGCTAGGCCTAAACGTTATTGGTCAATATCAAACATGCGGCGTATGAGTGGAATAGTCGTTTTAATTATTTATTTACTACGTCTAACAATATAATTAATAATAAAATGATGTAATCCATGCAGTTTATGCAAAAACGATGTCAGTAGCCTATTAAGAAACATAACGGCATAACTATATATATATATATATATATATATATATATAACGGATAAACAAATGACTACGTAGAGAATAATATGAAGTTAAGACGAACTAAAAGAAATAAGAACTGAATGTTTGTACAGTAAGAAAGATAAGCAAACAACCAGTGATGGGAAGTAATTGAGTAAAAGTAATCGGATTACAGTAACAATTCCTTTTTTGGTCCCATTTACTTGTAATCAATACTTTTTAAAAAATGTAATTTTTAATGATTTATGTATAGCGTAGAGCTTTATCACTGGTACTCACTACTAAATTGCGGTATTTTGTTACCTGTTGGAGCGCTTTCAACCGCATACATAAATCATTAAGATTATCGCTACGGAATGGACAAAACTCAAGAATGTAATTTTTACTTGTAATTTACTTCTGGAAATAAAATTGTAATTGTTACAATTTAGTAGTCTTTAGTATTAGTATCATTGTCGCTAGCTATATCGTCATCATTACTGTTTTTGCAACTACTATCCAAATTAGAGTTAATATTAACAAAAAGATACTGAATGTTCCTAAAAAATATTCTCATTGATATGTTTTTTTTTTTTTTTTTTTTGTGTTTGTTTGTTTGTTCATTAATAATTTGTGCTTGTGCCCAAAACAAACCAAAAACAAGGAAGTTTTAGATACTGCCATTTTGTAAAGTAATTGTAAATGTAATTGTAATTTTACTGATTACTTTTTGAAAAAGTAATTTGTAATTGTAATTAAGTAAAATGTCTCTCAGGTAATTGTAATTCAGCCCAATTACATTCTTTTTGTATATTTTCCATCACTGCAAACCATAGGCGTAACCAGGCCGACCATATGGGGGGGGGGGGTTATAAAGGAATACTCCCCAAGGAGAGGGGGGTCCGGGGGTCCTCCCACGGAAAATTTTAAAAATTAAGATGCAAAATAACGAGTTTTAAGCTTCCGGGGGTCCTCCCCGGAAAACTTTAAAAATGAAGACGCAAAATAACGAGTTTTAAGCTTCCGGGGGTCCCCCCCGGAAAATTTTAAAAATTAAGACGCAAAATAACGAGATTTAAGCTTCCCATGCTTTATACATGTATTAAGTAATTTATGGGCAGACTTAAAAAAATCATATAATTTTCCTTTTTTTAATCAATGAGGGAGGGGTTCAAACCCCCAAAACCCCCCCCCCCCCTCGGTACGCCCATGCTGCAAACAACAACGCAGGCGGGACAACGATGCGACGCGACAGGCCTACAAGGCTTGAGCTCGCACTCGCACGCATACTACTAGCATTTCGTCGGTGCGGCGCTTGTTTACAAGCAAATGCGTTTCGCGACCTGTTGTACAACTTTAGGCCTACTAGTTGAATGGTATATTAAACATTGTATTTATTTCTAAAGAATATAGCCCTATTAGAAGAAGTTTTTATTACCTTTAGAAGCTACAAAATTGAACATTTTTATTTTTAACATAGAAAATGCTAATTCTGAACCCCCTCCAGAAATTTCAATGAGGCACTCTGCGTCTTAAGCCTCCCTTGTGGCCACCCCTATTGTATATCAAAATTGTCACTTTTTTAACTTGGAACTAAAATGACTCAATTAAAACTATACTTTTCTAATAGCCAAAATTCTGCATTAATTTATATTTACTTGTTAAATGAACAGACTAGTTTTATTAAAATTCACAAAACTATCCTTTTCTAATAGCAAAAATTCTGCATTAATTTATGTATACTTGTTAAATGAACATACTAGTTTTATTAAAATTGGTAAAGGTGAAATTGGAAAAAAAATCTTCTGTGATGATTTCGTAAAGAATGACTCATCTCCTCTGTTTGGTGCCTACTTGGTTCTTCTACTTGTGGTGGACATATTAGCAGAGTTTGATGTAGTCAATGAATTACATCTCCCTTAATAATTCTTATATTAGCCGTGAAAGAATTATAGATACTCCCAATATTGTTTTTAAGAAGATCTTGTTTTTGCTAATTTGAACCTTTTGAATTGCCTCACATCATGCTGGTGTATCGTAGCCTATGTGAAAGTTGACGTTACTTTAGCTCTGAGTAACTCAATAACTGTTTTTAGTGACAGTCTTCTGAGGTCTAATATATCTAATGTGACTCTGTTGTAGTAGCCCTTTACTCGATATGAAGGATATAAAGGATAGGTGGATTAATAATAACTTACCTTAGTGTTGGCTAGATTTACGAAGGTTAGTTCGGATTCTTCTCCATTCAGCATGATAAACACTGACTGCTCCTTAGGTACATCTGAAACGAAGAAACCCCTTTTAGAACAAATGCCTATATTTAAATTAAAAAGGTAAATTAATTTTTTTAACACCTAGTAAGACATGTGGCATACAGAAATTTGCCATTTTCTGAAATGATATGTGAGTACCGTTTTACTCCTTCATAAAAAATATAAATGGTTTATTTTACTTTATTCATGTATCCTAGGCCCGTAGACAGGGTCAAGTTTATGAGGGGAAGATCAAATTTCAGAGGGGGCCATTAGGTTTAACATGCTTTTTAAACATATCACCTCCCTAAAACAAAATGAACTGAATCATAAGTAAGGAGGTAACCACTCCACCAGATAATATAATTTATTAACACAAATTTCAGACAATAAAATGAAGGTACTGAAAATTCCAACAAATTGTCTACTTTTAGGCATAAAAGAATTATGGAAAGATTAAACAACACATTTAACCAATGAAAATTATGAATAGACTTTCCTGATTTTGATAACTATCATACCAGGATCTTTGTTAAGTCTTTGTTGTAGCTCAAAAGCACAAGCTCCGCTTTCCTTTTAGTGACATGGAAAGTCTTTATAGTCGTAATACGGATATGAAATGTGAAAAGCATCTTTCTACTGTGGCAGTATTAGCTAGAATAATCAATGTCGCATCAACTAGAAGCAGACACCCTGGAAATGTTCCTCCATAGACCATATTTATTTATTGTTGTACAAAACTCCAGCTGAAGGATAAAGATGTTTGTCTGAGACTGAGAGAATGAGATTTGTGAACAACTGGAGTTCAGCTCCAATATTTTCCAATTGCTTCCTGTTTTCACTGTTTTTATTTTTTTATATTTTTTATTTATTTTATTTATTTTTTAGTATCTTAAATGATAAAAATCTAGAGGGTGAAATACAAAATTTTGAAGGCAAATCCCCCTCTAGCCTACCTCTGGCTATAAGCCTGAAATATCCATTGGTATTCTTATTATTTCTCCATAAGTTCAGTTATTTATTATTTCTTTAATTATGACTGCAATTGATCATTCTTTACAAACATAAGCTATCATATTTTATATTATGTAATGCTTTGTTAATTTCATTCATTTATTCAGACCTTTAACCGTACATTTATTCAAACTCTCGTTTAAACCGTAAGATTCGTTCACTTTTTTCACATCGATTAATTATTTATTATTTTATACTTTATTTATTTGATCAAAGTTGCTCACAGTTGTCATTTCAAGACACTTCCTCGATACAACTGGTTATAACATTTTCAACATCACTCTATGGTCACCCTATCTGATTATTATCGTTATCTTCAGGACTAGAAAAATATATCCCATTTCCTAATTTACTATATAGCATGTAGATGCCTCAGGGGAAATGAACTATCCAATATTTAATTTTTATATGAATTACTTTTAAAAAATAATGAAAAGGTCAATTTTACCCTGTCTTAACCTTTTCACTGCAACTGATGTATAAATGCGTCACTTCAAATAATTGTTATGAGCTCATCGATCATTCCTGTTTTGGAACCTTAGTGTTGTTTCGTTAAGTATGCATAGTGAGTTTATTTAATAGAGATCAATGTTGTGTCATTTTTATTTAATGGCAGAATTCACTTAATGATTTTTCCCCCCAACACATGTAACGGGCTTAGTTATCTAGTATCAGAAAACACGCTAATATTATCAGCATGCATTTATCATTTGGGTATGAGGAATCTGTTCTGAAGGAAGTGAGGGTGGGAATCAATTACTTGTTTAAAATTTAGTAACAAATCAGATGCAGTATTAGCTTTGTTACGGGAACTATGAATGGGACTCTAATTCAAAGTAATCCTGCAAAGATAAAAGATATAGGCTATGTATTCTTAAGCCGATTCGAATAATTAGGCGTCTAGTAGGCCTACCTGGCGTTTATCTTACAATAGTTTGAAGGAAACGACGAAAATATCAAACAGTCGTCGGTATAGAAGACCTCACCCAAAATACAAGCCGCTCGCGATACATTATGCGCTAGCTTACTCGATATTCAGTAACAGGATAAAGAATTTGAAGAAATGGAAGGACGAGGTCGGGACAAGTTACCTAGGTGGGGTTTCTTCTGGGGTTTTTTCTCACCTGTGAGACAAATGTCGGGTAACTTTAGGCCCTTGTGGTCTCCAGATATAATCTGGCCGTCATTATTCTCTTCATCCCATCTCGCCTTGTTTGGAGTGAGTGTGTGTGTGTGAATGGTGTGTCTCGTCCTATGTGTTCGTGTTGTCTCGGAGGTGGCCCCGGCATTGGACCCGTCACTCATCCGAGGAGGCCCTCCATGTCCTTGTCTGGTCAAAAAAGTATTGTGATCGAAAAGATAATCCCTCTCCCGACAGGTCGCGGCCCTGTACGGCCCGGGCGGCTTTTTGTCGCTTAAATCCTAAAAGGGAGAGGTAAAACTACGATAAAGAGAGAGAGAGATAGAGAGAGAGAGAGAGATAGATAGAGAGAGAGAGAGAGAGAGAGAGAGAGAGAGAGAGGAGGACGAGGGAAGCTCATTAGCAACGAGATGACCTATGGTCGATGGTCGATTGCTCCGGGGGTTGTGGAGGACCAACAGCAACGAGGCAATTTGTGTCTATTGTACCGAGCATGTACTGGTGAAATTAGATGGCAAGAATGTATTACTGACATGTCAGCACCAATCAGAAACTCCTATCCACAAAAATTCTACTAACATATTATATTGCCAGACTTTTCCTTTTGGACCAACTGAGATTTTATTACCAGTTCCAGGAAAATGTAGGATTGCTTGTTTGGGTGAAGGATGAGGTACTGTTCGTTTCATCATGACAGTTACACACTACTGGTCGTTTCTTCTGTCTACTGGTAAAGATTGAGTTCATGGACCCTCACGGCTAAGGGACTACATTCCTAGCACAGCCCAAAAATTGAGTCCTACGGAATACGGTACATCCTCTCTGTCATACACCGTAAAGTAGTATTCTACAGCCAGATGCACTGGTAGCTTATTTTTTTATCCTAGTGATCGTAAGTCTGCACTCTGGTTCAAATACACACCCATGGGGGAGCCATGCGCAATGATCAGTGTGAGAAGCATTTATTGTTGGAAACAATTCACACGTGAACGTACAGAGGTTTGCAGCTGTTTTTCTTTTCCGTAACTGTTAATTATGCTTTTCGTTTATAATTCATAACCTCCCCATCCATCCGTCCGGAGTTTGTTAGGTTGTAGTGTTCTTATAATTAGCTTAAAAATAATCAAACGACTAAAGTTAATGTCATTTTTAGGCTTTTATTTTCGATATTACATTTTACAATAATTTGCTTAAGTTCTGTTAAAATAATAACTTAACATCAAAACAAATAAAAACCTAATTAAAATGTTTAAACACATTAACTTATGACTTATGATGAAAGTTCATAAATACTTAGGGACTGCGCACGCGACAGACAGTCGGCCATCTACATTTTGTCGATCACAATTATAGACACCATGTATTTTAATTTACGCAAACACACGAACCCAAAAAAATCGGACCAACAGAAAAGATAAAGGAGGTTCTTTTTTCCACCAAAACGACACAACTCGATTGGTACCAAGGGGAAACTATATTACTGTGGTCCGTGTGCGTTTGTTCACCTACATATAGCTGTCGGCCACTGACTGCCGTGTGCGCGTCCCCTTATCTTTACAAGTCTTCAAACATGGCTCTTAATAATATTCCAATGCGAACCTTGAGATTTGTTCATGAAACTGAGTTTTTCCCTTTCTTTTTTAATCAGGTTCAAATGAAGACAAATATAATCTGAAGTCAGCAGCTGCGTCAAGTTAATTTCTATATTATTTTATTTCTAATATAGCCTTCGTATAAGCAGGACCGTAGCAAGGTCCTTCTGCGCCCTTGGCGAGTTGGACAAATCTGCGCCCTCTAATACGGTTGTCTGAACATTTAAAAAAAAAATTCTGTAAAATTGTTTATTATTTTAATATATTTTTATTTTTATTTAATCTTCCCATAGTTATAGGTTGCCTACACAGACAAAGAGTACCAGAAAAGAAAAACAAAAAGGTAATTGAACATAGAACATTGAAAAGAAAAAGAGAATAAAATTAAGGAAAAATTAATACAAAATAGAAAATCATTAACAGTTACGATTAGGATTTATATATGTGATTCCTCAGTATTGAAACAGATCCTGTTATTATCAAGGAAAACCTAAACCTCAATTTGAAAATGAACAAAGTGTTGAACTTTCAAGGTACTAAAAACTTATTTTCAGACGATTGAACTACTTAACAAATAAGTAAATAATAAAATCTAGTATCTAAAGTAAATTACGTAATAGGCCTGGGGCCTACTAAAATGTTTAACACATTAATATAGGTAAAAGTATTATTTTCGAATAGTTAACCACTTTCATCCCAATAATAACGTACATTTTAATTTTTGTTCTCCTTATATCTTTCCATACTGTTCATGATTTATGTTATATTCTGTCAATAAAAAGCGTTAATTAAAGAACGTTGCATGACTGCTTTTTGTTTGTAGACAACCGGCATAATACTACAGATCATAGGCGTAGCGAGGGGGGGGTTTGGGGGTTTGAACCCCCCCCCCCCCATTGATTAAAAAAAGGAAAATTGTATAATTTTTTTAAGTCTGCCCATAAATTGCTTAATACAAGTATAAAGCGTGGGAAGCTTAAAACTCGTTATTTTGCGTCTTAATTTTTAAAATTTTCCGGGGAAGGACCCCCGGAAGCTTAAAACTTGTTATTTTGCATCTTAATTTTTAAAATTTTCCGTGGGAGAACCCCCGGAAGCTTAAAACTCGTTATTTTGCATCTTAATTTTTAAAATTTTCCGGGGGAGGGCCCCCGGACCCCCCTCTCCTTCCATACTCGCCAGACCCCGCGGATGTTATAACCCCCCCCATATGGTCGGCCTGGTTACGCCTATGCTACAGATAGTTCACGTGCAGTAGTTTTTAATAACCTGAAAGATTTCTTCCATTAACGTGGAATTTTTATTGCTTGATAAATTGCACCAGTCTAAAAACGGAGGGATTTTTCATGGATAATTTTGCGCCCTCTTTGTACCTGCGCCCTTGGCGGGGGCCCATGTCGCCACCGCCTAGCTACGGCCCTAAAGCTGCAATTCCACTGAGGCAACATTTGGGCAACATGTAGCATGCGTCAATGACGCGACGACACACAGTCTTTCAATTGCAGCAACACGAAGCGACAAACGACAAGTCGCCTTGCCGCATGCTACAAGTTGACTGTTGTCGCCAGGACGAATGCGTCACCCTTCGACAAAATTCCTCGTGTCGAACAGTGTCGTCGCTATCCAATAGCCAGCGGATCGGGGCGACTTGTAGCATGCGACATGGGCTGCTTGCACCTGCATAAACAAGCTATGAAAACAAACAAGCAAGGGTCTTCATAGAGCAGAGCATTTAAATCACAGCCACGTCAGCATGAAGGAGGAGAAAGAAAATAACTACTAGTACTGTATATCGGGTCTCCTTGAAGTTTTAAAACTTAATAATTTTTTTCCTTCAAATCCCAATAATTGCCAATACAGTAGTTCAATTGAAATGGGAAGCAGCAATGAAAGTAGTTGTTACATATATAGCCTACATTCGAAATTAGGCTTGAAAAATAATAATTCCTTTATTGCAACCAATGGTTATATCATGATGAATGAGCACTGGTAGAATGATGTATTGCAGGGGAAACAGGAGATAGACAAAGTCAGGTAAAGTAAACTATGCAAAGTGACAGCAAGCTAAGTATTACGCCATAAGAATCTTACATTTTTACAATTATTACATAACCTGTCAATAGACCAAGTTAGCGCATTCTCAAGACACAATAATATAGAAAATAACAAAATAATTTAAAAAAATAAAAATATAAGGATTATAGTCCAGTCTGATTGATGTTAAATAGAAATAAGACAATCTTAGGATTACATTGTTTCGTTATACTACTATTAAAAAATTCATCTATGTTACAAAATGGGGTTTGAATATGCCAATTCTCTGATACGATTCTCAAGAGTGGAGTAACTAAAATCAATTATACCAAAAGTCCCTCTTTATGGATTCCTGGCCAACCAGTCATGTGCTCTTATCTTAAAGAAATTTACAGGTAAATTTTGATAAATTATTGGTAATTTATTAAATAGTGTCTGCCAATAATTTGACAGCTATTCAGACATTTTAATAGCCCATGGTGTTGTATATAACTATGGGTATTGTATATGGTATTATTAAAGACATGTTGCACCAGACTGAAGTTGCTTCAGTTGAATCGTTTTAGACCCATGCTACACGCATAGGCGACAAAGCGCATTCGACATGGGGAGACAAATGCCGCATGCGGCATATGGAATTTTTGTGGCACATTGTCGCACGCCTACAATCAGGCAACACTAGGATACAAGTAGCATGCCACATGTCGTTCAGTGTTGCTTCAGTGGAATTGCGCCTTAGACAAGACGAGAGGGAAGGCTTATGCAAAACGCGTGATATGATTGTGGTGGGCGGGGATAGTAACAACCAATTTTCAATATTAGGTCTCTCCTATTCCTTCCTTTCCTCATTTCGCTAGTAGGCTGCTGGACTTTCACTAAAGTGTTTATAGCTTCTTCATCTTCATTCTCTTAGTTTAACCTCTTCCGTTGTGGGGACATTTATTCGGCCCTTGCCGCCCGGGCCTAACAGGGCCGCGACCTGTCGGGAGAGGGATTTTTTTTTGACCAGACAAGGACATGAAGGGCCTCCTGGATGAGTGATCAGCCCAATGCCAGGACCACCTCCTATACGACATGAACACAAAGGACGAGACACACCACTCGCACATAGGCTCATACCGAACAAGGTGCAGATGGATTGAAGAAGATAATGATGACCAGTTGATATCCGGGGACCACAAGGCATAAAGTTACCTGACATTCGTCTCATAGGTGAGGAAAAACTCCAGAAAAAACCCATGCCACGAGCAGGAATCGAACCCAGGCCCGCCTTGGGAGGGAAGCGAATGCATCCCTTGTTCCACAGCGGTGGACTTCTTTGTAAACCAAAACTATATATTTTATTTTGTGTTTTAATTCCCCCCTATTTTATAGTTCTCCGACACAACCAGTATTATTTTCACGTTTTCCCAACAGGTCCGCCACACACTCCGGGTTTGGAACCGCTGTAGTAGACTGTAAATTCCAGCACACTGAATTAATTTCTCCAATTATTAGGGCATTCATTCAGTGGTACTGTACAACTGGCACCGCTAAAGGAGTAAAAGAATTGTACTTTGAAGCACTAAGTGTTTGAAGCGTCTTAAGGAGAGGCTGGTTTATAATTTATTGGACCGCACTCTAGTTCGGCTGTTACTGCATGAACATTGGATTATGTTTTCTTTATGTAGTGACCTGCATTGCTTGGCCTATTGGCCCACCTGGCAAGCATGTTCTATTTGAATTGAACACCAAAATAAATCTCACTCTCAGTCAGAACACGTGTTCTCTGATCTGTTTTCCATCTTTTTTAATCTCGCGCAACAAATGGCGCAATATGGTTCTAAATTTAGGCAGTCTATGTTATTTTTCGAATATCATTTCGAGAGTTTTGAAGGCTTGAGACAAGAATAAGTTTCGTCTGTGTAGGTTCACACTGATTTGACTCCAAGCCAGATTTACTTTTAAAAAACCTATACTGAATCCTTTAATATGCTATATACTGTATCTCAGATGAAATTAACCTTCATATTAATGTTGTTAAGCACAGCAGGTCTGATTGTTTATTTTAATTTTCGCGAGACGTAAGCTATAAATACTATACTTTTATTTCTTATGAAAGTTCCATTTGACACCAATGGAACTCTCTGTCTCTGAAGATTTTAATTGATAGGCTATAAGATGTCGTTCACGAATATTTCAGTCGAGTGGGGCACATCTAACTCCCGTTCTCTCAATTGATAAAGCTCCATGGCACCGTGAACCCATTTTTTAATTGGAGATTCTAGTTTAAAATTTTCTTATGATTATGAGAATACGATTTGACTAATTCAGCTGGTATAACCGTTAACGATGGTTGTTTCTGCTAAACAAGAAATAAATAGGGGCTCCTTTTTTTTTGTGTGGTTGAATCTTAATTGGTTTCCGGTTTCACAATCGTTACAGCAGGAGTTTATACTCCTCAATAGGCAAGTTATACAAAGTATCATCTTAAATGACTCTCATCCTACTTTTGAAACTGTGATTATTCTCCACTACCAGATCATTATTGGTTTTTCGAGAACGTGGTGGTCTGTAAAATATATACTCAACTCTCATTTTTGAGTAACGCCTTTTGCAAAGTCAGCCCTGAAAACTTATTAATTTCTGGAATTGATAGCCTACATAGTGATGGAATGAGATGTGGCATTATTTACTACATCTGCTGATAGAGTGATATTTTATTAAAGATATTCAACAACTTCCACGAAAATCACGTGACTACTACCACTTAAACCTAGGGCCAACACAAACACCCAGTCCTAAACCCGGGAAAGGGATTTTTCACTACTGAAGAATCCCCAACCCGGCGCAGTCGAACCCGGGCCCCCAGAGTGGAAGGCAGGCGTGCTACCGACACACCCACAGCGGTGGACAAAATACATCTATTAGACGCAATAATTATTACTGTATGAATAGTATGACATAGAGGATAACGTCATCACTTTGCCTAAACATTCGTTGACGTTTTCTGTTTATTATACGCGTGGGAAGGGTTTAGACTTTAGCTCAAGGTTTTTTACATGTACAGTACTATACTGTATCTCAGTCCCCACCACGGAACCGGACTGGAGTTCCAATGTGACGAATTGCCGTTCTTTTTACCGCTTTCAACCCCCTACTCACAACTCTGATAATATATACGTTAGAATGTTTTACTACTGGAGTATAAACAACGTAGTATTAATTGAGATGCGATAACCATCTAAACGTGATTATAGTAATCTCATAAGTAAAATATGTACAACAATAGCCTTAATTTTAAATAACATTATTTGCTTGGTGTTAATAAGCGTGGGTATGAGACAAATCAGGAATGGCGTACCTGTTTCATATCTTTGGCAACTACAGTCTCTAAGAAAACATTGTCGCCGACGGTCTCGAAGTGGCTTTCTGCACGTGTCGTTTCAAATTCCATATTTCGCCCTGTGTATAGTTAAATTAGTAGTTATAGTGTCTGTGAGTGTGTATAAGAAAATCTGTGTGTATATATATATATATATATATATATATATATATATATATATATTTATTTGTTGCGTAAATAATATTTATTGTGTATGCAATGCATAGCATTTAATCGGAAGCATTGAATTTCGTAGTAGTCGAATCAACGTTTTTGGAATGGACCGTACTAGCCTCCCCTCTGACTGTAGCCAGTTGTGGCAATATTTCAGTTAATTTGTGTTCTTTTAGCATTTTGGCATTGCCACTACAGTTCATAATTTATTTAATGAGGAAGAATGAATGTAAAACTATTGTCATATAGTATGAATACTCCCTAATATTCTGTATGACATTATTGCGTCACAGTGCATGTAATTAGAGATAAAGTCTTCTGCACCTCGCAGATTGTTGAGGCTAGACAGGTCTTTTGCTGCATTTAAGCCTGCTGCGAGACTAGTCCGGTTCGCTCTCCCGCCGAGGCCGTGGTGGTGGGGGCCATGTAGCTTGCCTCGCTGTTCCGGTTACTCAGTTCGGCGCAGGCGTCGTTTGGAAGCAGTCCCATAGCAGTTTGTTTTCTCATTGGTAATACGATAGAATGTTATTCTGCTCGTCTTTTGTTTTAATCTGCTTTTTATCCATCATACTGATTGGATATGCATTACGGCAACATGAAAGGAGTAGGGGTAAGCCCTATATAAACAGAGGAGCTGCTATCGCTCGTTCTCTCTGTTTATGGAATTCGCAAAGTGAAGTCGTAAGCATGGTTTACACACAAAATGGCGGCGTTGCCGCTTTCAGTCAGCTTATAAGGTAAGCGTCATCTTGCTTTTGCTGGTCCATCAGACCTGTTTTGTCTAAGAAAGATGAGTGTAGTGATTTAAATAGGATATTTAATTTGGTGGCCTGGTTTCGTTTTGCATTCTTCGATGTGTTGTGGGGCATAGTGCTCTTTCTATGTCAGTGATGCTGAAGTTGAATTAAAGTAACGTGGTGTGGGCGGCACCAAGGCTTGTGTCTAGTGTTCTTCTTCCTGGGTCCTTGTGATAAAGAATGTAAATCTTAATTTTATTTTTTTTTGGGCCAGGCCAGCCTGCTTGTTTTGGGGATTTTTCTTGGGTTGTTTTATTAATTTTTGCTACCCAGTAAGATTTTATTTAGGCGCCATGCTTTCGTCCTCTCACTCGGACGAAATAAACGGAGGGCCTATTCCGGGTGGAATAGTTTGGTAAGTCAATAAATATTTGTAGTCCTTCAGACATTAATAGCTGTAAATATTTAATTCATTTAGCCCTTCTGGCACCAGATGTTATTTTTAAATGGAAATTATAAATTTAATGTATAGATTTAAAATAACATGAAATTATAGCTCTCAGACATTTCTTCAAAATGTGTTTATTTTTATCTTGTATATAGTTTTAGGTATTTAGTTTATAGCCATCAGCTGTTTGAATTTAATCAATATGATATGTATTTTGAATATGCCATCAGCATATTTTACTGTAATTCATTTAATTTCTGTATAGCCCTCAGGCTATTTAACTTGCACTAATTTCCACAGGGCAGGAGCCTGTGCTTGTATGATTTATTTAGGCCATCAGCCTAATTATGCTGTAAATATTTTCTATGTTCACTAAAAATGATTTTAACCACTCAGTAATATTTTAACTTTCCACATAATTAATTGTTAATTGTACCAATGATAAATCTCAATTAATTGGATTTGTTGGCCATCAGCCTATGAATTTATTTATTTAAAATAAACTATACTCAATAAGTTTCTTCTTAAACCTTGTGTTTTTTTATAAACACTCTGTCGCGAAGGGTATTTAAATCCTTTTAGATCCCCTTCGTTATGAGATGTTCCTTCCCGCTTCCTCTAAAAGCCAAATTTCATAAGCTGGGAGGCCCAAGAAGGTAGCACGCGGTCCACGGAAGAGAAGAAACAAGAAGCAAGGTGAAGAAGAGGAGTTTCTGGCTTGGTGGGAGTGGGAGGGCGTTTCATCTGGTAGCAGAGCGTGGTTTATGAAACCAATTGGTTGTCCACGCCTGCTTTTAGCCTTTTCAGATTTTAACTTTTATTTTAATGCTGCTATATATTACTTCCCTCGCATGTAATAAAGCAATTAGCTTGTAAATAAGACAAAAGGGTAAAAAAATTTTATAATTAGGAAGCAAAGGGTTTATTTTATTATGTATTCTGTTTTATGCTTGAACTAATATCTTGTCATTTCTATGTTTCATGTAAATATGGCTTCTGAGGGTGACAGAATAATTCCTAACCTTGACCATTTATTGAAGACAGACATTAAATACGAGCTCTCAATCAGAGGTCTTCCAGCTGATGACAAGGAACTAGTCGCAGATCTCAAGAAAAGACTGACTGAAAATCTAGACAAGGAAGTGGACATAAATCTATTCGGTGAGTCTAATATCCAAGATTTAATTTCAGTTGCGAAGGATAGATTAGATTGTGCTAGTTCAAAGTTCGAAAGTAGTGAAGTCCCGTCAGAGAAACTTAAAACAAGAATTTTGCATGCCTGTCAGCGCATTGCTGACTTGGAAAAATTAGTCGCAGGAACAGACTTCCTGTTAGAAGTACAAATGCTGAAGGGCAAAGTCAGTGAAATATTAAACAAAGTTAGATCAGCTGGTTTGGAGGTAAATGCTCCAGTGAGCGGGGAGCTTGTTCAAGAAGAGGTTTCGCATAACGTAGAGGTTAGGGACTCCTTTTCTTTCCCAACTAGACATCCCAGATTTGACGCGAGTGTAGGTCATCAGACAGCCTTTTCAAATTTTGATAGTAGTGTCGGTAGGGAAAATGCCAGGTCATTTCCCTGCGCGCAGAGTTTGCCTCTAGTATTTTCAAATCTCCCGCATCCACTTGCCTCTATGCTTGAGAATTGTACGCATTTTTCAGATGACAATGTGGACAAAGTGTTAGAATTTATTGACTTCATCTGTGAACTGCGAAGCCAAGCAACTGTGTTTCACTTGGATGAACACAGTTTGCTAGCCTACTTGTTTGCAAAGCTTACTGGCTCATTAAGAGATGTAGCGTTAGAGGCGGTTAATTGTGGATTAGGTCTTGAAGATTTCCATGTGAGGTTATTGGACACTTATGTTCCTGTGCGAGCCAGAGCTGCTTTAATAACAAAGCATTTCTATCGCACTCAGGGGCATAACGAGTCCCTAGCGGAATACTCGCGCAGTATTAAGAAGAGTGCTCTAGTGTTCCGCCTTACTATGCCTGAGAGCGAAATTGTAGACTCTATCATAGAAGGTATGTCACCTACTACTCGATCGAGTGTCGTGTTTGAGAGCAGACCGGCTTCATATAGGCAATTAGAGGCCTTATGTGCCAAAGTGAATGCTATTAGCTTTTCTGACTCCTTATGAGTTGACAATCAGGTCGGATTAAGTAGTAGTCAGTCTAGGCCTAGTGGTAATTTTAATAGTACAAAGCATGTTGCAGCAGGCAACAATAGAAAGCCAATCAAATGCTATAATTGTGGCAAATTGGGACACATTGCGAGAGACTGCAGAAGTGGGAGTAGAGTCAATGGGCAAACGCGTGTAGTTCAGAATCGCTCTGTTGATTGAAATTGGTCACACCCTAGGGCCCGGGGTGATCGTAAGAATTCTTGTAGCGTGAAGAGTGAAAGAAAGATGACTGACGATGTAGTAACGACAAACGAAACCGACTTTAAAGACGTTGACGCGCCGGCTAGGGACCTGATCAGCTCTAGGATGGTGACTACGACCTCTGTTCACAAGACAGACTCGACGGACACTAAAAGCCAGACAGACCGTTTTTACCCCTCTAGGACTTTTGTAAACAGTATTTTTCTCAAAAGACGCTCTAGAAAACAGATTTTAAGAAACCTAAATGTAAATAAAGTTTCTAATGAAGCGATTCAAAGTAAACATGAGCTTGTAAAGCAAGAAAGTTTGCCAGTGGAAAAGTTCGATCCGGATCGACAAAGAATGAAGCATAGTAGAAAGAGAAATAGGCCTAAGAAGAAGAAAATACCGAAGTTGTCTCCCGATTTTGACAGTAATGATTGTGACATAAATAATTCTTTCCCACGCCATTTGTCTGCAGTTGTAGATTCTCATTTGCCAATGATAGAAGTAGAGTTGTACAAATATAGACTGTCCGCATTGGTGGATAGTGGTTCAGCGGTCTCTCTGCTCTCAAACGATGCTTATTGCAGGATGTGTTTGGTAAACAAACACACGCCGAGATTGGTTAGTAGTGAGCTGAAGTTACGTACGGCTGGTGATCAGAATCTTGCCATAGTAGGTGAAGTAAGCCTGAAATTGAAGATAGGGAACTTTACTTGGTTCTGTCCCTTCGTAGTAGTACAAGATTTACTTATGCCTGTAATTCTAGGCTTTCCTTTCATGAAGAAAGCTGGTTTGATCCTGGATTTCGATAGTAAACAGTGTTATTTCAAATTTTGTGAATCTTGTAAGTTCGATTTGTACCATGGTGCCCCTTTTTCTAAATTAATTTCTTCCCATGGTGATTCAGTGATTAATTTCTTAAATCCTTCAGATTTTTTCCCTGATATGGTAAATAATGTGTCTGTTGATTTGTCTCACTTGTCGACTAGTGACAGAGATCAAGTTAGTATGATTTTACGAGACTTTCCTGATGTGTTGACACCGGAACTGGGTCTTACTAATGTATTAGAGTATGACATTGAGCTACTTGATGATCAACCGGTTCGTAGAGCTCCTTATCGCCTCAATCCACCAAAGTTGAAGATCTTGAAAGAACATATTGACGCAATGGTTGAACAAGGAGTCCTTCAGGTCTCCAAGTCCAACTATTCTAGTCCTATCTTTTTGGTGCCTAAGGGTGATGGGCGCTTCAGGCCAGTGGTTGATTTCAGGCACCTCAATGCCAAAATAAAGATAGATTCTGTGCCTATTCCAGACATTAACACTGCTTTCAGTTTCTTTTCGGGTGCTAAAGTTTTCTCTTCGCTGGATCTTAATCAGGCTTACTATCAGATACCCCTTACTGAACGTTCAAGGCGTTTGACAGCTATTTCGACACCGTACAACTCGTTCGAATTTTTAAGAGTCCCATTTGGATTAGCGACAGGAGCCCAGGTCCTTACAAGACTGCTAGATCAAATTTTTTCAGACGTAAAGTTTAAATTTGTGTATCATTATTTGGATGATTTGGTTCTCTATTCTAATTCCTTTGAAGAGCATTTGCAGCATCTTCAAGAAGTGTTCTCGCGCCTACGAGCCGCAGGACTGACGGTCAATCCTGATAAGGTTACTATAGCCGCTAGGAGACTGTCATTTCTGGGTCATCTGGTTTCAGCTGACGGCGTTGCCATCGACCCAGAACGCACCGAGGCAATTAGAAAATTTCCCCCTCCCAAGAATGCCAAGGGCGTAGCCAGGTTTATAGGTATGGTCAACTTCTTCAGGAAGTTTGTACCAAATATGGCTGAACTTTCCTCCCCTTTAAATGATTTAAGAAAGAAAAGTGCTAAATTTGTCTGGTCTCCTGCTTGCCAAGAAAGTTTTGAAAAATTGAAGTCCGCCATTATGAATCCTCCTGTGCTTGCCATACCAGACTTCTCTAAGAAATTTGTAATTCAGTGCGACGCCTCACCGGTGGCCATAGCTTCTGTTCTCTTGCAAGAATTCGAGGAGGGAAGAAGGCCTGTAGCTTATGCTTCCAGGACTTTGACCGCTCCTGAACGCATGTACTCAATGTATGAGCTTGAAGCTCTCGCTGTCTTGTTTGCAGTAGAGAAATTCAGGGTCTATGTTGAACATGTGGAATTTGATCTTGAGACAGACTGTCAGGCCTTAAGCTGGGTCTTAGCGAAGCCACGGACAACCGGCAGGATCGCTAGATGGGCAGTGCGTCTCTCTGCATTCAAATTTAAGGCTAGGCATATCCGAGCTACTGAGAATCAGGTGTCCGATGCTCTAACTCGGATGTTCAGTCCGGAGGAGATCTTGGGCAGTCCGGATTGCAGTATCGAGGAGCCTAAAGAGTTGTCGGGAATGGTGGGTAACATTCTGGGAGATTTTCCCTTAGCATTTACGGCATTACAGGATCACCAAGCCAAAGATGAAGAACTTGCTCCGCTAATCGCCCGCTTACAAAGTGGAGAAGATGTACCTCACTACATCTTTAGGAATAATGTATTGTATAGTGCTCCTGCGCCTAAATCTCCGTCTAGGATTGTGCTGCCATCGATGTTAAGAGACATGGTTTTTAAATATTTCCATGAGTCTCCGGTTGGTGGACATCTAGGATTTTATAAGACGCGAGCCAAAATTCGCGATTCCTTCACATGGAAAGGCATGGATGGGTTTATTAGAGCTCAGGTTAGAGCTTGCCAAAAGTGCGGCTCTGCAAAGCCGGCTCAGTGCACGAAACTAGGATTTTTATCATCCGAAGTGCCAAAAGCTCCTTTGGACAGAATCTTTATTGATTTCGTCGGCAAACTCCCTAGGACTAGGACTGGTAACACCTTCATTTTAGTAGTAGTAGATTCATTTTCAAAATTCGTTTGGTTATTTCCTGTCAGAGAAGCAACTACTAATTCCACCATAGAATGCCTTAAAAGAATAATTTCAGTCGTAGGAGTTCCGCGTAGTATAGCATCAGATAATGCTTCGTACTTCATTTCTCGAAAATTCAAACAGTTCTGCTTTTCCTTGGGGATTAGACACATAAAGACTGCTCCTTTTCACCCGGCTGCCAATCCCAGTGAAAGATTTAATCGCAATCTGAGGGCTGCTTTAATAGCATACCACTCACAAGATCATGCTGCATGGGACAGAAATCTGTTCTGGCTGCAATATGCCTTCAATTCAGCCCTGCATGAATCTCATAAATATACTCCATTCCAGTTGATGTTCAATTTCAAACCCAATAGTCCCTTAACGAACGCTTGGTCTATCGGCGATCTCTTGCCAGAAGTTAAAGATGCTGCTACTGTCAGGCAGACCTGGAAAAGGGCCGCTGACAACCTTAAGTTGGCTCATCAAAAGCGAGAAGAGAGATACAATGCTGATAGAAGACCTGTTAATTTTTACGTAGGAGACAGGGTTTATGTAAAGAATTTTCCAAAGAGCAAAGCAATTAGTAAATTTGCTGCTAAATTAGCAGAAAGATTTCGCGGTCCGCTCTCCGTAGTTAAATTCCTGACGCCCGTGACGGTTTTACTCGAAGACACGGATACTCAAAAAACTATTAAAGCGCATGTGAGTCATTGCAAAAAGGCATAGTAGACTGACTGCTTAGCTGACTTTCTCCCCTTCTAAGACGTGAGTTTGCAGCTTTAGATAGCAAGCAGAGTGGCCTTCTTCTTCTCCTGTCATCCGACACCATGTCTAGGCGAGTCGGTGGTGAACGCTGGGGAGTACGACAGAAGTAGCCTCGATGTCGGTAGTTCCGGGGAGTCCCTCCTTGCAGCTGACGGGATGGGGAAATATGGACTGGACTCTGCACTGAAGCGAGCCCCTCCGTAGGAGAAGAGGAACCGCTTCTCTACATATATGGAGTATCTTTACTTATTTTCAATAATGCATGACTTGAAAGCAAAAGCAAAACACAATATATGCTTTATGTGAAAGGCTTAATTAATGCTTTGCCAGATTATTGTCTAATCTGAGCAAATTACATTATTTTAAAGAGAAAAACTTATCATGACAAATATCAAGACATTAATGTCTTTGCTGTATATATTTAAATGATTTAAGGTAATATTTATTTTCTTATATGTAAGTTTTGTTTTAAAACAATCAATTTTAGCTTATAGATCTATGCACGAATAGGGTTTTACTAAAAGCTTTAAAATTGTACCTTATTCAAAATTAAACTACTATCAATTGTTATAAAAGTTAGGTTATGTAGAGAAATTTTATTAAAATTATGAATGAGAACGCAAGATGAATATAGATTATTTAAATCATTTGTTTAGTACAAATAAGTGTGCCTGTATATATATATTGTCATTAATGAATTTAAAATCTATATGTTTATCAGTGCTATGTAAAATTTTGATTGTAAATAGATAGTAAGAATGAATTTTGACTTAGCTCCTACTATTTTCATGCTGCCAATATTTTCTTTCATTAAATACCGTAACAATCTTGTCTTTGAAGTAACTTTCTTTAATAGTGTAGGCTTAAAAGGTGCTTTAATTATGCAATTTATCTGTTTTCTGCCCGTATTCTCCCGCTGGACTTGTAATTTCAGGAGGACATGTTGCTGACGATGTTGGAGAATCACTGGATGCCTTGTTGGAGGATGTCTTACTCTTCGAGCCACCTGACCACCTGACTAGTATCTCTGTGAGGGTTCGTAGGACGCTGACTCGCAATCCGTTTCTACACCCTTGAAGGCAGCAGGATCTAGCAGTTATCAGCAAGCAAGAACAAGTATGAAAATAATGGACTTTAAAAGCCATAGGTGTGAGTGAAATACCGCTAATTGAAGGTATGATCCTTCTTTATTTTGTCTGCTGCATGATTTGGGTCGGGGGTCGTTGAGGAGACATCTAGTCTAACTCGGACATTCTTTATTATGTGATCTCTTTTGTCAAGCTTGTTGAAAGGTGTTTCAATGGAGAAACATATTTCAAGTCAAAGAGGGGGAGTATTGTGGCAATATTTCAGTTAATTTGTGTTCTTTTAGCATTTTGGCATTGCCACTACAGTTCATAATTTATTTAATGAGGAAGAATGAATGTAAAACTATTGTCATATAGTATGAATACTCCCTAATATTCTGTATGACATTATTGCGTCACAGTGCATGTAATTAGAGATAAAGTCTTCTGCACCTCGCAGATTGTTGAGGCTAGACAGGTCTTTTGCTGCATTTAAGCCTGCTGCGAGACTAGTCCGGTTCGCTCTCCCGCCGAGGCCGTGGTGGTGGGGGCCATGTAGCTTGCCTCGCTGTTCCGGTTACTCAGTTCGGCGCAGGCGTCGTTTGGAAGCAGTCCCATAGCAGTTTGTTTTCTCATTGGTAATACGATAGAATGTTATTCTGCTCGTCTTTTGTTTTAATCTGCTTTTTATCCATCATACTGATTGGATATGCATTACGGCAACATGAAAGGAGTAGGGGTAAGCCCTATATAAACAGAGGAGCTGCTATCGCTCGTTCTCTCTGTTTATGGAATTCGCAAAGTGAAGTCGTAAGCATGGTTTACACACAAAATGGCGGCGTTGCCGCTTTCAGTCAGCTTATAAGGTAAGCGTCATCTTGCTTTTGCTGGTCCATCAGACCTGTTTTGTCTAAGAAAGATGAGTGTAGTGATTTAAATAGGATATTTAATTTGGTGGCCTGGTTTCGTTTTGCATTCTTCGATGTGTTGTGGGGCATAGTGCTCTTTCTATGTCAGTGATGCTGAAGTTGAATTAAAGTAACGTGGTGTGGGCGGCACCAAGGCTTGTGTCTAGTGTTCTTCTTCCTGGGTCCTTGTGATAAAGAATGTAAATCTTAATTTTATTTTTTTTGGGCCAGGCCAGCCTGCTTGTTTTGGGGATTTTTCTTGGGTTGTTTTATTAATTTTTGCTACCCAGTAAGATTTTATTTAGGCGCCATGCTTTCGTCCTCTCACTCGGACGAAATAAACGGAGGGCCTATTCCGGGTGGAATAGTTTGGTAAGTCAATAAATATTTGTAGTCCTTCAGACATTAATAGCTGTAAATATTTAATTCATTTAGCCCTTCTGGCACCAGATGTTATTTTTAAATGGAAATTATAAATTTAATGTATAGATTTAAAATAACATGAAATTATAGCTCTCAGACATTTCTTCAAAATGTGTTTATTTTTATCTTGTATATAGTTTTAGGTATTTAGTTTATAGCCATCAGCTGTTTGAATTTAATCAATATGATATGTATTTTGAATATGCCATCAGCATATTTTACTGTAATTCATTTAATTTCTGTATAGCCCTCAGGCTATTTAACTTGCACTAATTTCCACAGGGCAGGAGCCTGTGCTTGTATGATTTATTTAGGCCATCAGCCTAATTATGCTGTAAATATTTTCTATGTTCACTAAAAATGATTTTAACCACTCAGTAATATTTTAACTTTCCACATAATTAATTGTTAATTGTACCAATGATAAATCTCAATTAATTGGATTTGTTGGCCATCAGCCTATGAATTTATTTATTTAAAATAAACTATACTCAATAAGTTTCTTCTTAAACCTTGTGTTTTTTTATAAACACTCTGTCGCGAAGGGTATTTAAATCCTTTTAGATCCCCTTCGTTATGAGATGTTCCTTCCCGCTTCCTCTAAAAGCCAAATTTCATAAGCTGGGAGGCCCAAGAAGGTAGCACGCGGTCCACGGAAGAGAAGAAACAAGAAGCAAGGTGAAGAAGAGGAGTTTCTGGCTTGGTGGGAGTGGGAGGGCGTTTCACAGTGGAACGAGGAGAGGAGAAATTGTTTTTATTTCCTATCAGGTTCGCTGAGATAGACTTTAGGTCTAAAGGCTATGCTTAGCGTGTGGGCCTGGCATGCAAGCGGTCCCAGGTTCAAATCCCCAGGCCGGCGGGTGTGTCATTCGTGGTGGACGAAGCCGTGACCTTTGGGGGTTTTTCTCGGGAATCCTCCAGTAACCCCCTTTATTCATTCCACCAACACTCTCCACTTCAACTTCCTTTCCACCCTCATTATCATCCCATTCCCCTTTACTGGTTTTCGGGCCAGCTCCTGCTGCAGACTCTGCTGCGGGCCTCCCCCGTCCTGCCCCGTTGCTTGTGGTCCGAGAGTTGCTGGGACTCTCAGAGGGGCCCAGGGTATGTGGTGCACGTCAGGATGTTCCGCGCCCATGGGGCACTTGTAAGAGGGACCGAGGGTTACGGTGCACGTGGAATGGTACCTGGTTCTTGTTGGATGTAGGGGAGCTCCGTGGGGGCTCGTGATGGAGTCTGTTGACTGAGGGGCCTTAGGGCATGCACATCATTCGTTTCCTGGGGGTGTAGCCTACAATGGACCCACCTATGAGGCCTACGTGCGCGAGCCCGTCAGGGCTCAGCCCCTGAGCCGATAAGATAAGATAAGATAAGGTCTAAAGGCGACGAATCACATAGAAAGCACATCTCTACAGTTTATTACGGTCCTAGGATATTTTGATTGGGTCAAGCCATGTTATTTATTTTGTTATAGAAGGAAGATGTAATTTGTAAGTGGCAGTGAGCTCAGAGTATTTAGGAATCTGGAATTTATGCACTAAAACACCTAACATCAACTATCATCCCTACTGTGGTTTGCTCCAATATGGGACTAAAAAAAAAAAAAAAATAATTATAGCGTTACGGAAGGAATAAAAAAGGCATATAAAATATTGGTTTTCACCAAATAGTAAATATCTGCTATACTAATAGTGAAAAAACTATAAATCTTTTATAGCATATACATACCGGAACCATAATCACACATAGTTCTCATTTGTTGTTGTTGTTTTTTTTGTTTTTTTGTTATTCAGCAAGAAGGAAGTAAAAATATAAATGAATACCCTGTTACGGAAGAAAGTTAAGGAAGGAAAATATGTCCGATGCTATTTTGTTGAATGTACAGCCTGTGCATTTAGACGAGAACACTTGCATGCGCCGCAGAGATAAGGGAGGGACGGAAGCGCAGTGTCTTGCTAATATGAATCATTCCACTGTGCATTGTGTTTACAGTGCTCTCGACTAAATGCACGGACAGTAAACACCGCCGATCCCATCATATGGACCTTTGCCATGTGCAATACGTACAAAAATAGTTTCTGTCTGGCAATGCAGTCAATCTTTCTCATAATAAACTAAATCCCCCAAAAGAAAATTGCTTTTAAACTGACTAGCAGCTCCTCTATGAAATAATGATCATGGGACACCTTGAAATAGAATTTTTGAGCATACAAGTATTTTAATAATGTTCCATTGAATAGGTCTACAGCCTCTTTGTTGAGCTGCAAGGTTAGCAAAAGAATTAAGGTAGGCCTATTGGTGGAGGAAACGACGTTGCTCAACTTTCACCCAAAAAAGCATTTTTTCATCTTTTCGTTTTTGTCATTTATGACGAGACTATCTAAGCTACAAGGATCAGCTATAGTTCAAATTAAAGCTTATTAAATTGCCTACAACTTTTGTTTCCTTGACTTTTCTGTAGGACGTGTCCTTTTGCCGGTATTCAATTCGAAACACGAAGAAAACTTAAAATTTTAACTTTTTGGAAAAAAAAGGCCAATCTTTGAAAACCGTATGTCGGAAACTGTATAACTTACAAAAACGATTTTGATTTCATATTTTAGAAAATTTAATTTGCTTTAAAAACACTATTAAAGATTCTTTCCGACAAACGTATAGTTTAGGAGATATTGTCGAAAAACTGAAAAAAGTCCGAAAAAACCAGTATATTTCGACCGCCATTCAGCCAGCACAGGTTTCTGAGGGTTGCAAATCTGGATTTGTGATCCCAGTAATGGTCCGAAACTCCTCTCCAGAAATCATTAATACTCCATTTAATGTAAGTTCCAATGTAACATTTGACTGGGCTAGGGGGTAAGGGTGGCCAAACACAAAAAAGTCTAACCCCATTGTCGTTGCTCTGCTCTCGTTCCCAATCGTGGGCTTGAAAATATCCTCCCTTCCTACTTTCGCATTGAAATCTCCTAGCACAATTTTCATGTGATTTGCCGAAAACTGAAAATGTTCGTTCTATTTCCTCATAAAAACTGTACTTATCATCGTGTTTATCTCTGTTGGTGCATGGACATTCATAACTATGATGTCACACCACCGTCCTCTTAGAATAACACAAGAAAGCCTGTCATTAATGAACTCTACTTTCTTAATGGCTGAATTAATTTTCCTATGTATGAAGAACCCGGTCCCCAATTGATCGTTATCATTCCCTTTCCACTAGAAGAAGGTATACGCGTCTTTCTGTATCGAACCTTCACCCTCCCTTCTAACTTCCTGTACTGCTACTACATCTAACCTGTATTTCTCTATTTCTCTAGCTACCGATTTAAGCGCCCCAAGCCTATATAAGCTCCTAACATTCCACGTTCCCAATCTATAGTTCCCATGATTTTTAGACTCCCTCAGTAGTCCCTACCCGGAGATCCGAACGAGGATATCCGCAACCTGAGGACACGCCATGCCGTGGTGACAGAGACCCACCCCGTATATACTGTATATTATATGTGTATAGGTATACATACGTATACACATACATATATACGAAGCATAGAATCTCTCGTGGGATTACCTATACTAAATATTTCAATAGAGAAGGGTCATTTATCAAAATCGGATAAATCAAGGTTGCGAAAACAGTACTGTCCTTAACGGGAGTAATATTTAAACCTACCGGAATTCCATTGTGGCAATGATTTTATCTTACTTTTTATTGTCAGTTTAGATGAAAATAAGTTTTTTTTGTGATTTTCTCTAAAATGACCCCAAAGATTTTATATAAATTCTCTACACGAATTGTATACACAAAGAGCTGAAAATTTTATTTGGAACAAGTTTT
This sequence comes from Ectobius pallidus, assembly GCA_964059195.1. NCBI lineage: Eukaryota > Metazoa > Arthropoda > Insecta > Blattodea > Ectobiidae > Ectobius > Ectobius pallidus. Next base: position 73,598,832 of record CAXKWD010000007.1, on the reverse strand, counting down.
CCAGTTATTTCTACTGCAGGATAGTTATAAGCCATTCATCCTATCTACAAACTCAGGTTTTAAGTCTTGCCTCGCGAATAATTCTGCTGTAATTGAGGCTTAGACAATTGAATGCGCACTTCTGCAACACATCCGTTTAGTCTGCCCGTGTCCGAAAACTAAATTTTCGACCGAAGTGAACTAGTTAGTTGACTAAATAACCGGAAGTGATTTGGGAAGTCATGATTGAAAAGTAGGCTACATAATTCACAGCAATCAAGTTCTTAGCAGCTAGCAATCGAGAATGTAGATGACTTGTAGTCTAAAACCATAGCATTCTGGATAAACTATAGATAACTGGAGGCAATGACTGAAGAATACTAGTAAGGTTACTATCATCGAGTTGTTAGTTACTAACATAAAGTTAACGACTTCAGGTTTTGGACAAGGCATGTCCAATGTGAAGGGTTAGAGAAATTCATGTGGCTATTTTATATACCGGTACGATTTTATTGAATATAAGATGAGAAGTTATGTAAATGACTTGTAATAATATGCAACGTTAATTAGATGAATTTCTAATTAGTTAGTTACTGCGTTCTGACGTTAACGTCCTTAAATTAAATCCTCTGAATTCCGAGAAAACTTATACATCGTAAAAGTTTTTTACATCTTCCTGAATAAATAATATTTAATAACGTACGGTACTGAACAGAGGGACTTATGCAAACAATATGACTTAATTTGGTTCGCCGACTGAACCTATAGCCTACCTTACGCAATAGAAAACCAGACAGAAGGCAATGAAATGTATAATGTTAGACATGAAGCTGGATTATGTTAAAAAAGTACATAGTAGTATTGTATATGCGTCGAAACTTTTTATTCTTCACTTTTAATACATATCAGGCAATGAACAGTTCTAAATTCCTTAAAGGCGTACAGTTCTAATTAAATTTACCAGCATTTGAAGTTAGTGCCCCGGTAGGTACGAGACTCAAGATGTTGAATGTCTTCTTTTTATTTGTCTTAGTTTTACCTCTGCCGCTATAGGGACGTTTATGCGGTCCACGCCGCCCGGGCCTTGCAGGACCGTGACCTATCGGTAGAGAGGTTACCTGTGGAGCACAGACATACTTTTATGATCAGACAAGGACATAGAGTTCCTCCCCGGGTAGGTGACCAACCCAATACCGTTGCCGTCTCCGAAACAACACGAACCCGTAGGACGAGACAAACCAGTCGCGCGCACACATACACCATTGAGCTCTATTACATACTGGATGATGAAAAATCGTGACGGCAGGGTTCGCGGTCCGCCATGAAAGTGAACGTATAATTTAGCTCCTATCCCGTATCTCCTTCTAACAAACTCATGTGTATTAATGGAATTATGAAGATGTATTGGCGTTTTTAAAACACTTTTATGAATGAAACGTTTCAATATAAACTACTTTATGCTTTTTAAGTACATAACAAAACTAATTTCATATCGTAATGGTTTGGTAAAAATATTTCTTTAATCTCAATCAGGCGTGAATGTACATTGGTACACTGTACACTCGCATTAAAATACACTGTACACTGTACACTCGCATTTTAAATATTAAAATAACTTCACAATAGGCCTTCATTTTGCGATATTATGCTTGATTTCGATATATAAAGAGAATAGACAAAATCTGTTCTAAGTGCTTTGGAAATGTATAAACCGTGACCTTCAACTTTACCGTTATTGTACTGGATACAAATCACATTATTTTTTTTTAATAATTCCTGTAGACTAGCGCAAAGGGAAGCCACTGAAATAAAATTTCAAAATACTTTAAGTCAGTAGGCCTACTTAGAAGTTCATTTTCTTCAAATATGAAAATTAATTAGCCATGCTATTTATCTTCTTGTTCTTGCGACAGACAATCGTCTGTAGCCTTTTGTTCTTTCTCAATTCTGTTTTGATAGGAGATGGTGGGAGATCATCTGTTTGTCTGTTTATCCATTTTCGTATAATTTTCAGCGAGGTCTTATACAAAAACATCTGCTTCCTCTTATTTCTGCAATTAAAAACTAGCATGAAAAATTTAGGCCTACATGCATAAGAATACTATGATTACATGACTGACATTTTGCATAATTTATATTCCTACATGGTACCTAAAGTAGGCCTACTACTAACCACATTACGAACCAGAGGCGTAACGAGGGGTTTTTGGGGGTTTGACCCCCCCCCCCATTGATTAAAAAAAGGAAAATTGCACAGTTTTTTTAAGTCTGCTTATAAATTGCTTAATACGAGTATAAAGCGTGGGAAGCTTAAAACTCGTTGTTGTGCATCTTAATTTTTAAAAATTTTCGGGGGGGGGTATTTCATACCCCCCAGATGTTGTAACCTCCCCCCCCATATGGTCGGCCTGGTTACTCCTATGTTACGAACCAGTTGTCTTTTTGGAACAATAATTTTTTGAAGATGTCCTGGAAAATTGAAGATTGATGGTACAGCATCTTTTAGTAATTTTACAAGTGCACCAGTCCTTATGACTGATAGCAATCAGGTGTAAAGTGTCTGCTGCTTAATGTACTGTACGCTGTGGGTGACCAATATTCTCTGCACATTGCTTGAACCCACTTCTTCGGAATATCAGGCCAAGAAAATGGAAACCTGTACAAACAGGCAAGAAAAAGACAAGCGTTCGTGGCTATGCTACGCTTGAGGCTAAGTCAGATTTGGCCAGTATCCTCAAATGTTCCAAACAAAAATAACCTACTTGTGAAACTTAAGTCCACTTCCATTTCTCTGGAGCTCTGTGCAGCCATATACCACGCAATATTTGACCATTTTGTCATGAAAAATAATAAAAACACATTCATAAATATATGTTTAACATAGGAAGCACACTTCACCAATACGTACGGTGTAGCCAACTTAACAACAAGTGAACGTCACGATTTATGCAATTCCAAAGCACAGCTGTTGTATATCCTGTTTATATATTGAGATCACTGACATACACACATTCCAACAAGGCGTGGATGGGATGAAGACGATGACAGCCAAACGACATCGGGGACCACAAGGGGCCTAAAGTTACCCGACATTCGTCTCACTGGTGAGAAAACCCTACCTAGGTAACTTGTTTCTACCGGGTATCGAACCCGAGCCCGCTGTGTGAGGGGAACGAACGCTTCCCTTGCGTCATAGCGGTGGATATCGTCTTATAATATAACATATTTTAACTTGTATTTGTAAAATCGAAATTGCCCCGCGAGACTTGCCCCCTCGTCCAAACTATTCGTCGTCTTTACAGTTCTTCTTAATGTTGTTGTTCTTCTTAAGTGCCAGTATGACACTTTATGGGACTGTATGGTGGGCGGAATATGTATGTCCGTCTGTCGTGTGTTTGTACGCGCGATAACTCGAATACGCTTTATGGGATTTTCACGAAGTTTGGTATACGCATTTATAACATCCATGGGAGGAAGCCTATTGATTTTGGAACAAATCGGTTGACCAGTACCGGAGTAACGACTAGTATTAAAGGTCACATGCTTTTTAAATGGAAAATCATGACTACACTACAAAGCCGCGTTGCTCATCACCGAGGGCCTTGACTACAATACAGTCAAATGTTTGTAAATTTATTATATTACGTCTTGCTTTAGATGTGAGGCATTTGCTGTAATTTCGTTCTGTTGTTATCCTACTTATTCCTTCACATAATATGCTTATCAAAATAAATACAAATATAAATAAATATAAATAAAAGATATAAACACATCTAGCCGTTGAATAATTAAACGCACATGTTGTTATAATATTGGCATTCTATCGAAATGTACGCTTATCAAACTTTAGACCTTTGAACTTCCGTAAGCTCTGCTTACGAATCGATCTGGAGCTCAGAAATTGATTAAAAAAATCTCATTTTCTGCATATCATTATTGCAATAATCACAGATTAAACAAAAGCATTCTGGAAGTTTGTTACATCAGTTTAACTGATTATATTATTGTTAATATTATTATTAAATACTTCTTGAATTCTGGATGGATGAGCAATGTGTGTGTTAAAATCTTTAATTCCTTTTCCTTTTTTTAAAAATCAGAAATGTGCGAGTGAATTGAATGTAAAGTGTAACCTACATGGCACGTGTTAGGATTAACTTTCTATCGTGTCCAGTCTTTCTCTTCCTTTGTATGTGTACGTAGGTACGTTTGAACAGTACGTGAGCTGTATCAGGAACTCTTAAACCTTACAGATATTCTTGTACAGTCAGCGAAGATAAGTCTAGCAGGGTCTACAAGTAGAATACGTACAAGCTGTTCGGATGCAAGGCTTTTACAAGATCACGCATGAAAGTAATCGTTTCTTTAATATAGCCTAATTTGGAATACTTCCAGTGACGTTGTTTTTTTATCCTTAAGAGGCAAAAATTACAGTAGTTAATTGAACATATGTAGGCTAAGAGAGTATCTTCAATCAAAACATTTTCTAAAAAAAATGATGTTACGTAAAAATGTTTCGAACTAAGTTTATGAATGTAGCACTAATTAACGCATTTTGCTAATGTAGCATTTAGTTAAAAAGAATGTTACATAAAGGTGTTTCGAACTTGATTTATGAATGTAGCACCTATTAACGCTACAATGCATTAAGCACAGAGAAAGGCTAAGTTATTATTAATGAAATTATGCCATGTTTGCTAGACTTGTATTTTATTTTTGTACTATCGCACGTTAAGGGAATTCATTACCGTCAGATGACTATTTTATTTTATTTTACTGTCGTACGTTTAATAGTCGCTGTTAATTATTTATCAAATAAACAAACCTACAGAATCTTACATGTGTACTTCCTCTGAAAGTCTCCAGCTGAACAAAGCTCGTGTTCAGGGACTACAACGTATACTCACGCGTACTATTTTAATTCTTCCCACTTGTTGTAAGATAGTCAAGAATGGTGTTAGTTTCTTATTACTTGTTACTATACACTGTAAATGTGTATTGGCTCTATTACTGATTACTTGTTATTAAAAGTTGTAAAATATTGGTTTTGTTACTGACTCTATCTCCCTCGTCTTCCATGCAAATATCCGCAATGTGCTAATGGACCTAACAAACAGACACTAGTGTCATCATATCAGCAGAACGGACACTGAAGCTTTGGAGACATTAGAGCTATATGAACTTGCGAGCTTTAATTTAGTTGGTTCATGACCTAATCTTGTACAAACGTGAAATCAGTGTTGCATTAGCATATTACCATTCTTCTTAAGAACATTATTCTATGTGATTATTCAGTAGATAGCTGTATAATTTGTAGTGTAGTGCAGTAATTATTATGTAGCATTTCCTTTCGAAAAGATCGCTCAAATTTTATAATATTTACGAAAATTGTTTATATAGATTTTATCTAAACAGTCCGCTCAGGCGATTTGAAGTCCACCTGCAACTAGTCCAACTATTCTAGACAAATATTTAACTGCTCATATTTATATTCTAGAAGTTTTCATTGCAGGGTGGTTACTTAAATTTGTTTCTTAAATTTATAAAACAATTATTATTCTAATATTCTCGTCTCTATTAAGAAAGCCTGCATATTTTCTTATGTTTTATTATTGCGAATCGCCACATTAATCCCGAAAACTGGCATTCGAAACATTTTTTCTTGTGTGGATAACCTACTTCATTTCGTGGAAGTATGCTTCAACTTTGTTGAAACGCAAGGAACATTATGGTTTAGTGTACACGGATATTACACGTTCGGATTATTTCCTACACTACTCCATGTAAACCTACTAACATCATCCTTCCATTTTTCGAGCAGAATGCATGGTAGGATATAGTGCGCATTGAGCACCAACTTGTATCCATCCGCATCAAGTTGAGAGGCTCATGGACAGTGTCAGGAAGAATCGATGTGAAAGTGGGTGTTACATTTGAAGAAACCTGTGGAAAGTGTGAGCTGATATTATGCGACAGGAGTTACCTACAACTTTATAAACCGAGACACCAATTAGCTGAATTAATTTACGTAAGTTTGGCTCAACTTGAAATGACTATCAATGTACAGCAAGTGCCAGCATGCCGATAATAATGTTTCTTTGACAGTTTGGTGTACGCATACCATGTGCGTGTAGGTTAGGTAGAGGATTAATTTACTCACTTTAGTTTTCGAACTGTAATGAAAGATAGTAATGAAGCACAGTAAGTTTGTTTACGTGAAAAAAAAAAATGTTTAACTTGCTGTTTACCCTGCAAGGAGATTCGCAGGCGAAGATAGGTAATAATACCGTAGCTCCAGCTTAAAATGAAAATTCAGACATCGCTATAGTTTTCAGTGTTATGTCTTTTATATATATTACGATTAGTGTTTTAAGAAAGTAAACCGTCTGGCACACTTGAGCTGGGTTAAGTTATTTTTAGATTGTTATTGACTATGAAAATAATAGTTGTGAACACAGTAATCTGACCACTTGATGACAATGATTTCCGAAAATGATAAATATTGTTTCGACGTTAGGTTAAGACCCATTCAAATACCTCACGTTCAGTTCAACATTCCTAAGAACATAGAAAAAACAGCAAGTTGAAGATTTTCTGTACATCATTGTGCAACGGAATTTTACCATAATGATAAATCTTGTCAACTCGAGGATTTGAAAATCCCCTGGAATCAAAATAGGCCTACATGCCAACAGACAATTCGAATATAGAGCAAGCCAAATTTATAAAGGAGGAATCAGATTAATAGTGATTTTCGCTAAACTCCAGAATTCCGCCGTACCTGCCGGGCTACACAGATTCGTACCGAGTGTACATTGTCGCTAACATCACAAAAATAACTACGTGCACACTGAACTTAGGTGATGGCAAAGTAGCCAATGGATTATATTTATAAACGAAACGCCAATATGTTATTTCGTTTGGGAAAATATGATGGTAAATACAGGATGACGATTAAAATTAGTGTTAGTAGGGGTTATATAGTAGGACAGTATTAGAAACAGGCATCGGTCTTGTTAGTGTAACGAAGTTTTGCGGAAGAGTGGAAGGTTAACAAAGCTCCTGCATTAAGGTAAGCTAGATTCTAGGTCAGTGACAGTGAGAGATTAGTTTAGGAAAAGTTGTATTAGTTTAGCAACATCATATTGAATAGCGCGCGTTTCGTTGAATATCTTCCTTGGAAATTTCATCACTGCGTCAATACGGCATCATATGAAGCCTCATGCGTAATAGCTGAAGTGAAACCCATAACAATTACTATAGACGAGAAAACTTGAATTTAATTAGCTACAAGATCCTAAAATCAGGAATTTGATGCACCACTTGAAGTGAAGTATTGGCCTCATCTCGCAAGAACTGCAGTCATCCAAGAAGTGGAGAACACTAGATACTAGATAGAAATATATAGGCTTACAGATGGCAGCAAAAATGGAGGAAACGTCGGAGCGGCAGCAGTCATATTTACCAACGGAGAAATAGCACAAACATTCAATTTTAAATTAGATGGAGAGTGCACCAATAATCAGGCGGAGCAGATTGCTATATTAAAAGGGCTAGAAAAATCACAAGCCGGCGTGGTCTTGTGGTTAGCGTCGCTGACTACAGATCCGTCGGCCCGGGTTCGATTCCCGGTACCTCCTCGTATTTTTCTGAGGTAGGGAGGTCTGGTAGGGGTGCACTCAGCCTCGTGATTCAAAATTGAGGAGCTACTTGATAGAGAAGTAGCGGCTCCGGTCAAGAAAACCACCAATAACGGCCGTGGGTGTCGGCATGCTGACCACATGCCCCCCCAATCCTGCCATCTGCCTACGGGAGATGACGCAGCGGTCGGGTGGTAGGCCAAGTCCCTCCAGGGATGTAGCGCCGCGGAGTTTAGTTTAGTTTAGTTTTAGAAAAATAACAAGAACTTCAGGATATTCAAGAAAGCGGTAAACATGTAGCAATATACACTGATAGCAAAATAACTTTAGAATCAATGAAAAATAAGTTGAAACATTCCCGTTTGATAGAATCTATTAGAAGCAAAATAAATGAACTGGCACAAGCAAATTGGGTACTTCATTTCGGATGGATTAAAGGACACGCTGGGATTGAGGGAAACGAACAAGCAAATAGATTAGCAAAGGAATCAGCAGCGGAGGACGGAGAAATCGTTCACCAGAAGATCTCACAAGGATGTAATAGTAACAAGGGAGAAAGAAGATGGACTGCCACCAACCATGCCACCATGTCACTAACTCTAATATCACTTTTTTTAACCTAACTGCCACTAACGTAGAATCCGTGAATATAGTTCACGCGGGCCATATATCTTATGGCCAGGAACAGTCCGATAACATTGGCTCATGAATGTATCATTTGCCTAGCCTGTGCGTCAAGGACCAAAACCTCGCGTAGAAACCCAAATATGAGCTATAATAGACCCTAATAAACTAACATTTAATTGATTTTGACAATATACTCATTATATTCAGTGCAATTGCAAATTTAATTTAGTCAAATTACCACAACACTTGAATTGAGCTGAAGCATCACAAGTATTCTTTAATCGTAAATGTAGGCCGCCACATGTAAGTTTACAGGAGTTTGATTAAAATGAGTAAATATAACTTTTCGCCTATGTAGTTCTGCTACCTTGTCTACTTGTCTACTGCTAGACTGCTACTCGTCCATCACAGTAATAAGTAGACTATGTGGATTTTAATATAATTCTTTCTAATTTAGTTTTGCCAATTGTAATATTTATTGTTCTTCGCAAAAACAAAGTAATTTATCACCGATTCACACAAAATGCTATGAAGTAAAATTATTTTTGTGGAACAGCAGCTATGGCTTCTGGTCCACGTATAATAGTAATTGAGGGTGTAGAAATTTAATTTTTATCGTCAAGAAACTTCGAATTATACCTCTGCATCAGCGGGTTCCAGTTCTAGTTTTTTAATTTTGTGCAAAATTTGTAAAAATGCAACAAAGTTAAAAGTAGTAATACTTTACATTTAATATGTTATTACTAATTTTACTCCTATTTTAAACGTCATTAAACAATTTTTTACCCTTCGAGTCCCAACCCTGCTTGGGACAGTGAAGTTTTCGTTTATGTACCACATGATAATGTATATTTAAAGGTCTCCACTCTGTTTAAATTGCGCGACTTGAATCTTTAAAACAGAATGGAAGTTTACCAGCGAACGATAACGGCTCCGTTTCGCATTGAATCCGCAGCTGTAGGAATGCAGGCACGGGTAGAATGAGCCTGTTACTAACACTAATATTACTATCCTTAACCTAAATGGTGGGGTACGCCGTAGCGTAGTGGTTGAGGCGCTGCGCTACAAACCGGAAGGTCGTGGGTTCGATCCCCGATGAGGTCGTTGGAGTTTTTTCAATTGGCCTAATCCTTCTGGTGGCACTATGACCCTGGGGTCGACTCAACCTCTAACAGAAATGAGTACGAGGAGCAATCCTGGGGGTACCACCTTCGTGTGTCGAATGTCCAAAATTTGGGAACCTCAACTTCCTGGAACCCTCTGGGCCTCCATGGCCTGTATAGGGAAAACTAACCTAAATGCCATTAAACTCGAATCTAGCTGCCACTGCTTACCATAATGCAGAGGTGGATAGGGCACAATTTGAAATGCTAGCAATAATTCAGAATGACCCTGCTAAACTAATATCACTGGTCCTAACCTAACATAAACTGTCATTAACAATAAGTGACTATTTTTAACCTAACTGCCACTAACTTAGGATAAAATCCAAATTATACTGATTCCTTGATACGCGGTGCAAGAAAGCATAGTTGGTCATCCTGCTCTGGTGAAAAACAAAGAAACATCACGTCGTCCATGCAAACCTGCGTATCGCGAGAAGAGCCCTCTCTTCTCTAAACATTAAAAGCTCACTCCATCCACTGTACCACTCAAATCTTGCTAGGCCTCGAGTTGCACGTCCTTTTCTTTCTTTCTTTCTTTCTTTCTTTCTTTCTTTCTTTCTTTCTTTCTTTCTTTCTTTCTTTCTTTCTTTATCTCTTTCTTTCTTTCGTTCTTTCTTTCTTTCTTTCTTCATAAATGGCTGATTCCCATTCCTACAATATAGCAAAGAACCCAGTATTGTTGCTTTTCTATTTTTAATAAGTGCAGTATTCAAAATATTTATTACGATTGGGGTTGTTAAAAGGTTCTCTGTTTATACTATAAATTGTAATTGGTTGAGACTACTTTCAAAATGTAAATGATTTTTCTAAATCTGTAGAGCTTATATATACCGGTACAACAGTTCTTTTCTTTCTATTATGTTCCATTTGATAAAGCAACGCTATACCCGACATTTATCTGGGCCTGGTTTGGTGGTATTTGTCTCAGATAAAAATAACAAATGACATATGCCTGCTATTTGTATACATGTTTTGCGTGACGGGGATATACTCGCAACGAACAATGCGTGTAACGCTATAAATAACCAAATAAACTTGTAACTGTCGACTGGTACCACCAGAGAACCGGCTTATCGATTATTTTATTTTGCTTATCTGCTACATCTCGCAGGAACTATTTTATGCAGGCTACAACCTTGAGATGCAGCTGCTTTGAAAGAGACAACCTACAATACCCCCACCAGGAGGGTTCGTACGTAATGAGTTTGGGATGTACTGTTCTGTACGGTTATGATTGATTAACCGATTCTTTCATAATGGAATGCTAACTTAAGGTAAACCTTTCAGAACTGAATTTGTACTATAAGCAATCATCAAGAAAAGTCATCAGTGGACTCTAAACTTAGAATCGATTAGGAAAATTTGATTGTAAAAGAGCTAGTAACCCTGAATGACAATCATAACAAGAAGACAAAAGTTATCACATTTATCACAAAGCATTACTCTGTTAATCGTATATTTCTGTTTTTATACAATACCGGTACTTTTAGCTATCGTCAGTAGCAGGGAAAAAGTTATACAGTACTGTAAATCCACAGCATTTCAATGACCAGGTTTGTCTGCAGAATCCCCTAGTCCTAATAAAAGTTGCTTGTCTATGTCCCCTCTATACACAGGTAAATTATTTCGGTGTTATTCATTAACATCCTGTATAATTATAGTAATTTTTACAAAAGCAGATATGCAATTCCTACCGATCAAACAACAGAACTCTGGCCGAAAAGAAAAACTGGCACGTTTAGTGCCCAGATGAGCAGAACTGATTCTCGAATCCAATTTAACTATTACCGTACGTCGCGACTTTTTGTTGAGCGGGGAAAAAAAAGCGGACCGACTAAAATATCTAGCGGCATTCACAGGATAGCAGGGAATGTATTGAAATTTGTTCTAGAGAATATAGGCAATCAATTTAAAAATAACTGCACGTAATTTGCATTGCTTGTGAAAACAAACGTTTCTGTTACATCTCTTACATTTATTTACGTATCACAAGGCTCTGAAATCAGCTACTTTTTTCCCCCCTACCTGTACTTGAACATTTAAACCGGTTCTTCAGATAAATAATTAAACTTCTGTCAGTTTTAGAAGTTTTGAGAAATGAAGTAAACAGTGGATGTAACGGAAGACAAGAATGGCTCACCAGCTAACAAAACTCGCGTTGAAATTTATAGAAATCGATACACTAAAGTGCTATTTTCGAAATTAATTGTGGTAATGCTGGACTTACCATGCACACAATAGGCTACTTTCAAAACTACGTTTGTGTGTCTTTGATCTTAATACATTCATAAATCACAAGGAAACTATCGACCTCTTAAGCAAAAGAATGTGAATTGGACTCCCAATAAGATAAGAGCATTCAAACCGAGGTCGCATACCTTCGTTATCGATTCGCATAATTTTCTCTCAAGACATCTGGTATGGACAGTACAGGCAGCTTGTTTTCAAACTCTGCCTAAAAGTATTTAACGCTGTCGATTTACCGCGGATTCATATTTATAACATGATGCAAATAATATATCCCGCAAAAGATTGTAAAAATGTTAATATTAGGCTAATAAAGTTTTCACACGAACCTGCATATTGCGTTTATGCAGTACGAATCACTACTGTGCTGGGTTATCCTTGTCATCAAGTGCAAACAATTACAAGGGATGGGTTTTAATGACTGGAGATTTCGCAGAAAGTAGCCTAACAGGATTGTCCGACTCGACCGCCCTTAAATGTACTTATAGTAAAGTATCATACACATTAGTAAGGTTGTTTTTAGTTCTTAATGTCACTAACAAAGAAAAGCCTATTCTGTTGCTGACAAACTGAAAATCATTGGTCGTGTAGTGGATATTTCGTTGGAGGCTAGACTAATTACATAAGTGAATAAAATTAATATTCCTCCTATGGTGAATCGAAAGCGACTTTGTTCATGAGCATGTCATCCCAGGAGAAACAATTCGAGATTGGATTAAATGAGAAAATCAACTTCAAAGTTTTGTGGACACGAGTGAAATTGAAGTGGGGGTACAAAGAAAAAGGACAAAACTTGGTAAAGATATTGAACTAGATGAGTGATTGCACACGTGTTTGCAAACAATATGCAGAAAAGAAACGAACTGAATTATCCCGCCAAAGTAAACTTACCGTCTTTTTATTTAGGCCTAGCACAGTATCTAGTATAGTATAGTAATGCAGTAGTCTATGTGACTATAATCTACTGGAATGTTGACGAAACACATATGAACCACTTTGTGTCTACATTTACGTGGAGTAAAGGTAAAATAGTAAAATGTTAAAATAGCCCTTCTCGCTGCTACCCATTAATGATTTGCAGTGATTTTTCAATATATCGCGGGCAAGGTACGTCCTCTGACATAGCATGTTATAGGCAAAATCTTTTCGAACAAGTGAAAATCCAAGGAAAAACAAAGATAAGAATAATTTTTGTGTGAGTAATAGGACAAGTGACAAGTGTTTGTTTTGCTTGTAAATATGTTCATTGTTTTAATGGATGTGTACTTGATGTACAGCACATTATAAAGGATACAGGATGTTCGAAAATTTCCATTGCAAACATCTAGGGGCCCTTCTAAAGGGAATTGAGTAGATAAAGTTTTGAATAGGAACCCCTGTCCGGAAATATGCCGTTTGGGTACTGCAGGTGCAACAAATGAAAAGTGTTTAAGTCGATAAAGCGATAGTAATTATAATGAATTACGACTCAGTTATTTAAGTTCACAAAAACAAACTGAAGTACAGTACAGTAGAAAAAATCTTATGTGAAATTCACATAACTTCCTCTGCCCAAATAAAAATGAGCATCTTAGTGCAGTATATTATATATGACATTCTATTCATGTAAATTGTTGTAAAATGAAGATAATGTCTTTACTACATCACATCGCATCCCCGAAGGATGTATAGCCCAAATATAATCTGATTAATGTACTCTCGTAACTTTCTTTACTTTAAGCATGACCAATACATTTTTCTCACCCTGATATAGAACAAGAGCCCATATTGCAAAGAGCCACATTCAGAGTGAGTGGCTTATAACTACCTCTCAGATAATAATTTAAAAAAGTTTCAAATAACGGTTTTAGCTCTTAGTGTAAGCACCCCATGTGTAAAATTTAAACTAAATCGTAAGAGCCGTTTTCCAGAAAATCGCGGCAAACGAAATTTTCTTCATGTAAAGTCCCCTTAAAAATAAGAGAAACTCGTCGCCAATCTTCGTGTCACATCTCCAAAAGATACCTAACCCAAATACAAAATTCTGTTTTCGTACGATTTTCCGTTACAAGAGGCCGTATTTCAAACAGCGCGTATTCAGAGATTTTTTTTTTCGAAAAAGAATATTTCAAATAAACGTTTTAGCTCATAAAAAAATCGTTAAAGCCGTTTTCGAGAAAAACGGAAATTTCTTAATGTAATGTCCCCTTAAAAATAAGATAAACTTGTCGCCAATTTTCGTTTCACATCTTCAGAGGGTACCTGGCCCAAATACATTTTGTTTTCATACGATTTTCTACTCTGGAGCTAGACTGTTCACAGACATCTACACGACACACTGACACACACACACACACACACACAGACATATTTCCAAAAATAGTATATTTGGTATATCTCAAAACGTATATTTATGTTAACTCAACTTCGAAGAATTTGGAAGTCGAAAACAATACTTCCTCTACCTATGGTGCCTATGGTACGGGCAGAGGAAGTAAAAAACAGTTTGGTTAGTCTTCATAGAAACAGTTTCTGTTAAAGTGACAAAGTGGTGTGTCTCCCTTGTCGTTGGACGGTGCCACGAAATCAGTGAAGCGTACAGTGGTAGGCTATTAATCAGACGTGGCAGTCCAAGCATGGATGCTCAGTAGATGCAGACGAGTCCAATAAACATTCGTACTGCATGGAGGGGTTAGTTGTGTCGTTGATTTCAGTGCGGTAAGATCGTATAATGCAGTTAAGAAACAAGAGGCCTTGTTACAATCGCTTATCCTCTCCCGCTAGTGCAGTTCAACATTCTTACCCCTCCCCAAGATTCCTCCTACATGCGTCACCTCTCTCACGCGCATCTGACTGCCGCCTCTGATTAATACCACTGTACAATACCTACCCATCCCACTGTCTAAATTCATTTCCGCGCCGACTATACTAAATGCCTCATAAAGGCCCACATTAGACCGATGCATAGAACGGAGTTCGACCTACTACTAGTAGCCTCTTTGGGCTTAAATGTTTCTATTGTGTAACTTGCTGAATATTTCTCCTTACAATGGATTGATGGTTTTGCTTGTTTTAATAGAATACAATAATGCCTATAATTCAGGATCATTGATGACTTAAGACTTCGTAAATCCGGTATTTTATACTTCAGTAAACATTTAGGAGGGCAGTAATGGGGCTTTGCATTGACTAGCTGCCGGCGGTTGTGTTTGTTGCGTATGTGCGTCTATGCGTCTATGCGTCTATGCGTCTATACGTCTATACGTCTGTATTTGCTCGAACAACTGTAGCGTGCTGTCATTGCCAATTTTCTTCGTTAGTGACGTTCAACAAGGAGAACATCTTCAACTCTTGTTTGAAGAGCACTTCAGCCAGAATGATACAGTAGAGAGCAGATTTTCAGGACTATTCTCAGAAAGAAAGCTAGAATAAAATTTATTATGCTCAACTGCTTTATATTGTACATTGAAATATGTGATGCTTGTAGTAAAATAATTGTTTTCATTGCCCTAAAAGAAATGAAACATTTTATTTATTATGGAATGTTGCGTGAATTTCCTGTATGCTAGAAACTTAATTTTTATTTTTATAAACGTACTTCCCTTACCACAAATACTGTATAAAAGTTCCGTTTCTCTTCAGTCATTAAATTTTACATTATTACATATAAGTAGTGTAGAAAAAGTACAGGGTGAGTCAAAAAGGACTTTACAACTTTGAAATCTTATATAAATTTATTGATTAGACTTACAGAATCAGTAACGGTGTCATTTTGTAGCAAAACACTTCAAGTTTGATTCACGTTTATTGTAAAGTTCTCATTTTCGTTCGATGTGACTGCCATTTGTGATTCGGCAAACATCGCACCGAAAATCAATTTCTTGCCACACTCGTTCTAACAAATCGGGCGTAACTTCATGAACTGCAGCAGAGATTCTGTTTCTAAGATCGTGAAGACACTGTGGTAGGGGTGGAATGTACACTTTATCTTTAATGAAACCCCAGAGGAAAAAGTCCATAGGCGTCAAGTCGGGGGAGCGAGGTGGTCATGCAATTGGTCCTGCACGTCCAATCCACCGACCAGGGAAGCGACCATCTAGGAAATCCCGAACTTCTGTGAGGAAATGAGGTGGTGCCCCGTCTTGTTGGTAGTAGAAAGGCACAGCTTGTTGTTCATCTTCATCTAATTGAGGAATCAAAAAGTTCTCCAACATATCAAGATAAATAACACCATTAACATTTCTCTCCATGAAGAAAAATGGCCCGTAAACTTTAAATTTACTAATTGCACAAAACACATTCACTTTCGGACTATCACGAACGTGTTCAAGGGTTTCTCTTGGGTTTTAAGACCCCCAGATTCTGCAATTATGGGTGTTTACCTTCCCACTAATGTGAAATGTCGACTCATCGCTGAACATTATTGAGTTTAAGAATGTTTCATCTTCCTCTATCCTATTCAGCATTTCAGCACAGAACTCTAAACGAGCAACTTCATCTTGGTCAGTAATGTGTTGTACCATTGTAAATCTGTATGGTTTTAAGTGTAAGCGTTTTCGTAGCACTCGCCAAACAGTCTTTTGTGGAATTCCAATCTCTCGAGAAGCACGCCGCGTAGATTTTTTTCGGGCTACGGGCAAAGCTTTCCCTAACCTGTTCGACAACAGCATCACACACGCTCGGGCGACCTGGTGATTTTGCATGACGAACAGAGCAACCAGTCTCAACAAAATTATTGTACCAACTGTAAATAGTAGGCCTGCTTGGAGGGTCTTTTCCGAATTCGTTGCGAAATCTACGCTGCACACTAGTTGCAGAGTTTGTTTCATGAAACAATAACACACAGCGAGCACGTTCCGCACCAGTGAAACTAGCCATTTTAACAACAATGCTGCTGGCGCTAGCAGTGGCGCAGTTTGGTACTGCAAGACTACGTGAATCAAACTTGAAGTGTTTTGCTAGAAAATGACACCGTTACTGATTCTGTAAGTCTAATCAATAAATTTCTATAAGATTTCAAAGTTGTAAAGTCCTTTTTGACTCACGGTGTATAGTCATCATGACAAAAATCGAATTCGAGATAACATCGGGAATACATGTTTCACTAGTTCTATTTTTTCTGATGCGCTACATCCTTCTAGATACGAGCCGACCATATTTACTATCAGATAGCAGGATTGAGAGCCATATGGTCAGCATGCCGACTCCACAGCCGTTATTGATGGCTTTCAAAACCGCTACGTATTTACCAAATAGCTCCTCAATTGGTGTCACGAGGCTGAGTGCACCCCGTTCTAGATCTCCATACCTTAGAAAAATCCGAGGAGATAGCTGACGGTTGGATGCAGACCTGCGGATAGGTAGGCAACAGAGCTAACCACTAGACCACGCAGATGGTTCTTTCATGTTGTCTAGGAGCCAAAATAATATGTTTTCTGTATTGTGACTGTCTGACTGCCTTGTTCATGTCTGTAGTGGATAAAGTGTGCATTGTATTTACTTACTATTCTTGATTATGGAGATTGTTGGATTCATATAGCTCGCCAAGAACATAGTTTCTACTGTAAAATATATTAGGTTTCGAATGACAGACAACATAAAATAACGAATTGATGATGTTTTAAAAGCGCGCCAGATATTGCACTAAGTTGGAAATTATAACGACATTTTAACGCGATTCTTTTGACATTTTGGAGCATAACATCGATTAATTAAAGCGCGATTGAAATTAATTCCTATTGATTAAACGAATTTATAGTATAGGCCTACGGATTTTTAACAAAGTTAGTTGGTCTAAAAATTTCTTAGATTTTCGAGACGGACGCGAATAGGTCTATAATATTAAATTGTAAATTAGCCTATCACAGGTTTGTGATATAAGTACTTGTTAACAGCCTAAGAGTGAAAGTATTTACAGTAATAATAAAATTACTATATCCAAATAATCTTGAGGGTTTCTTCATTCTGTATAAGCCTAATAGGCTCCTTCAATAACACCCAGCTCCATTTTGCCACGGATTTCATCTCTACGGCTAAACTAGGCACCTATCTCCTTCCCATATTGATGTAGCCTACATCGTGAAAACGTTTTTCCATATTTCGTTTTCGAAAGACATTTACAAACAATTAAATTTCGTAACTTCTAACTTGAATAATAAAACATCTATAATTTTTTTTTTGTCGAAGTACTTACTTTTATTAAACACATTTCTTTACAGAATCAATAGTTTCGACATATTTAAATAATAATGTAAAATACCCATGGTTTGAATGCAAACTAACTAGGAATGAGTTTCGAAACTAGACATTTGCTACTGTTTCCCCAAATCCTAGCTCGTCAACTGCTTCTGCACATGTTTCACATGAATTCCTTCCCATTTCCAGTTATTACTCTGCTGCTACTAGTGCCATTGGAATTCGCATACATTAGCAAACCGTTTTATAGAAAGATTGGTAACCCATCCTTACATTAAACCAAACTGATGGAGTTGGCCGAAGAGATAATATAGCGGGCAAGCTTTTGGGATGTCCTCTGTTCAAACCTAGGCCGGTTTGTTTGATTTAGGTTTCTTCATGGCTTACCCAGTAGCAAAGGCAATTGCCGAATTGGAATATAGCCTTTCATAATATGGCGACTCTAGGAAACTATTTTACTTAATGGCATAATCATTAACGTTAGGTGTTGAAGTAAATATGAACAGAGGATAAAACAGGACGACAGTAAATCAGATAAGCTATAGATAAACGATTTACTAAAAAAGCCTAAACGTTTGTAGAAATTGTAGTTTTAATTGAAGAAGTTTTGATTTTTAAGAAAGCATATAAAGAACTTTAAAGGATGAATTAAAGAACATATTGTAAACATTTGAACTTTCTAATTTAAAATTTGTGGAAGTAGTAGGATTTTGATGTGAAAAATCTGTATAAAAAGGTTTGAGAACATTAAAAGATAGCATGCAATTCAAATAAAAATCTAAGTTTTCTGAACACATTTGCCTTTTAGGCCTACTCTGTAGGATAGGGTGGGTTGAAAAAAATCAATACCGGCACTTTTATTTAGAATCACTACAGTGCGGAAAACGTGCTGCCTCCAACAATAAAAAGAAAAATGGCATAAATTATAATCGATTGACATATTCGATTGCATATCGCACTTATAATTTGTAAAAATAGTTGAATTTGAACATTTTTCTTAATTTTGTTAAGATCACGCTGTATACTGATGCCATTCTGCACTGCCACCATTTTATCAAGCGGTCTCAGAAAATGTAGGCCTACTCCTAATAGTGTGATTCCTGACATATCATGGCCTTCAAGCATTGGTCCATCCGCGGCGATGGATGATGTTAACAAAAGCTAGCAAGAAATCAATCTGACATCACAATCCTCAGCCTGTCTTCCCCGTGTGTGGTTAGACAATCACAAAATTCGTCCATATCACTCAGAAGAATGGTACAGGAGTGCTTTGAACTTCGGAATGCCACCACCAGCAGCGAAACAACTTCTACAAGATGCGTCGTACAAGTCAAATCCAGAACAAGATTTGTTAGGAACATGGACTGATACGATCTAAAACACTCAGTGTGTGTGTGTGTGTGTGTGTGTGTGTATAAATAGTCATCTATATGGTATTCCAAATAATGTTCTGTGTTCTCATTTTAAGTGTCGTGACTTGTAGCTAGTCTTACATATTCTAGTTAGAACAATTATTTAACGAAAGTGTAAAAATTTTAGAAGGTACCGCCAGTGATTTTAATTCAATCGCTAGATGTTTTTAAATAATTTAAAAGAAAAATAATTAAAAATCATAGGCTATCTGTTAGCACATCGTTTTACATAACTTGCCTGAATTTCATAATTTTAAATAAATATCATTGGTAGAGTTAGAAAACCGGATAAATCTAGATCTACCTGGATAACGTACGCTTTACCCGATCAGTGTGGGTAAAATAAGAATTATAAACATTTCCTTCACTTCAGGCTTTATCCGGGTAAAGCGCGACCTACCCAGGTGCCTCTGAGTCAAGCTGGCTTCTTATTTTGTTAGGGACATGCACAGTGTGGTTCAAATTCTAATTATTATTTATTGGGAGGATTACGTTCTGTGGCTGTGGCTCGAACTATTCTTATGGCGGAATTAATAATCCAATCACGACATTAAAACAATTGGATACTAATGATAGCGGTTAGGTTATGTTAGGTTAATTCCAAGCGCCATTCAATCGCATCCTGTTGAAACAAGAAACTTTACTAAATAGCATTTGAAGTGATTATAATTCCATTAGTAGTAATAAAGCATATTGAAAGCGTAGTTTGTTTCAAATTCATCTTTACACATTAGAGGTTGGGAAGATTACCCGGGTAAAGCTAGAAACGTATTATTAAGTGCCGGAATGGTACTTTATGAGATTGTGTGGGGGACGTCCATGTCAAGAAGCCTTTTTATTTTGAACCAAATTGGTTGACCGGTACCGGATTGATGTCTAATTAAATGTCATATGCTTTTAAATGAGAAACCATGACTATTCTACAAAACCGCGTTGCTAATCGCAGAGGGCCTTGACTCCAATGCAGTCAGATGCTTGTTTATTTCGTTGTTGAAGTTGAAATGAGTAGGCCTACTACATGAACGAAAAAAATCGGAATTGTTTGATTCTTGAAAGTTCTCGAGATATCAAGAATCATAAAGAAATTAACCTATTCGAATCGAATGATTTATTGCTAGGAGAAGCGTGAAGTAGGCACAAGTTCTCGGTTGCGCATTCGTATCACTTTCGTTAATGCGGTTAACGCGGTTAAGTTTTGCAGGCAAGATAGGCATATAAGTTGTATGAAGGCACAGCTACCATGCTACAGCAGTTCAGTGTTGCTCACGTTCTTAACAGAAGATCCCAGGGCAGACGACACAGCGTACTTCCCTTATGAATTTTTATTCCGTAAAAGCTAGTAGTGCAATGCGATTAACGCAATATCTGGCAACGCTGCGTGCAACTAAATCCTATTGGTTTGTGGTTCAATGAATAGGTAGGCAGCACCCACTGCTAGAATAAATAGCAGTAGATCTTGTAATACGATGAAAATTGCCCAGCTGAACATTCGGATAACGACTTGAATTGTCAATCGAGCCAGTACTTAGTAATTCTCACTTCTCAGCTACCTATTCGAGTTCTCATATCTCACATCGTGAGTACTCGGATTGTGCTTTCATCCTAGACCTTTTCATTCGAATGGTCATTCGATTCTTTATATTACTTGAGAACAGATCATTCCATTCTTAAAATCATTTGTCTCTGCCCATCACTAATTTCTTTTCCGTGCCAAAGGCAATGGGAAATGTTCGGGATTATAACTCCATATAACGAGTAAATATTGTACTATACGGTGCCTTTGGAGTGTGCATGTGCGCTTGCCTACGTTTCTTGATCATAAGTAAAATATCCTTGAACGGACCAACAATTAAAAAAATAAAAAATAAATAAATAAATAAAAAAATTAAAAAAAAACTTTAACTCTGATGAAATTCCTGACCCTCCGTTTCAGAACTTAAATTGACGTTTCAACATGGGAAGCCTATATTTTATTTCCAAGCCTCATTTTTACCTTTGATGTCCAGATTGGTCTAGATATCCACTCTCTCCATACTTGCTTTAATATAATCATTATAACGAAAAGGCGAATGAATTTGTATTTACTAATCTCAGAATAGTGGTGAAATTTTTCAACAACATTTTTAATTAGCTAAGAGGTTAAAATTTCATTGGATGTCACTTATTAACAGTTTATAAAATAAAGGTCTCCATTTTCGTATTTAGTCGAATTGTCATCTGAAAGTCGGCTCTACTTCAGGTAACTCTCAGAATAGCTGGTGGTATTTTAACTTACACGTAGCCGTTCGTCAGCCATAATGGGCCATTCAGATAGAAACTTAACCGTAAACGTAAGAACGTAAACTTAAACGCACACTTTAGCACGGCACTGAGCATTCGCAATGAAAACTTAAACGTAGGTAACAACCAATCACAAACGAGAACGTGAACAGCTGATAAAATGGCCGCAGCAGACGAAAATACTTTCATGTTTCTATTAAACATGCATTCATTCATTTTTATTGTCATTAGATCAAAATATATAGTTGTAATAGACATTGTCCAAAGAATATACAAAACTATTTATGTAATAAAAATAATACTATAAAATTAGAGCCTTAAATTTTCATGTCAGACATTTCATACTCGTCGATACTGTAAAAACATTTAGCTTTTAACCAATTTTTTATAACTATTTTAAAACGATTAAGTGTAGCAGTTCTAGCACTAAGTGGCAGCTTATTAAAAAGCTTAGCACTTAAATAATTAAAACTGTTTTGGGTTTTACTTAACCTAGCAAAATTTATATTTATATGATATGTAGTATCATGGTCATGATGATCATGGGAATCCAGTGTGTAGGCCATTAAAAATTTACATCATACAACCGTATGCAGACATATAAAAATTAACAGACTATTATATGTGCTGTATTTACTACTGTAGTTAGTTTCTTGGGTAACTATTGTTCATATATTTTCCTTCAATGCCGCATCTTTATATAATGGATGCCATTTATCATAATTATAGGTTTCTCATTCATAGACGCCATCTCTTGGCTACCTCCACTTCCGTCTACTGTTCTGTTCTCTGATTGGTTGTATCGTTATATTTCGCATAAACGTAACGCAGAAGCTTGGTGTTTGCAAGCTTCTACGTTACGTTTAATTTTACGTCTAAGTTTCACGTTTACGTGATGCATTGTGAATGGTCACATTGAAAAACATGGCCGCAAGCTTCTATGTTTACGTTACGTTTACGGTTAATTTTCTATCTGAATGGGCCATAAGAGTCAGCGGGCGCATTCATTATTATTATTATTATTAGCTATGAAAGAATGTATTGTATAGTAGAGTTTTTCATTACATACCCAGGCAACTTCAAAGGAATAGACCATTAAGTCTTTCTTTATGTTAATTGATCTGACCAATTCGGTCTTGGTTTTCGCTTTCCAAAACACAAGCAACGTTGCATTGTTCTCTCATTGTTCTCACTGACCTCAGTTCTTCTCTCGCTTTAATCAATTCACACGTGTTATTGTTTACTGTAACTAGATCTTGAAACCAAGCGGA
Source organism: Ectobius pallidus (assembly GCA_964059195.1). Taxonomy (NCBI): domain Eukaryota; kingdom Metazoa; phylum Arthropoda; class Insecta; order Blattodea; family Ectobiidae; genus Ectobius; species Ectobius pallidus. The sequence continues at coordinate 73,576,036 of CAXKWD010000007.1, read as the reverse complement.
GTAAACGGGTAGCTGTCACAGCCGTCACAGGACATTCTTAGATTTTGATTGGCTGAGGTAATTAGCTGATTTGTGCGGTAAAAATAAAGAGCATGGGTTGAGCTGTCGGCAGACTTTTCCTTCTAACAAAAGGAAGCTACCTGGCCATGCAATGAAAAACTGGACTGTACAACTTTTCGTTTCCACGGAAACAACACGTTCACACTTTTAGTTTTTAAATTAGGAGAGGTTTGCTGGACATCTCTGGAATAAAGGTAGGATTACTACTCTTTGTAAACAGTTTGGGCGTTTCTTTGGCATTGTCTTGTTCTTATCAGCCAAATTCTCAGTTTAGTCTCTAATTCAGTAATATTCCATTATGTTTCTGGGATTCTTTGAGGATCTGATTTGAGCTTTAACGTCTGTAGATTTTTGATTATCCTGAATTTTTTTACGAGTTTTCGAAAAGGAAACACGACTAGTAGGTCGCATTATGGTAGCAGCAGAAATGCTTCAGACTACTCCTGATGTATTGCAAAGAATATGCAGCAGTTTGCCAGCAAGCAAATGGTGGTCATATTGAACTTGGCATATTGATGCTTATTTACGTGGCATTTCTCTGTAACAGTACAAAAAGAAGCTAAAACATTTAATATCTCAGTTCTAACGATTTTGGATTTGTAATGCAAATTCCAGTATGCATAAATTTTCGAGTTTCTCCATTCAGCATTTGTAAGATGTGTTGTAAAGTACATCAGTTAGGCCTAAGTAGGGGCATGTAATTTTTAGTTTCTCGTTATGTACAGGTAGGGGAAAAAAGCGGACCGATATGAGCCACTGCGCATGCCTAGCGGCATTCACAGGATAGCAGGGAATGTAATGAAATTTGTTCTATAGCCGACAAATTGCTTGAATTGAGAAATAATTTAACGTAGTTTGCATTGCTTGTGAAAACAAACGTTTCCGTCAAATCTCTTACATTTATTTACGTATCACAAGGCTCTGAAATCAGATACACGAGTCGGTCCACTTTTTTCTCCCTACCTGTACCAGTACTCATTAGTGGAGACAGTAGGCCCACTGCACACTTGTCGTATGAGTTGCATTTCATTTTCCTGGCAAATTAAGATGTTTCTTAAAGTCAGTTTTTAATGCATCTTCCACCCTTCGTTCATATCCTCCAAACGGCGTTGTTTAGTATTGCTTTCTACTTTACAATTTTCTTCACAATGTTTTCCCACGTTATGTAAAAACGCATACAAATATCAAAATTGAGTCCCCATGATTGTGATCGGAATCTAATGATTGGGTAAATATGAATTAATTGGGTAAGTATAAATTTATTGGGCAAATAGAAATTTATTCCAATGTCCGGAACCTATAAAGTATAAAAAATTAGAAATGAACACCTCAATGCATATAAGAGGCATGGCTATACGGTAAACAACAAAATAAAGATATTTAAATTTGAGGTTGCATTCTGCTTCATATTGTAGGAGTTGGTGCTTTACGAACTAAATGTATGGGGTCAGAAAGCACTGTATGGGAAATAAGCCAACAGAAACCAGACAGTATAACGTCAAACGCATGACCGATATGGCCTGGTATATTTCCAAATTAAAGCTACTTTTCATAGTCATGCAAGATAGAGCTAAGAAGAAACAAATGAATAAGAGACAATTTGTCATTACACATGTTCTTACCAGTATTATAAACTTGACAAAGAAATGTCGTTGTCACACCGAGCCAGTTCAACGGGATTGTAATAAATTCCCGATAAGGCAATCTTATTTGAATTATTTTGAAAATTGCGACTCACATAAACCCAATAAACGACGTAAGTTTTTTTTTACTTATTATTTTGGTAGTTAGCCTATGCTGAACTGATGCGTTAAATTATTAATATTAATTTTCTTTGCTTGAAAATGTTACTACAATAATTTTAAGTTGCTGTAGTATTAAATTGAACTTATCTTTTCATCCAGTGCTGTTGTTATTTCTGATTCTTTCTAACTTTTTAAAGTACCTCTTCAACAAGGCAATTAATTTAAATAGATTTATTTCTCTGTTCGTTTACATAGGCCTATATGTGTTTTTTCTCTGTTTATTTTGCACAGTATTATAAAACTCGCAGAACTTCTCCCTGGCTTTACTAATATTTTCCCCTTAGTTTGAAATTTATGAGTGTTTCACAAACATCCACACACTGAAGTCAACAAATCATTCCAAAGTGCGTTACAGTCAAATGATTCATAAGTACCGACATCAATCTCGAAGTTTAGATAGGCTACATACAGTATATTGTAATGAAAATGAGCGCTAACTCTTGGCCAGACAACCAGACATAAAGCTTCGTATAGCTTAAGTAAAATATTTTCCACCGTATGTTTTCCCGGTATTCATAAATGTTGTGTAGCAATATTGCACTGCACAGATAATGCTTGTCTATCTCGTATTGTTGCAACAGAAACCAAGTTTATGCAAATGCATAATTGAATCCACTCCAACATTACATTTTACAGCAAGTTAAAAAAATAGCAACTTTTTATACCTTGGCGCTCCGTTAGCCAAATAACATACCGGAATTTATACCTAAGTATCTGCCGGTAATACGATGCATGCCAAAGACTTTCTTTTCTCTCACTCTTAATACGACTTTACCTTAGGGAAATTTAAATTTTGTTTTTAGGATATCCTCCTAACGGATTTGTTTATATTTTGTTTGGTTATTTCACGACGTTGTGCACCGCTAATTAGACCTGTAATCGTCATGGGTAGGGACCGAACCAGCGAACTTAAGAATAGTAAATCAGTCTCTTTCTTATTGTACCGCCAAGGCTGATTAGATTACACTTGAATGGGTCGGCGGAAGATAATGCTAACCCTGTTTTTGTAAAAGTTGAGATTGTTGCATTATTTATAGTTTTTCTTAGTCACTATTTATTCCAATCTCCTGAACAATGGGACAAACACGTGTAGGCTTAATAGAAATAGAGTTTTGAACTTAATCTACAGATTTAATTAAATGTCAAACAGATTTGTTATGTTATGCAAATATTAGCCACTGGGCTATATTTTGTAACATGTTCATTCATGAATCATTATTACTTATTGTTCATTGTAGAACAGATTGTAATGTTGAAGAAAGATTAAAAAAAGAAAAAAATATTCCAATGTTTCTAAGCATAGACTAATTTTGTCAGTAAGTCTTGTTAGTAACATAATACGTATCAAAAGAAAGATAATAACAAGGTTTGCAAATTTGAACTAATTAAAAAAAAATGTAATATCTAAAATGACCCCTTCAATTATATTTTACTATATAATAAATTGTTTTTAGTGAGCTAATGTTTTCGTAAACATATTACTTGAAGGCAGCCAAATCTTCCAGTTGTGTCTCGCGAACATCACAGCTTTGAATGATGGAGAGGCAATTGAATTCGTACGCATGCATTGCAATCAGTGTTGGGCATTAATCAATTAATTTTTCAATCAACTCGTTAATTGACTAAAAATTTAATTGCAATTAAACGTTTAATTGCATATTGCAATTAAATTAATTGCAATTAAACGTTTAATTGCATATTGCAATTAAATTATTTGGATTAATGTATGTTAATCGTAACTCGCAATTAAAATGATTGCAATTAAAATAATTGCAATTAACTTGTTTAATTGTTCTATGAAACAATTAAAACTAACAATTAACTTACTTACCTTTACCGAAATCAGTTAAAAGTATTACAAGATTTCGAAAATTTTACCTACATTAATAAAAATCAATACTACTTATTGATAAAAAAACGAATATCATCCTTCATTATACCCATTGTTTATATTTTAATGTATATTTTTAATTTGTGCAATGTTTTGACATCGTACTAGTACATAACAAAAAAAGTCCACCGCTTTGGCTCAGGGTATCCGTTCAATCCTCTCCCGCAGCGGGCCCGGGTTCGATTCCAAGTTACCTGGGTGAGGTTTTTCCCGGGGTTTTCCCTCACCTGTGAGAGAAAAGTCAGGTAACTTTAGGCCCTTGTGGTCCCAAGATATCATCTGACCATCATTATCATCTTCATACCATCCTCGCCTTGTTTGAAGGGAGTGTGTGTGTGGGTGTGAATTGTGTGTATCGTCCTATGTGTTCGTGTCGTCTCGGAGGTGGCCCCGGCATTGGGATGATCACTCATCTGGGGAGGCCCTCCATGTCCTTGTCTGGTCAAAAAAGTGATCCTGAGAATATTCATTTACTTCCTGCTCATTTTCGATGCTGTGCACATACGTTAAGCCTATGCGCAACTACGGACGCAAACAAAATTTTGAGCGAGCAAAACACCCCATTGTCCGAAATGCATGCTACAGTCATGAAGTTTTGTGGAAGGCTGCAGGACGACCAAAGAATGCTGAAATAATACACACGTTAAGCCGACCTGGTGAGACAAGATGGAATAGCTTGTTTGATGCGCTCCAGCAAATTTACAACATTAAAGAAAAAACCTTGCTTTTACATAGATCATTAAACATAAAAAATGCTATCAAAGAGAACGAATTTGATTACATACCCGAGTATTTAATAATTAAGGAATCGCGCACAATGTGCATTATCTTAACCTACTGACAAACACCCAGTCCTGAACCCGGGAAAAGGATTTTTCACTACTGAAAAATCCTTGACCCGGCCGGGAATCAAACCCGGGCCGCCGGAGTGGAAGGCAGGCGCGCTACCGACTCACCCACGGCGACGGACATGACCTGTATTGCGCCAGTGGCAGAAGCCCTCGACATAATGCAGAGTGAGACCAACGCATATTATGGGATAGTCCTGCCGTGCTTTCAGGCATTAAGAAAAAAACAACTTTTCTTTTTGCAACCCATTGATCAAGGCATTACAGGGAGAGTGTAGAAAAAAGATTTGAAAAAATGTATGACATCAGCACTCCTGAAGCGGAAAATGCGGCTATTACGGCATTGTACCCAAGATTTAAAAATAAATGGTTAACCTGTTTAGAGCCCGCGAATCGTACAAAACTTCTAAACGTTTTCAAGACCTGTATTTCCAAACAAATGAATGACAACGTAGAAACATCAGTAGCAACAAAAAAAGGTACCGAAGAAAATAGTTTTTTCAACTTGAACTCTGACTCGGACTCCCGATATTTCATCGACAGAAACAAACCAAATCTCCTTCGATGCACCACTGACTAAAGCCGAACTTTTAATGCTGCACTTTTTTGCAGAAGAAAGCCAGGATTTGCAACTCCTCAACAGATATCCTGAGATAAAAAAACGTTTTCATTAAATATAACACACCTTTACCATCGTCAGCTGCAGTTGAATGACTTTTTTCTTTTGCAACAATGACAAATCTGCCGAAGAGTCACAAATTGACCGACAGTATGTTCGAAAAGAGAGTCGTGTTAAAATGCAATCTAAACTATTATAAGAAATTATAGTCTGTCGTTATCTGAGTAATCAGGTTTAATTAAAATCATTCATGTGTATTAATATCAGTGTTTTATTTGTAACTAAGTTAAGATGTGTATTTCAGTATCTTACTTACGCATTTTGTTATGATACCAGGCCCGTACAGTAGTCCTTTTTAATTGTTAGTTTTTATTTAAATTCATAAAACAATTAAAAATAATTAATTGTTAATTGTAGCAAATTACGATTAACAATTGATTAATTGTTAATTGCTACCACTACAATTAACAATTAATCAATTGTTAATTGTAATTTTTCACAATTACAATTGATCAATTGTTAATTGCAACCACTACAATTAACAATTAATCAATTGTTAATTGCATTTTCCACAATTACAAATGATCAATTGTTAATTGCTACCACTACAATTAACAATTAATCAATTGTTAATCTTTAATTGTCTTTACAATTAAAATTTGCCCAACACTGATTGCAATCACTTACTCTGTCAGAATGACGAGCGAGAAACTTCCAGAAATGTTCAAAATAAAGACAGTCGTGTGAATTCATTATGCCCCATAATATTATGGTTATTAGTTGGTAGCAGTGGATGATAACTGACATATCTTCAACTCATACATTGCAACTTTTATGTTAATACCTACAAACAAAACTTTGAAGTCTGTAGGCCTACTATGATTTTTGGGAGTAACTTACATTATTGATGGTTCAGTTATTTTTTAACTTCTCCAGTGTTACGTAATACTTTGCTTAACAACAGTTCCATGCATTTCAGTTAATCCTTGATCCGTTTTGTTCGGTGTCTATATATCTGTTTTTCTTTTTCATGTACCGCACAACATTATTTTTAGGTGTAGGCTTACACTATTATGCAGTTGGTTGTCGCAATGTGCTTAAATGTTGAGGATTGAGAATCCGATTCCCAATGAGGTCGCTGGGATTTTTTTTTTAGTAGTCTGATCCTTCTTGTGGCACTATGACCCTGTGATCTATTAAACTTCTGACACAAATGAATACCATGAGAAATCCGGGGGGGGGGGGGGAGTAAATTCGGCCTAAGGTGACCAACCTTACCACTTCCATATGCTGTTTGCCTAAAATTCTGGAACCAAATGATGGATTGCTAAAACAAGGTCTATATCAAGAAGCCGTGACCAAGACCAAAACCAGATGCTGTCTGCATTTGCTGTACAACAGACAACGTTGAAAATTACCTATAGTCAGTGCTTTTTTTCTAAAAGAAATTTAAGGGCTACTCTCGATTTTGACTTAGACGGAACATTGCCAGACTTATCCACATACAGTGCGTTTCACGTACGAGTTGGCCAATCATGCGGGTTTCTGCATCGCAGCAGCCACAGCTCTAACTCCCGAGCTATATCTACACAAATAAAGCCGCTAACGCTGTAATGATTCAGGTTCTCACGATTACAGTTAAAATTACAATGAAATTAACCACTTACCTTATCACAAGAGATGTTGAAAATGTCCTCCTCTTGCATCCACACAACAATGGCACCTTGTTATGAATTTTTTTTTCACGCGCATAAGCTCGGCTTCTGAGATAGAATTAATTTCTCTTGTGATATTGTCTTAAAGTTCTTTTATTGTATGGGAGTTTGAACTTGACACTTTATTTTTAAATTTCCCCCATAAAGAATAGTCATATACTGTTAGAAGAACTTAAAGACTATATCAACAGAGAAATGAACTCTTGTAAAACTCTTGTAAAACGCACTGTAATTCGTCTCCTGTTAGTTTCCAGCCTGTCCAGCACAATACTCATCTTAAATATCTGCATCGACGGCTATAAACATAATTAACTTATATTTCGCGAAACCTTGTATAATATCAATGAAATGCAGTAACTCCGCCTTTTAATATTAAGGTTTTTAATTATCATATATGTTTCGACCAGGTTGTGGTCATTTTCAGTGATACATCTAATATATAAAGTCGAATGTGTGTTTGTGGGTATGTATGTATGTATGTATGTTTGTTCCTTATACAAATCTACATTTCTTTACCAATTTACACGGAATTTTGCACACATACCCAGTTAAGCCCGGGAAGTATAGCGGTCAACATTAAAATTCAAACAAAATACTCCTTCCCTTGAAAATTATATAATTTCTGAGAATTTTATACTGAAAAAAAATGAATGTTCTTCAGTTCACATGACAACAGTGTATTGTTTACTTTGATAACATTGGGCTTTGGCGACTATAATTATAATGCTGGACTTAAACAAATTATGATTTCATCGATATATTGGCGAAAATAATTACTGAAAATGAAATCCACGAAAATAAAGCACAGTGTGATGCAGTCACATAACTTTCTCTACCCTCGACATAAGAAATATTGGGGTTAGTTTCCCATTCTACTGGATTCGTTAATTTTGTTTTTTACTCACGTAAAACGGCAAAATGTCATGTAATATTATTCTCCAGAAGTTTTAGAATCCATATAAGGGCACATTTTGTTTCTAAGAATATTTTAAATATGGGTAAAATCGGTAAGAAGTTCACAAAAAACTAACCTAAAATGGCGCTCAGATTGAAATCACAATAATACAGAATCAGCTGCTAGAAACAGCGCAGGTGCATGCTGGGAAGAAGCCGATGGGTCACGTGGTGCTGGAATCAGCTGCCAACGTGATAATGGTCAGACAACCCTCCGGAAGATATAATATGCCACATTTTCGAAACCGACAAACAGTGTATCGTACATTATTCTAAAATGCAAGGGCGCTTCGCTTCGGCTGCCGCCTCCGCTCGCGCACTTAACTAATGTGGTTAGTGTTTTGCATTATTTAGCTTTATGTAGAGGTTGCAGGACCGTATGGAACAGACCAATGACATGCAAGGTCGTTGTGAGCCAATGGGAGTGTTGGTCTGCAAGCCAGAGACCGCATACCAACGCCGAACATCGCGTGCCGAAATCCAGTAGAGTGGGAAACTAAACCCGAAATATTTTCTCACTTCACATTTTGATGTCGAAGAATAGGTCGTATTGCAAGGGACAACTTAAGTGTGTGAGTATGCTATATCAGAAGTCTGTAAATAATCCTTTCCCCTTATACCTTATCCATAGCTGTAGGCTTTGTATTAGTTGAGAAATAGGGATGTTTATCATAGGCCCTAAGCATGGGGTGGAACATTTTGAGTCCTACGCTCGCAGTATATTATGTCCCGGGTTTTAGGGGAGGAACGTATGAAAGTGGTACTGCATTTCTCTTTTATTTCAGCCCGAAACGGTTGTATGATAACATGAGAATGAGAAATAAAATTTTCCGTCAAGTCAATACAATCTTATTTAATTTATGTTTCTTCTTATTTCAACCCCTCCCAAGCATGATGTGTAGAAGCAAAGGAATGCAGCTTTCGACATCCTCTATATGAGCCATAAAAAGCTATATCTAGCATTTTCTGATGGAACAGTTTGAGTGTGATAAATCTTTTCCTTCATTTCAAGTTCTACATACTGTACATAAAGTCCTTCATAAGTTAATTTCAAATTAAAAAATACAAAGCCCGGGCGACGCCGGGCCTATTCAGCTAGTATATAATATTGTGAATATCGATCAGGATATCAGAACATTACAAGAATAATTTTTTCGCAACTCTTGGCCCTTTAGTATCTGTAAGCTCGTACAGCTTAGAGCCCATTTATTATACTTTTATAGCAATATTAGTAATGAAGTATTAACACAAGTCACTAGATGGCACTGATGCCAGTTACTAGCAAACAGAATTCTTAGCACACTTATATTCATTTATCTACATTCAGATAAAACAAATATTTATTATGGGCCATAATATTATTATCTGAGGAATAATTCTACATATTTATTCCAGTTATTATTGGCTATTAGCAGTAAATACAGTAATTAATGTTAATTAGCAATAGAAAGCTGCATTGCCAACATCGAACTAATATCGATAAGTCGAGTGACAGCTCATTAACATTTACTTGGCTCTACAGACAGAATACATTAGCTCACTTAGAAGCGTCCTATCGATCATTGTACTTGGTTGTAGGAGCAGCTTTATGAACAGATCGATTATTTACCGCATTAAAATTATATAATTTCTGTGTAATTATACATTACAATTAGAATGCAAATGTTCACATGCAGATTCTTTATGTTACAGAATAATTACAGCATGTTATTAGCTTTAAGAATACTCTTATTCTGGATGGAAGCTACTCGAAACTTCAGGAAGAGCCTTCCATGAGATTCTAGAACCTGACTCTTTGTAAGATGATTATGTGAACGCACTTTGGCCGTTAGACTTTTCTCATTCCCTCACCGATCGTCGCTTCGTAAGGGCACAGCCCCAATTTAGCAACAGACCACAAGTCTGCATATTAGTAGTACAGTTACACCACAGCACCTACGAGACTACAGCATGGAAACAACGCAGATATTCAACGCATAGCCAGTTTGGAGACTGGAATTGCAGCAGCCCTGGAACTTTGTGGAGCGTAGCTTGTAGCCATGGAAGGACTCGCTACTGGCCACCGTTCAGGATGATCTACAGCAACATAGAACTTCAGCTTCAATAACTGTACATCCCTTAACTACAGTCCGGCTAAATGCAGTCACATTCTCATCAGATGTAATCGACATGCAAGTTAAGTAATTCCAATCCAAACATTGTATTAATTTACAAAAGCCAAGCAAGGCTTAGCATCTTTATGTTATTATAAAGTAATTCTGCATGCATAATTGTAAGGAGTTTTGGCATCCTTGCAGCTCCTCTTTTCCCCTACGTGCAAGCTAAATATGCTGCCGTAGTAAATCTTGAACAATTTATTAAAGACCAAAAATATGGTCTAACATTCTTGCTTGTAACAAAGTAATTCCGTGTTTATCACGTTAAGAAGTTTTGGCAAATAATTGCAGCTTCTCTTTTCCTACTGACAGACAGAGTATACTGCAGTAGTATTTTGAGCCAATACTGCTCAATTATTCTAAAGAATTGTAACTATTGGAACAAAAAATAAAGAAACTTGGATTGTTGTTGTAGAAAACAAACCATATTATATTATAATAATAAATGAACCTTGTATCACTCCTGAAATCTACTTAGCAATGATAGCAGATTATAATTAAACATTGGTTAATGCCAATCACAACTAAGGGTAAGAAGAGAAGCAGTAATCTACAAGAAAAGAAGAATAAAACAATACTCTCTCTCCATTATTCCTGCTTCCTTCAATATTCCTACACTACTAAGCACATATATTTTCTGGATTATAATCCAGTGGTCCTCCGAAAATTACATAGCAAATTCTGTTAGGGACACCGGCCTACATTTCTGATCCTCAACGGGCCTGGATCCCTACATTTTCTTGTCCTTGCCGGGCCCGGATTCTACCCACGCCGTGGAAGTCCATTTCATCCACTCCTCAGACCAGAAACCTACATTTTCTGGTCATCCGGACCTGGATTCTATCCACACCTTGGATAATCACTTTGTCCACTCCTCATACCTACAGTGTATATTGTTTGTAAAACATAACTTGTACTTGTACAATTCTAATACTCTATTGTATTTTCAGCCTATGCTGACGGGATTACACACTAAGAGCAGTCATAGAGCACTAAGAGCAGCCTAGTGGTAAGAAAAGGTGCAAGAATTCTGGTAGAGCAGTGCAAGGGACAACAGTCTTACTGGATAATCAGGTAAGTGACAGCCTTCCTTATAACACACTGTCATACACCACCCCTCACAATGCCAGACTCACAAGAACTTGCCACAGATGCCTCCAGACTTAAGAACTACAAGCAGAAGAGGGCAGTCATCAAAGGAAAGTTAACTAGATTCTACCAATATGTTTTGTCAGTTCAAGTTGACCAAGACAATATTGAAGAAACTGCACACAGACTATCACAGGATGAATCACTACTAAGGAACTTTGAGGAAATACAGGGCAATATAGAAACATGTGACACATACCCGGATTGGGAAGGAGAAAGACAAGCTTTCGAAGAGACATACTACAAAACTGTAGGCATGGCTCGCAGAAAAATCAGGGACTATAAAATACAAGCTAATGCTCGAACTAACTACACTTCTATGGTTCAGCTACCAAAGATAAATTTGCCACACTTCAATGGCAAGCATTCAGATTGGCTACCATTTAGAGAACTGTTCATCTCGCTTGTTCACAGCAACAATTCGCTTGATCCAGTTCAAAAGTTTCACTATTTGAGAATAGCATTGCAAGGCTCAGCCAATAAACTTATTGACACACTACCCTTAACTGCTAATGGTTATGAAACCGCCTGGAACTTGCTAAATGAAAGGTTTCAGAACAACAAAATTATACTGCAACAGTTATTACAATCTTTGATTGACTATAGCAAGATCCCTAAGGAATCACCCAGTCAATTAATGGACTTACTTGACCACTTCACTAGACAGGTTAGGTCAATAGAATCTATCACACCAGAGAACCTTAGATGGGACTACATGCTCACTCATCTTCTCACGTCTAAACTTGACCCTGCTACGCTCAAAGCATGGAGCCTAGAGGGCACAGTAGATCAATTAAACACATTCAAAGAACTCTGTAACTTCCTACAGAAAAGGGGACAAGCTCTGGAGACACCAGATAGCTCCAGCAGGCCTAAAACTGTATACAATACACAGAATAAGCCTATCTACCACAGACAAGTGAGCCCACGTACCTTTGTTGCCCATGCAGCCAACAATTGCATACTGTGCAGGCAAGATCACCAGTTACACAAATGCGAAGACTTCAATAACCTTAACAACACACAGAGATGGAACTTTGTAAACAATAATAGACTATGCAGTAATTGTCTCAGAGCAGGACATAATGTCAGAAACTGCACATCTACATCTTGTTATAAATGCCAACAACGCCACCACACTCTGCTACACCAAGACAAGGTTCGCAGCAATGAATACAGGCAACATGCAACTACACAATACACTAGTAGATTGTCTAACAACAGACAGAACGGAAACCAAAGCCACAATGGTACTAGACAATCTCCAACTACTACCAGCAGCAATACTACAGGCTCAGCATTTGCTAATAATGCACAGATCACTCCTAAAACTCATACATTTCTTGCCACAGCAGAAATACTAGTCAAAGCTCAGAATGGCAGACTCATAAAAGCCAGAGCATTATTGGACTCAGGTGCCACTCATACATTCATAACTCAAGATTACAGATCAGTTACAAACTAAGCCTACCACCATAGCTGTGACCGGTGTAAACCTACACACATCTAACATTCTAGAAATTGGGCATATACAGATAAGTGACGCCCATGGCAATGGCTACAAAAGACAGTTACAGTGCCTCATCATTAACCAGATTGCCAAAGACATACCTAGTGCTCCTATAGATACCAGCAATTTAAGAATACCACAAAACATTGTACTGGCAGACGGCAGATTTCACATGCCCGGTAGCATTGACATATTGCTAGGGGCAGATGTATTCTGGAACTTGTTAATGGGACACACTATACCCATCAACAAAACCAACAAACATAAAGCATACATAAGAGAGATCAGACTAGGATGGATCCTCTCAGGACAAATACATTATGCACAGGGTAGAAGACAAGAACCACGTTGCCACTTAAGCATCACAGAACAGATACACAAGAACATGCAGAAATTCTGGGAAATGGAAGAAGTTATCCAACCAGTAAGATCTGAAGAAGACACCATATGCGAGCAGCATTTTCAAGAAACAGTGCAGAGGGACAGAGATGGACGTTACACAGTAACCTTGCCATTTAAGAAGCCCACAGATAATCTTGGTGCCTCTAGAACTGGAGCTCTGAAACGTTTATTTTCTAATGAAGCTAGACTCTATAAACAACCTAATATACTACAACAGTACTCAGACTTCATGCAACAATATGAAGCGCTAGGTCACATGACCCAAGTAGAAGAGAGTTTCTACCAGGATGGCCCAGAAGCATATTATATTCCACACCAGTTTGTCCTAAAGGAAGACTCAGAAACCACAAAACTCAGAGTAGTCTTCAATGCCTCATTCAAAACTTCTACAGGTACATCACTCAATGATATTCTATACACTGGACCCTGTGTACAACCTGATCTCTACACCATACTCTTGAAGTTCAGATGTCACCCATATGTTGTGAGTGCTGACATAGAGAAAATGTACAGGATGATAATGGTACAGTCACAGCAAAGAGACTTCCAAAGAATCTTCTGGAGACATTCTAAATCCACTCCAGTGAAGATATACCAACTTAACACTATCACATATGGACAAGCCTGTTCAGCTTTTGAAGCAACCAGAGTACTCAACCAGTTAGCCGAGGATGAAAGAAATAGATTTCCCACAGCATCCAAATTGCTATCTACTTGCTTTTATGTTGACAATCTCCTTGCATCATTCTCTACAGAGCGAGAAGCTATACTAGCAGCCACAGAAGTATCACAACTGTTACAGGCAGGTGGATTTAACCTAACACAGTTTTGCTCTAACTCACAAGAAGTTTTGAGAACACTGCCACAAGAAAAGCTCTCTAAAGCTACACTTACTCAGTTAGAAGAGCAGAATACAGTCAAAACACTAGGATTACATTGGAATCCATTACAAGACTTGCTACAGTATACAGTGAAGTCATTACCAGAAGCTACTACCAAGAGACAGATTCTATCTGCCATCTGTACTCTATATGACCCTCAGGGACTAATTGCACCTATTATATCTGCAGCTAAATGTATTATGCAACAGATTTGGCTAAATGACATAAGCTGGGACCAGCAAGCTCCTGTCGACATACAGAAGGCCTGGAATGAATTGTACCTACAATTGAAGCACATAGAATTATACAGAATCCCAAGGAATGTCCTTATACACAACTTCAGTTATGTAGAGCTACACTTTTTCAGTGATGCCAGCCCACATGCATATGGAGCAGCATGCTACATAAAATCCAAGGACAAGAGCCACAATACACAAGTTCAACTGCTGACAAGCAAATCTAGAGTGGCCCCACTTAAGCAGATTACTTTGCCCAGACTGGAGCTCTGTGCAGCTCAGTTGGCAGCCTGCTTATACCAAAAAGTAAGCTTATCTCTACAGACCATGATATCAGCAGTATATTTCTGGACTGACAGTCTTATAACTCTACAATGGATCACACAGCCTCCACACAAATGGAACACTTTTGTAGCACACAGAGTAACCAAAATTCAAGCTGCTACAGAAAACTGTCAATGGAGACATGTGCCAACACAGCAGAATCCTGCAGATCTCATCACTAAACCTGTCTCACCTAACAAGCTACATAACCAAACTCTATGGTGGAATGGTCCAAAATTCCTAACACAAGATGAATGTTTTTGGCCTACCACTGACAATGTATTTCAGACAGAAGAAATACCAGAAACCAAGAAGACAGCAAAAGCCTTTATGATCACAAGTACACACAATGAATACTTGCATAGATAATCCTCTTTCAGAAAGTTACTCAGGAATACAGCTTATATTCTGAGATTCAAACACAACTGTCTACACAAGTCTGATAGATTTGTTAGCCCTATCAGCTTGCAAGAGCTACAGAAAGCTCATGATGTTATCATACATGCTACTCAGAAAGAAGCCTTCTCAGAAGACATAGCTCATATTAGAAAGAATAATTGTGTTTCTAGAAGCAGTTCACTACTGCAATTACATCCTTATCTAGATAAAGATAGCATACTTAGAGTTGGTGGAAGACTGCACCATACTGATCTAGACTACAAGGCTAAGCATCCAATTATATTGCCTGCCAAGCACCACATAACTAATATTATTGTCAGAGACACACATCTGAAAAACTTACATGAAGGCCCTCAAGGCATACTGTACACACTAAGGCAGCAGTATTGGCCCATTCATGGAGTTCAAACTGTAAAATCAGCATTAAAAGGATGTCTTACTTGCTTTAGACACAGCCCTGTTAAAGCACAGCAAATTATGGGAACTTTACCCCAAGCCAGAGTTACACCCAACCGAGCTTTCGACACCACAGCCATAGATTTTGTAGGTCCTATCTCTCTAAAGGATCATGGTAGAGGCAAAACAGTATACAAAGCTTATATCTGTATGCACATATGTCTATGTACCAAAGCAGTACATATTGAATTGGTAACAGCAGCCACTTCAGCAGCATTCATTGCATCCTTGCAAAGATTCGTATCTAGAAGGGGACTACCTTCCCACCTATACCTAGATAATGGCAGAAACTTCGTAGGAGCCTCACGAGAGCTGAGTGAACTCTATGAACAATTCCAGACAGAGCAAGCTAACACAGATATCATGAACTTTACAGCAAATCTAAACATACAATTCCATTTTCTGCCACCAAGGGCAAGCCATATGGCAGGACTGGTAGAAAGATCTAACCGCAGCATGAAAACTATTCTATACAAGGTGATGAAAGACACTATCTACAGCTATGAAGAAGCCAGCACTCTTCTATGCAGAATAGAAGCCATCATCAACAGCAGACCACTGACGCCGATGAGCAGCGACTCGCAAGACTACATGGCATTGACCCCAGGTCACTTCCTCATTGGTGCTCCTTTGAATTCTATCCCTCACCCAGATTTACAGTCTATAAACCTATCCAGGCTGTCACGATATCAATTGTTAGAGCAACAGTCACAATGCATTTGGACCAGATGGGTCAAAGAATACTTAAATACTTTGCAACAAAGACAAAAGTGGAACACAGAAACTAAAAACCTGCAAGCTAACCAATTAGTCATATTGATGGTGGACAATGTTCCTCCTATGAATTGGCCACTGGCTAGGATTCTAGAAGTTCATCCTGGACCAGATGGTAAAGTTAGAGTAGCAACAGTCAAAACTGCTAATTCTACTCTAAAGAGGCCTATATCTAAGCTGTGTCCACTGCCTGCTCAGTAAATTTTTTCTCTTTTCTTGGCCCCCCCCCCAGTATGTAAGCTCGTACAGCTTAGAGCCCATTTATTATAATTTTATAGCAATATTAGCAATGAAGTATTAACACAAGTCACTAGATGGCACTGATGCCAGTTACTAGCAAACAGAATTCTTAGCACACTTATATTCATTTATCTACATTCAGATAAAACAAATATTTATTATGGGCCATAATATTATTATCTGAGGAATAATTCTACATATTTATTCCAGTTATTATTGGCTATTAGCAGTAAATACAGTAATTAATGTTAATTAGCAATAGAAAGCTGCATTGCCAACATCGAACTAATATCGATAAGTCGAGTGACAGCTCATTAACATTTACTTGGCGCTACAGACAGAATACATTAGCTCACTTAGAAGCGTCCTATCGATCATTGTACTTGGTTGTAGCAGCAGCTTTATGAACAGATCGATTATTTACCGCATTAAAATTATCTAATTTCTGTGTAATTATACATTACAATTAGAATGTAAATGTTCACATGCAGATTCTTTATGTTACAGAATAATTACAGCATGTTATTAGCTTTAAGAATACTCTTATTCTGGATGGAAGCTACTCGAAACTTCAGGAAGAGCCTTCCATGAGATTCTAGAACCTGACTCTTTGTAAGATGATTATGTGAACGCATTTTGGCCGTTAGACTTTTCTCATTCCCTCACCGATCGTCGCTTCGTAAGGGCACAGCCCCAATTTAGCAACAGACCACAAGTCTGCATATTAGTAGTACAGTTACACCACAGCACCTACGAGACTACAGCATGGAAACAACGCAGATATTCAACGCATAGCCAGTTTGGAGACTGGAATTGCAGCAGCCCTGGAACTTTGTGGAGCGTAGCTTGTAGCCATGGAAGGACTCGCTACTGGCCACCGTTCAGGATGATCTACAGCAACATAGAACTTCAGCTTCAATAACTGTACATCCTTTAACTACAGTCCGGCTAAATGCAGTCACATTCTCATCAGATGTAATCGACATGCAAGTTAAGTAATTCCAATCCAAACATTGTATTAATTTACAAAAGCCAAGCAAGGCTTAGCATCTTTATGTTATTATAAAGTAATTCTGCATGCATAATTGTAAGGAGTTTTGGCATCCTTGCAGCTCCTCTTTTCCCCTACGTGCAAGCTAAATATGCTGCCGTAGTAAATCTTGAACAATTTATTAAAGACCAAAAATATGGTCTAACATTCTTGCTTGTAACAAAGTAATTCCGTGTTTATCACGTTAAGAAGTTTTGGCAAATAATTGCAGCTTCTCTTTTCCTACTGACAGACAGAGTATACTGCAGTAGTATTTTGAGCCAATACTGCTCAATTATTCTAAAGAATTGTAACTATTGGAACAAAAAATAAAGAAACTTGGATTGTTGTTGTAGAAAACAAACCATATTATATTATAATAATAAATGAACCTTGTATCACTCCTGAAATCTACTTAGCAATGATAGCAGATTATAATTAAACATTGGTTAATGCCAATCACAACTAAGGGTAAGAAGAGAAGCAGTAATCTACAAGAAAAGAAGAATAAAACAATACTCTCTCTCCATTATTCCTGCTTCCTTCAATATTCCTACACTACTAAGCACATATATTTTCTGGATTATAATCCAGTGGTCCTCCGAAAATTACATAGCAAATTCTGTTAGGGACACCGGCCTACATTTCTGATCCTCAACGGGCCTGGATCCCTACAGTATCACATATCTGTGTGGAAGCCCATTTCGGTGTGCAATTGTACAAAACCAAAACACATTAGTAAGCTGGATGCCATTCCTGATTTGAGAATTTGGCTTTTCACAGTTAAACGAAACTAGGAAAGAACTGTAAAAGAAAGGAAGTTGCTGTATTTTCAAAAGTCAAATTAAAAATGTAATATTTAATTTTCCAATATTAGTAAGTATTTTTGTATTTGGAATAAGCTTTTCTTAATTGCTGATTTGTTTATTTATGAAATATGCCGGATCTCAACATGTTTTGGTAGGGAGAAATAGTCAGTCAAGATTTATTATTTTATATAATATATATGTACAGTTTGTAAAATCACTCTCATATGATTGTTATTTCGGCTTGCGTTAATTCAACCTTTTTATTGATTATAACAGGTACGGTAATTTTAAATTACTTCTATTTCAGAATTTAAGTTCCTTTTCTAAGTAGTTTGTATACTAATATACATAATATTTTCCCATAAATGCTCCCGAACACGAGTTTATGTATTTTATTAATTATTTTGTTAATTTAATCTACAGAAGTTAAGGCCATAAGCCCTTCTCTATTACTGAAGAGAAATGCATGAAAAACAGGAATAGAATTATAATACTTATAAAGTCCATTAAGATAGTAATTTATTTGCGGCATCTAATTTGTGATATAAGAAGTAATTTCAGTAATAGCAAAGAGGTTTGATTTCATAGAAAAATAATGAAGGAACTTTTAGAGTGTTATCGAGAAAGTATTTGTATACTCCCTGTAAAATAGTCCTTAATGCAAAAGAAAGTAAACGGAACGTTAACTCTGCTATTCGGTTCGGGTTTATAAAACCCGAATTGAATAGGCTATACATTTCGTACCTAATTTTTTTAAATACCAAGAGAGGTTTATGAAACTGGCAACTTTGTCTGAAAATGCAAGAGCAGCATATGTTTTAAAAAGCTTTAAGGGGACTGAACTGTGAACTTTAGAAAATTTTAATTTTCATAAGATTTTCTTCATTTTTTACCTGACTCTGGAAGCATTTACCTCAGTAAACCCTAAAACTTTCAGAGCTGTAAATTTATTAGATCTTAAGAAAAAAAATGTGATTTTTAATGGGTTTCATTGCAAGTGGTCCTTGCTGTGCAGTGATCAAATTTACTTCATTTGTAATAGAATTAACTATTTATTTTACAAGTAATATTTAATCATTATTTCACTTAATTTTGTTTAGTTTAAATTTTAAACAATATGTGATATGACACAAATGTTTTAAATTAAAAATTAATATAGTGACTTTTATTTGCTGATACGTCCAGGGGTATTGTTGAAAAATTCAAAGTAATTGATTACAAATTGCTACGCAAGGAGCAATTTGAATAGTGAAATGTGCAAGAAACAAATAGTTGAGAAAAATCAACTTTAAAGTTGAGGACTATTTTGGCCTTTAAAACTGTCTGCTCTTTTAATAGCCAAAACGAATTCCTTAGAATAATAGCCCGGAAAATATATAATTCCCTTCCAGCATTATTCTGAAAATGGCTTGAACTATAATCTTAAATATCTGCTGACATAATAATGTGTGTGTTGTAATAATAGAGTTGCAACATAGTTTATCAGCACGTACGCAGAGCTCTTAAAGATCACATTATGAGAATTTCAGCATTCAACTAAGCTACTATGGGTTTAAAACAATGTGCTTGTTACTTCATTTTTCCAGGAAATTGTAGACTAATTAGCGGTTCTTAGGAATTTGAATGCTTTACTGTTTCTGCCCACTTTGAATTAAGGCATACTGGCGATTAGACCATTGACTGATGCTTAGTTGTAGGAAACAGCGTACAAAATTTTATTTCTCGACATGGGAATATAAAATGGCACCAGAAAAAATCAGGGGCTAAGGGTAGTAGGTGGTCCCACTCCGAAGTTATTAGGTCAGAATATCACATGTGACAACCCTTTTACATCATATAATTTTGGAAAGTTCTTCTGAAAAGGAAATTGACAAAGTTGGGAATAATTCGGATTGCGTGAATATATCTGTTTGCAAAATACATGTCACCTATTTCTGTCCAAACTGCAATCAATATAAAGAAAAGTAGAAAAAGAACTATAGGGCTTTTAAAAATGAATACTTGTAATGAAGACAGTCTAAATTTTCGAACTTGTGTGAGTACTTTCATCCGAATTGCAATCATTAAGGAGAAAAGTAAGGAAATAACTATAATGCTTACTAAGACGAATACCTGTATTGAAAACTGCCTGTTGTTTTAAATTGATGTGAATTAAATAGGAAATTGTCAGAACTCTCCCAGGTAAAATAAAATATTTTTATTATGTTATTATTATTTAATAAAGTTTTGTGTTCAAATATTATTATTATTATTATTAGGTATTAGTATTGCTATCTACAAAATCTTGGAATAGAACAAGAATGCCAATAGCTAACAACTGTACAAAAGATGTATGTAGAAGTTTTCTACAGCATCTAGACATGCTGGATCGTATTGACCCGAACAGTATATTCAAGTAAAACTGAACAGAACAGCAGGGTTTAAAGAACTGAAATGTGATATTTTGTTTTTATGCAATTTTAGTTTGTTAGGTGGGCTGTTCAGACACGGACACTCCGATTAACTTCACACCCTGTTGCTCTATGGTTTAACAACTGGCAAGGCAAACCTATTTTTAGTATCTATTTTCTCCTTGCTTCATACGAAATGAGGAAACTTTTCGAGGTAATTATCAATGAGCTTCATTTCCAAGTGGTATGTATCACAATTTGAAATGTACATACCGCCAATGTACTGCAGTTTTTAAATTATTATTTATTTAGGCTTCAGTAACGTTATGTAGAAGGATGTTCAATTTTAGTTTAAGTAGATAAACTTGTTAGATTTCACATAACGAGATTTGATTTATTTTATTCCAAACTTGCCATATGGTAGTATACAGTAAAAGATTTCTCAGACCTCACAAGCTCTCACAACGGAAACAGTAAGAAGAGGACCATCCTCCCTTCAAATGGTCTAAAAATGGTGTAATGTTACTTCAAAATGCATCACGCATAATTCCTACATATTCACTGTAATGTAATGAAAAAATATAAGGATTTACAAGAGCATCAACAAGATGAGGATAACAGGATACAATTCTCCACAGCATATAAACAATAATTAGCCTATATTACCACAATATAGCCCTATATTATGTATATCTTATCATAACAATTTCGAAAGATAACATTGCACTATGTAAGAACTTTGTAGGCATATAACAGAAATTAATCACTATCACTACTGTTATAGGCTATGAGTACCATAACTTCAGTTAATTGTGGTAAAAACAAATTGAGAAAATTTGATTTTTATAGTTGACTTATTTTCTATTTAGGTATACATTATTAACGTGTGTTCTATAAACTGTTACAAAATATCTGAATTTAATTGACCTCGCCTTTACATTAAAGGAATTGTTCCTATGTATATATTAACTTGGTAATAAAAAGGTGTACACGTCTACAAACACAACCATACCTGAGCTTAGCCATTGTACAAGCAAATAGTAAATAAACCGCTCGGTTAGTAGAGGTTATAATACTGCAAGTTTATATACGATTTTATTGATTTTACATTGTTCGTCTGCTTTGTCTATACATATTTTAAGAAAAGTTTGATACTAGTTACTGATATTATCCTCTGAGAAATATTTTATATTACTATTTGGTAAGTTTGGAATAAAACAAATCAAATCTCGTTGTATATGTGATATCTAACAAGCGTATTTACTAAAGTACACATTGTATATCCTTCTACATCTTCATAACGCTATCGAAGCCATAATGAATAGTTTTAAAAAGTGATATTTTGGCGGTACGTTAGTTTTCAAATTATTTTCTAGGTAAATATAGGCCTATATGCTATATATTCAAATAGAGGAAGTCATATTGATTAGTTTTCTTTTTTTAAATTTTCTTTTTTTTAATTTTAATAAAATATGTCACGGGTTTTCTGAAACTACGATACCGGTTTATAAGTCAACTGTACTACATGTATGGGCCGTGACCTCGTCTGTACAGCAGATAGTCTGAAATTAACGCTACTGTGGTCCATTTCAGTTAGTTGGACGATTACAATAGCTGTTTTCACTATCGGCGGCAACGTCAAGAGGAAGTGTTATAAGCTGTTATCGTAACTTTCTCATAGGAAATTATAACGGAAGTAACAGGGACGTTTCTCTCGAAGCAGCCATTGTGTACGACAACTTAGTAGGTGTGCTAGGAAATTAAAAAGCTATTTAAAAATATAGCTGCCGAGAATACAAAAAGAAAACCCATTGGAACCTTTTTATCTATTCGCCTCATTTCCATTCAAACCATGAGTAATTGGATATGAAGAGAGAGACTGTAACATGTTATTCATTTAGAGTTGCTTTGGTGATTACACAATTCGTGTAATGATATTGAAGTGTCATTTGTTCCCAGCTATTCTGTTTGTTGTAATTAAATTGCTATAAACAGCATGCGTGATCCGATGTATATGCGTTAAACAACCAAGCAATGCTATTCCGAAACATTTTTAACTTCTAAATTGAAATGATTAACCATTTCAATCAGCTTGAAATCTATGGAATCCTCATCTGTGGCAGCGAGATTGTTTCATTTCATTCTCCCATTGTGTATTCATTTACTTTGGAATGAGTGAGATTTAGGCACAGTTATGTCCAAAGAAATAAAGAATGCTATTTCTTAAATCTTGGATAGGTTCCTGTATGTCTGTCGGTCTTATGCACGTTAAAACAACTCAACTGATAGAGGTGAAATTTTGCATAACATAGTTTTCATACCTTGAAAGAATAATATAGGACTTTAGCAGTTTCACTGTTTCAAGATGGTGTCAGTTTTAATGGCTTGCGTTAACGATCGAATAAGTTCCTTGACGATATTAAACTTTGCTATAGCCAAGCCGTTAGTTAAATTGAATCTGGAGTCCAGTTGTAATGTTTAAGGGAAGAAGATTGCGAAGTTTTAAATTTTTTGTTATTTGATAATAATTATATAAATTAAACTTTAAATCCACTGCCAAAAAATGTTAGCAAAAAATGAATAGGTAATAATTAAAATTGATATAGCTCGTTAAGTTTTTTTTATGTGTTGAAACATTGTTTTACAATTTAATTATCAAAATGGCTTGATTCGATTTTAATGACAATGTTAATTGCACATGAATTCTTTTATTATTAAGCCTATTTTATGATCTTTGATTTACATGTTGGAAATTATTTTCAGACATACACAACATATTAAAATTCTTACGCAAAAATGTTTCATTATGGCCTGTTTAAGATATTTGCAAAATTTCATGAGCTAGAGTTTAATGGTTCCTGGGTTATATCAACTTTTGAAGTAGTGTTACAAAAACAAACTTAGGGAAATCGACATTCTCATGCAATAAAACATAATTGTCACGCAGTAAAAGCATCCCCTCTTGCTTGTTGGTAGTCAATATGTGCCAGGTGCATAAGATGGTCCTTCCTGCTTTATATTGGCCTCAGATCTCGTTTTTGATTTCTTAACAGATTTCCTGTATCTCTGGTACGATTTTTTTAGTTTGCCTCCGTTTCATTGTTCTCAGATCTTTTTTGTATTGTGTCAGTGTTTTCCTTCTTGGTTGCAAGTCCTAAGTGTTATGCGTATCAGTTATAGTCAAGGAATTGCCAAGATTGAATTCACTGATAGCCTAACACCCTGTTATAGTAATACGTCGCTTCTTCACAAAAACGTCTATCGGGCACTTGAACCAAATTAAACTGTGAACAGCCTTATTATAATTTCGTGTTCTTCCTTCCAGACACCTGTCCTGGAGTTCATCAGGAACTAGTCTTCGGAACACTGATATCGCTTTTAAAATAATATGTTCTGACAGTGGGTTATGCAAATTATCAATGTGGGACCCCTTATATAAGGATATGAGGAGGCGCGCATGCTTTTAAAAATCAGTACTAATCACCTTTAGTTTAGTTAGGTGGTCAATGATTTTTTATAACTTATTCTGCATAAATCTTAGAATAGTTTTAGCAAATAGAAATGTTTTTGAAACTTTTCAAATTAATGGTCGAATTTCACCTTACACTCCCCTTAAAATTATTTTTTTCTATAAAAAACTTCGTGCTAGTTTCGATTTTTTTTGCGGTTATCGAGAGAAGACTTTCGATAGGATAATGTTACTTGCACATACTTATTTGTTTTTCAGCAAACACGACAAATCGCAAAAGGCATAGTAATGTTTTTGCAAAGTCTGGAAAAGCCAAAACAAAGTATTCTGTGCGATAAAATAATTATAATCAAAGCCTTCCAAAAGAGATTAGAATTAGATGCTGAAAAAAATGTTACCCAAAAGTCTTGGGAGACACAGGAAGAGGGTTAGGTATTCATGGTGTTAGATGTAGACAGGCAACCCCTCAGAATCATTCTGAAACTCCGGAAGAACGTCAGACGCCTGAGAAACGAAGTATGACCACTTCCTCGTCTTGTAACTCGGGTAAGTCTAAAACCAGAGGCGAACTTCCTGGAAAAGGCTGAAATAAATAAGTGTAGGCCTACTTTATTTTCCTTCATACGAAAAAAACAAATGACATAATCAACATGAAAATTAAGGCCTGTTGTAGGGGTTAATTTCTTGTTCGCTCTCTTACTCAGCTATTTAACGACTGAAGCCACTTTGCTTGCTGATATAGCACAGCCATAATACGTGGCTATATAATTCATGTTAACCCCCAATGGATATTTTATTGCTCAACTAAGATATTATGTAATATCGTAGTGTATCCAGAATTGGCTCTTAATTGGATTTACTAACAAGTATCAGACTCTTAAAAAATAATAAATAAATAAACTGTTTAATTAGTGTTATTTTGTGTATGCAGGCGATGACAAGACGAGCATACACAGAATTCTTTATCTCCAAATTAGATAGTTCAGGCAGGCCACCCTTTTTAACAGCCGGCTGTAGGCCTACATCGAGCAAAACATATTTGTATAGTGAGCCAAAGGATTTCATTGCTTGTTACGTTGATTGGGGGAGGATGTTGAATGC
Source organism: Ectobius pallidus (assembly GCA_964059195.1). Lineage (NCBI taxonomy): Eukaryota > Metazoa > Arthropoda > Insecta > Blattodea > Ectobiidae > Ectobius > Ectobius pallidus. Next base: position 73,550,818 of record CAXKWD010000007.1, on the reverse strand, counting down.
TGTGGTATTTTCTGCGAGCATCCCAGTCACAGATAACACAGACAATTAGGAATGTCAAATATTTAAAAAAAAGTCTGTGAATTGGGAAAATTGTTGTGTAATTTATTCGGATTATCGGTTTTAGATCCCATCGAAATTGGTGACTTTTATGGAGCATTTTATTCCTGATATACCAAATCTCCGCAAGACATTTCAGTAGGCAGTAGGCAGTAGGCAGTAGCCAAACCAAAAATGTTAGTCGCCATTATTATTACACAAGGTAGAGTTTTACAGCCTCTTTGGAATAATACCCTTTTTGTTCTTTACATTATAAACTACGACAGCATATATCTCTTCTAAATATGCAATATTAAATAAATGCATCAATAAGAATAAAATAATACCTCTATATAAAAAGAACTGAATATTAAGTTACTTTAATTTATTTTTTCATGGCACAAACTAATTTGCAACAAATCTAATATAAAATTTGACCTGGAGTTTCCATGAAGACCCTATTCAATTGTGAAATTAATTGGAGATGGCTTTGCTGGGTTGCCATAGCAAACTGGGTAAGAAGAGTATTGCTGAAAATGTCGAGAAAGTTGAAAGAGAGAAGAAGAAGAAGTGGTGGTGAGAATAAAGTTAATAAAATTAAGAACAAAAACATAGGTGAAGTAAGAACAAAAACGTGGGTGAAGTAGGAACAACACTTGATTGAAAGTAGAATAGAAACATGGAAATTAGTAAAAGTGGAAATATGGAGAAATGAAATACCAGATTCCATTTTCTTATTTCTTCATAAATTGGCATTTCTTCTAGAAGCTCGGAGTTCTGTGACGGGCCAACTAAGCTAGTTATTAATACATTTTTATGATACAAGGGTTAAAAGAAGGATTTTATTTTGCGAGTAGTATGTTTGGGGAACGACCCCGTAAAGGCAAGTGAAGCAATCCTACAAGCATAATAAAATCGTTTTACTATGTGTATAATTACTTACTTACTCAAGGCAATAGACAATAATCCTGAGCGAGCTAAAGCAATATTATTTATTTTATGAAACCCGAAAGTTCATTACCGCGCTTACCTGAGCCCACCATTCAGCCCTATTCTGTGCTAACTCCATCCAACCATCTCTCGTAAATCCTACTTCCCTTAAATCTATCCTAATATTGTCCTCCCACCTGAGTCTAGGTCTTCCAAGAGGTCATTTCCCTTTGGGTCTCCTAGATAATACTTTTGAGGTACGGTATGTCTTTCCTTCCCCATGCACTCAACATGTCCAACCCATTTCACCATCCGTGATTTAATTAACCTTAATATATCCGGTGAATAGTACAGGTTATGAAGCTCGCCGTTAATACACTTTTCTCCAGTTCCCATTTTCATCTCTCTCAGGCCCAAATATTTTCCTAAACACCCTGTTTTCGAACACACTCAGATTATGTTCTTCCTGAAGAGTAAGCGCTATGTGTATCATGCGTTATTTTTTAGAGTCTTCAATATTTATAGACAAATTATCTCAATACATTAGGTTCTTTTTACCTATTTTGTATCTGTGATGCTTAGCGCGGCTGCGATGGTCATTTGTTTCTTCTTAGCATCAGCGATTCGTTATATTGTTTGGATTTAAATCATTCCTTCTGTATAGGAAGAATTTTGGGAACCAATTTTCTTAACCGTAAACAGAAATGCTGATTATACAATTATTACAAATTGAAATGGCAATTCAATGGGCGGAGGAAATAGGAATAATTTTATATTTTATATTATGGTATAATTTTCTTCCTTTAATTTATATCATCTACCGTTAGAACTGCTTCTTTTACCTTCGAATGTTTAAAAATATATTAAATAGTTCCGAACTGTTTCAATTAATTGTATTTTAATGGCTGCAATAGTCAACAGCTAACACACCAACTAAATTGAGCCTATTTGTTACTAGAGTCGCTACAACAACTACGATTAGCTGAAACACAGGGAATCAAAAGCAATTAATGCCGTAATAATGATAACTTCCATCCGGATATTTCAGAACGCTTCCTAGTCATCTCGAATATGCCCGTTCAGTCTTCTCGATCATGTCGAAATTGACTGCCTGTGGCAATATCTATTATTAATTTTTATTTTTATTGCGGAAACTAATATAATGCGTTGAACGGTTGTTTGGTTGATCACCGCGCAAGTTCCACATAAGCCGTGTTACTCATAAAACCAGTATACCTGCGAAGGGTTACACCGGGTTTGAATGTGAAACATCAAAGATGTCACGCTGGTGATGACGTTACTCGCCCGCGGCAGTGAAGGGAGCCTGCGACTGCAGAACGCCAATGTCGCCATTTGTCTGAGCAGTGGACAAAAAGCGGCATGTCGTCTGCCGAGAGAAAATCTTATTTCAGTATTTCATTAAATTCTGTTCATAAAATTGTAATCACTAGTAAGGTTATGAAAATATGTTCCGCAAACAAGGAACAGTGTTTATAATTCCTCAAAAGCAGCTCAGAATGTTTCTTAACTTATCACCTTATGAATGGATACACAACCTCAGAATTCAATCTCAGACGACCGGCTGTTACAGATATCGGCCATCTCGGTTATTTACGTCAAGCTTATACAAGGGAGTTAGGCTGTGTAAAGTGTTACACACATTCAGCCTTTTTCGCAAGGGTTATTAGCACGTTTTTGTTCTCAGCTGTGTATATTCCTGGTATAAACGTTGCACATGGATTATTAGAAAGACCGTAAAGTTATACAGGCTGTTTTCAAAATTGAATCTGTCACCCGCCTCAAAATTCTGGTCGCCAATGGCGACCGACGTCGCGACCGGAAATTTCGCGTCCTGTTTTAGTGAATTATTGCGTCGATGAACGCAGCGTTATCCCATATTTTATATAAACACAACAACCTATGTACATGTGTAGAATAACAAACGCATGGGAATCTTTTCGTGCTATCTTCAATACTAGCTTTTATCATCAAGATCCTCAGCTTTTCTAGTTTATCTCTGTACTAAAAGATTGTCGAGTTTATGCTTACATAAAAATGAGAAACGCCAACTTATCTTCAAGTAATACCAGGAATATTTTCAAAACGGACAACACAATGAAATTATGAGTACTAAATGCTATCTCTACAATGCGCACTATCATCAGTATGAATTCATATAGGATATTCACAAGAAATGAAAAACTTTCAGACCATGGAATTTATTTGCTATGTGGTTTTTATATAATAGCCTACTCTTCAACCATACCAGTACATATAGACATGTTAATATTTCATTCCAAAGTAGACTACACATAGCCTAGGCTATTCTGGTCCTAAGTCTGTGAAAGAGAGAAGGAAAAGCTTCCTTTGCTCAACTTACTGATCTATAAATAACCTAGTTTTTGCGAATCGTTCATATTTTAGCTTTTGGTCGATTAGCATACCAGTAGGCCTACCTGGAATTTAGGCCAGTCAGTATAGGTATTGTATGATGCATAAGGTGGTGTAGAAGCTTTTATTTTTTTAACTTGTATATATGGATACATGCATAAAAAACAAAAAAATGTTAACACGGGCGACCTCGGGAAAACTTTTGGCGGCAAAAAACCTCGGAATTTTAGGACTTTTTGGGGGGGGGGGTTTCCCCTATACCTCCTAAACGATGCATCCTAACGAAAAAGTTACGATATAACTAATTAAAGATCATTAAATTCTGAGTCGAATGAGTACCACAACGTAATAATTCGGTCAGGTAGTATGGTCGAAACCCACGGTCAAAGAACGACGATTTTTTCCAACTTTGCCAAAAACTGAGATATAGTACAGTGGACTCTTAGTAATTCAAACCCCAAGGGGAATTAGAAAAAAATCGAATTATCCAAATTTCAAATTAACCAAAACTGTGACTTTTTAAACGAAAATGCCGCTAAAAATGTATAAAAAAACTCATTGCAATAAATAATAATTATTGTACAGTGAATCTTACCTTAATGACTGCCATCCTGTTTTTATGATGTTAATTGAAACCATTTTTTTTCACACTAAAATTGTAACCCTAAATTTAATAAAGGAACACAATGGCCCATTTAAGGGATGTTACGATCACGCGACTGTTTAAACCATTTTAGGGTGCACTCGTCAACACTGGGAAATTTCCCGCCCCATATACTTTTCCTATTTCCCCCGTTTTGTGTAATCTAACTTTCCAAGACTTTTGTCATTTTTTAAGTAGGTGGACAAAGTGTTCGGTAAAATTCCATATTCCTTTGCAATGTCACACTTCTTTCTTTCCCCTCTCTCCACCTCTCGTAATAGGCCTACTCCACTTTTTTTGCAGGCGTCAAACTGGTGTATGCTCCACGCTTTGAAATGTTCAAAGACAGTCACACTTTGAGGGTAGAATGTACACTAAAATTTTCACAGATGTGTTGAATCCCTCCAAGACTGTAGCGGAGGGGGTGAACTTCGCATTCCATTGAACATCTATTCAGCAGAAGGAAGATAACGGTGGTTAAAAATGCACTTTAGTACGGTACCTGCTGGCTACGAGCGACTAGGGTTATTAGAGAATTCTTGTGGAATTCGTGGAAGCAATGAACTCTTGGAATCCTTACAACATTAACATGAGACAAATTTTGGCTTCGATTTATCCAAATTAAGCTTAAAAACTTCGAATTAATTGCAATTTTTTTACATACATTTACTGTATATAGGAATTTCAAGGGGAATGAGTATTTATTCGAATTATGCAATATTTCGAATTATCCAACGTCGAATTAACCAAATTCGACTGTACTATTTATGAGTCAGAAGCTTGGAAATGAGTACTCTGAGAGAAAAAACTCATAACATAAAAGTTGTAGAGCATCAAATTCTGCGCCCATGTTAGCGTTTTTTTTACACATTTGTATCCATATATACAAGTTAAAAAATAAAATCTTCTACACCACCTTTTGCAACATACCCCCCTGTTTCGATCCTCTACTGACTGGCCTAGTTGGGGCCGCAGAAATATTTGCTCATTTTACAATTACACTAGACAAGATAAAAATTGTTGATGTATAACAGATTATAGATGGCGTAATAACCAGAAACTTTGGGAATATTAATTAATATGTAATTTTATAGAAAAAAATATTACCTCTATAGATCGTCCCAGCCTTAAAAGACAGTATTGAGTTAAATGTAGTAGTTGCATCTCACTTGCACTCGTACGTTCTGCAATTAGCTTCGTCCTTTTCTATCCCGACAATGTTGCCATTTTCCAAAGTGATAAATGTAATAATGTGATTGCGTGGTCTGATAGGGAATTTTCCGCCCTTTCTAATGATGTCAATTGTAAAGCCATAAATAATTAATATGAGGCCTATTTTTCATAATTACGTTATTTTGGCGGAAGTCAATTTTTTTTCACTTTAATAACTTATCACGCGATAGACAGAAAACTAATAATCAAAACAAGTAAAGATTTTTTTCTTGGACTGCCTGATGGTGAAAGAAAGTACTCCCTTTACGTCGGCAATAAATTTTACATAAGAAGAAAGCTATATATTTTTTTATTAAGTGCTACCTGAAAATTCTCGGACGGCAACACAGAGAAGTTAGGTAGTGAGTAACATACTTTGGTATTGACTTTACGTTGGTGACTAAGCGAGAAGAAATGTTTATAGATGTCTGAAAAAGTATTTAAAACAAACCAGAGCTCTCTATCATGTAGCATTAATAAATTATCACAGTTTTCCCGAGCTCAGCATTCTCGCGCTCATGACTTGGTTGCTTTGAGATTTTGTGTACTCAGATGTTTCTAAGACTATCGTGTCTTCTTCAGAGCTCATTGTTATATAGTAGCTGTGTAGTGAAGTTTAACTTTGATGTGAAGTGGTTCTTGTGTTTTTAAAAATTAAATTTTATATTAATTAATATTTTATATTAATTATGAATAGAGGAACTAGAAATCTTAGTGTTGACAAATTGCGCAGTAAAGAGCGAATTATAGTATTAAATATACTTAATTATTTCTTGAAGAAAATGAACGTTACCCAGGCAATTAAAGAGATAGCAGAAGCTACCGGGTGTCCAGAAAGTTTACTATATAGAATAAGAAAAGAAAAAACGAAAGGCCCTCTGAGAAGGAATAATACTACTCCCTGAGGATAGTGAACAGGCCTAAAGGCATGTAATGTATTTTAACTATTACTTACCTTTATAATTATATTCTTGAAAATTATAACACAATAATAGTAATAATATCAATAATAATAATAATAATAATGATGAAAAATAATATTATCGAAATGAAATTTAATATTAAATTTAACATTTATAAATTATTAGCTTAAAGAACCCGGCGTCACCTGGTTTTGTATTTTACTTGTACTTCGAAGTCAATTTTGGAGGAAGCCCCTTTAATTTTCAAAATTTAGGCCCTAGAGAAAGCACAACTTGTCACACTCAAGGACCCTATTACTTCTAAAGACCATGGAGGGTGGGGTTGAGGTAAGAAGAGACAGAAATTCCTATTAGTCTTTCTTTTCTGTGTGTCAAGTCGTAAAATGAGCCAATAGAATGTAGATTTAAGCGTCATTTAATAGGGATTAAAACATTTAAGGGACTTTTTTCCCCCCAAAATTTAGTTTTACCTAAGTTTTTCTCCTGGTTCTGTTAGCTCTGTGTAAAGTCTGGCAAAAATTGATCAGAGAATTTAGATTTAAATAACATTTATATAATAGGGGTTGCAACATTTAAGGAGTGGTTTCATCCAAATAAACTTTGGTTAAAAATTTCTCTTGATTCAATAGGTTCTTGGTATAAAGTCTGATAAAATTGGTCAAAGGATGTAGATAAATATATATCACAAAATAGGGGTGAAAGATCTAAAATGTGGTTTGTTCCAAAATTAGTTTTCCTACCATTTTCTCCTGATTCTATACGTTCTGTGTACAAAGTCTGTTAAAAACACGTCAAGAATGTAGATCTAAATTTTGGTGGCATAATAGGGGTAGAAACATTTAAAGGGTGGCTTCTTCCAAAATTAAATTCGCCTAATTTTTCTCTTGTTTTTATAGGGTCTGTGTGTAAAGTTTGGTAAAAATCGTTCAAACAATGTAGACTAGTAAAAAGATCACAAAGTAGGGATTGAAAATTTCGCAAGGGGTGTTTTTTTCGAGAATGATTGTCTCGTAGAATTTTTACTTGATTCCACAGGGTACATGTGTAACATTTTGTAGACATTGGTCAGAAAATGTAGATTTGTGGGCCTATAGAGAAAATATTACTCATGGGGGTTGAAAATAAGGGAAGAAGGGTGTGCCGTCGTTCTATCTGCAGGGCATGATTTACATTAATTATTATGTACAAGACACAAATTTCGATGTTTTCACGAGGTTTAAGAGCTTTTTCACATCATGTGCCGGGCCTTGTAATGTGAGTAGATCTGGCATCAGTGCGCTGCATAAGACCAATACTGTTTTTTAAGGTTGGGACGGTCTATAGATAAGAATTCTTGAAGTGCTAGTACCAGTAGCCCTTTTTCAATGCTGCTTCACCGTTCAGCGTTCACAATATGTTGTTTTGAGATGTATCTGTTGTTTTTAAAGTGTTTTATTAGCCATTCTGGTGTTTTAATCTACTCCTAATTTAATGTTAATATTTTCAGAGCATAGGCACATGTTTATGGACACTTGACACGTATGTGTACAAATACTGACATTGCAAGTTATTTGCTGTATTTTGAAGCGTACTATGTGCATGTCAGTTCGCCCAGACACATTTTCTCGGAATTTAAGTGGACCGTTTTTTCTTACAGGTTGTCGAACTATTATAAGAACCGACAAGCCCCGAATATGCTTATGAATATTTAAAATCTTGCCTTGATAGATAGGACGCTGGCACAGAGGAGGTTGTGACAACCCTGAGGCACTCAGCCATAAAGAGGCTTGTTGTACATCCCGATAAATGTGATGAAAGACTGAAGTGTTTTCCCGGCCCACCTGCTGCAGGTGCCCTCTTAGCCGTTCACTCAACATGCCTACCACCCCATCAATTCAGCTGTTCATCTGTCAAGTTTGACCACACCGCACAAGAGTTCGCCCTCGATAATCCACAAGTACTGAAGAAGGTTTTGTGGAGCTCAAAGGTTCGATCCGGGCGGATACATTCCCAAAGGCCTCGGGACGTAGGAGAGGAATCGGGGAAAGTGTTCGCTCCGCAAGCAGCTAAGTACTTGCGCGAAGCCTGTATTACGACTTTAGGATTATAGGATGAAGTCGAAAGACATGAAGGATGATAATGGGATAAGGGGAGGTGTAGATTACCGTGGCAGTGAAAATTCAACCCAGCATTTTCCTCAATGAGTGTGGAAAACCACGTAAAACTACGTAAAACCACAGTCAGATTGGTCGGTCTCTGAATTTGAACCCACCTCCCAAATGCGAGTCCAAGACGATAACGCCTAATCCATCGTGCTCTGTGAGATCCTGGCTAAATTGCACTTCGTAAAGGATTAAATCAAATCATGTATCTGCATAAGTTCCATTTTCTCTACACGAGAACATTTAAAATAATACTTTAAGATCCCGTCAGCGTAACCAATAAAATTGGATAATTTTGTAATTTATCTAGGTTGAATATCACAACAAACCAAGTATTCAATGTGTTAAAGTTACAATACTGATTGAAATAATTGCTGAAAATTATGACAGAATGTTCCGAAAATAGTGGATTTGCTTAATTGTAGTATTTTTTGTACGAGGTAAATTATGTTTGTAAAATAATGAATAGTGTTAAAAATGTAACAGCAATTTAATATTCTGATTTTGTAAGTGAGATTTCTGGTGTTTTTCAAATCAGTAGGCCTATCCGATGATATCTCTGTAGCCATGCGTTGACAAACGCGATACCATGATTACTGTGTTTACTAATTCACTTAGGTGTACATTCCTTACATTGGGATGGGGAAAAGTGAATGTTAGAGGGAAGATAAAGGGATATCCAGGCTTGAAACACGTAGTGAAATGGTTATCTTTTTTCCAATCGTAACTACTAATCTCATTAGTATTCTACATGTGATTCTGGAAGCTGTCTGGTGTTCTTGGATAATGGATTAAGAATGAGAGAAAACAAACGTTAGTGAATGTTTTTGAATCTACTATCTGGTAAGTTGTGGTCAAGAGTAAGTGAGAGCCTTCATTTCTAAAGTGTGACGGAACATCGGTTTAACTCCGACCATATTATATGCTCATAATTTTCTACTTTCAACTGTTTTAATGGCAGTACCTTACATAACACGCTAATTATAAGTATTATTTTGTTACCGTATTAGCAGTTCAGTATTAGCTTTCCTGATAGTTCCCGTTCGTTCATTGGGATCTCGATTTTTTTAGAGATAGGGATGGGTGAAATGGTGTGTTCTCGTCTCGTGAGAACAACTGATAAATAAATGGTGACTCCGATCAAGAAACCATCAATAACGGTCTTAGAAGAGTTGTCCTTAGATTTAAAAAAGGAAGTATACCACACCCAGGTTCTGAAAATGCTGAAAGCTGAGGATTATGCAAAGCAGACTGTGGTATTCTTGTGCAACATGTTGCTATGCAACAGATTCTTGTGAACATGACATTACTGTGCAACAAGTTCTTGTGCAAGATGTTGCTGAGCAATATATTCCTGTGTAACATGATGTTGCTATGCAACAGATTCTTGTGCAAGATGTTGCTATGCAACATGTTCATGTGATTTATGATGTTGCTATGCAACAGATTCTTGTGCAACATGTCGTTGCATCAGATTCTTTTGCAACAGGACGTTGCTATGCAGCAGATTTGTTTGCAACATGACTTGCTATGCAACAGATTCTTGTGCAACATGACTTGCAATGCAACACATTCTTGTGCAACATGACTTTGCTATGCAACAGATTCTTGTGCAATATGACGTTGCTTTGCAACAGATTCTTGTGTAACATGATGTTACTATGCACCAGATTCTTGTATAACATGACGTTTTTATGCAACAGATTCTTGTGCAACTTCACGTTGCTATGCAACAGATTCTTTTGCAACATGACGTTGCTATGCAACAAGTTCTTTTGCAACATGACGTTGTTATGCAACATATTCTTGTGCAACATGACGTTGCTATGCAACAGATTATTGTGTAACGTGATGTTACTATGCAATAGATTCTTGTATAACATGACGTTTTTATGCAACAGATTCTTGTGCAACTTCACGTTGCTATGCAACAGATTCTTTTGCAACATGACGTTGCTATGCAACAAGTTCTTGTGAAACATGACGTTGTTATGCAACATATTCTTGTGTAACATGACGTTGCTATGCAACAGATTCTTGTGTAACATGATGTTACTATGCAACAGATTCTTGTATAACATGACGTTTTTATGCAACAGATTCTTGTGCAACATTACGTTGCAGTGCAACACCTCTTTATGTAATATGAGGTGCTATAACGTTACTAAAATGTATAGTGTAATATAACTTTGCTTGGGAACTGATAATGCTGTGGGTCCGTGCATGAACGCAGTAACCTTTTTTTGACTGAGAAGATTGGGATATATACAGGGTGTTTCACGAAGTTTTACCGCCGCTTTCTGAGTGCATTCTTGAGGATGTTTGGAACAAAAAATGTCAATACAAAAATGTTATCTGACTTGTAGTTACGTTGTTATAAGCGTTTGAAGTTTCAACATTCGTGACAGAATAGCAATAAATTCGGCCATAAATCGGCACAGAAATTGAAAGTAACAATCAAAATTGGTTTAATTCACATACTTAACATACATTTCACCCTTTATCTCAGTTTGCCATCAGATTTTCAAAGATGCCTCCCTCTACATCCAAGCACTTTGACGCGCGGGTATGAACGGCGCGTGTCGCGTTCCGTAATTTATCAGGACTGTTCTTTATTATTGTTGCATGTCCGCTGTGTTTAGTTCTGTTCACACCGAGACGTTCATAAATATTTACATTACTCCGTAATTATTTGAGATAGGTAAAACTTTTATTAGGAAAAGCTGTTCAAAATAATGTCAGTAACATGCTCTGTTACTTCGTGAAACACCCTATATATATATATATATATATATATATATATATACATATATATTTTCCATATTCATAATCTTTTTAGATGAAGTTTAGAAACATCATGTGTTTTATGCCTTCACACGTCCTTAATGCACACAACAGTTTGAGACAATAATGTCTGTGCCCTGTTATAGAAAATCACTGGGCGCGTTTACACAATATAGGAGTCAAGAACATATAGTAAAAGTTAAAGTTGGATAAGCACTAAGCAATGAAAGACTTGGGAGTTCGATGGGTTAAGTACAACCCTGGATCATAGTTTCCAAGTTCTCTAATAAAGGAATTATCACTTGCCTGAAGTTTAGCATAAAAACGTTGAACTTGTTCCTTTAAGAGAATAGGCCTATTAAGTGTATTCATATTCAGATCTTGATGTATTTTGGAATTTCTTCTGTGCCAGTCTGAAGAGTGAATAATTCGTAATGATTTGTTTTGCAACACTTGGAATTGTTGAAAGACAGTTTTAGGTATATAACACCGCACAGGAGTAGCATACTTTATGATGGATAATATAAGCATTTTGTATAATGTGACTTCCTTCTTCTTCGGTAAAACAGAAGACTTCAGGAGCGGATAAAGTTGTGATATTCTGCCATAGCATTTTGCTTTCGCATGGGAGACATGCTTTTGCCACACTAATTTACTGTCTAGGTATAGCCCTAAGTATTTCACATTATCAGAGAAGGGAACCAAAGTAAACATTGGGATTAAAATGTTATCTAACTTTCAGCACCATCTATTGATAAATGAAAGAAATAGAAACTTTTATAAACATTTATTTTGACAAAGTTCCTACTCCAAGCTGCTACTGTAGCTCATACTTTTGTGCATTATCATTATTACTTACTTTACAGGTAAGCACAAAATCATAATTATAAGTAATTTTCTGACAAAATTTGTTAAAATATGCAGCTGCAATCAACTTCTTACGAAATATGACTTTGCTAGGTGGATCATTATATAATATGTCAATTGTAGGGAAATGTTTCTTGTGTAATGTAAATTTGCTATGCAACAGGGTCCTAAAAATAACGGGAATCAGCGGCGCTAGACAACATCCTATTGTAAGATCACGTTGCTAGGTAAATGATCTGGTGTGATGCGATGTTGCTGGGCGACATCCTTTTGTAACATGACGTTGCTATAGTGCGTTTCACGTTAAGAATGCAGCATTGGATATACGGGACATTCATTTCCACTCCTTCCCTCCCGTTCACACCCCTTCTTATCGGGTGGCACGTGCTTTTGGGCCATCCTAAGCCCGTACAGTCTGAAGCTAAGTGACCTCAACAAGTAGTCTATTTTACGAGTGGCAGTATGGCATTAGATTAGCATAGGCGTCTGGTGTGATATGATGTTGCTAGGTAACGGTTTTTAGTGTAATATAACATTGCTAGACAACATCCTCTTGTAAGATCACGTTGATAGGCAACATTGTCTTGTAAGATGACTTTTCTAGGTAAATGCATGTGGTGTAATATGACATTGTTATGTAACATTGTCTTGTAAGATGACTTTTCTAGGTAAAAGCATGTGGTGTAATATGACATATGGAGTACCCGATATGAGATTTTTAATGCAATATGACTTTGCTGGTTAACAGCTACACTTGTATGATGTAACGCTACTAACTAATTGGTGCATTTACAAAATGTTCTAAATCTCATCTTAAATTTAATCTTTTTATATAAATCCATTGGCAGTTTCTGTTGTGTAGGACGCCATATTGGCTATGATTTGACCGTGCAATTGTGTGCTATGCGCACACATGGCCTAAGTAATACTGTTCCTAGCTAAGCATTTAATTTATATTCGCCTCCATGCTTGATTGGTTAGATCACTCGTCTTCCACGCTACATCCTGTGATCGATACCCGGAAAATCGAAAATAACTTTGGTGGATGATCTGTAACTATAGGACATTTTTCTCGAGGTTCACAGTTTCTCCAGCTATCAGTCCACCAGTGCTCCAACTTCATAAAGTAATCAGTGACTGATGTTCCAATAAATATTATTTTAATAAATGTTCATAAGTCTCATTTGACGATCTTATTTTTGCAAATTAGAAATCCCATGACAGAGATACCATTCGTTTTATAGATTAATCAGAAAACAAGATAGTTTCCAGTGAGAATATGTTTTAAGTAGCTTGGTAGGCCCGTCACAGATTTCTGGGCTTCTGGATTTAATGCCAATTTATGAAAAAAAGCAGAGGCATCAACGTCCTCGATTTTTGAACATGATTGATGTATTTCAGCAATGCTCCTATTACCTAATTTTCTATGGCAACCGAGCAAGGCCACCTAAAATCATTTCACAATTAAATGCGATCTACACGGAAACACCAGCTCAAATATTATTTTAGATTAGGTTTTATTGGCTATATTCTGCTGTTATGAAATAGTGGGTCTTGCAGGCTGGAAGATACAGCGGCGTTGCCATGGAAACGATTAATTGGCTGATTGAATCTGAAATGGTTTGCAGTTATATATAGGCATTCCTTTACTGTAGCTTTTTAAACCCAATTCTGGAAGTTGCAAACTTGAAATCTAATTAGAGAACGGTACAAGTTGTTACTTTCTCGCATGCTAGGGTCACTGTGAAGTCTCATTAGCCTATATTGTATTCCAATACAGCACGCTGGAAACGTATTTATATTTTCCTATGTGCAGATATAAACTCGGGAAAACTTAAATGAAATTACGAATCAGCTTTTTTTAGTCTGCTATGATTTATGGGGCCAGTTTGTAATTTAATCACTTTCATAAAATTGACTGTCAGTTTTTCCGAATAGGAACCCAGCCTACTAAAAATATATTCATATGTACTTCCATTCACGAAATGTTAATACGAGACTGCCAGGAGGTTGGAAATAGGATAGGTGGTGCTATTTTTGGAAGTTTCAACTTGAAAATATTACAGGGGCTGTATTAAGAACAGTAGCCTACCTGGACTGCAGGCAACACATTTCTTAGGGAGAACCTTTATAATCCTAATGCTGTATATGTTTTGCAGACATGTTTCAGTTAATTAACTCCATGGCGCTGCATACTACAGTTGGTAAAGTTATTTAATTTTGACATTAGATGTGTTCTGTCACGATCGAAATCTGCTCTGTACCATAATACAACAGCTTGTCGAAACATGTCAGCCCAAATATTAAACTTTTTGGATAATACTAATGATCATGATTATAATAAATCCAGGGCATCTATATTTTCGGAGGATTTCTGGTTAAGAGTGTAACCTGTATGGTCATCTGAGAAAAGTAAATTCAAAACCCATTATTCTTGCTGCGCTTATTAATATAATTAGGCCTATTTAATTCACTAGTTAGCTTGTCGAAAACTCTTTCGAATACCTATAGTGTGCAATTTTGGGTAAAATGGCAGTCTAAAAATTCAGACGATGTCATCAGTAAGGCCCGTATTCTTAGGTTTTAAATTATGTTCCTTGCTATCTAAAGGTGATATTTCAATACAATTATCCGTTTCATTGTCATGACAGTCACATAGTCAAATCTTATTAAACCTAAAAATTGCTAAATAAGACGTTAATAAATTGCTAAACTGTTTTTTCGTTAAAATACGATAAATTAATTAAACTAATAATATGTTTGTATATGTAAAGGCTAATTATGTGTAATTAATTTAATTATTATTCTACTGGAAATTACTTTTTACATACCTATCTGCATTTTGCATATTGCTCAATGTTGTCAGTACCACAAGAAAAAATCTATTGCCTTTCGTAAAGGAAATCTTTGGTGAACCGAAATCCCTTATTTCTTTAGAAGCAAATTAAAGACATTGTTAAGAAGCTTACACTCTCAGTTTATTCACATTGTTTGCTACAGTAAGGCGCCTAAAATAACGTATTCTGAAAGTTGACTGATTAATTGAAAAACGTTCTTGTTGAGTTTATGTGGTGCAGATGAAAAAGGGCTGAGATAATTGTAATATTGATAGTGTTCTATAAACTTTAAACTGCTGAAAATTAAATAAAAAGTGTTCCTACAGCTATGTGGTACAGATCCTTGGAAATATCAAGTAAATTAAAATTAACGTATTTGTTTCCGTGTGTTTATTGTGCTTATTAAAGTAAAACTTGTCTGAAAATTGTATAAAACTAAAATACAACTAACTTATTTTAATAAGCTAACAAACTATTAGGCTAATAACCTAAAAATCCGGGCCCTTCTTTAAAGTTTTTCATACATTTCCCATTATACAGTTTGTGAAAATAAAATATTTAATACTTGTGCATGTCAGAGAATAGATCCAATGTCGAGTTCGAGAAAAATGTACCGTGTATTGTTATTTGAATTGCACGGCAGCGCGAACTACATTTCCGAATAAAACAAAAATCGCTCCAAATATTAGGAAAATGTGATACAACTATTTAGTGTACATACCTAGATCACAATTAGGTGATAACTTCGTGAAACTACAATCACTAAAATTCTTGCTTTTGTGCTAGTCAAGAAATTCAGTACCGTTACCATTTTAACACTTGTTTAGAATTAACCCCCGGGAGGAAAATCTCGGGATATGGAACTCTGCCATCTAGTACTAATATTAAAAATTTCTTGAAGCTTTTAGTTCCTAAAAAAGTTTTACAGACAATATTATAGATGTTGTCCTACAACAGCACCACCTATCCCTTTTGTCTGACTATTGCGCACACTGAAAACCGGCATTGTTTGTTCAGATCCTGCAATGAGAGAAAAAATCATTATTAGTCTAGGTTGATAGGATTGCTTGAGAATAATAATAAGATATTTCAGTAATTAATCTATTTTATTAATTGCGCATCTGTATATGACCGTATAAAAAGTCAAGTCAATAAGTTATAAAAATGATGTTTAAAATTATATAGCTGTTTATATTAAAAAATCAAATTCACCAAAGTGATATGTATAAATGTAGTAGATTAAAACTTTGGCTTGCCAATATTATTCTAAAATAGATCTAGGCCTATTATAGGACACAAAATTAAAAACCATTAGGTTATATACACCAGTATTAACATCAAAAACTTCACCAAATGATATATAAAATATGGTATGTTAAAACTTGGTTTGTCAATAATATTCTAAACTATTTTTGACAAGTAAAATCTATTGAGTTACATATATATTAAAAATGTTGTCCTGAAAACATATACACTGAATGCTGTGAAGTATCTTATCTATTCACAGTTTGATTCACTTCATATGTAAAATATGTACTTAGGTATGATGAATACTATTTATATATTTCAGATGAGTCAGTTCACTATTAATTGTAGCTAAAGTACGATTACTGGAAAAAACACTGTAGCTGGAGTTCGGTATTCTTGGCTGAAGTTATACAGCTGAAATATCTTATTGTTCTCTTGAATCTTTGACCCAGACTGAATTCCCTAGAATCATTTGAGATATACAAGCACAAACATAAAATTATAAACGAGGATCCGATTGAATATAACCCTCTGTTTGAATTAATTACAGAACGCACCCAATAGCAATAAATTCATATGCTCGCGAGTTTAGTCACTCAGTATGTTGATTTTCAGCAGCGGGTCGGGTTAGTGAATGCTTCAAGGTTAGTAACATTTATATCTATTTAATCACATACATTTTTAATTTTCTCATAATTTCCTCAGTGTTAATATTCCACTCATTCATTTAGGAACTGAAGATGGCTCATCTTGGGCCGAAATGCATCTTCTATTAAAGAAAAACGACAATGATTCAAGAGAACAATAAGATATTTCAGCTGTTTAACTTCAGCCAAGAATACCGAACTCCAGCTACAGTGTTTTTTCCAGTAATCGTACTTTAGCTACAATTAATAGTGAACTGACTCATCTGAAATATATAAATAGTATTCATCATACCTAAGTACATATTTTACATATGAATTGAATCAAACTGTGAATAGATAACATACTTCACAGCATTCAGTGTATATGTTTTCAGGAGAACATTTTTAATATATATATATGTAACTCCATAGATTTTACTTGTCAAAAATAGTTTAGAATATTATTGACAAACCAAGTTTTAACATACCATATTTTATATATCATTTGGTGAAGTTTTTGATGTTAATACTGGTGTATATAACCTAATGGTTTTTAATTTTGTGTACTATAATAGGCGTAGATCTATTTTAGAATAATATTGACAAGCCAAAGTTTTAATCTACTACATTTATACATATCACTTTGGTGAATTTGATTTTTTAATATAAACAGCTATATAATTTTAAACATCATTTTTATAACTTATTGACTGGGCTTTTTATACGGTCATATACAGATACACAATTAATGAAATAGATTAATTACTGAAATATCTTATTATTATTCTCAAGCAATCCTAAGTTTGATTTTTTTGAGGGAATAAGGTGGTGATATTGAACGTGATTATATAACTTTACCCTCATATAGGAACAACATGAAATTCATTCATTTAGGTTGATAGGTTGTTGGTTGATGGTATGTACAGTAGCAAAAATACGGATATTTTCATTCGGGTTTGATCATTTACTGGGAAGAGATTTTACAGGTAATGAAGGACAAAAGGTTTAATTTAAACTACCCTAACCTAACACAATACAACACAATTTGAACATAACAGTCCTACCGATAATCGCATCTAAATAGGAAGATAAAAATATTAATCTATTCGTGAGTCTTCCATTTGGTGAATATGATGCGAAAATTACAAAATTTGCATCCGTGATTCAACACTTCAAAAGCAAGAGCAAATACAACTTATTACTTGCTGAAACTGAATTTTCCTCTCATTCCTTTTTATGCCATTATTTACTATGTAGTTGTACAACGGAAGGAATTCTGAAAGCTTTTTCAGCTATTCTCCTGGAAAATTACGCTTCTTCATTGTCACAAGAGGCACAAGAACCAATAATGCTGTGCTTCCTCTCAATCATCTCGTAGTCACATTAGAGCTGTCAAGAAGCGAACACTCTATTCACTGTTGTTCGTCGATGAAGAAAGTGTTCAGTGGTGTTATAGGAATATAAATAAACTCCACATTCCACTCCATTTAAAAGTACAGTATGCAATTTAACGTTGAGTAGTAAAAAATGGCGCTGCAAAGGTAGGATTATATTTTCTTGCACTGTAGTAGCATAGTTATAAACCCATTTTCAGAAGTGTGTAACTAAACGATCACCCTGTACGGACTGAGGACTAATTAGCTACAAGTAATTACTACAAGTTCAAACAGATTTTTTTAAAAATCTGGAGAAATTCACAAAACATTCTCTGCCCAAACGTTAGCCTCTTAATATAATTTAATTATTATGTATGACATTCTCTTCATGTAAATTTGTTGTCAAAATGGAGAGGATATTGTTACCACATCACATCGCATCCCGAAGGATGCATAACCCACATAAAATGTGATTAATGTACTCTCTTAACTTTCTTTACTTTATGCATGGCCAATACATTTTTCACACTTCACATTCTGATACAGAACAAGAGGCCACTCTGCAAAGAGCACGTATTCAGAGTGGGTGGCTTATAACTACCCTTCGGATAATTTTTTTGAAAAATATTTCAAATAAAAGTTTTAACTGTTAGTATAAGCACATTATGTGTAAAATTTAAATAAAGTAATAAGAGCTGCTTTCGAGAAAATTGCGACAAACGAAATTTTCTTCATGCAAAGTCCCCTTAAAAATAAGAGGAAGTAGTCACCAATCTTCGTATCACATCCCCAATACAAATACAAAAATACAAAATTCAAATACAACCGAAATACAAAATTCTGTTTTCGTACGATTTTCCGCTACGAGAGGCCGTATTGCAAAGAACGCGTATTCAGAGTGGATGGCTTATAACTACTCTTCAGAGAATATTTTCGAAGAAATGTTTCAAATAAACGTTTTAGCTCTTGATATAGGCAACCCATGTTCAAAATTTAAAGACAATGATTAGAGCCGTTTTCGAGAAAAACGAAAGTTTCTTCATGTAAAGTCCCCTTAAAATAAGAGAAACTTGTCGCCAATCTTCGTGTCACATCCTCAAAAGGTACCTGACCCAAATACGAAATTTTGTTTTCATACGATTTTCCGTTCTGGAGCTAGGCTGTTCACAGACACATTCACACAGACATATTTCCGAAAATATTATTTTTTGATTCAGGTCACCTTAAAACGTGTATTTATATTAAAAACTGAACTTCGAATTCGGGGATCGAAAACAGTAATACGTCCTCTACCTATAGTACCTATGGTACGGGCAGAGGAAGTAAAAACCTACTAGGAGTGAATTTTTTGAGTTGTTTAATAAAAAAAAAGTCATACAGTCAACAGCTAAATGACTGACTTTAAAAACCGGTTTGAGAACCGTTAAAACTCCTTTGGTATTAATCTGTGTTCAGTCAGCCGCTTTAGTCTAGGGAGGACAGAAAGTTGCTCTGTGACGTCATTGCAGTCTGCTCTACCTTCGGCAAGGAGTTTGTGAAATCTAGAGGGGGAAAGGGGACATTAGTATTGCCACAGGGGAGCGTTATTGCCTGACGTCACAAAGAGTGACTTGCCGTGAACTTCGTCCACTAACATCATCACTGGACGAAGCTCTCCTCAACGACACTTGTTTGCTTTTGACTCATTTGCATGGAAGGTTAGGTTTAGGTATGGTAGATTCAGTTTTTAATTACCTTCCTTATTCCCATGAAACTTAAAGCTGACTGACAAGTATGTCTTTATGTCATAAACTTAAGTTATATAGGACTTTGTTTGTGAAAGAGCCATATTTCCCAATTTATAACAAATTTTTATTTTAAGAGTTTGTTTTATTTGTTTGTTTTCAATTACACAATTCTAGCAATAGACGGTAGTATCATAACAATTACCTTAGACTACCATCACTTTTTGTATCAGTTTTGTTGGAATACTGATATTTTACAACATTATTTTACCCTTTTGTAAATATTCATTTAACATTTCACGATGACAGTAGTGTGGTTAGTCAAAGCTATATGGTATTAACTTAATAATTAAGTAAGATAGATTCAGAGTTTTTAAGTTTATGTAACTTAATGCTTTCATCTGAAAAAGAAAGATAATTTATTATTAAAATGAATGCTATTTTTTATCTTCTTACTTAAAAACTGGTGGATTATGCAAAGAAAGTAATTTTTAGATTCTGAATTCTGTGCGGGGCTTTCTTTTTACCTGGGGAGGCAACTTACCGCATTCTGGCATAAATAAGCAAGTTATGTAACCAAGAGGCGAAATTTACATGTTTCTGATATTGATATTTTAAATACAGTACTGAAACAAACTTTCTTTGAATGTCTATGACTGTTTCAATATAAATCTGTCTGTACTACATACATCCAGTATCTTCCAGGAACACTTAAATCTTAATTTCCTAACTCATCTCCTAAAAGTTTCTCTCGTCACGGATGAGAAGACCACTACTACTTTTGTTTTTATCCTCGCACTCAAGTTTAATGAAAGAGAAAGTGTGCCAAGTGGAAGATGCTTCCCTAATGTGCATTGATAAAGTTGCCTATTTTATCAAGCGATCCATGGGGAAAACCTACTACGCAGGTATCTGAAGAACTCACCATTTATGAATTTATTATCCCTATAGAGCCTATTTCTTCTGCTATTTCCTATAAATATCTCTTTTGAAATGAACGGTTCTTCGCTAGTTCATTTATTTACTTCCAAACATATTATATCCTGCATAGTTGTTATCCTGCATAATTGTTTTCCTGCATACTAATTGTTCCTGTAATAAAGGGTCTAATGCCAGAGTGAACCAACTATGAAAAATCAAGCTACTTTCATCCAGACTTAGTTCGCTTTGCCAACAAAAGAACAAAATCCTTGTACATTATTTTCAAGACCGCCAACGTTGGATTTTCTTTCAGTGCTTTGAGCTGACGACTTAGTTTGTTGGTGCACACAGTAGATCTCAACTTTCACAATGATTATATTCTTCCAGTAAGGCTGTAATGTATGCTTAAAATTTTAATAAAACACACAACCTTATACACTTAACTGTCTTATCTTGTATCCAAAAGTCACATTTACAGCTACAATACAATTTACTAATACTAAATAAGCACTCCAGCCGTACATCACTATAAGTTGTTGGTGACGGCAAGAGTTATTTTACCCTAACTCTTTGAAAAACAACTGAAGATGCCATATCGTATGCCGAAATTTATCTGAATATTTGACTCGAAAATAAGTTTTTCGGAGCGACTAAAATATATAAGTTGCCGATATGAGCCACTGCGCATGCATAGCGGCATTCACATGATAACAGGGAATGTATTGAAATTTCTTCTAGTGTCGATAAATTGCTTGAATTGAGAAATAATTTAATGTAATTTGCATTGCTCGATTCAATTAAAACACACCTCCCACACGAGTATCGCAATATAACTATACTATTGTAGACATGCTCATGCAAATGCACATTTTACATACTTAAACCTTGATAACTGTTTTGTCATACCGTTAGCAAAACCGGGTGCTGAGAGCAGTGGAAAGGAAAGATTTCCCGTTCATGCTCTCATGGTGGAAACTCGAACTTCTACATCCAATGCCGCTAACCTGCAACTTTCTGCTTACTTTTACCGCAGAGGTGCGTCATTAATCATTATTATGAAAGCCAACTTTTTATATACCTGTTATCGCAGACATGGAATATATCATATAAATTAAGAGGAGGTTTACAATTTCAATCTTATCTATCTTAATGGCTTTTTATTTATCGATATTGACGTAAGGAAATTTATCAGGCAGCTGGACGATGCAAGATCTTGTATGTTACGATGCAATTACTTGCAAAGCCCTCAAGTAATTGATGTAGCCTATCGATAGCTAACCAGATTAAAATAATACTTGTTTATAGAGGTGGTAATATGACCAATCCAGCTAGAGAACACTCTTCTAATTAATTACCATATTTTTTTACTACGTATTTTCACGTATTATTGAATTTCATTCTTCCACTAAGGCTGTAATATATGTTTAAAATCTTAATAAAACAACCTTATACACTTAACTGTCTTATCTTGAATCCAAACGGCACACTTAAAACTAAAATACAACTTACTAATAGTAAATAAGCACTCCAGGCGTACATAACTATACGTTGCTGGTGACGGAAAGAGTTCTTTTAGCCTAACTCTTTGAAAAAGAACTGAAGATGCCATTTCGTATGACTATATGTATCTGAATATTTGACTCAGAAGTAAGTTTTCCTCGATTCAATTAAAACACACCTCCCACACGAGTATCGCAATATAACTATACTATTGTAGACATGCTCATGCAAATGCATATTTTATTTATTACTAACCTTTAATCGGGCATCAGTATAACAGTGTTAACACACGAATTTAATATTTCCATAATAAAAATCCACAGTAAGGCTATTTTATAATTCTTTAAAGGAACTTAGGATAAAAATGAGTTTACATGGATACCCAAGATAAAAATGAGTTTACATGGATACTTAAACAACAAAGAATTGTCCTTACATGGAAATTCAGAATAAGCCTTGCAAAAAAGAAAATTATGGATGGCTTGCTTACTAAATGACGGTAGACTTACTGCTATAAGTATAAGTAATCATATAATCTATTTGATAATTATATAATGTACATGTTATGTATTCATGTTATGAACTCGAACCCAACAGTACTTAGGGAAAAAAGTTATTTATATTTGTCTTAAACTACTCTCGTGGAATTAAATATTGCTGGGTCGATGACTGGCGTAAAAGTAACTATCCCTTTTTCTTGAAGCTCTGAAAAATTATCTAGATAAAAAATCCATCCAGCAAGAAGTAACAATAAAAGCATCTAATTCACTTTTTAGAAACTATTTATATTCCCAACAAGAACTCATACCTGAACCTTTAATTCATAAACTTTTCACACAATAATGTTATTTATAATGTTATTTATGTCTGTCCCTATTAACTAATAACGTTTTCAGTTTTCCACATCTATCTTAATTTTTATCTGTATTTGATAATTAGTAAGTTTTATGATGATGAAATCCTGAAGTGGGAAAGCTGTAGATGTTCCCTTCTAAATAAAACAAACACAAGATCCAGTACTCGATGCATAAACTTCTTGTTTCAGACATTGATCTCCGGTCCGTGTTTTATTCATTACATTTTAGTTCATTTCTGTTATCTAGAATAGTCAATACAGTCGAGTAAACAATGCATTTGATTCGGATTGAGTTCTACCTATCGGTTGATGATCTTATCACTGATGGATTGATACCTTATTGAAAGAGAACGAGTCGTGTTTCTGTTCAATACTACTTAAAAGGATAACCCAGGATCGATAGCCTATTCAATGAAAGAGCTAATAGCCCTTTCCAAAGCACCACCAGTATAAGTATCTATCAGCTTACTCTATTCTCAAGCCTAGAGTAATTATTGTATCGGTATCGGTACGGGAAATCCGATATCGACACAAATGTATTTTGACGTCTGCTGAATAGGCTACTTAAAAATACAGTTTGATATGATACATTCACATATTCTTCACCTAAGTATGAGCGATTTTCTCGTTTTGCATCCCTAAATAAACTAACGCTTCGTGTAGTCGACGGAGGTTGAACACACATTTGCTCTAATTTTATTTGCTTCGGGTTTCATTCCTTGTCGCCACTCACATGATTCACCATGCTTTTCGACAGATATTGAATTAGGGAGATAGGTACAGAGGAATTCTAGAAGGCATAATAGACCTAATATTAGTCTAATGCACATCTTTGCATTATTTTTTTGGTTTTGTGTAAGAAAGACCGCAAAATTAAAGGCTAAGAAGAGAAATAGAGATACCAACTCTTCAAAATTGGAAACATGTATTTAAATCAGGCTTCTAACAAAATACAAGAACATATTTGAGTGAAAGTAGCAAATGGCTAGAACATAAAATATGTTCATACATTGGAAAAAACTTATGTGTAAGGCTTCAAGAGAAATTACAAGGGATAATCCATTTGAAAATTTAAGCGTCATTTCTCCGCGGACTTACTTCATTAAGAAGACGAATTAACGTAATCTAAATAGGCCTAGACGTATAGAAAAATGGCTATATGACATTCCAGATACGTAAATTGGAATGTAAATATATTTTCAGAATTTTCTTCCGGAATCTAACTAGGGATTGTTACATGGAAGTCACGGAGTACCATTTCATAATGTGTGTGTATCCAGTCCCAACCCCGTTGCTCTGATGCATTTGGGGTCCGCCCTAAGGCCGATAGATGGCAATAGTATGACCCATTTTCGCGTATGCACCACTTAGTCAGGCCACATTATATGGTGGGATGCAGGCTCGGTCTAGGGTATCAAAGTCAAGAAAATTAAGAACACCTGGGCCATTGCTTTGTGTAGGTTGAAGCGAATTGGAGATGGAGCGGGCGTTACTCGTTGACTTAACATAGAAACATTGCCATACTAGAGCACAAAGCAATTGTTCACATTTACAATCATATGCACTAGATTTCTAGTTTAGAATTGATTTGCCTCGCATTATGTGATTCAATTTAAGTTAGCCTATACTCTACGTGTTTTAATAATCTGAAATAATTTTTGGCTCCTAAGAAGAAAAGGAAATATGCATACAACCCACCACTATTTTAAATTGGTTCAGTGATTGTCATAACAAAGTCTTAAGGAATTTTGTCTTAGGGTTGTCTCCCGAGAAACATTTTTACCCATATATTAAAAAAAAGTATCTTTAGAGTATTTATTTTCAGCCTTCTTGAAAGTGAAATTGGTATGTACCAACATTATACGTAGATGTCGGTAACGTTAGGTTTGATCTTCAATGTCTGATTTTGATGTTGACGGCCTGCCTTGAATGTGTAATTTAATACGTCCCATGTGCCATTTGCTGTTATAGTGTTTCTCAAACAACCGAGTTTTACCTATCTGTATGTCTTTTGTGCGCAATTTGCAAAATGCAGTGTTGTATCCTTTCACATCTGAATCTATCTAAGATCCTTCTGAAAAGAACCCTTTGTGCTCTCAATTTTCGGCGTGTTCCTCAGTGTACTGTGGATTCCAAAATAGCAGATTAAAACTAATATGAATCCTGAAATAGTTAATTAAATAAAAGAAGTAGGATACAATGAATTATTTACTTACAGGATCGCAAATCCATACTAGATGGATCCAAGCCGAGCAGCAAGGAGGAAGTAATGAACTTTGTTATGAAATAACTGCACGCCCTCACCCCAGGATTCATGACATCATTTGTAATCCGTGCATTCCAAATGATAGTCTCGTAAGTTTGTGACCTTACGTCAAGCCCTGGTGATGTGTAACTGGCAGAAGTGTAAGATGTGAAGAGATGAGTGTGTGGAGTGTAATGCAGTGTGGGGTATAAGTGATGATGGTGAGGTGAAGAAGGGTGGAGAGAAAGCCCGGTGCTGCATTAGCCTACCCGTACCGAAAGACACCAAGGGGACCGCTGATCTTATCATCTCCATCCGACGGACGAATCACTCAATAGTGACACGTGCTTCCATGTCACATGCACTGCGGAGAGATTTTAGAATTTAATCTAGGTGTATTTGGAGCATAGACTATTGATTAGAATCTCTACATCATCACCTCTCCTAAATCCAGCCTTGATCGAATCTTGGCCACCGGAGTAGAAGCCAGGCGTGCTGCCAAACGCGCCACAGCGGCGGAATCATTTTTATGATGTAGAAACTGTTCTCGGATTTCCAGTCGGGTAGTTAGAATCCCGCGAGAGGCAATGGCAAATCTCCGCGGTATCACCCTTGCCTGAATTACCTCGGACGAGTCGTGGTCATCACCCCACGGCTTCGTCCCGGGTCTGGACCTGCCTTCGGGCAGAACACTCATCATCATCATCAGTTATAGAAGTACATTCTGAGCTTTAGCACGTGACCCAACACTGAAGATTGAAAAGTCCACTACGTCAATGATTAAATCGGCGAGGCTACCGGATGATGTGAAGAAGAGCCTGACTCCTAGATCATCCACGTCTCCTAGGCTCTACGGTCTCCCTAAAGTGCATAAACCAGACAGTCCGCTGCGGCCGATTGTGAGTGCTGTTGGCTCACCTACTTATGACCTGGCTAAATATCTTACCAGATTTCTGTCTCCGTTAGTGGGAAACTGTGATCATCACGTCAAGAACTCCATGGAATTTGCTCGCACACTAGACAGCCTCTGAGTCCGTGACCAAGACCTCATGGTCAGCTTCGACGTGGTATCATTATTCACTAGAGTTCCCCTGGGGGACACTCTTGAACTCCTTTCCCCCCTTTTTGATGCAGGAATTGTGAACCTCTTCAAGCATGTCCTCACATCTTCCTACTTCGTGTATGGAGGGAAGTACTACCAACAGACTGATGGCGTGGCTATGGGGTCACCTCTGTCACCTGCTATAGCTGACCTCTATATGGAACATTTTGAACACCGTGCCTTAGAGACCGCTCGTCTGAAGCCTACAATCTTCGCCAGATATGTAGACGATACCTTCTTGATCTGGCCCCATGGTAGAGAGGCTCTGCAAGTGTTCTTTGACCATCTCAATGGGATCCACAATAACATCAGGTTTACTATGGATTTTGAAAAGGACGGCCGCCTGCCTTTCTTAGACATACTCATTTATCGACGTGCCGATGGAACTCTGGGGCATGGCATCTATAGGAAACCTATGCACACAGACTTGTATCTGAGTGGACTCAGCTTTCATCATCCAGCACAGGAACAGGCTGTCCTCAACACCCTAGTGCACCGAGCCAGAGCCATCTCCGATGCAGCTAGCCTTAATGGGGAACTTCAACACCTCCGACGTACCTTCAGTGCTAACTTCTATTCAGACTTCAATATAACCCGAACACTTAAAAGGACCGTTTCTTCAGCACCAAGGGATAGAGACGAGAGTGTTAAGTGGGCATTCATCCCGTACACTGGCCCTCTCTCCGGGAAGATCTCTCGACTGCTCGGCCGCCAAGGGAGCAAGACGATACATCTACCTCCTACCAAAACCCGGCAACTACTAAGACCTGTTAAAGATGACCTTGGATTACAGAGACCCGGGGTTTATGGAATTTCTTGTAGTTGTGGCAAGATTTATATTGGTCAGACAGGACGCCACATTTCCACCAGGATTGAGGAGCACAAACAGCACTACCGTCTGGGGCAACCTGAAAAGTCCGCCATCGCCGAACATTGTCTCGACATGGGCCACGAGATGGACTACCTCAACACATCATTCTACATCATTTAACCTCAAAGCAGCTGTGTATGTTTAGCTCCGAGTTAGCTTTTAACCCAATTTAACCCTAAATTCAAGCCGGCTGGGCTGTTCAGATTGTACCTGCAAATTGTGACCAGGTGTTTGTAGTTACTGTTTCTGCCTTCATCCTCTATATCTGATTCCTGATATCTGCCAACGACCCTTTCAATTCGCTTATAGAGATCGGAATATTGACCAATCCTGTATTTGGACGTCAATTATTATTATCCATGGGAGTTTGATGTAACCTAGTATTCAATATGCATTGGTACAGCACATAGCCAACGTTAGAAATATAACAAGCACGCTTTTGTTCAATATGGCGGGAGATATAAGATAGCACATTTTCGAAACCTACAAACAGTGTATCGTACATTATTCAAAAATGCAGGGGCGCTTCGCTACGGCTATCGCCTCCGCTTCGGGTACTTAACTATGTGGTTAGTGTTATGCATTATTTAGAGTTTAGACTATATGCATAGGTGGGTACAAGGCAAGGCGTATAGAATTAGGAGGTGGGTCGGACTGCGGTTCTCCCCCACCACTCACCCGCTGTGATGACGCGGCTGCATACCCACGGAGCTGCAGTCCAGAACCACGGGCCAGTGATGCTATGCCGCTTTGCCGATGTGTTTGTAAAACATGTAGACGATGAGATTGTAAATTTGTTTGCCAGAAGAAGGATCATAATGAGAGTTAAATATTTGAATAAACAGAGATAAAATTTCAAAAATAGTCAGAAGTATAAAAAACTACATAAGATCTCAAGTTAAAATAAAAGCAAATGTATTTAGCAGACATACAACATATTTTTGTAAATTTTGAAATCCATTTAACCTTTATTTTCATTTAATTTATCTTTAATTTTATTGTATTTCATTTTTCATTTGCCATTTAACAAAGCATTGCATATTGGTTACATAATACCAGTAATTACAAGTTATTACAAAAATATATTGTTCTACGGTTCAACTAAAATAAAAAATTGGCACTTCAAAATGTGTATTGAAGGGCATGTGAAAATGTTGTTTGTAATAAGAGTATTTTTTTTCATGTTAAACAGTAAATGAAGCAATTAATTTTTGTAATTTTAAAACATGTTGTGTTCTATTATACCATTATTATTAGTATAACATTAATAATAAGATATTAATCACATTAGACTAAATGCATTTTTATTGCTACCTACTATATAATATACTGTAGTGCCAACTCCAAAATTTTGACAAATGTATTTTCTTTTATCTAAGGAAGAAAAAAAACGTATTTAAATTGGATGAAAAACAATATCGGATTTGAAGATCATAAAAGGTGATGGATTAATAATTAACTCATGCCGAAGAAGGAATGATGGAATTCCCTTTTTGAAGATGCAAGTAACTACAAGACTGCACAAATACTATACATATCCTATATAACATAAACTGTATTTAAAAATATAGGCTATTGTAACTTTTTAAAAATTTTGCATTGTAATTAATATTGTTGCCTTTACTGTCAATTGGAAATAATGTACAATACAAAATGTTCGTACTGTAACTTATACATTGTCTTGGCATCAGGCACCTCAAAGGTAACAGTATGACAATGTTTCAGATGTATGTACATTTATAATTCGATAGAAGTTAGTTTCAAAACGATCAAGGGCGCCCATATGATATTTTCCAGGGGAAGCAAACAAGTGTGACATTGTAATTGGAAATAAAAAATCGATAGTTTGCTTTCGAATTACTTTCGAATTACTTTCTGATGATGCAGTTTCAATTTACTTCGAAAGTGGTTAAATAAAAAAATCCATACCCCCAAGAAAAGGGGATCCACCCCAGGAAAATTTTTAGTAACTGAACTAATGAAAATCATATTTTATGCTATTTTGCCACTGAAAAACTAGTTAGCAATTTTTTTCTTTACTGTAAGACATGCAAACTTAAATAAGAAATCATTACCTAAGTTACAACACTTATTAGTATTTGTAAGAAAAGTTAAATATTACATGAAACAGTGCAAATAATAGGCCTACTCAATATAACCTTAAATAAAGACACCGGACTATAATTATTAATATATAAATATAGCGAAGTAAGCTATAAGGACTGCGCCGGCTGTAACTGTGGGTATGCAGCTCCGTCACGAATCAGGTTCCCCCACCACATGATATTCACATTTGCACGGACTGTGTGATGTATTTTGTTTCTGAGCGAAGCAGAATGACCAACTGTCCTTGTATATTGTCGAAAGTGCCTAGTATCCACCTCTACATATGGCTAAATTATGCATAACACTAACCACATAGTGCCTCCGCTTCGCGCCCTTGCACTTTCGAATAATGTACGATACACTGTTTGTAGGGTTCAAAAATATGGCATATTATATCTCCCGCGAGGTTTGTCAGCCTGTCACCTCTCGTCTAGCGGTATGACGTCACACCTCTAACGTCCAATCACGAGTTTCTTCATAATAGGACATAAGAATTCACTAGATCGTGGTATAAAAGAGACTACATCGCTGAGGGTGGGATTCATCCCAAGGTGCGACTTATATTTGAATTTTCCCTAATTTTTAACAGAGCAACAGTCTTGTGTGATTACTAGTTATAATTACTTTTTATTTATATGCATGTGCATTTTAATAATTAAGGAATCGCGCACAATGTGCATTTTCTTAACCTAAGACTTAACCTACCCAGTCCTGAACCCGGGATAGGGATTTTTCACTACTGAAAAATCCCCGACCCGGCCGGGAATCGAACCCGGGCCGCCGGAGTGGAAGGCAGGCGCGCTACCGACTCACCCACGGCGACTGCATGTGCATTTTCCCTTTAGGTTGGCATTATATCACTGCCCTTTGAATACTAGGTTACACCAAACTTCCAAGGATAATAAGTAACGTCCAAATACAGGATTACCCAACTTTTTAGTATTGTGACTTATTTCGGCGGTTTCATGGAGAAAAATTCGTAGCAGATGACAAATTTATGGATATTTACAACCAACCATTGACTGCATTTTGTTAATTCTGCTGGATTAAGCCTCACAAATGCTAGTAATAGGTTGTAAATTGAAGGATTCCTTTCAAAGCAATTCAGTGTTGTGGAGGGAACATTGGAGTAGTTCAGCCTTTTCCGCGTAGTCTTCCAATTACGAAATTTAATTCCAAATAATCACAAGCCATTTGGAGGTTAATCATAATTGTTTTCTATAACTCAGACATTTTCAGAACATGGTACACTGTAATGTAACGAACGACAGCAGGCCTACATCATTGGAATTGTGTGCGAGTTACGATTTCCTTCTCCATATACTGGGATAACAGACTCTCAGCATGCGATTTTGCGATTTCCTATGCTTAGATACATAGTATTTCACCCTCCACATCCTTACATGCATAATGAATTGTGTGTAGGTCACTTCAAATTTTGATTGTCTTACCAAAAGAATAACTCACTGTTGCCAAGAAACAGACAACAAAACTTTTACATCTAAAAAGTTACGTCAAAATGTTGACTATCTATGACAACACTGTTTTCATGAAAAATTAGCGTGCTGTGTTCCCGTAATTTCTATTACCAATCCCCCCGATGTGGGACCACCAATTAAAGGCCCTATTTAATTCCTAGACTTGTCGCAATGAAAACATGTAACATTTTATAAGGTCTTACATATTTGTCTTCAATATTGTGGGTGTTGTGACATTATATAAAATTGTTACATGAGTCCTTGTGATATTTCTGTTGTGAGAAAATGTCCGGCCGGGAGATAACGTACACCTCCGCTTATTGGGTGCCCCACTCTGACAAATATGTTACACTTTTGGCAGCCAAGGAAGAATACTACAAATCCAAGTAGAAGATGTTGACTACAAATATAGAACCTGTTTCCATTAAAGCTAACTGTTTACACGATGTTGATCCATACCAGAATTAAGTTGTTTTTGCTCAGTTTTATGTATGTTTTATGCGTGAAATGTCTGTATTTTTTCTTATATAATATTTCATAATGATATTAAACGTCGGTCTGGATGGCGTAGTCAGTATCGCGCTGGCTTTTTGTGCCCAAGGTTGTGGGTTTGATCACGGCCGTGGCGATGGCATTTATGTATGCATAAATGTGATTTACATGCATGTAAAAGAACCCCTGGAACAAAATTCCGGCACACCGGCGACGGTCACAGACCTAAGTTGCAAAACATCCCCGTCTTTAAATAATCATATACCAACCGACCAACCAATGTTAAATGTGAAAAATATGCCACTGAGTGATATAAAATTATAACACTTCAGAGTTATCAACTTTGATTGCTCCACATGGAAAATACTCTTGTAATTAACATATTTGCATATAATTGTTAAATAGACTCAGTTTTAGAAAATAGAAATACTAAAACTCACTAACGCCCTTTTAAACGTGAAATTTCCCACGATAATTGCAAAATCGTAAAATTTAGCGGTGAAATGCATTGCCCTTTTAAGTTGGCAGCCGTGTACAGAAAATCAATTACTTGTCTGCGCACTCCAATACGGCTGGCTCCACGGTGCATAGTTTATTACAATAAATCTAACATTTATTATTATTATTATTATTTCACAAATTTTAGCTGTTGTCTAAAAAATAGTGTATGATGCACATAGTAAAATGATTTTATTTTGCTCTTAAGATCGTTAGACTCTTTCTCACGGGCTCGATTCTCAAGCATACCTATTCAAAAAATAAAATCTCGTTTTTACCACTTGGATCACTTCCAAAACGTACTTATTTATGGTAAGTATTTTGCCTTTAGTGAAAATAGCCTTACGAGCTAGTTTGCTTTAAATATTTGGACGAATCTGAGTAACTGAGTTGTTTCCCGACCAGGACAACTTTTCCTCTAAACAAAATACCTAGAAATCAGGCTATATTGCATTTAGTGATAATAATAAAAACGATTTTTTGTTTCTCTAAAAGTTTGGTTCTTGCTAAGAGTGATTATATATACCCGTTCACTTTAGATTCAATAACAGTAACACAAGTCTCAAGGTTCTCAGCTATATCCGATTTGGAGTTGGCATTGCGTTGCATTACCTTGACATTACAAAACACGGACAATCCTATTTTGCGTAACAATACACACTACCTGCTGCTGGTGGCAGGGGCGCATTCCTACGTTCAAAACTTGGATTGCCTCTAATACAGATATCTTTGTTCTCTGAAGCAGCGGCTTAATTTATACTCCGAACTTGGCAATGCTAGTGAGTAATGGCGGAAGGGAAAATACATGATCCGCTCTGATGTTGAATTCTATATGTGTTTGCACAAATTTACAAAATCCTATTTGTACTCAGCCAAATCATGCTAACCTGAAACTAAGCAAGTATTGACTCATATGAAGACAGGGTATTTGTGTTAATTCAAACTGCCCCTCGGTAAAAACAGAAATGAATAGAATGCTAAATACACTTTCACCCTCAAACCTATTACCTAAGTCTGTAAGACGTATTATTGCATTTACTTTACAGGGTGTCCCTAAAGTTCCAATACGACTACAATCAATCATACCTCTTTAACCACATGACACAGAGCAGTGTGGTTTTGGTCATGCTATTCTAAAAGACCCCAAGTTTAGTTTACATGCAGTGCACTCTGGTTGCCTCCAGGATATCAAGAAGATATTCCAGTTCTACCCATACACGCTTCAGTATATCATTATCATGGGTTTTCACAACTTCAGTTACTATCTTTCCGTGAAGCGTTCGAAGAGCTATAAGCGACAGCTCGAACGTTTTTATACACAATCATTGGCATGGCCAAAGGAAAATATGTTAGGGAATGGTACCAGGAAGGCGCAGATTGGTACGACTTGGTCTATCTGAACATCATTAGTCCAATATAGGCCGCCCCCATGGCTTAGTGGTTAGACCACTCGCATTTCACCGCTGGGATCCGGGATCGAATCTTAGTAGATTCATGTGGAGCTTGTGGTGGACAAACATTTCATCATTTTCTAAATCTGTCTACCTAATAACGGTAAATTGGATAACTATTTCAAGTGTTGCAGGTCAATTTAGTAAATTAGTATCTGGCTTTGCCTATTACTACAATTAACTTTTAAGTATAACGACTATTTTACTATTTTCCTATACTAGTTCTCTGTTCACAACTTATTTATTTACTTACTGCACTACGTACTATTTAACATTATACAAAAAAAAAGGTCGTATCGGGTAGTATGTATGAAAGTAAACTACCATGTTATTCCTTTTCATGTAGAGCTGAGCTGACCCTAGGCTTTCCTAAACATACCAAAGTGAGAAATATACCTTGTCATTGTTCTCATCGAATTAAATTAGGTCACGCCGGGTTAAACACATTTTTAATCTTCCTAATGATAAGCATATAAAATTTACATATATGCTGTATTATTCTTGAATTGAAATGTTGAATTCGCTTCGAACGTGTCATGGCATGTAAACCTCCATAACGTTCGGATATGGGTTCCTCACACCTCCCATGGGAGAATACATTCGGGAAGTCCCAAGGCGAATATGCCTATGTGGTCTATTGCATAATAGGCTTGCTTGAGCAGTGTCTACTTCCTCAGGAGGAAGAGTTTCAGCCATCCATATGTATGCCTCATCTCTGGATGAGTGATCAGCTATAATGCCGGTGCCATCCGAAACAATATTGTTTTTCACATCTCCGTATTTATTGAAAGTTTACAAGTTTAAGTGATATTTAAAAGTAATTAAGTTTTCTGAAACCAACCTCCTATCAGAGGCATAAAATTCGAAGGGGGAAAAATATAACAGAGGCTAAAATTCGAATATATATATATTTTTTTTCCTGGTAGGAGGAAAGTTAGGGGGCAACACATCACACCTTCTACAAACCAATCCAGAAAAAGGTCACAACATGATGACCGAAACGTCGGTTTTAAATCTGAAGACGCGGTGCCACCCGGAAAGCCAAAATATTATAATTATACGCTAGAAACTGATAAATTCATATCCAATTAATAGACCTACACTTTACGTAAAATATATTTGTATACAATAATAATGGCGTGCGAAATACATATTTTACTATTTCCTCTCTTTTGTGATCAAAATAGGCCTAGGCTTAGACTTTCCAAGGAGTTGGTCAATAAGATGTATCAAACTTACTACTTTGCCTGTCGTAAGCGTTGATGCATTCTGAGGTCATGAATTGGCTGATAAGGGCTGTCTTGCCAACCCCTTGAGCTCCGATCATGGCGACTCTGTAGGTAGTGACATCGGGAGCTGGTCCTGGTTCCACGGGAGCGGGACTGGCAGGCGGCGTGCCCTCTGGGGCAGCTTGCGACGCCTGTACGTGAGGGGGCACCAAGCTGTTACTCCTGGAGCGGCGTCTCCGGAACGAATCTCCACGATTCACCACTCCTGAGAACACGAAAAACTAGATTATAAAATATGTTTCTTAAGTGTCCTTGAGATTTCGGTGAACTGTTCTCTGAGAAACAGAGAAAAATATACCGGTAGTGTTAATCATTTGACTCCATCTCACTGAAATCATAGGACTATTCATATTATTATTCACCAGAATTGTGTACAATATGATAGCTTCGTCACTTAAATCTAAGAGTCTAAGTGCTGACGTGAGTACAATTAATAGTTTTTTTTTAATTGTAGGCTATATCGTCATCTTTAAAAAATGTAAACTTTCTTTACAGTTAACCTTAACTGCACTGTAACCCATTATGGTGGAAATCGCAAATTTTGTCTAAGGCTGGTTTTTCACCATAAATAAACGTAAAAACAGCACTTGCCAACTATTACAATAATTAGTGCAAACTTTTATTTAAGAATTATGTTGCAAAGTACACGAAGATAGATTTGGATATTAATTGGGAGACAGGTGGTAAGCCCCTCATCTCACAGACCCCTCAGGAAACTAAGGTATTACTTGGACGTGAAATGGCCGAGAAATTTAGTCCAGTGACTCTAATTTAGGCTTGGAGTTATTTTGCGTGCCGTAAATCTACGACATGGGTCCCTCAGCTTAAAATCCATCCCAGTGCCCAAGATTTTCACGTCCTGAAAAATCCATCGACCGCGACCGAGTTTGATCCCGGATCTAGAGGCACACCACCGCGGCCGACTTTGTGTGGTCAGTTTGGCAGTTCTGACCAACAGTTTCTTGGCTGGTTAGTATCTGAATTTGTTTAATATGAATTTCCGGGTGCGAGTGTTTTCGTGGAATGGTGCATGTTAGTTATGCAACGGTGTTCCCGAAAGTATTATATGCGCTTTTCAAAGGCAAAGGTGGCAAAGGTTCAAACAGATTGAGGTTTATTATCGTGATTTATTAATTTGAATAAGCAAGCAAAATTTATTGTGAGTGTTGGTCAAATATGGATCATAAACGGAAGTTAACGAATTAATAAAGCTTTCTAACTTAAGGAAGTGAGAATGATTTGACATAGAAAAAGATTAATTTTGGGATCAGTGCTATTAAGTGCAATAATAATTGTGGAGTTGGAAGTTGAAGAATTATAGTGGTTTACCCAATTGAGAGACATAATGTGGAGTCTGTAGTAGGGTACATCAAGATTGGCCATATTATTTACGTGTCTGATGATTATGAACTTCATGCCTACAAGGTAGGTTTTGTTCATTATAATTGATACACAAACAACTTACTGTAAATTCATTGTTTTCGATTGCTCGAATACTTAAATGATAGAGTAAACATGTATGCTTTGCTCTTTCTCGAGGAATTGGATTGATAGCCAACTTCTGCGAAAGTCCCTTGTCATTTTTCAGCACGAAAGCTCTTTGAAAACTCGCAGAAAGTCTAGTCTGCCAAGCATTGCAATCTTAGTTCCAACAGATATTCTTTGGTACTGGATAAGGCAACGATTTTTTGCTTCTTGGTTCTCCAATGTATGCTTTGCTCTGATGAACTTTACCAATAACCAATGCAATAGTTCTATCAATCACTGCGATTGCCCACTCAGAATCAATATCCTTCTAATTGCTCTCCATTTTATCAATCATTTACTGATAACGTAGTTTAT
The DNA here is from genome assembly GCA_964059195.1 of Ectobius pallidus. Lineage (NCBI taxonomy): Eukaryota > Metazoa > Arthropoda > Insecta > Blattodea > Ectobiidae > Ectobius > Ectobius pallidus. Next base: position 73,514,429 of record CAXKWD010000007.1, on the reverse strand, counting down.
TCTTCCTCTCGAGTTATCTATTCTTTAATGGACACTACCCTAATTTATTCAACTTATTTATTATTGTGGCCTCTATTAGATGCCAGTATAATAATGTTGTTCTTCAGTTGTCACTCCAGATTATGACAATGGGCAAATAGATTAATAAAAAATCACCATTTATTACCCCATGCGAAATCACGTCTGCCTATATGGTGTGATGTTGATTGCGTGCCATCCAGCATGGCTGACCGGGTTAGTCCTGAATAACAATTTAACATTATTTATATACTTTTTAATTGCATATAGTTCATATCGCGTATTTAGGATCATTGGGTATACTAATAGATGTATACCTTTTTATTCCTTTTAAGGAGTTCATTTTGTTCATTTGATATTCAGGAATTTAATAAAATAGTAATAAATATTGGTATAGACCTATTTGGAAATACCAATAAACAGCACATGTTTTATACACAAGAAACATTTCTTTATAATTAATTACAATGGTTACAACTTTAGTAAATTTGAGATTTTTCAATGATGTAGCACCTGCGAATATTTATCATAGGTAATCATTACTAGTTTATCGATAGATTCACGAGAACAAAGTTCGAGAAAATTTATTTGATAAATTTCAGAAACTGGAGTGGGAATTATTAAGACAATTCCGTGAATAAAATGCAACGAATTGTATAAATAATAATTACTTTCTTACTTGAGTTGTTTAAAATCAATATTCTAACAGCTGTGAGACAACGGCACTCTAAATTAATGAATGAAAATGGATGAATCGAATGAGTTACCAGATTCTAACCAATGCTACCAGTAATGCGTATGAGGAATGGTTAATCTAATTAAGATAAGGTAACATCAGAACTGAATAAAAGGACACGAACTGGCTTGCAATGAATCTAAATAGTGTCTTTAATCAATGCTCATTGAAATTATTTCATTTTCCGAATAAGTTAAGTTGTACAAAATAATCTGTTTGTTCACTGGCACCATGTGACGTATTACTCATTGCATATTGACACCTTACGTTTCCAGTAATTAGCTGATGTTTATCAGAAAAAATAGCATCCTTTTGTTCTTAATAAGCTTATTATAAAATAAACGATCTTGGTTGGTCAATATCCGATGCCCTGTTAAACGTTACTGGTTAATATCGAATACATGTGAATGGAATAGTCATGTTAAATTTTAAGGTGGTTGACTCATTGGTTGCTCTTGAAAAAAAAGTATTATGTGACATATTACAATTACAATTACAATTACAATTACAATTTATTGTTATAAATTACACGAAAAATACATACAAAAGTTGATACACCACCCGAAGAAGCAGAGCTTGTGTTCGGGGGTGGTTCAGTTCAATATATAGAAAAAACTTATACTAAACAATTACTTAAAACAATACATAATTTGGAGAAGTATGACAAAATATTATGTATAAAAGGTTAGAACATGTTCTATTTACAATACAAAGGTACGAGGTAATACAATAATAATACATAACAATTTATTTGTTCAAATTTTAGTAAAAAACAAAGAAATTAAGTTCTATCCAAATTTTAAAGTTTAATATGAAAAATGTTATAACAGTAATAGTAGATAACAGAAGTAATAATTACATAAATTTTCTAATTTTAGACCTAAATCGTTTGTTGTTTAAGCTATTTAGATCAGGATGGTTGGTAATAAATGAATTGAATAGTCTTGGGCCAAAACTTGAACAGTGCTTAGCTCCAGCAGTTGTAACATTTTTTGGTTCAAGTAATAAATTAAATTGATTCCTTCGCGTGTTATATACGTGAGATTCTGACTTGTAATTGTCACGATGTTTATGAAAATAATCCAGTATGACGTAGGGTAAGGTGGTACATTTTCGAACACTTAACAAATATTCTTATTTTATGAACACAGTAAACTTAAGACAAGTTCAACTGTATCGTAATCACAAAGTTGGCAATGTAGTTGACCCTTCAAAAAAATATGGAAGTCAAACAGCTGTAAAATTGGTCATGGCAATCAATCTTTCATTTCCAGAATATCGTTCGAAAATGTACCACAGTAGGTACAATTCTAAACACCAGTGGGTACTATTTCGAACAGTGGCATTTTCAACGAACGAATTGCTTTCTTCCGAATATTATATTTTATTATTATTATTTATCAATAATATGAGCGTAATAATGAACTGTCACGTTTTGAATAGGCGGATGACAGGTTTGGGGCATGTGGTCAGCATGCTGACTCCTACGTCAGTTATTGATGGCTTACTGAACCGGAGCCGCTACTTCTTTATGAATTAGCTCTTCGGTTGGTGTCAGGAGGCTCAATGCACCCCGTTCCAAATCGCCCTACCTCAGAAAAATTCGAGGAGGTAACGGGGATCGAACCCAGACTTGCGAGTCCGTAGTCAGCAAGCACTAGACCATGCAGGCGGGTCTGTCATAACATCAAGAGCAATAATAAAAAATACTTAACAACTCCAGAACGATTTCTGTTTGCTATTCTGTATTGCATAATTGCTGAGATGTAATAGCAATCCAGAGGAAGTGCAGTTCATAAATCTTCGTTGAAATAATACCACTGTTGAAAGCTATGTGAATGCTATCCTTTAAATATTTGACTGGCACAGTTAATAATAATAAACATGCAGAATGCTGTGATGGCAAAACAGCTTTTCCATGCAAGCGATCGCGGGTTAAAGTACTGTTCGAAATTGTACCTAAAATCCGTTCGTATTTGTACCTCGAGCTAGTTTTTGTAAATTATACATAGTTGCAAATTCCGCTCACGAATGACCATTGTTGTGCCAATGACTTACGTATTAAAGACTACGCTATTTGTTGGTATGAGTTAAAAATTGGTCCTCAACAATGTATTCCAGTAACACAACGTGGGATTATAAGCAATTTTATAACGTGCCATTTTTCCAGCATAGAGTTCTTACCTTCGATTGGAAAATAATATTTTATGGCCGAATGAGTCAACTTAAAACATCATTCTCGCGGATACAGATCAACAAAACAATCAGTATGGACGCTATATTTTTAAAAAGAGGTTGGCTAACATTTGAAACCCAAAAATGGATAAAAATCTTAGTCCGTTCAGAATTGTACCATGTTCGAAAATGTACCACCTTACCCTACTTGTAAATTTGGTCTATGGTGAAAACGTTAAATTCAGAAAATAATAATTTGGAAGAATAGTCAGGAGGCTTAGATAAACAAATCTTTATGATGCGTTTTTGAAGACAAAGCAAAGGGCTGAGGATCGTTTTTGCAACTCCTCCCCACCCAATTATGCCATATTGAATAATAGAATGAATTAGTGCTAAATAAATCGTACGTAAAACATGAGCTGGTAAACATGAACGGAGAATAACGAATTTATAAATGACTTTACGTAGCCTATTGCATAAATATTCAATGTACTTGTCCCATCTTAAATGTCGATCAATTATGATGCCTAAATATTTCACTTGATTTGATTCAGTTAAGGAGGGACAAGTGCAGCTATTAATACAGCAACCTGAATTGTGTATTTTTAAGCTTAAAATTTTACTTACTTTTAATTGTTGCATACCGGTAGCTGTTAAAGCGAAAGGAACTAGCGTAGTTTTCTCAACGTTTAAGGAAAGTAAATTAAAATCCAGCTAAGATTTAACAAGATTTATACCTTTGTTGGCATTTTCGTAAGTTTCAATCCATGAAGAACCACTAAATATTACAACGGTGTCATCAGCATATGAGTAAATAGAGCCATTAAATATATTCAAATTAATCTTTAGTAGTTCATTTATGTATATTAAAAACAATATGGGATCCAATACTGTACCCTGCGGTACACCGATATTTATCTTCAGGAAATCACTGAGATCATTATCTATTCTTGCAGCCTGGGTTCTATTACTTAAGTACGACCGAAATATCCATAATATCCATATATCCATAATAACTTTCTCTAAGCATTCGAAATACATCTACAAACTATGATTTAAAATGAGAGGCCTTATTGCAGGGACTTCGTATTCAGCTTCATACAACAGTGTACTGGTACTGTTCACCAGGGAAGACATAAACCTGAGTTTGTGCAAACGACGTCTTGCTTGTATTATATTTCATTGAATCTTTATGAAAAACATGTTTCAAAAATTTTAGCACTTAGTTTAAGCACTTCATGTACAAACTTTAAACAAAATATATATAGAAATTTTCGATAAAAGTGTTAGTGTTAGTGAAGTGTTAGTAGCAGTAAAAGAGTGTGGTCGTCAATCTTCTTGTAACATCTCCAGGAGATATCCAACCCAAATTTTAAATTTTGTTTCTCTACAATGTTTCTTTCTCGAGCTTTGCTGATCGCCGACACAAACAGACACACATGTTTCTGAAAATTGTATTTTTGTATTCAGGGAATCTCAAACCTCGTTTCCGGATAAAAGAAGTAGGACCTTAAAGTAATCTTATGTGTTGTAATGCTAGACCTCTTGAGGAAGCACTTATTTAGAAATTAGTATCTGGAGGGTCCTAAACTGATTAACCATAAGTTATTGACATCTTCCCTTCCCGAGTGACACAAAACATAGCTTTTTTTTTTTTCTAACTAATGCTTTATAAATCTCATATGTGGGTCTGGGGTCCGGACCTCCAGGACCTTCTCCCCTTAAATACGCCGTTGCTCTCGAGTTTTATGTTGTCTTTCACACTTTCTGAAGGAATATATTTCTGCCAGAGTTATAAAAGAGGAATTATGTAAAAATGGGAACGTGAAGAAAGAGAAGGAATCCAATATTGAGTTTAGAAAGCATTTGTCATTGTCTTGCATGAAGCAGATGGTTTCGAGGAAGCGTGTGGAAGGAGAAGCTGGTTAATTCAACTTGCATCAGTTCTGTCACGTATAGCTCCCGTCCTGTTTTGTTGCAAACATGTCGAGTTTATCTGGAATAGAATTAATAAGCCGTAGTGCCGCGCAGGATACAAATCCTTTAATTACAAAACTTGTAGCTACTCGGGTTGCGGATGTAACGGACCGTGGACTTGCACCTTAGTCTTATGTAGTCTACCACCAACTTCAATCTGATTAAGAAGTGCAATTTACTTTCCTCTCTGCTTGTGTTTTACCTTCGCTAAGAACGACGACTTTTACTGTATCCAGTTGGAAATGAATTTTGACATCCCGTTTATTATATCTATATAATATATAAGAGGCTTTGTCCTGACTGACTGAATGAATGAATGAATGACTGACTGACTTAATGACTGACAGAGAATCAACGTAGAGCCTAAACTATAATAGGTAGAGACTTGGAATTTTGACAGTACCTTCTTTTATATGAAGAGACTTAGAATGTTGATAGTACCTTCGTTTCATAATGTAAGTGCACACTAAGAAAGGATTTTTTTTTTAAATTTTCAATGCCAAAAATCAATCTTTTTCGAGGATACTTAATACCTTTTTACACAGAATTATCAAATCCAAATCACATCCCCATTACAGTTCACATGACAACAGTGTATTGTTGACAGTGGTCACAGGTAGCTTTGGAAATAATTGATACAGGACTTTGACAAATTAGAGAACCTATCGATAACGAAAATAATGTGATACAGTCACATAACTTTCTCTACCCTGGACATAGATAATACCATAGGAGGTATGGTAATATGTATATTATTATATCCCAGGTTTTTGGGAAGGGAAGTATGAAAGTGATATTGAATTTCCTTTTAATTTCATCCCCGAAAAGGTTGTATGGTATCATGAGAGTGAGAAATAAAATATTCCGCAAAGACAATACAATTTTGTGTTACCGGAATTTCTGTTTCTTCTTATTTCAACTCCTACCAGACTTAGTGTGCAGAAGCGATGGGATGCAAAATTCTACATCCTCTATGAGCTGTAAAAACTATATAAAGTGTTTTCGTTCTTCTTCATTTCAAATTCTAAGTACCTACATAAGGACCTAGAATTTGAAAATCGAAAGTCCTTCATAAGTTAATTTCGAATTACAAAATTCAAAGCCCGGGCGACGCCGGGCCTTTTAAGCTAGTCTAATATATAAAATCGAAAGTGTGTATGTGGGTATGTGGGTGTGTACATGTGTGGGTGCGTGGGTATGTTTGTTCCCTATATAAATCTTGAGCAATTTGCACGAAATTTTGCACACATATCCAGTTTATCCCGGAAAGTAACGCGGTTAACATTAAAATTCAAACAAATTACTCCTTCCGTTGAAAAATTGTATAATTTCTGAAAATGTTACATTGAATTTTATTTTATCAAATGCAATTCAGTTCAGTTCTCAGTGTATTGTTAAATAGTGTTCACATATGACTTTGGGAGCTACATGATAGTGGGCTTTAACGAATTCTGATGCTATCGATTCAATACACTGTGGTAAATAAAAAACGAAAAAAGAAATCCACGAAATTATTGCACATTGTGATGCAGTCACATAACTTTCTCTAACCTGGACATAAATAATATCATTTTATCACTTCAGAATTTGAAGTAGAACAAGAGGTCGTATTGCAGGGACAGCATTTTCAGTTGTCTCAAACTGAGTGAGCCAACAAGTTTGCTTTATCAGAAATCAGTAAAAAATCTCATCCACTGATACGTTATTCATAGCTGTGGATTTTGTATTAATTGAGAAATAGGGATGTTTAACATTGGATCTAAAAGGAGACAAAATAGGATGCAACATTTTTAGTCCTATGCGCGGAGTATATTATATCCCAGGTTTTTGGCGAGGGAAGCATGAAAGTTATATTGAATGTCTTTTCGATTTCAGCTCCGAAATAGTTGTATGGTAACATGAGAGTGAGAAATAAAATATTCCGTAAAAACAATAGAATTTTATGTTACCGGAATTTATTTTTCTTCTTATTTCAACCCCTCCCAGGCATTGTTTGTAGAAGCAACGGGGTGCAAAATTCGACATCTTCTATGAGCCATAAAAACCTATATCAAGCGTTTTCTGAGGGAATAGTTTGAGTGTGATAAATCGTTCTCCCTCATTTCAAATTCTACTTACCTATATAAGGACCTCGAGTTTGATAATTGAAAGTCCTTCATAAGTTCAATACTCCATTTTGTATTGTAAAAATTGTGTTTATAATTTTTGTATTTGTAATAATTTGTTATTTGTAATTTGTAAGAACAAAAAAACAAAGAAACGTAAAGAAACATAGTTATTTTCAAATTAACAAAATACAAAACACGGGCGACGCCGGGCCATCTAAGTTTGTAAACAATATGCTCAAGTCCTTTCTTTTAGCAAACTGTTTCTATAATGTAAGATATCTTTATTCTTTGTAAATTTGTACATTTCTTTCTTAAAATTATCATTTCAATTGAATTTCGTATTAGCAAGAATAAGTTATATATATTCTGTGGCTTTCAATATACAGTAAAAATTAAAATGCAAAATATTCAAATGTATAGTGTTAATGAAGGATATGTTTGTAAAATGTAGCATGTTTTAAATATTGTGATATTAATTATTATTGTATTTTGTATTTAAAGGGTAATTTAGTTCATTTAAATGTATTGAATTTTAAGGATTTTTATAATAATTGTATGCATATGCATAATAATTAAAACCATTGTACTATGTAAGAAAATAGACCAATTGAATATTCAAAGAACTAACGAATCCCGTCGTTGAATTCCCAGACTTAATTGTTTCTTTTGCTTCTTTTGTATTTTTTTCTAAATTATTTTTATGATTAAGATTGCCGATGCGCTAACTTCGCTCGTTCACATTTAAAAGGCTGGTGGTTCATATCACGTGGCCGGCCAATCTGAGTTGTTTTCCCACTCGCAAAGAGAAATGTTGGATTTAAATTTACCTTAAGTATTCTGATTAATTTTCTTCGTGCTCCTATGTATTTGTGTTGTCATGGGAGAAGGCTCTGCTTTGAGTCTGTCCCTGAACATCCATGTCCTGTGTAGTGTTTATCGAGAGCTCCATCCATAAGGAGCTAAACGTTAAAGGCATCCATAAAGGCAGTTCTAAACGTTAAATCGAATTACTCTAACATGCCTAATAGTAGAAAATAGCCTATTATGGGGTGTTACTTAATTTGGGGTAATGTTTTATTTCGGCTGTTTTGTTATCAGATAAATTGGTAATATGATTAATACCAAGATAAGAATCAGTAATACACGATGTAAAAGGACAGCATGATAGGTCATTTCAGTGAATAAAATAAAGAATTTTATGTCTTATAAACGTTTACTGAGCTTACAATAATGAAAAAAGATTTTTGTAATAAACCTACATATTGTCAAAAGTAAGAATTAGGCTACCTATTGCCTGTGTTCTGTTGCCTTAGTGCAAGTAAACGTGTCCATTAGAGACTGCAATTATTCAGCATGGTAAGTTACCTATTATAGGATGGAGCGATAATCCTATTGTGGGGAATCCCATAAGATTAGAATAAAATAAAACTACTCTCTTTTTAATAATATTTATTTCTAGTCACTTATATTAATCTTAAAAAGAGAGAGAGAGAGAGAGAGAGAGAGAGTGCGAGAGCGAGAGAGAGCGAGAGCGAGAGAAAACAAGACTTCGGAAGATAAAGTCTAGAAATAAATGTGCGACGTGATTTGTACCTGGTACTTTTATCGATGACCCTGCCATTCTAACTAAACTTCATTATATCTGTGAACCATTTTAAATTCTGGTTATTTAAACATTTGTCACAAACACCAGCCTTTATACTGTATTTCTACTAGCTCAGGTTAGCACTACCACGTATTAGAAACTAATTTTTATGGTAGATAATATAATGAGAGGTCCGGATTTAAACGATAAATGTTGCTTGTGAATTTATTTTGAGAGAATCCAGACTTCGAGTTGATTTATTTTGATTATTTAGAGAATACTCACAGAATGAAGCATGTAAAGAATAACTAAAACCACAAAAATGAATAAGTAATTGTAAGAGGAGAATCAATTCAACCATTAAGGAAGCAAGTTAGAATTTATTAATGATAGATTTTCTTATGCTATTCTAAGAGTACAGTGGTGTGACATCATAATTACGAATGTCCATGCACCAACAGAGGATAAAAACGATGATGACAAGAACATTTTTTAATGAGGAAAGAGAACGAACGTTTGGTCAGTTTCCGGCATATCACATGAAATTTCAATGGGAAAGTAGGGAGGGAGAATATTTTCAAACCCACGATTGGAAATGAAATTCTCCACTTGCAGACCAACGGCAATGGGTTTAAGTTAAAATGTTGCCACTGCTGTAAATTCCCACATCGTGATATTCATTATTACACATTGACTTCGCCAGATGGAAAGACTCTTAAACAAATCGAAAATATGTTACTAGAAACAAGGAGGCAGTCTAGTATAATTTAAGTTCGAACTTGTAAGTGTGCTGACTGGGATTCGGATCATTATCTGATAGTTGCGGTTGTTCGGGAGAAACTTCGCTAAATAAAGGAACTGGAAAAATTTCGATATAGAGAGATTCAATATGAAAAATCTAGATAAAGACCAAATTAAGAACGGTTACAAAGTCGAGAGTTCAAATAGATTTACAGTTCTAGAAAGCATTGCAGAACCAGAAGCTAGGGATGATATGAATATCGATAAAACCTGGGAAAGCATTAAGGCCAATATAAAGTATACGGAAAAGAAAAATTAGGTCCGCTAGAACTGAATTCAAATAAACGATGGTTCGATCTTGAATGCATGAAATTAGTAAATGCGAGAAAGCAGGCGAAACTACAATGCTTGCAGAATAAGAATGAAACTACTGTCGGAGATCTCAACAATGCTAAGCGAGAAACCTCTATAACTATTAAAACAAAGAAAATAAATTTTCTCAAAGAAAAAGTAAATGATTTAAAGGAAAATAGTAAAGACAAAAACGTTAGGGATCTCTACAAGAGAATAAACGAGTTCAATAAAGGTTTTCAACCTAGAACAAACATAATTAAAGACAACGATGGCACTATACTACTATACTAGCGGCTCCGAATAATATTTTGAATAGATGGAGAATTGCCTTTTATCATTTATTAAAATATATACAGTACATAGAGATTCCCAAAGTGCAGAAAGTGAAATATTAATAGCACATCCCTTGGTTGCTGAACCGACCCTAACAGAAGTAGAAACAGCTGTAAGTGAACTAAAAAACACAAATCTCCAGGCGTTGGCCACATTCCAGAATTAATTAAGTCTTGTAGGGATAGATTAAACTCAGATATTCATAAATTCATTCTTATGATTTGGAGAAAATAAGAAAGTCCAAAGGAAATAAAAAGGGATATAGGGCCGAATATAATAACTATTGAGGAATTTCTCTCTTATCATCATCATACAAAACTTTAACTAATATACTTCTGTCAAGATTAACCCCATATGCGAACGTTATCATAGGAAGTCACCAACGTGGATTAAGGCGAAATAGATCAACCATTCATCATAAATTTTGAATTCTCCAAGTCTTGAAGAAAAAGTGGAAATGTAATAACCAGTCCACCAGTTATACGTAGATTTTGTAAAAGCATATTATTCAGTTAGGCGAGACAAATTGTACAATATTCTAATTGAGTTTGGGATACCAAAGAAGTTAGTTAGGCTGACCAAAATGTGTTTAAATGAAACCTACAGGAGAGTTGGGGTAGGGAAAATTATATCAAATAGGTTTCCCATTAAAAGTGGCTTCAAGCAAGGAGATGCACCATCGCCTTTACTTTTTAATTTCGCTTTGAAATTTGCAATTAGGAAAGTTAAGAAAAACAAGGGAGACCTAGAATTAAATGGCTATCACCCGATTTTAGCTTATACTGATGTTGTTTGTCTGTAAGGAGATTACATAAACACAATCGGGAGAAATTCAGATAGTCTTGTCGATGCCTGCAGGAATGTCGGATTGAAAATTAATAGAGAAAAAAGTAAATATGCCTATGTGGTCATGAAACGTCTAAATAATGCGCTATAAAATATTAGACTATCCGTTAAATCGTTCGAAAAAGTGGATAAATTGAAATATCTGGGATAAAAAATTACAGATACAAATAATATTCAGGTAAAAGTTAAGTGTCGACTGAAATCAGGAAATGCTTGTTTTTATGCATTTCAGAAACTTTTATGTTCTCGTCTTCTGTCCAGAAATCGAAAAATAAAAATGTATAAAACAATTATCCTGCCAGTTATATTGTAAAGATGTGAAACATCGCTTTGGGAAGAACATCATCTGAGAGTGTTCGAAAACAGGGTACTTAAGGAAAATATTTTGACATAAGAGATATGACAATGGGGACTCGAGAAAAATCCATAATGACGAGCTTCACGACCTGTACTCTTCACCGAATATAGTAAGGGTAATTAAATCACGGAATATGAAATGGGCTGGACATGTTGCGCGCACGGGGGAGGTAAGACATATCTAAAAAAATATGGTCTGGGAGACCCGAAGGAAAGCGACCACTTGGAAGACCTAGTCATAGGTGGGAGGATAATATTAGTCGTATGTTTAATGGAAGTAGGATTTGCTAGGGATGGTTAAATGGAGTTAGCACAGAATAGGGTTGACTGGCGGGCTCAGGCAAGCTCTGTAATGAACTTTCGGTTACCATGAAATAAATAATATTCCCTTAACTTCCTTAGGAGTTGTCTATTGCCAATGAGTAAGTAGGTAAGCGAGAATGCGAGATCCGATGGCGAGGCCATCGATATACTAGCGAAGGTTGCGCTGCGTGCGGTTATTACCAACACTTTTTGTCATGGAAATCAGTGGGGTTGTATAAAGAAGTGCTCGTAGGTACGATAAAATGAAAGTGTTAAAAATAAAACTATGATATTATGATGTGTCACTGTTTGAAATTCCATTTATTCGTATGCTGGATTGGTCAATGATTCATGAGCTAAATAGTTTTAAAAAGTTAATATAATCAACCGTGAAATAAATTTAAGTTGTTTTACTTTTCACATGAAATAAGTATAGAAACAAATTATTCGTTTCATATATACAAGTTTTTCAAACCTTGGAAAGTATTTCCGAAATAAAGAAGGTATCCCATATTAGGATACTTTGCTGTGGCCTGCTAGCAATACTAGCTACTGCTAGTACTTTACATTGCATTCTTCTATTATGGTATTTTTACAATACCTGTCCCGACCAAGCGATGGTCACGGAGCAGTGATCAGCTCTGATGTAGTATGCCCACTGGAGACAAAAATTCACAGTGCTGTACCATCCCATCTCAGTTACAGATTGTAGTGTTATTGATGTTATTATTTCCTAACAAGGCAGTTCACACTGCTAAATATTTGCCTGGCACATTATGCTTTGCTTACGACTTACACCATAGCGTGCTCTACAGAATTCCAGGCATGATTGATGATTTTAGTAGAATGTGGTACGAGAGACTGAAAATGGAAGTCAGCCGAGTCACGCTAAGTGATATAAGAAAACAAAAGTGAAAGTAAATTACTCGCTCGTTTAAAAAGCGAACCTGACCCTCCTGGTCGATAGAACTCCTGCCGTTTGATATCATGTAGTAGCATATATCTTTCTGTCGTATAAATTCAAATATTTGCATATTTAAATGGCCTTAAATAACTATCAAAACTTTGGCGTAATTTATACAATAGTTTCTAGACTAATATATAAATTGTCTGTAATGATTTTATATTAACGATTTTCTTTTGTTTTTTTCCTGGCTTTAATTGGCATGCCCCATTGCAGTGTGCAGTACTACATGCCTTACTTAAGATACTTCGATGTGCTCATTTGCACATTGTCTTCCACACTTATTGTTGACTTATTCGCTATAGATACTCTTTAGGTTATCACTTCACTTAACACTTCATACTATAACTTAACAATATCTTCATAATGTTGCTTACATATTATCAGAGTTTGCCAAAGTCTATGTTCTGTATAAATGTTTTAAAGACTATTAAATGATTTGAGATTAGCTGCACTTTACTCACTGGCCATTAATGAGTTTATTTATTCTGTTGAGACAATATTATATGCTATTCTCATGGGAGTTAGTTGAGAAGATGTGGCTTCAAACCCCATTGCCTATCAACCTGTCTAGAGGTTTTTTTGTAATTCTCCTGGACTTCTCTCTCTCTCTCTCTCTCTCTCTCTCTCTCTCTCTTTCTTTCTCTTTCTCTCTCTCTCCTGACAAAAGTGTGGAGGTCTCCCCGGATAAATGATAAGCCCAATGCCGGAGCCATCTTCGAGAAACAAGAACACATAGGACGAGACACACCAGTCACTCACACACACACACTCACGTCGAAAGTGTGGATGGAATGAAGAAAATAATGGTGACCAGATGATGTCCTGAGACCACAAGTGCCTGAAGTTTCCAGACATTCGTCTTACAGGGGAAGAAAATCACAAGAAATACCCCAATCTAGGAAACTTGTCCCGATCAGGAATCGATCGGACCCGCTGCGTGTGGAAAGTGAAATAAATTTGTTTCTCCTCATTTGTCTTTTCTTAAAGCTCGTATTACACATTAGGCGAATTCCGGAGTAAAATCGTATTCTAATAACCATTCCACCACCGCATTCGTTTCACTTTCACTTGAACCACAGTGGGTTGAATAGGGTGAAGTTACCTTATCTTTTTCTATTCCAAGTCTTGAGTGCTTGGCAATCTCCCTTTTATAACCTGATCTAGGACACGCATCTAAATGGAGTGGCAGTGATGTCCCGTTTGTATGGCAATTAAGTTGAAAGGTATGTAAAGAAACATCACTATATTCCGGATTAGGGGTACATGTCACCATAGGATTTGACGTGACATGACATATTCATGACATTTCATGACGAGCCTCGATATCATCAGGCGTTTTAGAAACTGTCATTTGTTTAATTCATATTAATCTTACATGATATGCCAGACGAAAGGAGACTTTTTTTTTGCTAATGAGGCTGAACCAGCCGCCTGGGAATTCGCTACCCTGCTCTCAAAATACCTAAACCGTTTTAACGTGTAGTTAACGGACAGTTTGTAGACAATGTGTCACAAAATGAATTTGTACTAGAATTAGATGAATTGGATAAAAAATTATTCTCTAATTTTCTTGGCTTAATATTTATTACAGTTATTTAGGCTATATTTATATTTATTCTTTGCACTGCCAAGTATGCTATATGCCTATGTCTGGGATGATTCCAAAATTTTTCACTGCTGTAGGATTAGAAGGAAAATATTCGTACTGTTTCTCTATGATGTATATAGAAGTATCGTTTCCAAATTAATATGGGTTTCGTTTTGTTATGTATTGTTACGTAAATTTCAGACGTTTTTGTCCTATCTTTGTTTTAAAAAGGACTTTGGTCTTGTTCATCGTTCAAACCTGCTGTTAAGTAATATTGAGAAAAAATTTGGGATGATTTCCCTTAAGTTAGTTACAGTGTTTCCAATAATGATGTATTCCAAATTGAAGACTGATATACCCGGGGGAGTACGTGGACTTCTTTTCGATCTCGACATAAGCCGATGGCATTTAGCCAATGTTTATGTAAAAGCGACAATCTCATTCTTGTAAATTTAAAAACTAAAACTAAACTCCGTGCCTCTGTATCCCTGAAGAGACTAGGCCTACCATCCAACCGCTGCGTCGTCTACGTAGGCAGATGGCGGGATTTGGGGCATGTGGTCAGCATACTGATACCCACGAACGTTAATGATGGTCTCCGTGACCGCAGCCGTTTTTGTAGATTTACAGGCATCTAAAGAACTCGCGAAACAAAATTCCTGCTCACCGGCCTTTGTTACAGGTCTCAGTACGGGTAGCAGTATTCAACCATCATTGAACAACCAGCCGAACAAGCAAAACTCTGAATTAGATAAATTATTTTGAAATTACTTCTGCCTTACTACAGATGAGACATGTTTTCCTTCCTAAAACAACAAACTTAATTATTGTACCAGTGTATATAAAATTAAAAGCTCGGATTCAGTTTCCCACTAGACAGATTTTCTTGTGTCCTATAATAATTATAATGCAAAGCTCTTTAGCCAGATTTACGAATTTTTAAAAATAACTTCCATAAAAGTGTTTCTAGACATTGTTGAGATTTAGATCTTAACTAATATTACTCGTCTGCAACAATGAAAATGAGAGAAAACTCTTTTAGAAGTAGGTAGTTATCGAAAATGCAACACACGATAAAGGAAAAAAAAACCTTTAGGCAGGCCTACAGGCTGAGGTAGATTTCGAAGTGCTTTTGGTTTAATTTGTTGTCGCCGCGCAGCACTATTCTTCTTTAAACTATTTAGCCTTATATGAGAGCTATCGAGAAACTAGTCATTGATTTGTAGACTACTCATCGAGAGCTTTTCAACGATACCCCACAAGGGTGGTTAAAAAAATTATGAATTTCCATACCCCACCCACCCCCACCCCACCCCACCCCACCCCACCCCACCCCACCCCACCCCACCCCCACCCCTCACGTGATTTAGGTGTTAATAAATATAATGATTTAACTATTATGCTCTTTATTTTTTATTTTTGAAATAATTATCGCGGGCGATCGCTTGATTTTGTAAGTTCATTCTGGACGATTTATTTGTTTAGAATATCAAGGCCCGCACACGTATGAAATTTTCAACCTACACGGAAGAGGGATATTCAATATAGGCCTAAATATGGTCAAACATTGTTCGACTTGGACGAAACTCACTATACGGGGGTTTTCTGGGCCAAGGAACTCGAATCTGAGGTCGCTTTTACCAGGCGACGCTATCTAATCGTGGTATGTAGTCCACGTGATTTAGGTGTTAATAAATATAATGATTTAACTATTATGCTCTTAATTTTTAATTTTTGAAATAATTATCGCGTGCGAAGCCGCGGGCACACGCTAGTACAGAATAAAAACAAAGAAAATAAGGAAGAAAAGAAGAGAAAATTTTTTAAAAAGCTAAGAAATGTTAACAGATATATGAAAAATGAATTTCCGGATAGTAAAAGGTTTGTCGGATAGAACAAATGTTAAAAATTTACATACAAATGAAAAATAAAAATATTATCAAGATGAAGGATAGTTTCGAATAAAGAATATAGATAGTAGAAGGAATAAGCAAAAAGAAAAGGAAAGATGTTAGCACATTTCAGCCATTAGAGAAGGTAGGGATTTAAGTTAAGATTAAAAATAAAGAAGGAAGAAAAGAAGAAAAGAGTGACAGAGAAGATAAATGAACATATAAAGAAGTAAGCTAAGGAGAAGAAACATGGAACGGTCGAAAGAAAGACGGACAATTCGACAGATAGAAGAAAATACTAAAAGAATTTGAAATATGCGAGTTCATAATAAATAAGCCCAGGAAGTTAATGCTCTATCAGAAGACGAAATATGCTCCGGATCCAATTCCAATTATGTTCTATCATTTACGCAATTTTATTACCTATTTGACGTTCTCTTGTTAGCTGAATTACATTATAAATTAGAAAAAAAATTAAGTTATAAGTTGTATAAATTACATTATATAGAAGGTCATTAAAAAAAAAAAAGTAAATTGAAAACTAAGTAAGTGAAACGTCGCATTATTATTAGCCGAAAACATGAAATTATTTTAGAGTAGGTTCTGAAAACATTCACTTAGACAAACATGCTGAAAATGTTTGAATGAACAGAGATATAGCCTACACAATATCTAAAATCTTTCAGAAATATGCCGTTAAAAATGTGACACATTAATAACATAGGCCTATGCACAAATATTTTAATATCAAGAAAAAATGAAGCATTATAGCAAATGAACAAAATATGCAACAATATGCACAATTAAATCTTGAATTTTCTGTTATATGTTTCATGTACACATTTTAACACTAGCATGCAATAGAGTGCATTATTAAAAATATGAGCTTTCATAAACTTCCGGGACCTAATAATAATGGAATCAATTAATGGATCAAAAAGCATTTGCCGCATCGCGTGATGATAACAGAGTATTGGAGCGAGGGAAAATGTTGATTGCATTTTGGTACCTGTTGCCTGCGTGATTATTGTTTAGAAACGCCCAGTAACACTGTCATACAAGTGTTGTAGCCCGTCATGCTTTGGCAGTGACGGAAATCGTGCGACTTGTGTTTGTTGCAAACATTGCCACACCATTGCAATGTCACGTAAATCATCCGCATGTGATTATCCAAGCCTTGCAGTAGCATAGTAGTAGTCCTCTTGAGTGGAAGAACGTAAACCACATTATTAAACATGTAAAAACCTGGACGAACTAATTTTACACCATTCACTATGTGAAGCCTTGGACTACCTAATGTAATAGATACATCCTCCGTAGTCTAACATTATAGATAGTTCTTTAGATACCTTTAATAACCATTAATACCCATTTCAAACAGAAGTGTACTTCGCACGTGGACGTGTCAAGGAAAGTTGTCTTAACGTCAGGATCTACGGTGGGGAACTCCAGCATAAATTTCTGATATTACATCGAAAGGCATGCTTTTTTGCCCCAGTTCTACAAGGATAACTTTGTTCAGTTTTTCTATTTGATTGAGAACGGAGGAAGGATTTTTCTCTTCTAGGCTATCACATGAACCACAAGGATCCAGATCCGCACCTTTTCACAGGTCCGGTAGAAAATAATTTTATGATATCTCTTAGAAATTTACCCTTGAGTGATTCTAGGTTGAGGAAGATAAAAGGATATAACATATCGGTTGTACTAGGATTTAAAAGTAGGAAATGATAGTGAATTTCAAGGAAATGGTAAAAAAATCTTGATTCTCAAAAATAATCAGGAAGAGGGGAAATACTATTAGTAAACGCGTTGCATAAGAAAGAAGTTTCCGACAGAGAATGCACTACAGGCAGTAGTCAAAAGAAAAAATTAATATTCAAGCTTATGAGTGATAATTAATGTAGATGGATATACTGTAGTAAGGTACTAACGTTCCGGCTTCTATTCGGTCATCACAATTGTTTCATTTATGTTTTAAGTGGTTACTGTAATTGAAGTAGAATAACTCATAAATAAGTCACCTACTTTTTTGGTGTCTTGTTAGGTAATATGCTGGATTTTAAGATCCAGGTGCTAAAATTAATTAATTTTCATTATCCATTAAGGATGAACAGAATTTCTGAACAAGTCTGCGAACGTACTGCCAGGTGATAAAAATCCCAAGGTCGTCTTGCATTTTAACTTGGGTTGCATAATAATGATATCCTCCATCGAGTCTGCATTGTGCTAGGTGAAAATGCCCAAGCAGGGGCTGCATGTGTCATTTGTGTACGGATGTAAGCTCTGTATAGCGTTAGTTTGCAACGCAGGACTATGCTCAATAATAGAGGCATAAGTTTTCGTACACGATTTAGAGCTGTATACATTTTTCTTAGAATGTGTTCTTTTCAGTATAATCATGAAAAGATTGAAAATTACGCCCTGACATTTTGTACTGGTAGAATAATATGTTGGAAGTGTGTTATGAAGCAAAAGGTCTGCATTAGGTTGTATAATTTTGGAACGATGACTGATCCTTGAGGGACACCAGTTGATATGTTTCTTCTTGAAGATAATGTTGCTCAATCTTTAACCGCGAACGTGCCATTTGGAAGAAAGGAATTTATGATAGAGATTAAATCAGCAGGTAATTTCAGACGTATCAATTTTGCTATTATTCCACTGAGCTAAACGATATGAATGCTTTTGCAAATCCGTAAATTTGGCTACTGTACTGTAACGTAAGTTGAAACCAAAATATATTATAAAACTGAGTTTGCCGGGTTAGTTGATGTATTGTTGATTTGATCGACATAAAGCTAAATTGTTCGTCTGGTATAAGATAATTAGACAAAAGTGTGTTCACCAAGTCTATGAAGTGAGAAGGCACATATTCATTATATTATTTAGGCTTGTTATATTACTGGTAAGAAAATTTGAATATAATTGGAATTGCTATCTGGGCCATGTACATTTCGAAGGTTTGGTCTTTTGAAATGCTTCCAAACTCTTGAAACTGATGAAGGTAGGATTTGTGATCCCATGCTGTTTCTCTGTGAAATCACTGGATAAAGCTCGTATAGAAGAACGCTGTGGATCTTTAATATTATAAGTATATGGAGATAGAGCTTAAATACAATTTCTAGTTCATCTGCTATTACTATCGCTTTCTTCTCATCAGTATAAGCGAGTGTGTCTCTACTCATTAGTGGAGTATTTGTGTTGAGTTTAGACTTGATGATTCTGCTACTGATTTTCCACGGCTCTTTTGTCTTCTTTACTAAATTTTTCACGTCCTCTTCAAATTCCGTTGCTTGATAGTATACAGATAATTTGAGATATAATTCCTAAGCTTTATGTCACTGATTAAAAAAGCAAGACCATCACTTAACTTGCTTCACAGAAACTAAAGACTGCTAAAAGAAAATCTTATTCTTTCAGAATTTCAATTACTCATCTATATATATAAAAATGAATGTATGTGTGTGTGTGTGTGTCCTTTATGCATTACTACACCATTCATCCGATCGCCATGAAACTTTGGGAAGTTGTTGAGTGCATTCCCGGGAAGGTTTCTGGCATATTACATTTTTAATTTTTCCTTTCGTTCGTGAGTTATGAGTGAAAAACGGGCAAAAAACGTGTATTTTTTGCGTTTTCGAAGCATCGTTTTCAGTAATACCATTCAATGTCAAATCAATTACAGTAGGCTTTGGCTATTTTTGTCATTCCTTGGACATAAAACTATCGCGATCGCTTGAATGTTGTAGCTCACGCTGGTCGATTCATTTGTTTATAATGTCAAGGCACGCAGACATATGAAATTTTCAACCTACACCGAAGAGGATTATTATTATTATTATTATTATTATTATTATTATTATTATTATTATTATAAAAGGGATAATCAATATAGGCCTCAATATGGTCAAACGTTGTTCGATTTGGACGAAACTCACTATACAGGGGTTTTCTGGGCCAAGGACCTCGAATCTGAGGTCGCTTTTACCAGTCGACGCTATCTAATCGTGGTATGTAATTCACGTGATTTAGGTGTTAATAAATATAATGATTTAACTTTTATGCTCTTAATTTTTAATTTTTTAAATAATTATCGCGGGCAATCGCTTGATTTTGTAAGTCCATCCTTGACGATTCATTTGTTTAGAATATCAAGGCGCGCAGACGTATGAAATTTTCAACCTACATGGAAGAGGGATATTCAATATAGGCCTAAATATGGGCCAGGGAACTCTAATCTGAGGTCGCTTTTACCAGTTGATGCTATCTGATCGTGGTATGTAGTCCACGCGATTTAGGTGTTAATAAATATAATGATTTAACTATTATGCTCTTAATTTTTAATTTTTGAAATAATTATCGCGTGCGAAGCCGCGGGCACACGCTAGTTCTCTATAAAAGACAGCTCCCCAGGAATTGGCAGTTACAAAAAATCCTGCTGATAAAGTGGAACTAAATGCCGTATTCAAGAAAAAATGCTGTCATCAATAGTTTTGTTTTTAATTTTCACTCAGCCTTAAAACAAATAAGGCAACTATGCATAGGCCTATCCTTATTTGCTGCCGTCCACCCGTAATCCTGTACCCGCACTTGGTACCCTTTCCACGTTTATGGTTTTGGCCTATAGATATCGCTTGGTAAAATCGCAATTTTCGTCTGAACAACTTAACCAGATGTGCACCACCTTGAACATAAAGCACACACGATATGAACTTACATCGATAAATATCGATAGTTAATTCATAAAAGTAATTTCAGAAGAATTTACTCTTTGAATGTGATCCAAAACATTGCATACTACAAGATCATGATGACTTCAAAATTACTGCTATCAAATGCACAAACCCTTCGATCTGCATTCGCTCCAACCACACTTGCACCCAGGGGGTTTGAATCCGAGTCCTGTCGTAAAAATAATATATTAACTTTGAAGAAGTCATTAGCAATGAATGTGGTACCTGCAAATATTACTAACTTTTTCACTGCTATCGCCGCATAAATTCTTCAACTAGAAATACTGTATAAAAACCTAGACATGAGATTGATAGACTATTATTTTGTATAAAATCTTTTATGATTTTCAATTATGGATACTAGCTCTCTACTAAAATTGTCCTCATCGATTCTAAGCTTAGAGCCGACTGAAGATTTCATTTGATGTTTGATTCTATAAAATTCAGCTATGAAAGGGCTAAATAAGTTATATAGGACATCCCTTGAAATCAGTTAAAAAAATAGTGCCGTTAAACATCAGTACCTGTCGTATGAAGAAATATTTTGCTAATAAAATAAAGTGCTTCTCTTCAGGGGAATTTTTCAAAAAGGTAACGTGGCGCACTGAAGTAATCAATTTTGCGTCAAGTTCCTTTCTGTATAGAGCGCCTTGTACGTACTATGAATATGAGTAGCTGACACCAGACGGTTGACAATATCGAACGCTGCTGTTTTACATACGAGGCCGTGGTTACAGCTGTGTCCCACTGGTTGGCATATACAATGATGTTGCTGCTGTACTTTCTCTCGTGCAGTAGCAACAAATGACTTATTTTTATCAACACATCTTTTTCATCTTCGAAATTAATTAAGGAACCACTATTAAAATTTACAATTATTATATTTTTATTAATTTTTTAAAATTTTTTCTTGATTTTACTTCTTCTTAGTACGGTACTTCCAGTTTTATAAAGTTTCTTCAGAGCATTTTGTATTGTGATTTCTTTTCTTTTAATTTACTGAAATTCTGTACAGTTTTCATATTAATTCAAGTTCTAAATATCTTGAAAAGAAATTTTGATATTATAAAACACTTCGTAGTAGGATATTATTATTCTTACATCTCTTAGAACATTTTATTGAATTAAAAAATCAACAACAGAAGATCCGTTGAAAATGGTGTTATAATACCGAAAAGCCTAAAAGAGGCAAGAATAAAACAAATGAAAGTTTTCACGAAGTTTCTTGATAGAGCTCAACGGTACCCAATAACATGATTTGAACGAATGACTGTTAGCCCTTTCACAGATGAAATGCATAGATTTATATAAGCAATCATCAAGTGAAATCATCAATGGGCTCTTTAGTTTGAAATCAATAGGGAAAAGTTTAGTGAATGACAATCATAGGATGTCAATAAAAATCCTTACATTTTGCAATAAAACATGACTCTACTAACAATAATTGTATATCCCTGCTCTTGTGAAGCTATTTAGCATTTATACGTCAGTAGCAGTTACAGGTTTTAATCAACAAAGAAAAGAAAAGAAAAGAAAACTTAAGTTAAACAATACGGCTTGTAAAACAATTCAGCAAGAATGAAGTTCATTTTAAGTACTAAAATTCAAAATATAACTAGCAGGGAACTTATAACTCGACATTTTCCGTAGGCCTTTTATGAAACCTCCTTAACGGGATTAATTATAATCTTTCCTTCACTTTAGAGATTGCAGACTTAGGAAAGAAATGATTTTAAGCGTGAAGTAGCAGGTATTTTTTTGTCAGGTATGGATTCATTAAACGTGTCACAAATCTATCATACGACATCAACGATTTCCTTCCCTGTGGGCTTTGTCACTGAAGAAAAACCGCGCACTCAATCAAGATTTGAACCCGAAGTACTTGTGAGTAGTGCTAAACAAATTGACCACTTTGACGCTATACGATATTAACGGGGACCAACTTAGAAGAAGGCAAAAAAGAAATCCACAATAAGTGACATACTTTGTCGACTTGATATATATGCTATAGTTGATAATACGAGTACATCCTATTTAATAAGAGATACAAGAATGGAAAATGGAGTAATAGAATAATGGCGCCGGCAGTGTTGAAACCGAAGTATAACCTATGGTCGAGGGCTCCGGGGGTGGGCAACAAAAATACAGATAGCTTTTATTTGTTATATTCATTTCTTCAGGTCAAGTATTAGGATTCTATCGTTTTATGTTTTGTCCAAAAGCCATTATTAAATAAACATAAGCTATAAATTATATTAAGCACATCTAACAATTTCTACGTTAAAGTTTATTGCAGCAGAACAGAGATTTGAAGTTAAGAAATGTAACACTTTTTAATAACTGAAATACATTCTGAGTTCATGCAATCACACTCTCTGGATGAACAGTGCTTTGTTATTGATATTACATGTTCACACACATACATAGACGAGTTACTTATTTTACCAATTTCCATGAATGTCCAATACCATTTTGCAGTTATATTAAATTTGCCTTAGCTTGGAACATTTCATTTTACCAAACCATTCAATCCTCGTAACTCGCCTTCGACCTCTATCGATCGAAAAATAGCATTCTCCTATTCCTGGAATGTCTTGATCAATCCTTAAGGTACTTAAGCACCTGAGAATTAGCAGAGCTTTACAGTATAGTAAATAATTCTGGAGTATATTTTCGATATCTCTGTAAGAAAAGTGTGGAGAATCTGAAGACATATAGTACTAATTAGTCAAAGATAACAAGATAAATATATATTTAACTTTCCTAGTATCATTGGAGTCAATATGACCCCAAATGCACTTTTGAAATAAATACCTCCGCTGGTTTTAGAACCATAATTTTCAACTGAGCCAACTGCATCCAATGACATTTTATTCATTTTCATATTGTAAGTACATTATGTATTCATTGTTGTTGCACTGAGTACCATTGGGGTCAAATTCTTTTTAATGTATTAAGTAAAAATACTTATATACATGATTTTTCTGTGTTCAAGGTAAAAATACACGTTTTTACGCCAATTTAAGCCTATAAAAATTGCAATACTACCGATATATTCCATGTAAATTACTTGGGGTCTTTATGAACCCTGTGGTACTCAGTGTAACAAAGTTAGCCTTCTACTAGGAAAGTTCAGTGTAAACATTCTTATAATAAATATACCAGCAGTTCTTCAGTTTTTAAGGTAAAAGTTTATGTCTTTACGTCAGTTTAAAGAAAGAAACAATTGCATTACCGCCGATTATATCCCATGTAAATTACTTGAGGATTTTATAAACCCAGTGGTACTCAGTAGTACTCCTCGTAGTAGGAAGGTTAAATTACTTGGAAAGATAATGCTGACATAAATCATTCCAAAATATCTTAGCTATCCAGATGATCCGTGCTTCGCGCTAAGCTGCGCTACATCAGAAGTGATCTGATAAATACTGGACATATCTCAAATTACAGTAAAGAAATGGTCAGATTTCCATTGCAGAAGAGATAATGAACATATAAGATTGGGTCTACATATAAGGGGCACTAAATATTGTTCTAAATCTGAGTTTACGTCACCAATGAAAAGTCATATTTTATTTCAAGTCCGAAAATGGAAAATGAATAGAGCAACACATGAATATAGCAATTTCTGATTGAAGTTCTCTGCTCGTTCTCACAAGTTCAAATACTGTAGGATCGATATTGCCCAATACCAGTGTTATCGTCTAGAGTGCGTCACGCTGAAATGTGTGTGTTTAATAATGTTGAGTGCGTTGGATCCGAATGGTAATATCAGCTACCACATGGAATAACAAACGAAGAGGATTACAAATTGAAACCTTGGACCTTGGTCACTCCCGCTCGGAATCTTATAATCTTAAGAATCTACTGAACGATTCCACAGCAGACTCATACCAGGGTGGAGAAAACTTTTTCGCAAGATGGATTTCAAGCGAGAGGTCGCCAAGGTTACTAAAATCAGTGCTGGCATCTCGGTCAAAAATGCGTATGTTTTCTTATGAAAATATCTATGGAAAGTGTTATGGAAGTAATAGCTCAATCAGTACTTCAAATAATGACATTATTTACATCCCTCAATTGCAAGGTATCAACAATTCAACGAAGTGGACGCAGAAATGGAATGTATATAGGTCACAAGAGAGAAAAGTAAATGTAGGTCTCCTGATTGGAGCATGTGTGATAATCTCTCACCTCTTAGGACCTAAGGATGAAATATGGCTTTCTAGTTTGGCTGGTAGGAAATTAATTAATCACAATTCAAGTGACATATCCTCTTAACATTCTTAGCTTACTTAGATCTAATTAAAAGTAACATATTATAGGCCTACTTATCAGCACAATTCATGAAATTGCAAATATCATACATAGCCTACATATCACCAGTTTGGCTAAGATTATGATATGGTGTTTCCTGTTCACTACCCTGTTGTTGGAATTTCGGGAGATAAGCAAACGATATCTTAGCCATTCAGCATAAAGCCTCATTTTATCCCGTGGGGAGATTATAAGAAGGCAAATTTCCCCAGGAACAGCTGACTGATGTCGACCCAAGCCGATTTTTGACTGTCTGTTCTTAGTTACGTAAGTGACGCTTAATTACGATCTCAATTCTTCAGGAATATTTTTTGTGTAATTAAAAAGTAGCTTCTTAACGTGAACATAAGTTATTCGATTAAGCCTGTGCAATACGAAAACGTACAACCTGGGGCCCTATGAGGTCATAAATAATCTCTTTGTTTTCGTTAATTTTTAGGAAGCGAAAGAACAGAATGGCGATGTTGAAATTTGCTGGTGGCGAGTGAATAGTAGAGTACATGCAAGAATCATAACGCCTCAAGTAAATTATAGACACAGCGTTTCAAAACAAATATACACTTATGGTTATAGTTATTATAAGGAATAATTTATACTGATTGAACATAATTTAAGATTACCGGGCTTGCAGGAGGCCGCGGCTTCAGGACCCGTGAACAGCCGTTCGTAGTTTGGGGATATTCGAGAGTTTATACACTCCCAAAAGCGAATGCAACATTCGAGTTTTATTAGTCCGTCTTCTTTTTTCTCTATGCAAGTCTCTGTTATCTATGGTGAGAAAAATTCTACCACTAAAAGATGTGTTGAGAGGCTGTCGATTCATCTCAGACGAAGAAGTGAACCGAATAGTTTGGCATGAGTTTGAATTGGCACGAATGACTTGCTGTTCAGGCAACTTAGTAGTTTAGTACATCATGCAACGTGCCTATAATGGAATTTATTAAGATACGATATTGTTATGAAACGAGCAAAGCTAGTTTCATAATTTTCATACGAGTATCTTAATTAGGCCTACCATTATAGGCAAGTTACATACGACTGTTTTTGTTCGACCTTAATTAAATGTTTTGAGATTTTAGATTCACTCAAACGGCAACGGCAGTCCTTCACGATCAACTGTTCTCGTAGTTCTTACCTTCTACGACTGATGACAGCTCATGGCGTCCGGTCAAGTCGAAGCTTGTTTTTGTTCGTTTTCATGAAAACAGCGGAAATGAACTCAATTTTGTACAATATTAAAATTAACACGGACATAATTAATTTTATTTAAATACAGACTGTTTATTACGCAGTTTCAGTTGTTACTCTCAAGGTTTCAAGATTGTTCCGTGTTCGATAATAATCTATGCCACACCAATATTACAATGAAAACTTGTTTCGAAATGAATATTATTATGATTCCGGTATGTCACATGTAATAAACGTATTGTAGAATGGTCGAACAAAACAGATTTTTGTGGACATCCAGAAGCTTCTGGAACTCTGGAATAAGTAAATTGAAAAGTATGGGCTTATATTGACAAATAATACAATAATTGTAAAGTCCCTGAAGCTGTTTAAATAAATTATAACAATTGAGTGTGTAATTGACTTGCCCCATTTAACTATTGCTATTGCGAACCACATGCAATAAAATTCAAAGCAAATCACAGCCTAAATCACAGCTCAAGCGCCCATTAATTAAATTAAGTTATTAGAGCTTTCCTTTCAGAGCATGAGAACCATGACGATCTTGGACACCAGAACCAAAATAGTTAGATACAAAATAATCTGAAATACGAACTATAGATTTAGCTTAAAGTTAAGGATATTGATTGGGAGGAACGGAGACATTCCTTTAACACCAAAACATTAATGCCTTTGTTTTATTGATGAGTCGAAAGTAAAATGTTGAAGTAATTCAATTATTATTTGCCTTCTTATTAACCACACTATCATACATTGCATGTTCGCCTCTATGGTCCAATAAATAGCCGCAGTGACTGAGGATCTAGATGCCCGGGTTCGATCCCAGTACTTCGGATATCTCTGTTTTAGATAAATCGGCATTGTGAGGACAAATGCAGAGCTAATTTATTAAAGAAGTGCCGATTGCAGAGACGTAACCAGGCAGGGGGCCCGAGGATTGTTATTTTGAAGAATTATACAGTACGATATACAGAAAAACGAACAACATTACAATTTAACACTGCACAGTGTGTCAACTTATAATGTTTGGGAGCCTTGTCTGCGTTGATCGTTGGCGTTAAAATTTATCATTACATTAGCCCATTGCCCAATATATCTTTTAAAATATTTTTTGTTTTTACCAAATTAAACTGTCGTTTTAATTGTATAAACTTAGCTTAAAACTTTCTTTTTTTATAATTTTGTATGAGACTATTTTAGATAAGTGAATATTTTTAAAGAGTTAAAAGTTAGTCTTATTTAGTCATATGAATAAACTGTTTCATTTTTAAATAAAGAATTACTTAAGCTAAATGTTGCAATCTCGGTTGCGCTATCGTTAATTTGGCTAGTTTGGCTAAGTAATATTGAATAATATTGAGACATAAGTGACTTCTGGACAGATAGAGTTGGTTACAAATAACAATGTAACAATCTTACAAAGAACAACTAAGAATATAAATTTATAATGTGATATTCTGCTGAATAATGTAAAGACGGAATAATAAGATAGTAATAAGATAATAATAGTAATTATTACTAAATTAATAAGACGGAATCATATACAGTTTAAATTATGCGTAATGAATAGTATAATTTCAAATCTCTTGTACTCATGTAAATTAATATTTATAATAAATCAGATTACCCAAGAAGCACAATAGAATATGTGTATAAAGATGTCTACTGAAATATTTTAGAAGAATAAATTTGAACTAATTATGAAAAGGAATATACGTGATAAATAATGTTAACAGAGAAGATACAATGTGTACTCAAACAAATATAGGTCTAGGACTTCTGAATCTTGACACTAATTAAATTTCTTTTATTTTCAGGTAAGTAACAAAGAACTAAAAAAGGTGAATATTAAGAAAGATAGGAAACGACTGGGTCCATAAGGTACGAGAATGAATTCCGGAGACACTGGGAGAAGGTGGGTAACTCCAAACAGAGCATAACCAGTATAAAGAATACTAGAATGGAAGTTAAAGATAACAAGTTTATTTAAAAAAAAAATGGCTAGAATTGGACGACGGATTGATTTATCATAGTAATCGTGATTCAGCGATGCAGAGTGAATTAAACAGATTTAAAACAATATACGCAAGCAAGTGGATGTTGTAACGCTCAGAGGTCATTCCACTTTATATGCCTATTATTCCACTTTATAAACGAAGTTGCCTAACTAAAAGGAGTGCAACATTAAGTAATAATTTATAAGACATAACTGGCTTGTGGCTAGTAACATTTGATTAAATAATAATATCTATCTATCTTTACCTTAGTTTTACCTCTCCCTTGTAGGGACATTTTAAGCGACCTACGTCACCCGGGCCTTACAGGGCCGCGACCTATCGGGAAAGGGATTATTTATGGATCACATAACACTTTTTTGACCATACAAGGACATGGAGGGCTTCTCCAGATGAGTGATCAGTCCAATGCTGGGGCCACCTCCGAGACAACACGAACACATAGGACACACCATTCACACACACACACTCCGAACAAGGTGAGGATGGGGAGAAGATGATGATGATGGACCACAGTTACCCGATATTTGTCTCAGGAGCAAGGAAAAACCCCGGAAAAATTCCACCTAGGTAACTTGTCCCGACCACGATTCGAACCCGGGCCTGCTGCGTGAGAGGAGCGAATGTGTCCCCTACTCCACAGCGGTGAACTTGATTAAATATCAGAATGTAAAAATATCTCAAAGATTAGCAAAGAATATGCTAGAATCAGGACAATCTCAAATACTCAGTATAAGCATTTTAGTGCTAGTTAAACATCAAAGAATCTTACATATAAAACTTTGAAGGTTCTCCCGACGAATACAATGTAAAAACTGTTCTCGGGTTTCCAGTCGGGTAGTTATTGAAGTACATTCTAAGCTTTCGGCGACTGTCTGCGTCGTCATCTTCGGAGAAGTGAGATCCAGAGGTTGTGGTGTTGTATATATACCCATGGCAGGGCTAGTCAGATGCAGTCGTGGATCCTGATTGGTCGGTGAAAGTAAACGATCTCTCCCTTCGT
The DNA here is from genome assembly GCA_964059195.1 of Ectobius pallidus. Lineage (NCBI taxonomy): Eukaryota > Metazoa > Arthropoda > Insecta > Blattodea > Ectobiidae > Ectobius > Ectobius pallidus. Next base: position 73,485,193 of record CAXKWD010000007.1, on the reverse strand, counting down.
GATTGGAGCAGAGAAATAGCAGGTTGCCAGGAAGCGGCCAATTGGAACCCTCCGTCTCTATTGATGTTATTGGGGTTCAGTCTGATGTGAAAGGCTTCTTTGATGAGACGGTCCCATAATCCATAGTCCTGCCATGGGTATACATACAACACCACAACCTCTGGATCTCACTTCTCCGAAGATGACGACGCAGACAGTCGCCGAAAACTTAGAATGTACTTCAATAACTACCCGACTGGAAACCCGAGAACAGTCTTTACAATTTTACATATACTCTGGGCATCTAAAATTTCAGTAAATCCTAAATCCTATAACCCATATAATTACATTGCGGGAAAAAAAAATAATACTAAAACGTCCGAATTAAATACATGGCGAAATTAATCTGTTTATAAATCCGACCTAAATCTATATACAAAGTTTAATAATTAATAAACATCTTAAGGAATGTCACATGATGCATTTAATCCTTCTGCCATGGTAAGGCTAAATCACAGATAAATGTCCGAAACTAAGTTTAGAATAAAGGTCAAATGAGAATTTAGATGAAAATATTTAATTATGAATTACTACTACATTTTAAATGTACTCTCATGGACCGGCAGAGAGATCCAAAGAGAGCTGTCCACTTAATTATTTTAATTGTAAACTGCCAAGGCTGGTGACGAAAGCCCAACCTGCTCAAGTCATAACTAAGCAAGAAAGCTCGGTACAATGCGAGCTCAGGCGAAGGGCGCAAAATGGGAAACAAATTAAAACTCCACCACAATGTATAATAATCCTTACCGGTAATTGTGTAATCCCTTTTAATTTCACTAAATTAAAATGTACTTCTCATTTAGTAATTTTAACAGTAAAACGTGTGGTATCTGTTTAAAAACGCTATTCTGTTTGTAACTGAAAAATACATTAAAATGAATTTTGAAGGCTTAATTTTACAGCAACAAAATCGGATTGGACCCCTCCAGTCCCTGAACGACTGAGGACAAGAAAATCTTTAATGATGACTATTGAAGGAGCGTATTGACCACAAGTCCCAAACCTATGGAGGCAGCCATAGCTACAGATTGAATTTCACTCATAAACTTCGCTATTATTAAATGGCTAGATTGGCGGACTAATATTATGTTAATACCGTTCAAAATAAAAACTCTGACTGTGAGGTGATAAGCACCAGATATACAACCAGTATGCAGTCTCACTATCATGATTCTCCAATCGTGCTGTACCAACCTTCTGTACACTAATTTCAAGCTCCATTTAACACACTAAAACGGCCCATGTGGGTTTTCGTTTCACTGCTTTGTATTATCCTAATTTCCGTGTACATCTTGTACCAGTTTCCAGAACAGCTTGGCACCTCTTGAATTTACAGTATTTTATCTAGCACTCCCGTATTAAAAACTGTACTAGAAAATCGAAGACTGTTTGACTTCGTTCTGAATACGGTAGGCCTTTGTTTGCGTCTGAACAGCTGGATTTCTGTATTTCTGATTGCTTTAACGATCGCAACACTTTAGTATCGCTGGACGGGAATGAGGGAATGCAGTATTGTACTTATATGTGTATGTTTGCGTGCGTGCGTGCGTGCCTTTGTGCGTACTAGACAGAGAGGAAATGAGCAGGGGAGGTGAAGAGAAAAAGAGGAGAAAGACCGAGAAAGACAGATACATAGAGATAAGAGTATAGGGTATTAAGCAATGGAGAACGAGGGGAATGAAAAAGGTTCTGAAAAGAGCGCTGGGTTTCAATTAAAAAGAACTTCTACCAAGGACATTTTTACAATATTCCAAACAGAGCACAGTAATTCTACAAATTCAGTGTTCGGTTGCTGAAAAACTTTAAATAAAATTGTAGAATAGATAGGCAGTTCCCAACTATGCATTCGGAGGATAGGAACATGAGATTACAGAAAATGTTTCCCTGTAATATATGCGAAGTGAAGTGATCCCTACACAGACCATGGAGGCTCAGAGGGTTCCAGGAGGTTGAGGCTCCCAGATTTTGGACATTCGGGACATGAAACTTATAAGGTTGTCAAGCACCGGCCGCCTTTACCCCCAGGATTGCTCCTGGAACTCATTTCTCTTAGAGGCTGAGTCGACCCCAGGTCCATAGTGCCACCAGAAGGATTAGGCCAATTGAAAAATCTCAACGACCTCATCGGGAATCGAACCTGCGACCTTCCGATTTGTAGCGCAGTGCCTCAACCACTATGCTACGGCATACCCCCTCTGTAATATTTGCGTTAAAATTAAATCCATCATGTTTGAGTCATGTTAGAGACCAATGCGGTGGTCTCCACGGTAACCTGACTTGACACTGCTGGAATTTTTCCTCTGCGGTACGATATAGAGCAGCGTTTCTCAACCTTTTTGAACCCGAGGACCTCTAAAATGTCTAAAAAAATTTTACGGACCCCTAATTAAACATCCCATTTTTAAAAGTAGGCTATATGTAGGCCTATATATTCTTAATATTTGGGGTATTAATTATAGGTCATCATAACGAAATAAATCTAAATAATTTTTTGATTCAACGGAAACAAGTTATTGAATTGGAAGTAAACTATTGACAGTTAAATATTTATTACCAATTTGATAATATAATTAGGAATTATGTTATTACTTTTAATGAGACGGTTGAGCTTGTCGCCTCTTGTAGAGTTCCTGGATATATGGCTCAATATTAGTCAAATTTAGTCGAAGATCAGCAGATACATTAAGACATCTTAATTATGTCTGCGGACCATCTGCACCGTCTTCGCGGACCACCAGTGGTCCGCGGACCATAGGTTGAGAAACGCTGATATAGAGGATCCACAAGACTAAGTAGGTTGTATTTTGGCATTATGCATTACTTTTCACGAAGTATGTTTTCAGTAGGCCTTTACAGACATGTAGGTATTTTATAAAAGGTAAATTCAAAACTTTGGACTAAAACCCATAATAAAATTATCAAACTTTTTTCTTTTGTAAGTTCGTTAGGGAGTTTATAAGGTTTTATTGAAGATCATGTACAAATCCGTGAATGAGAAGATATTGAACTTATTTTGTTTTGCTCTAGCACTGACATGAAACCGAAATCAAGGTATTAACCCCGATTTGTATACAATTTGAACTAGATCGTGCATTAAAATATTTCATAGACAAGAAAGTAATATTTATATAAATAATATATATAAGTTATATATATATATAATTTTCATAGGTCCTCTTCAAGATATTTTATAATACCCCTCGCATTGCTTTTTAAAAGTACACAACACCATTTCAACTTCAGTTACTGAAAAATTAATTTATATTTCGGAAAAAGTGAATTTAAATTCGAAAAAAGTCATTTCAATTTCGGAAAAAGTAACTTCAATTTCGGTAATAGTAATCTTTATTTCGGAAAAATGTTAAAATAAACACGCAGTCCTACATTAAATTAATGGTTTTTCAAACTATAGCTTCCAAACACAATAGTTATTGCTAATATAGGCTAACAATTCTTTGAACTATACAGAATTTAACACCCTCTCTTCACTTTCCCAAAGGCATGTCCTCTATTTCGGAACGCTGTTTTATACACAAATTAAATTAATAATTAACCAAATTAAGAAACTCTGCAGCCCACATACAATACTTAAAGTAATAACAGTTTACTTAAATACACATAATTTAATCAGGCACCCTTTCCCATACTTCAGGAATAATTTTGAACTTAACTACATATTTAATCGTAATTTTGTTGCAGTACAACATTAACTAATCAATCATTTACTCGTAACTCTGGACAACAGTGGCTCTCAGACCATAAAAATTACATTATGACATATAATTACCTATAGTATAGGTATAAAGGATTTCTTGGTAACTTTTAAGTCAGAAAATAATTGAGACCTGCTGTTGTCAATGATTACGAGAAAATAATTCGTTTATGTTGTGTACTAACCCAGAAAGAATTCAGTCATCAGATGATTGCTGACGCTACAATGCAGATTATCACCCCTCTAATGTGTCTTCGCGCTGTCAACCATGTGCAGAAACATTGTTCTAGAGCAGGCCTGTCCAACCCCCGGCCCTCGGTCCGCATGTGGCCCGCTCTGACAGTTTTGTGGCCCGCGGATACTTCTAAAACAACCAATCCCGGTTTGAAATTTCGCAATTTGACGCAAGGCGTTGCATATTACCGACTGTGGTGGAATATTTGTTCAAGTTTGTGATCACGAGAAGCATCCAATCGGCCATGTTCAGAGCGCCAGTATCGCTGCCGCGGAGGGGGAAATTTTTGTTTTTGTTTGTTCAGAACCAGGCTGTTTCTAATTTATGTGCTTACGCGAGGTTTTGTACGCTTTTTGTATTTGTTCGTGCAAATTGTTAGATAACAGTGTTGTTAGATAGAACGAGCAAACATGAGCAACATTAGCAAGAAAGGAAAAATACAAGAGGAAAATAGAAGTTATAAAGTTCTACTTCGTCACAAATAATAATGGCAAGTTGCAATGTGTTGTGTGCATGCAAATAATTTCTTCCTGTAAAGAGTACAATATTAAGGTACACTACACTACTTCACATGAAAAACAATTGAAGAAGTATGAGGGGGCTTCAAGAGCTGCAATTTTACAAGATTATGAGAAAAACCTAAGTCATCAGAGAGGTATTTTTACACAAATGTCGTCTACGCAGATAGCTGCATTTACTGCTTCTTACAGTGTATCACTGGAACTTGTAAAAGGCAAGAAAGCATTTTATGATGGAGATATAGTTAAGAAACGTGCAATTACTATGGCAAATGCTTTTGGTGAAAGCAATTTATCTGCAAAATTTGCACTTGTTCTCCTCTCTCATCAAACAATCTCAAGACGAGTACAGAGTATGGGAGGACAATTAAAAAAAAAAAAAAAATTAGAAGATATGGTTGGAAAATGCAGCTACTTTTCACTATGCTTGGATGACAGTGTCGACCAGACTGACACCAGTCAACTTTTGATTTTCATACGAATGATCAACAATTATTTTTCAACACAAGAAGAAATTCTTCAGTTATGTTCTTTACGTGAATAACCAAGGGTGAAGATATATTTAAAGCAGTAAATGAAACGGTGGAAAGGACTGATAGGACTAATTAGGAAAGCTGGGTTGAGTTTCCACATGTTCCATTGCATAATTCACCAAGAGGCGTTGTGTGGGAAGTCAGTGATACAAAGCGTTGCAGTGAATATAGTGGATACAGATTCCAACAAGATACGTGGTGGCAATAAGGCACAACTTCATTGCAGATTCCGGGAATTTTTGGATGAGCTGCAAGCCCAATATAGAGATCTATCACTCCACGCAGATGTACGCTGGCTGAGTGCAGGTAATGCACTGAGGAATGAGATTCCAGTATTTTTAAAGGACAGTACCAAAGATAATGAAAACCTTTTTCGACGGGTTGAAGATCCAGACTTTCTAAGGCAGCTTGATTTCATGACTGACCTGACACAATGCTTGAATGAGTTGAACCAGAGACTTCAGGGCAAAAATCAAAGTGTTTCAGGGTTAGTGGTTTTAAAATTTCTGAAATCAACTTGATCAAGAAATGATTTAACACACTTTCCATGCTGTCAAGAGAAATTGAAGATGGTAATTTTTCTGAGTTTTGTGAAAATATTTAGTTACTATTCAAGAATTCAGTAAAATATTTTCTGACTTTGAAAATATTAAAGGTAAACTGCTGCTTTTTAATGACCCTTTGAATATGGATATTGAGAATCAGCCATCCATGTATCAACTGGAGCTCTGCGATCTTTAGGCTGATCCTTTTCTTCAAGCCAGGTCTGAAAGAGGGCTCAACTTTTTCAAGCTACTTCCATAGGGCAGGTTTCCTCAGCTTAGAGATTTTGGTTTGCAGCTTTCCTCAATGTTTGGAAGCACTTATCTATGTGAGAGTGCTTTCTTCAACACGAAATTCATAAAAAAAATAAATATAGGAACTGTCTCACTGATGATTCCTTGTTACACCTACTAAGACTGGCAGTTACTAACATAGAAGTGGACATCCATACTTTAGTGAAGCAGTCTGAAATTCCTCAGTGCTCACATTAAGTTCTAATTTCGGCCTACTGGTAATGAATTCTATTTCAACAATTTCGTCTGCTGTACTTTACTGTTATATTTATGTGAGTGAAACTTTTAGTGTTTGGCCCACAGCATCTTTGTCGAAATATTTCGGCCCCCAGTACTTCTGAAGTTGGAAAGGCCTGTTCTAGAGCTATGCAATGGACAGTATGCCCTATGAAACTGAAAAGAGGGTGTTTATTTTTTTGTAGTTCAAAGAATTAGGGTGTTTGTTAGGAAGGTATAGTTTTAATAACCATTAATTTTAATTAGGTCTGTGTGTTTATTTTATTTTTATTTAAGAAATCGACATTTTTCCGAATTTAAATTAACTTTTTCCGAAATTTAAATTACTTTTTCCGAATACAGATTTACTTTTTCGGAAACCAGAATTACTTTTTTAAATTGAGGTTGAAAAGGTGTAGACAGTGACGCAGTGACGGGGGGCTAAGGGAGCAAACCCCCTCTCCAGTCCGCCAGATAAGAATAATTTTTCTTTAATGCACCATTTTCACTTAAGTTCAATTAATGATAAGAATGCAAGATTAATTAAATATGTCACATACAATGTTTGAAATTGTTGAATGGGTTAATAATTAGTTTTCGCCGTACATAACAGAAATTCGATAACAATTTCAAATATATTAGATTTCAAAGTCGCTTTACATTCGCCGATTGGATTCCAAATCCCGCTGTACAAAGTTTGCTGCTGGATTCATAATGGCAGAATATGATAAAATCTTCTGTAATAGCAATAGTTTCAAGTCATCACGGAATCCAAACAATTTAGTATGTTTAGTTCTGAATATTACTGCACTAACAACAATCAATGTTAATTTCTCCGTCAGTCCGTCATTTAATCGTCAATTGTTTAACTCTCGTTTGCTACAAAACATTTTACAAACAGTAGGTCAGATAGAAATTTGTGATGATGATGATATAGGCCTACGGTTTGATGACGATGATGGTGATACTTGTTTACTTACATATTCAATGGCAATAGACAATTCCTAAGCAAGCTAAAGGAATATTATCTATTTTATGGAACTCGTAGGTTCATTGCGGCGCTTACCTGAGCCTGCCATTCAATCCTATTCTGTGCTAACTCCATCCAACCATCCTTCGCAAATCCTACTTCCCTAAAATGTATCCTAATACTGTAATACCACCTACGTCTAAGTCTTCCAAGTGGTCTTTTTCCTTCGGGTCTCCATTCAATATTTTTTAGATATGTCTTTCCTTCACAATGCGTGCAACATGTCTAGCCCACTTCGTCCTTCGTGATTTAATTAACTTTACTATGTCCGGTGACAAGTACAGGTTATGAAGCTCGTCTTTACGCAGTTTTCTCCAGTCCTCATTTTCATCTCCCTTAGGCCCAAATATTTTCCTAAGCACCCTGTTTTCGAACACTCAGAATATGTTCTTTCCGAAGAGTAAGCGGCCATGTCTCACATCCATATAATACAACCGGCAGGATAATTGTCTTATTTTGTTGTTGTTGTATTTCTAGATTTTTGGACGATGATAATGATAATAATAATGTAAGTGATGTTTGCAATAGGAAAATAACTTCATTGAATAACTTGTAAAGAAAATTGAAAAATGAGTTGCAACCAGCTTATAATAAATTATTTTTTAAATTTCATTTGCATGTATTTTATAAGTTTTACCACTCCCCAGATTAAAATGCTGGCTGCGCCACTGGGCGTAGATACGTTCCCTGGATTACAACATTCTTTTGTTCAGCCTTAACATTCCAAACACAATGACGCAAGGTAAAAGACTTGTAATTTCACTCGCTTCTAGTAACCTGATTTTTCTTTTGCATGAGAATTGGGAAACATTAAATATAGATTACTATTGGAATGAAAGATTTTACTTAAACATTGTAGTGTGTATGTTTCTTAATATAGCCTGGACTGGCAACACTTCCTGCTCGGGCTGTCACGAAATAAATACACAAGGCGGTGAACAGATATGTAGCACACCAGTTCTCTTGTTTGTTGGGCCAGCTGACTTATGTCTATATCACATACAACTTTCTTAATATAGATATAATGTTTTGCCATATAGCGCTAAACTTATATCAGAAATGCCTGAATTTCTGAAGCTCTATAAACAACATGAAAAGCAGGTATAACCTATCAGAATCCGCAAAAATGGATGATAGTAAACTTTTCATAACAGGAGGAATTTAAAATACAATACCGTGATTCGAGAAATACAGTCAATTAATCCAAAAACTCTTTAGGCAGAAAAGATTATTCTCTCAAAATTTCAACTGAAAAAAACTCACGGGATGTAGAGGAACATCAATTAGAACAAAAATATTGATACGCAATGATCCCTTGGAGCGAGTTAATAATTTATTTAGGATGCACATTAACCAAAATACTATTCAAATGGCGTAAACATTAAAATATCAACAGTAGATAGATACAATAAGAAAGCAAGAATAAAAGAAAATGTTAAAGTTTTATAAAGTACGGTAATGGCTATTCATAAATGACTGTAGGTTCGGCAGCGTCGAAAGAATAAAAAATACATTTTTCCCTTTGCTGTTTATTAATGAAGTTGGAAGTTTCCAAGCAAATTATAAAGATTAAGGTGTGGACGACATAGTCTAAGGAACTTTAAATTCAATAAAATAATATTATGCTATAGGAATGTTTGTAATGGAAAAGTCTTATAGCTGTTTTTAATTTACAACAAGGATTAATCATTTGCAGCCGGCAATAATAGATAAACAACTATATAAATAAAAAGCTACACTTTTTAAAATTCCATTGATTTTTAATTTAGAAGTTAGGCCTACTACTTTTTAATTCTCTATATCGGGATATTGAAAAATAAATGTGTATATTTCAAGGCAAAAATTTAAACCGCGTTTTATCGCAGCAGTCTTCAAATTTCCCTTTCTTGTATCATGCTTATGCCAGTAATGTGTTGAAATTATGTTATGTTAATGAATGTACCCGAAAATGTATACTGGTATGTCTGTTCTAACTTCAAAATACAACATTGCGGGAAAAGAAGTTGAGAAGGATATTAAATAGAGTCCAATTATTCTCTTCAGAAGTAATTTTGCAGTTACTTTTTAGTGAATGTTATGAAGTTACCATTTTTCAGTGATGTATGAATTATATTTTATATAATTTCTTGATACGCCACTACTATGTTAATATGAATAAATGGTTTTAGAAATTCTGGTACAAAAATAGAAGAGAAATCTTCAGCAATCTTGTTAGCGTGTGAAATTCAAAAGTTCAAAGGGCTATGTTATGTGTAACGAAATTAAACTCTTCTCCACGCTAATTGAGTTATTGAATATTTCATTATCCCAGTTTCATGGGAGGAGGGTAGGAGCAAAAATATGTCAGGGTACTGATTTACGTCAAAAGCCTATTTAGTAGAGTATAACCATAGAGATCAACATTAAACATAATTTTTTCTACTTTGAACTGTAGTAATAGATTCACCGGAGCCGAATAGGAATTTCCTAAAATAAGTAATTTTCACATTCTCTTTAACCGACTGTTGATATGTACCTTATCTATGTTTGCTTTTAATTAAAACGTTCTCGTGTTTCAACAGACGTGCTTCTAATTATACGAAAATGTTTTATTCAACATGACTTTCCATTTACAAAAGAATTATTTTATGGACTTTCCCTGACTGAGGACACGTTTTTATTCTTTTAGGACAATGGTAACTGGATCTTCGTGCTCATTTAATAACGGCTTCACCATTTTTAGGTTTCTGTAGAAGTACTGTAGTTCCGAATCCTATTGTTCTCGTTCATTGTACTTCCTTTTTCTATATACATTTCAAAATGTAATAACTATATAAACTTCTAAAACTTGGAGCGTTCATCGTAATTGAAAGGCTTATTTCCAAATTGGCTTTGAAAGAAGGGAATGAAAGAAAAATACTTAGAATATAGGAAATTATTAAAGTAGGCTAACTAACATAATTACAAATTAAATTCACTCTCCAGCCCTGAAGAAAACAGCAACATGACTGTGGAAACATTGGCCCACCAACAATCGGCGCGACACCACCGGAACAGCCCAGATATTTATTGCAAATTAAAATATTACTAAATTTTCAGCAGGTGCTTCTTTTAATTCATTGAAAGATCTTATGTAAGTTATACGATGTTTATTCAGACTGTTATAAATATTCGTTTCCCTCAAAGGTTTCACACAGACTATTCCACTCATACTGTGTTTGATACTGACCAATAACGTTCAGCAATTCCTCGTATATTGACCAATCACGGCCGTTTATCTTATAATATTCTTGTAAGAATCGCGAGGATGACATTTTATCGGGTACAACTCGTTACAGGACACGAAAGCATCAGTGTGCAGTAATTACTACGTCACATGTTGCCATTAAACAGCACGAAAACAGATTATTTTATACAACATAACTTGTTTGGAAATTGAAACACAATTTCGATTCGGTGCAAGCCAGTTCGTGTGCTTTCATTCTGTTCTGCTGTTAGCTTACCTGAATGAAGTTAACTATGTCTTATATCCACCATTGTTAGCCCTGGTTAGAACATGGTAACTCGAATCGATTAATGGATGGCTGATTCATAGTAGGCCGTGATCTCGCAGCTGTTAGTTTTTTTTTACAACAAAGCACGAAAGTAATTGTTATTTATATAATCCGTTATATTTTTATTCATGGAATAGACTTTTTTTTAATTTTTTTTTTATTTTAAGAATTATATACAATCCGTGTTTTACCTAATGGTATATCACGGAATATTTAGATTGTAAATACATATTTAATAAGTTTTATTCAAGTGTGCGGAAGATGCTCTTGAGGAATTCTGCGACTTCAATTGAGTAGAAGTGAAGCTTCAGAACCATTGGTAGTGGACCTGTGCGTAATACTGCTGGTCGATCTCTTGAATACTTGCTGCATTCTGTCATCAAGTGTATGGCAGTCTGTGGAAGTTTCTCAGGGCAGCTACAGAGTGGTGATGATCTTATGTTCATTTTGTGAAAGTAGGATTGAAAGCGGCCGTGATTTATAAGAAACTGAGTGGTTATGTGATTAGGCCAGAGAGATAAGGACATTCTGTGATGTATGTTTGGGATGAAGGTTTTGGTATGGGAGGCATCACTGGATCTGGTATAGATGGAATTCCAGATAGTGGTGTAGTAGTCAGTTAACAGCTGCTTGCCCCGAGTTATGGGAATAATGTGTAGTCCAAGGTAGTCTTGTAACTGGCAGCAATCTTCGCAAGGTAATCGCCTCTTTCGTTCCCACGTAGTCCTGCATGACCTTTGGCCCAGTGAAGAGTAATCTTCTTTGCCTTGTTGAGGGTGATGATTTTTTCTCTGAGTTTAACTGACATCGGGTGGGTTGTTCTTTTGTTAGCGATGGCAAGAAGAGCGGCTTTCGAGTCTACATGAATGGCATAGCTTGAGGTGCCGTTTTTCTGTTGTTCTATCCATTCCACAGCCATAGAGATACCCAGAAGCTCAGCCTGGAAGACAGAGCATTCTAGGTCTAATCTTCCTACTCCAAGGAAGATCTCTTTCGAGTTTTTCATGGCTACCATTCCTGCACCAACATGGTTTTCAGTTTTGGAGCCGTCTGTGAAAATAAGAATTTCTGCTTTACCTACAGCTCCTGTAGTATCAATGGTTATGTGGTTATCTATAGGATGGATAGGTTTGGACCTTGTTTGAATTTCTGTTCTTTTTAGTAAAGGAATTACTGCATTTGTGGCTTGACCTTTGGAGATGGCTTTGATGTCGTTATGTAAGTGTTGAGCCGTGAATTCGGCTCATATCTTGATTATCTAACAGTTTTGTCGCATTCTGCTATCTTTGGTAAAAGTTGTATGTATGCTTAGTAAAACACGCCCGGTGGTAAACTCTGTTTTTCTCTCTTTCTGAAATTGGTATTCGCTTGTGCTGCCCTCTGTATGAAGGCAAGGGAGGTTCAGGGCCGTGCTTCGAAACGTCAGTTGTAATTGGGATCACGCACGAGCAGTTTCTCCGTATGCAAAGTTCAACTCAGTGTTTGGTGGGCGTTTCCCGTGATGGCGACCGTCGTCTTCAACGTGGTTCTCGGGTGAGATCTTTGCTTTTTCTATAATGAATTTAAGGTATTTAAAGTAATTCTGTTTAGTATTTCTCACCCAGTTTTGGCCTTGTCTAAATTTCCGTTCTCCGCTATAGTTAATTATTATGCAGTATCGCGATTCTGGAGTTAAGTTTGAAATTACGCCTACACCATCCGTAATTATTTCTATTCTTCAGTCAGTCTAAAGTTCGTCTGTTATGGGTTGTTTTCACATGTTCTCCCGTTAGCAAAGGCATTTTACTCAGAGCTAGTAATGTGGGTTGAAAGAGATAGTATTGGTCGAAAGGTTGGATCGGGGGCTAAATTCTTATAGCTTTTTCAAAACGGGGTTTCTTGGAGTTTACCACCGTCTAACCAGAGCATTTTTCAAGTTAATTTTTGGGGATTTTGCCACTATAAATGTTATGCAGAAGTTCTTCGGCATATACAGAGTGATTCGAAGAATTGGGTTTTTCTTCGTCATACAGAGTGATTAAATTTTTGAGGACATTATTTGAAACGTCTAATAAATGCATATTCTTGGACAAGGGAAGGGAATAAGTAGTTATACCATGTTTTAGAAGAATACCCTCATGAGGATATTTTAGGTGATTTATTCAATTTTGTATATATATCATTTTAAGGTATAGCGTAAGATCATTTGATGTTTCAGCTTGTTAAATTATTAAATGAATTTGCTGTAAATAATTGTTTCGACCGATGTTTAATTGGTCAAGTTAGAAATAAATTTGTTTCTCCAAGATTATCACCCTTTTCTATTTTGGTCTACATATTTCAGGTTTTCCCCTAAATGCTGGGTAGTTATTGGAGTAAAATCCTTTTTTTCCTGGGAGTATGGGCACCAGATATTGCAGAAAATAAGCAGTAGCGTTGCTAAATTAGTTAGAAATGAGAAAAACCCGGTCTACTTCAACAAAGCATTTGTACTAGGCTTCGTACATATGTCGTCTGTGCCTAAGAGAGTAAAGGGGCACAACATTAGTGGTAGCAGAGCGTAGTTAGGGTTTTTTTGGCATTTCATTTCTCTAATTTCACGCTCTGTGTTTTTTTAAATAGAGTTTTTCGAGGGTGGTAATTTTTCACATTGGCTTTTCTCGTAAAATTTTACTCCTTTATAATTTTGGGTCTCCTTCCTAAGAGTAGGGGAGATTTTCATGTTGTCTTGGCATTTTGCGTAGTTCTGCATTTCCTCGCTTATTTTCTATATTAAGATATAGCGAGTTTATTTACTTACCTTTTGTGACTGGTATGTTCAGTACTTCAGCTTTCAAGCCTGCTATCGCATTGAATATGAAAAGCGTGTGTTAGCAGTGATTATTTTGGGATCCTTTCTAACCTAACAATGAACTTCGGGTATTTACAAATTTCTATCCGAGTATTTCGGGTTTAGGCATTTTTTGGGTATTGTTGATGGCCTGTTTGGTTTTTATCATAATACTGTGATTATCTATATCGCTATTTGGGTTTTGGTTAAATTTTTGTGAGCGAGATTTGTAGGACCCATGTGTTGGTTTATTGATATTACAGTTTGAAATCTAATGGTGATTTCAATTTTGATATGGGATTTTGAAAATTAACTTCTCGAATCGTTTTGAAGATCCAATAGTGATTTTCATTTTTGAATTTGAACCTTGGAAAATTAAAATTTTCAAAAATACTTCGAGCATTAACTGGGACTTGTATTTTGGGAATTTGAAGTTGAGTTTTTCAGAAAATTTTGGGAAAACGGATAGTTAGTGGTTGTCCGAACTTAATTAATTCTGAGAATATTTCAAGAATCTAAGATTGATTTGTACTTGAATTTGAATTTTGAAATTAATATTTGGGACTATTTCCGCAATTTCGATGGGGAGATGTATTTTGAAAATTAAAGCGAAGTGGATTTTGGAAGGTTTCCTGAAACTTAAAGCTGGTTTCTAATTGGAAATTAAACTTGGGAAATAAAGTCTTGAATTTTGAGTAACCTAACCGTGACCTGTAACTGGACATATTATTAAAAAAAAAAAAAAAAAAAATTCTCGATTACTACAGAATAGTGATTTCTATTCGCAATTGATTGGAAATACTTACATACCGATTTTGTGACCTAATGGTGATTAAGATGTGGGCTAATTAAATTTTGGAATTTATTTGTTAATAATTCCGATACTTGATATTGACTTGGTTTTGAGATTGAAATTTGAATTTAATGTCGTTTAATGATTGGGAACCGATTTGTGACTTCTACTTGGAGATTAAGTATTCGGGTATTTACAAGTTTGATATCCGTTCTTTTCAAATTTAGATTTTACCGTGAATTTTCCGGTATTTTGTAATTTAATAGTGATTGTATTCTGGGAATATTCTTTGAGCTTAGGCATATTATTGAGGCTTAACTGTGAAGGTGTATGCTAAAACTAAATTCTGGGCAACTATTTTCATTTATGTATTTGGAGTTCTACACATGAATATTTACTTAAAATTCAGTTAGTAAAAGGCTGTTCTTTATTCGCTTCCTTTTATAAAGTTTGGCGAATTTTTCAAATTTGGGATTTTGCTATTTTATTGGTGGATTTTGCTTTCAATCGATCATTATGAGTAATAGGATATATGTCCCCGTAGAATTTTTGTTAAAGGCTGATATTATATACGAATTATTAGTTCGTGGAATCAAAGTGGATTCTGAAGACTCAGTTGGGAATTTGTCTAAATTATTAAAGGATAATTTGTCAAGTCCAGTTGATGTTAGTAATCTAAAAGACATAAAGGTGGAGAATGAATACCCTACATTAGTTTCTAAAACCGAAGAAATTTTTCAACAATGCCAAGAACTTGCAGAAACAGGGCAGTTCTCCCAAAACCAGGTATTACGTTTGCAGGGCCGATTGGACCATATCTCAAATAGATTACAGGATTATTTACAAACAGATATATCCGGGGAACATAGGAGATTACTCTGGCTGCTTCTTCAGGAGGTCTCTTTAGAGAAGGACAGACTTAGGTATCAGTTGGCTGGGAATGTCATGAGGGATTTCGGAATTTCTCCTAAAAGATTTTTTTTAGATGATTCAGTTATCAGGGAACCGCTCCAGCGTACCCCTAAACCCATTGTTCACAATCTAAGTTTTGAAGGTGCTAATAATTTTGCTAAATTGGACCATCCCCTCGGTAAGCTAATATGTCAGTTGGAGGAGTTTACTGATAATTCGCTGGATGAAGTCATTGAATTTTTGAAATGTCTGATTGAAATTAAGGCTATTAACGAAATTTTTGGATTTAATATCAGGCAGCTTCTTGGATTATGTTTTGTTAGGTTGAAGGGGAACTTAAGGAATCTAGTGGGTACGGCGGTTAAGGAGGAGTGGGATTTGCTCCAATTCCATCACAGTGTGCTGGACTTTTATTTTTCAACCAGGGATAAAGTGTGTTATTTAAAAAACTACTTTTATCGCGTCCAAGGCGAGAACGAGTCCTTTGGGGATTATGTCCAGAGCATTAAATGCTATGCTGAAGTTTTTCAAGTTAAGGAAACTGAAGTTCAGATTGTCCAACATATTCTAGATGGTATGTCCCCGAGAACTAGGAGCCTGGTGGGTTTTGAGAAGAAACCAAAGAATTTTTATGGCTTGGCGTTTTTAGGGGCTAGGCTTGGATCTGTTACCGTATCCGATGAGTTGAGAGCTGGAGTATCGGAACTTAAGTCTGCTCCGGAACCTGCCGTTACGGTCAGTAATGGTTTGGTTCCTCGACCAGCTGAAAGTATTGTGAGGACCAGATCTTGTTACTTTTGTCATAGGCCTGGGCATTTTCTTAGGGATTGCCCCCGAAGGGTTTCGCAGAGGATTATGCATCGTGGTTCCAAGTCCTCCTATTCTTTTACATCTAATAGTAATTCGTTAGGCCAAGGGGTCCACGCTGTTGGTAATGAGGAACGGATACGGGGGGTTATTAGGAGAGGTTTACCCTATGTGATGGTGGTATGTGATAATTTGGAAGTGGCTGGTCTGGTGGACAGTGGCTCTACCATCAATATCATGTCCGAATTCATTTATAATAACATTAGTAAAGCCCCCAAGAAATATCCGATTGTTGCTGAGAAAATTTCTTGTTTGGTTGCCAATGCATTACAAATGGAATTCCTGGGGTGGGCCATGATCAAATTTAAAATCGCCGGGTTCTCTTGGAAGGCGAAATTTTGGGTAGCCCCCTACTTGTCCGTACCATTGATTTTGGGCGTTCCCTTTGGGGAAGGATCGGGTCTGGTTCTGGATTTTGCTCAGGAGGTTATTTTTTTTAAATTCTCTCCTGAAATCAAAGTTCCTTTTCATAAGGGGCCTTTCTCGGGTCCTATTTCATGCAAGAAAGGAGACCTCTTATTAACTGCTGATTCTGGGGAAGATTCTAGTTGGGATTATGGTTCCATTGGTGAGACTCTGAATCATTTGTCTCCGGACCAGAAAGTAATTCTAAAGGGCGTTTGGGATAGTTATCCTGAAGTTTTAACAACTAAACTAGGACTTACTCACCTTTTGGAATATGATATCGAATTGTTAGATC
Organism: Ectobius pallidus; assembly: GCA_964059195.1. Classification (NCBI taxonomy): domain Eukaryota; kingdom Metazoa; phylum Arthropoda; class Insecta; order Blattodea; family Ectobiidae; genus Ectobius; species Ectobius pallidus. The sequence goes on along the minus strand of CAXKWD010000007.1, from coordinate 73,468,460 downwards.
ATACGCCGGTCCGCAGGCCTCCGTATAGATTATCTCCTCCTAAGATTAAGGTAATGAAAAATCTTATCCAGGAAATGTTGGATGAGGGGGTGATAACTACTTCTAGTTCAAATTACAGTAGCCCCATGTTCCTTGTGGAGAAAGGAGAAGGTAAATTTCGGCCGGTCGTTGATTACAGGTATCTGAATTCTAAAATCAAGATAGATTCCGTGCCTTTGCCGGATATACATTCTTCGTTTAGTTGGTTTGGGAAGGCGAAGTACTTTACCTCGTTCGACCTGAACCAAGCTTATTATCAGATTCCCTTATCGCAGAGATCCAGAAGGTTGACTGCTTTCAATACAGACTGGAACCTTTTTGAATTTACTAGGGTACCCTTCGGTTTAGCTACCGGCGCCCAAGTT